>CM069911.1:60159003-60759003 GCA_036172215.1 Camellia granthamiana | reverse complement strand
AATCCGGCCCAGTCCATTCCCGCAAGCTCAAGTCCCAAGATCTACGGACCCTGAACCCGAACTCGGTCTGGATAGGTGGAACGCGTGCACGTATGACAATTTTTGCATAGCCAACTTGGACTATAATTTTGGTCCAAGCCCATCCATGAAGTAACTATAACTTCACTCATTCGGAAAATTTGGATATCCCAAAGGGCTTATGCCCTTATCAAAATATTGAGGTTTAAATACCCATCAAAACTTTACGTTATAATCAATGTGGGATTGGTAGTTATACACAATTTTCAATACCTTATTCATGAGGCCAACTTTATGAGACAATTTCTCATTCAATTCTTAATGATTTTTTGTCATTGTTTTTATGGTGTAAAAATCTTGTTATAAAAAATCTAAATCCATTTGATCTCACCTCAACCGGTCGTTAGGACCTATTTTAATTTCACATCAAAATCATCTTTTTCAACAATTGTTTATATGGAGAGTCCTAGAAAATAATGAAAACTAAAGTTTGTTGTACAACTTATATTAGTGTAGACACCCCATTTTTGACCGACTTTAAGACTCAGACGTCATTAATTGAGCGCTCGATGATGGTGCATATTGTGCTCGTTCTGAGGTTTCGGAGTTTC
Organism: Camellia granthamiana; assembly: GCA_036172215.1. Taxonomy (NCBI): domain Eukaryota; kingdom Viridiplantae; phylum Streptophyta; class Magnoliopsida; order Ericales; family Theaceae; genus Camellia; species Camellia granthamiana. The sequence continues at coordinate 60,758,374 of CM069911.1, read as the reverse complement.
GGCTGAAAGCTTTACCCCCGGATCTCGGAACCCTTTTGTGCTTTGCCTCGGTTTGCGAATCAGGTCTTGTTTTCTCTTCCCGAAGGGAGGGAGAGGTCTCGTAGACCATCTCTCAGTGGCCGTAGGCTACTTTTCGTGGTCGTAGGCCACTTTTCTCGTTTGGAGACCAGTTTCCGGTTTTCGGAGCCGTCGGCCACGCGCCTTGGTTCGGGACCGCTTAACATTCTCCGTTTGGCACGGTTTTTTTGGCACATACCTTGTTTCCTCTCTCTGGAGGGACACTGTGGCCCGGGAGACCACCTTTGTGGTCGCACGCCACCTTCGATGCTTAACAGCCTGTTTTCGGGGCACCCGGCTGCGCGTTTTGCCCCCTGAACCCTTGTTTTGCATCCGTCTTGGTTCATTTTTGGCATGGACCTTGTTTTCATTGTCTGGGAGGTGGTACAAGGGTGGGAGACCACCTTTTCTCTTGAAGACCACCTTTTCTCCCGCCAGCCGGCTTTCTTGTCGGGAAGCTGGTCTCCTTGGTCTTTGAGCCACATTTACTGGTCTCCCACCATACCACTAACTTGCATTCAGTTGGGAGACCACCAAATGGGGTTGCCGACCACCTTTCTTTGAGTTGGACCTTTTGAACTGGTTGGCCGACCACTAAAAGTAGCTGGCCGACCACCTAAACTGGTCGGCCTGCCTCCCCCAGTCTTGTCTCTGTAAGTGTGTGCCAGCTGGAACGCACAGACTGCATCATCTATACACGTGTGTGGAGGATCTTGAGCCTTGATTTTTAGCTTCTTTGAGAAGCTTTGGCTTGAAACCTCTATAAGAGAGGCCCTCATCTTCCTTGGCACAGGTTCAAAACTTGGTTTAAGGAAAAACATATATCTCTCTATATCTCTTCATTTTGGGGTTCAAAAGGGTATTGTTCTTGCACGTTTACACACCACCTCATAGCCTAACCCTTCCACCATTGCTTGGAGCTTCTTGGAGGCCATTTCCAGAGGTTAAGGAGTTGAGTTTTGGGTCCAGAAGCTGCTGGTTTTGCTGAGCTACAAGGGTAACTCCTTTTCCGTCTTTTTAAGCTCTATCTTGATCATTCTATAAGCCATACTTACATGCATATTTAAGCCTTGTTGTCAACTGAAAAAAGTCTTGTTTTAAAGTCCTTGTGATGTTTGTCTAAAACTATTTTGGTGTTAAAGGTCATTCACCCTCTTGCATGCTTGTTTTAGCCTTGTTTTGTGCCATGCTATAAGGCCTTTGATTTAATCTTTGCTTGGCCTTTTGGCCACTAAAATCCAGCAGATTTGGCCTTACAAAGGAGCCTTCAGAGAGGGGTGACCCTCTCTCTTGTTGTCTTGTTTACTAGCATATTTGGCCTTACAAAGGAGCCTTCATTTGCACACCTCCAAGCCTTGTTTCAGGCCATTTTCAGTGACTTTTAGCGCCTTCCTAGGCTCTGTCCAGAGTTGGTTTTGTCACCTTGGGTATGTCTCTTGCATGTGTAGAATAACCCCTCTTATAGCCTATCAAAGGAGCATCTTATTCTAGCATGTGTTGACTATGTTTCAGTGGGTTTTTGGCCATCATTTGGCACGCCATGATTCTGTTTTTGCTTGGTTTGGTAGTCCTCCACATGCTTGTAGTGTAACTCATGCTTACTAGCCTACAATGCATGTTATTTTGGCCCTCCATTCTAGCACATTTTGGCCATGCTCCAAACTGATTTTGTTCATATTTTGGGCTGCCTTAGCTCTATTTTGAGGCCTCATGGTCGAAAAATGCTTGTCATGCATACTTGTTGTGTAATAGCTTCGACTAGCTTTGAGTTTTGAGCACTCTTGCATGCCTAACTTGAAGTATTTGCATGTGTTGGCATCATTGGGAATGTTATTTCAGAGCTTATACTTGTGCCATACTCTCATATTTTCCATGCTTTAAGTGCCCTTGAGAGTTGCGTCATTATGCCTCGTTTGTGAGCCATTGCGTGACTTTCATTTAAATGCATTCCGAGCCACCATCCCAACACATTTTGCCACTGTTTTCGGTCTGTATAGGGACTGTTTGGGATTGGTTTGGTTATTTGAGCATCGCTTTGTATGCCTATAGTGTAATGTGCTTCACTAGTCTTTGGTGCTTGAGCCTATCAACATGCATTGCATGAGTTGTTGCATGTTTTGGAGTCATTTCGTGTGCCATTTCAGAGCTGGAACATGTGTCATTGTATGCCATGTTTCATCCTTGCTATACCCTTGGACAGTTGTATCTTGTGCCCTTGGTTTGGAGCCTTTGCATTGTGCATGCTTGTGTGTGTCTTGTTGCTTCGATTTCATCATCCATTGGCCACTGATTTGGGTGTAGCTGAGGCCCACTCATTTTGGTTTAAGTCCATTTTGCATTGAGTATGCCATTGTAGTTCATAGCATTGCGCATGCCATGTAGTTCGTCGCATTGAATATGCTATTTGATATTCGCATCGTGTATGCTAGTCACATCTTGCCATATTGTTGCATATGTTGTCTTGCATTGAGTATGTGAGCATTAGCATTGTGCATTGTGCATGCCATTAGCCTTGTTAGGTTGTCTATGTTGCATTTCATATTGGCATTGTGCATGCTATCATGTCATCATTTGCATGTTTGCATCACTTAGTTGCATAGCATTTAGGTTGCATGCTTAGAGTCGCATTGTGCATGCCATTGTTTGTTGGATTGTGTTCGGAATAGGAGTTAGTCCGAACACGGGAAATGAGGGACGTTTCGTACTTAAAGTAACAAAACGTGCCTCGATTCCCGGTCACCGACCCTCTTAACTACACATGATGGAGTTTAGGCATTTATGTGTTCATATGTGCATTTATTCCATATCGAGTTGTGCAATTCGGTTCCTCGGCTATCATGCATCGAGATGCGTGAATGGTGGCCCAAGGATCGAGACCTATACTCCTTCGAGCTTGTGCAATGATGAGGAGAGTGGTCGTGCACACATTTGTTGAAAATACCTTGCCATGCCTCTCCCTTACTTTATGTTGCAGAAAACCAGAAACCAGAGGCAGAAACTGGTCGACCGACCAGCTTTTCTGGCAGGCCAACCACTCCTTTTGGTTTCTCCCACAAATGGTGGTCGGCAGGTGGTCTCCAAGGCCAATAGCTGGTCGGCAGCCTTCCCACAGCTTCCCAGGGTGAAGTTTCAGCCTTCTGGAGCCTTGTGCAGTGTTCTGAGGTCAATTGCAAACAAAGGCAAGTTGGAGCATCGCGATGGATTTCCCGACAAAGCGATTCAAGCATGCATGCATTTATTGCCATCCAAGGCAGAGTTGAGGCAGTCCATTTCATGTAGCTTGCATGCTAGTTTTATTGCTTACTTAGTTAAATTTGTTAATTAGTCAGCGTTATGTAATAATTAGCTGTAGTTAGTTATTCATTTCGTTGTGTATTATTTATTCAGACCCTCCGAGAGAGGGCAATGTTGTAATAAGTGTGCGTGTGTGTGATGTATGTCTTCCAACCCCACGTCTTTCTCCCTTTTATTTACCAGCTTATGATGGTTAGTTTTAGGGCACGTTTCAATTAGTATCCTTATGCTCGCATGTTTGCATTCATTCATCTGTTTTGCATGCACCGGGCTCGGCGCATCATGTTAACTGCATTGTATTTCAATTCCAAGTTGAATACATGTATCGATTGTTGCATCTCATATGTCATCTTAGAATAGCCGAGCCTATTGTAGTTGCATTTTGCATGTGTTGCATTAGCCATCTTAACATGAACTAAGATCATGCATTGATTACTAACTAGTTTCTATTTTGGCTTGGAGTACTCAGTGAGTGTTTTATGCTTTAGCATCATTGTATGTGTGTGAGTGACTGCCATGATAGCATGCTTGCCACGAGGCTAAACGTTTATGTGATATACCTGCCTGAATGCCTGTGGGTGAAGGTTGGATTATTTAAATTGGAACAATTCATCAAATATGAGTTTTAAGCCCATTTGAGGTGGCAAAATCATATTGTTTTCTAAGCCCACTCGAGGGTGGCAAACCCACGTCTTAGCCTACTTGCGGGTAGCACCTTTAAACCATTTTCAAACAAACATGAGATATTTTGTTCCAACTTAGACGATCCAGTCTATACTTGTATGTTGTGTGCATTACGTAGCAATTTTAGGCTAATAAACCGGAATAAGAACACATATGTTTTCAAAAACAAGATATCATGTTTAGTAGTGGCCGATCTTTGATCGGGCGAGCGGGGGTGCTCATGAAATGACCTTCCCCAATCGTACCCAAGTTCCCGAGCCGAGGCAACTTTGGTGATGACGAATACGTGGCCTTAGACATGAGTTAGAGTTTCCTAAATTCCCCCAAAATAAAATATTTAGGTGGCGACTCTGTATCTGGCAAAGCAGTCCATATTTGACACTTCTTTCTAAAATCAGTTTTTCAAAACGATTTGTCGGATTTGGACTCTTTGGTGATTTATCGATCTTGCATTGCACTTTGTGAGATTAGATTCAGAACCGTGACATCGAGTCCAAACTGTAGTGAGCCCAATGAACAAAACATGATTTCTCCTGGGACGTTCGGGGACGTCTACAATTAGTTTGTTAGTTGGGCTAACAATTTCTTGTAAAATATTCAAAGAAATTTATTTTTTCCCACAAATCTTGACAAGGTTTATTTTGTTTTCCTTTTTGCTTATATTTCTCTCCACAACTCTCTATTATGCAGTGATTATATTTTTCCCCCAGCAATTTCTTACACAAGTTTTCATCTATTTAAATGCATGCAATAAAATAAATTTTCATATATTTTTCTTTTCTTTCACTTTACTTTATGATATTTTCATTTTCTATCATCTGTTTCTTTCTAAACCAGCAGAGCCTAAGTGACAGTTTTTGAGAAAAAAATTTAAAAATTTGTTTGGTTGAAAATTTTTGAAAATAAAATCGAAAATCATATTTCTCTCTACTACACATCAATCAATCATTTTTTTTTAATCTCATCTCCCATTCTTTCACATCTTACACATCAATCAATTACTTTTTTTCTCTCACACCCATCCATTCAACTATAAAAAAATAAATAAACAATCCCAAATTCCAAAACATATAACTAAATAAATTTTATAAACTCTTTCCAAAAAATTATTTTTCAAAATTGTTTCACAAATATAACAACAATACTTCAAACCCACCCTTATCAACCTAGAATTTATCCATAAAAAGAAATCAATAACTCAGATTTATATTATATATGAATGTCAATTTTATTAATTCAATTTTTACCACATAAATACATTTGAGATAAATTTAGAGTCCATAAAAGTAGAATCCTAGCGTTTTTCGAAATACAAACCAAATATGGTCGTTATTTTCTTTCATATTCTGTACTATCTACTCATTACGAGAGTGGGGCTTACACGTCATCATAGTATGAATCTCCCTCAATAAAAAATGAGATGTGTTTGTAATACTGTTAGTGTAGTTTATATCGCTGTTTAGTGGTCAAAATTATTACAATTGTATTTTGAGAATTATATGAGTATTTTCATTAAATTAGTTATTTTTATTTTTTAATTAAAATAATGAAAATTATTACAATTGTATTTTGAGAATTATATGAGTATTTCCATTAAATTAGTTATTTTTATTTTTTAATTAAAATAATGAATAAAGCATCACATTTCAACTGAAGGTAGCTATCAAGTTAGTTATTTCAATTTTGATAGTTTAACATTAACAAATGTAGTTAGCATTTTGACTACTTTTGATATCTTGTAATTAGTTGTGTTGAGTTTGTAAAAAATAAAAATAAAAAATAATAAAAAAATTAAATTATATAAAAAAACAAAAATAACATTTAAGTAATGTAAAAAATAAATAAAGAGTTTGGTGGAGTGTACAGTTAAAAAATTATACAACTAAAATAAAAAATGAACTTTTATTTAAAAGTTAATAAATTTTTAATTAATTTTATATAGATGCTTTTAATTAATTGATGGTCATGCATTGATGCTCTTAATTAGTAGTGGATGAGTCATAAACCAATAGTAGAAGTTTTATGAATAGATTTGAACCAATAGTAGAAGTTTTGTGAATAGATTTGACTTATATTTAGGGGTGTTTTGGGAACAAGTTAAAAAAGTTAACTTTTTAACTTTTTAGTTTTTTTACATAAAAAAGTCACAAAAAAGTTTTAAAAAATCAGTTTTTTTTTTTGGGTAAGAAAAAAATCAGTTTTTTTAGACAAAAAATTACTAAAAAAAATAAAAAAATTAATTTTTTATCAACTTTTTAAAACACCACTTAGTGCTTCAGGAACAATTAGGCAGTGTTCTAACTCGAACTTGACTGATTGAAATGATGGCATTTATCAATTGGAAAAGTTTTTTTGGGGGCGTTTGGAAAAATATTTTTAAATATTTGATGAATTTTATAAATATTTTCTTAGATGGGTATGAATTTTATAAACATTAAAAGGTAAAATCATAATTTTTTTTAAGATTTTGTAATTAATTTTTTATATTGGTGATTAGAGGACAGCAAACTTGGCAATTGATTGGTGGCATGGCCACATTGCACATACGACACCGAATAATTTTCCTCCTGTTTTTGATTGATTTGTCGAATCCACTAATTGAGAGACGTCCGTGGCCGACTAAAGTTCAATAAAAAAAAGTTAGGGATTCAAAATAAAAAAAAAAGTTAGGGATTCAAAATTTAGATTTCTAAATTCATTAGAGAATTAAAATTTAGGGGGATGCACCAATAAATCCTAAATTTGTATCTTGTAACCCATTTGGTCATATGAATTTTCTTATGAACCGTTAGGTCCTATCCCAATGTTAATGACTATTAAACATCAAACATCATCAACATCAAAACAACAACATCAACGTCAAAACAACATCAAACAACACAACATCATTATGAAAACAACATCAAACATCATCATCAAATCAACATCAAACATCACAACATTATCATCAAACAACATTAAACATCATCATCAAAACATCAACTACATCACCAACATCACTAAAAAAATATTATCAAAATTCAACAACATCATAAAAACACCATCAAACATTGTCAACTACAACACCAACATCACTAAAAAAAAAAAATCATCAAGCATCAAACAAAACCAACAACATCAAACATCAACCCAACAACATCAACAACATCAAAAACATCAACAAAATTCCCTCATTTGCACTGCTTCTGTGTTGTTATCATTAGGGCTTCAGATCGTTTCGTTCTCTTGAATCCCTCAAACTGCTTTAATTTGTCTGCGACGGCTGATCAAGGTATGGATCTGTTGGTAGCATAGAATTGGGATTTGGGTTGAGAGAGAAAAAGAAATTGGGACATTGGATGTTCTTTGGGTGAGAGAGAAAAAAGATGTAAACTTCTTGGGTAAACATGAATCTGATGTTCTAGGCTAAGCGATGTGTGATGTTCTTCCCTCAAATCCCTCAAATCCCTCAAATCACCGCCGGATGTGTGATATTGGATCGGATGTGTGATGTTCTTCCCTTAAATCCCTCAAATCATCAACATACTGAAACCACCGCCGAGTCCCATGGAGATTGCGCTGGCGGGGACCTCGGCGGCGGTGAGAGTGAGGTTGGCGGTGGTGTTTACAGAGACGGCGGCGTTGTCGGCGTTGGACGGAGGAGGAGGCCATGGCGGCAGAGGCGGTGGTGGAGGAGGTCGATCGGGAGGTGAGGTGAGGCGAGGGAGAGGCCCAAGAAAACCCAGAAAAACTTGTTCTTCTCCATCTACAGATATCTGACCTAGGGCTTTTCTCACGCTTCTTCTGCAAACTCTCTCCGTACACTGATCATCTTCTCTGACTTCACACTGATTTCTCTGCAATTTGATCTACAAACTCACCGCGAAACCTAATCACCTTCGCGGGGCTTCTCGATCCAGAATGGGTCCCCCACATCGGCAGATAAAAACCGATCTACATCGGCGGTGACTTCGACGTGGTGGATCTACTTGGGTTTTTTCTTATCTACAAAAATTGAAAATTGCATTTTTTTTCCCATAATAATTTGTTAATTTGTACTCTGTTCTGTGGATTCAGATCACTGATCATCCTTCTTCTCTAATGGCGGATTGGATGCTTTCTATTTGTATATGTTTTAAATCAAATCTTTTTAGGTTGGAAATTTTCATCAGGAGATTGTAATTGTTTTGTTTTGTTTTGTTTGATTCGATCTGATTTGAACATCACTGAAGAACATCATGATGTTGTTGATGTAGATGATGTTCATGTTAATATTTTTTTTTTTGGATGATGTTTTATTAATATTTGATATCGTCGATTGGTGTAGTTAATGTTGCTAATGTAGCTAATATTTTGATGATGTTAATGAGATTGTTGAAATTGCTGATGTTGTCATTAACATTAGGATAGGACCTAACGGTTCATAAGAAAATTCATAGGATTAAATGGTTTAACTTTTTACCACAGGATTTATTGGTAATTTTTTCTAAAATTTATATGATTGAATATATAATAAATTAAAAATTTAAAATTATCAATCTAAATTGTGAAAGTTTTTTTTAAAAAATATTTCCTTAAAAAAAAAAGTACTTGATTGCACACAAATAAAAGAAAAAAAAAAAGTGACTTAATAACAAGTGCCATATATTACTAGTGATGAATCATCATACTTATCCTAAAATGTTGCCAATGACAACTAATAATTTGCATAAAGAATACAAAAGTTACAAAATATTTAATGTGTTCTAAAGCATTCTTTTCTTTTCTTTTTTCTTCTTTTTATTACAATTGATAAAAATGATAGAAATAAGAGAATAAAAATATAATATAGCAATAAAACTCGAACTCAAATATTATGTCTAGTAAAGATAGTTTTATCTATTACGCCAACCCCTAGTCTTGCGGAGTATTTTAAAGATCCTTTACTCTTATTTTAAGACACTGTAAAATTTAGACTTAATAATTATTTGATATATGACAAGAAACTACATATATCTAAAAATTAGTTGGGAAAAGCAACGAATACTAGCAACAGAAAAAGAAGAAGAAGAGGGGAGAATACTAACAATGGTGCTAGAGAAGGGTTTGCAAGAAGTTATCGTCAAGACGAACTCTACCTTAGTTGAAGAATTGCTCAACAAAGGGCCATCTACAAATTGCCCTTTCAGAACCATAATGGAGGACTCCAGACACCTAATTCACAGGTGTAACTGTTCTATTCAACATATCCTGCAAGAGGGCAACAAATGTGCAGATATGTTAGCCAACATGGGAGCTGACCAAATGGAACCATTGGTGGTGGTGGAAGAACCACCTATTGTTGTTAGAAGCCAAATTGTGGCTGATATGATAGGGATGTCATATCGAAGAATCTAATATCTAACTGCCTCTCCCTTTTGCTGTTTTTTTTTTTTCATTCTTGTTCGTTCTTGTTTATTTTTCGATGTATTCAAAAAGACACATAAGGATTCTTATTGTAGGTTGTTTGGCAACTAGACTGAAAGTCTCTTGAATCCCCTCTTGTTGAAGATAGCCTTTTGCAACCAATTTAGCTTTATATCTTGCTATTGTGCCATCTGAGTTCCTCTTAATCTTGAATACCCATTTGCAGCCTATAGTATTCTTGGCATGAGGCAAGGACATAAGAGTCTAGGTTTGTTGTTTTTGTAAAGTCTCAATTTTTTTTAACATAGTCTTGTACCTAATTGGAGACAAAAGGGCTTCCTTGTAAGTAGGCGGCTCAGTAGTAGTGTACAGAGAAATGACAAAAGTTTGTAGACAAGTTGGTGCAGCTACAGTCTTAGATCAAGTAATTATGGGATGGCTAGTGGATGGAGGGGAAGGTAGAAGAAGTAATGGAATCAAAATGGATTGAATAGGAATATGAGAAGAGGATGTAAGATGGATAACTAGAGAAGAGGAAGGACTAGAAGTAGAAGTGAAAGAAGAATGTGGAGTAGGATTGGGTGATTGACAAGCAAAACTAGAAGAACTAGGATTTGGTGATTGAAGAGTAGTTTGAGATATAAGAGGAGGAGAAGAAGAAGACCTGTGTAAAGGAGTAATAGGACTGAATGGAACAGAGACTGAAGACAAAGAATGCAAATTTGGAGGTGGAGTAGACCAGAAGAACTGTTGTAAAGAAGACAAAGAAGACTGAGACTGAGAAGAAATAGAAGAAAATGGAAAAATGGTTTCATGAAACAAGATATGTCTGGATAAGTGAATTCGACCAATTATGGGATCAAGACATCTATAACCCTTTAGCAAAGGATGATAACCAAGAAAAACACAAGGAATGGATTTAGGTTGTAGTTTATGAGAAGTATAAGGTTTGAGCCAAGGAAAGCATTGGCAACCAAACACTTTAAATGAAGAGTAGTCTAGAATAGTATGAAATAACACCTCAAAAGGGGACTTGTGATCAAGCTTAAAGGAAAGCAACCTATTAATCATGTTAATCATGTTATTTAATTTTGATGATATCTAAAATATTATTTGATAAATTGTGAAGTTTTAATACATATTTTACAATCATTTGACACAAAATGTATTTTTATATGTTGAACTAGTTACAAAAAAAATTAATTGACTATATTGTGCATCTTTTGAATATATAATATTAAATATATGATAATGAAAAGAGATAGGCCACTGGTGGGTTGATTGATGATTATGCATTGTACATTATATATTAATATGTCTATATATATATTAAACCATATAATATTAATAGGAAAAGGAGACATGTAATATAACAATTTTCAAGTCTCTCTTTATTCCTTTCCTTTGTTGATTTGTTTGTGCAGGAAAATCCAGCAGGTTGAATCGCATCATTTATATGTATAAAATAATATATCTATATGCATAATGATTCAAGTTTAAATTTCATTCCTTTTGACAAATTCCATGTGTTATTGCGTTTGTTTGAAGAGCGTTTGTCTCTTGCATACTTTCTCCAACGGATATGAGTCAGAAGAATAATTCAGAAGAAGAGCATGCATAATTCAAATGAAGGAGTGTCCATCTCCTCAACGGGTAGATTTTTGGCTATATAAGGAGTATTTTGCTTGGAGAAAAATATAAGAAGTGTTGAAGAGAAAATTCTGTGATATTGAAGCGTTTCCAAATATTGTTTTGTGTGCTTTCAGTGATTAGTTATTTCTATTGAGAGAAAATCTGTGGAGATTTTGAGCCTTTATTGTAAAAGGGTCTTATATCCCTTATTCTCATTCTTTTAAAAAGAATAATAATTTTTGTGAGTGATTTTTCAGATAAAATCACTTGGTTGGAGTGATTGGGGCTGATCATTTATTGTAAAGGTTCACTAGCATCCGTGAAGCTAGTAGTGTTGTTACTATTTGAAGAATAGTAGAGAACTCTCAAGGAGAAACTTGAGGAGTAGACGTAGGCCCGGTTGTGTTGAATCACTATAAATTGTCGAGTTTGCTTTCTCTTCCCTTTACTCATTTTATTTTTTATTACTCTCATATATATTGTTCAGTATATTTATTTATTTGGGTTAAAATTTTAAATTTGATAATTTATTTAGAAACCCAATTCATCCTCCTCTTGGGTTGCCTTATGGGTTACAAATAAAAAAAGTAGCAACTGCTAGTGCATCAAACCAGTACTTGAGAGACATGAATGAGTGATGAAGTAAAGTAATGGCAGTCTCAGTGAGATGCTTATGCTTCCTCTCTACAGCACCATTCTAAGCTTGAGTGTATGGACATAAAACTTGATAAATGATGCCTTGAGAAGACAAATAATCTTTCATTTTATTATTGTGATACTCAATACCTCCATCAGTTATGAGAATTTGAAGTGAGGTGTGAAATTATGTTTCAGCATATGCTTTGAATTCTAGAAATTTTGAATAGACTTCACTTTTATAAGACAAAGGATAAAGCCATGTAGTCATCAATGAAAAGAACATAATACTTGAAACTAGAGGAAGAGTGAAATGGACTCCAAACATCACTGTGTATTAGAGAAAATAGTGTATTGGAGAAAATGGTGCATTAACAGTTGAGTTTGAAAAGCCTATGGCTTTTGGAAACACTACAATCAATAGCAGATGTATTTTCATTAGAAATAATAGACAAGTGCTGTTTAAGATGCTGAAATTTGACAGATGATGGATGCCCTAGCCTATTATGCCAAATAGAACTAGTAGTAGGAGTAAATGTAGCAGTGAAATGAGCTTGTGGCGATGACTATGTAGAAGCAAAAGCTAATGTAGTGAGACTGGGAAAGAAATGATAGAAGCCATTGACATTAGACCCCTTGTGAAGAATTCTCTTCAGAGCCTTGTCCTGAATCACAAAGTGAGAATCATCAAATGTGATGGTGCAGTTATTATCTTTGGCTAACTATTGAACTGAGACAAGATTAGAAGAAAAAGAAGGAATATGAAGAACATTTTTAAGTCTAAAAAAGTAATGAGAAGTAGGAAGAATTCCTATACCATTGTGTTGAATAGGAACTGAAGTACCATTCCCAATAGTAATGTGATCAGACCCTTAATAAGGCTGATAGAAACTGAGATGGCTAAGATCATTTGTAACATGATTAGTGGCAGCTAAATCTAGGTACCATGGGACCTGTGATGTGGCTTGTGAACCAGAGGAAGCAACAAAAGCTCTGGCATGTTGTGGTGAAGGAACATGATAACCCTAAGTAGAGGCATGGCCTTGAGAAGACTGAAATTGTGGATCCATACGATACCAATAGTCAAAAGCACTATGTCTCAGTCCTCCACAAATTTAACATGCTTGACCTGTAGATTTACCCCTGCCTTGTGAATAAAACCTATTGTTGTCTTCGATAAGAGCCACTATGATAGGACCTACCTCCTCTAGAGTAAGACCTACCTCATCTGAAATTACCATAGCCTAAACCTCTAGATTGAAAATTAGAATTGAAATTGGAGGAAGCAAAACTATATGAGCCTGTGATAGTAGAAAAGGCAACAGTTGGCTCAGAGCCTTTCTTGTTCTTAAGCTCAATATGAATAGCTTCGGAGCAAAGCAAAGATGATAAATCATCTATTGTTAATGGCTCAGATTTGGCACGAATCGTTGTCTTAAGAGCATCATATTCATCTGGAAGCCCATTCAATGTTAATAAAACAAGATCTTTATTCTCATTGATAACTGAGGCTAGGGCTAATCGATTAACCAACTCTTCGACTTTAGTCAAATATTCTTCTATTGAATTAACTTTCTTTGCGAGACTATTCAACTTATTTTTGAGTTGATGAATATGTGACCTAGAAAGCGTAGTGAATCGCTTGTGTAAAGCAGACCATACCTCATAGCAGTGTTGAAGATGAAGAATCATTGAGTAGATGAAAAGAGACAATGTTGCAGTTATGTAACTTAACAAGTGAGAATCAAGAACATTCCACTGCACTCAATTTGGATTTGTGATCTGCATTCCAGATGAATCTTGAATCATTATTGGTGGACATGGTGTTGATCTATCAACAATACCAAGAAGATCAATTGCTCTGAGAATATTGTGTAATTGCCTCTTCCATATCACGAAATTAGTAGCATTAAGCTTCACAGCAACAAAAGAAGAGGGATTGGAGATCAAGAGTGTAAGGTTTGAAGGAATTAAAGAAAATGAAAATTGTGACGCCATGGATCAATGATCAATGCTCGTTGGAGCTCAATGCTTTGATACCATGTGAAAAACTCTATTTTGAATTCATTTTCATTGATTGAGTGTATACATACATCATCTACACCCTTATATATACATAGTGCGGGGACATATTTTTTGAATAAACAACACGTGGCCAAGGTGGCACCGAAGTGCCAGTCGAGGTGCCACGTGTCCTGGTCTTGACGCCGATGTGATCTCGGCTAGGCCGAGGTTACCTGCGAAGATACCAGAATCCGAAATAAACAGATAAGCTATGAGAGTCCAAGAATGGGGGAGGACCTCAGCTTGGATAAGGATAAAGCTCTTAGGGAGTTTATCTTTATTTATTGGAGAGTCCAGGATGAGCATTGAGCCAGAGTCCAAGGGAAGCTAGGCTTCTACAGGGATCAGGTTAGTGCTGACTATAAAAGTAAGGCACCCTCATGGGTCTAAGGTACGCTTTTTGTATTCAATTAGTGAGTAAAAACACTATTTGCTATCTTTGAGAGATAATTGAGTACTGACTTGATCGTCGGAGTGCCTTGGGTGGACGAACCACCGCAGGAGTCTTATCTTTCTGTGATAGGTCGTTCGGGCGCAATCTATTCTGCTAGTGTTCTCCAGCTGAGTACCTATTTGGCAGTGTGGTCAGAAACTAACACACACAATTTGGCGCCGTCTGTGGGAAAGAAAGGAAAATAGATGGCCAACGACGGACAGAAAGAGAAGATTAGAGACGACATCCTTACTGGAAGTGGTAAACACATTGACCCTAACATAAAGGAGGATAACTGTAACGAAGAAACTTGGGATCAAAATCCTAGAGAGAAAGATGTCGGCCAGGAGGGAGATGTACCAAAAAAGGCAGACCGAGGCGGGTATTATAACGAGGACGACCTCCAGGTATGGAAAGACAGATGCCTGCGGAGGGACGGCGAGGTGAAGGGAATGGCGAACAAATTGAAAGACCTACAATCGGTCGTCAATTTCATGATGCAGAACAACGTCATGGAGTCACTGTTTCCGTTACAAGATACGCCAATTCCAGTGGCCAAAAAAGAGGCCCAGAAAGGGGGGCAGAAAATAGTTCCTCCAGTCCCTCAGCACGACAGGACCAAAGAACACTTTCACCGGCCTTTACAGGAGGTCGGGCGAGGAGAGTCAATGAAGGGAGAGGCTCGGAAAACACATTGTAGCAAAGAAACCTATACCAAAGAACATCGGCATGTTCAAGGGAAGGAGCTTTGTTTCGATACAACTAATGGAGGGAGGTCCAAGAGGACCCATAACGACACTGGGAGTAGCGCACCAAAGAGGCTAAAATCCATTGATAGCCGAGCTCTTGGACGGACCAAAGAGGATCTGAGAGATTACCTCTAGAGGAAGCAACAAGATGCCGAGGTAACCTCTCCGGTCAAGCTGAGAACACCGTTCTCGGTAGAATTGGACAAATTTGAGGCCCCACAGAGGTTTCACATACCGAGATTCCAAATAAACGACGGTAAGTCTGACCCTAACTTTCACGTCGGTTTGTACCTAAACTCAATGGCATTGTACATTGGGAACGAGCTGTTGCTCTGCAAAGTGTTTCCTTCATCCTTTGGGGAAATCGCATCAGATTGGTTTCACAAGTTGCCGAAAGGAAATGTGAAAAGCCGGGAAGGCCTGGCCGAGATGTTCGTGGCCAGGTTTGTGACAAACAAACTATAGCCGTTAAGGGTGGACTCCCTGATGGCTCTGAGAATCGGCGAGGATGAAAGCCTTAGGGCCTATGCCAAAAGGTATTATGAAGTGTTCAACCGAATACCAGGGTGCAACCAAGAGGCAGCGGTCGTGTCTTTCAAGAATGGCCTGAACGATGATTGCCTGCTTCGAAAATCACTGGCAAAGACATTGCCAAAAAGTATGGAGGAACTAATGGTCAGGATAGAGAAGTATACAAGAGCCGAGGATAACACGCCAGGGACAAAGGCGTCAAAGCAAGAGAAGAGAAACGGCTCGCCGAAGCGAGGCTGAGGTAGTAGTGGATACAATAAACAAGAGACAGGACTGAGGGCTGCACAGGTGGTTACAACTGTGTTCTGAATTCCGATTTACAAAGTCTTGGAAAGAATCCGGAATCAACCCTATTATAGAGCCCTAGAGAAGATTCCTGGTGAATTTATGGGAAGAAGTCTGGGGAAGCGCTGTGCCTACCACAATGAGGATGGGCATCTAACTCAAGGATGCAGAGCCTTAAAAGCACATCTGGAAGACCTGGTAAGACAGGGTCATCTAACGGACCTGGTAGATGAGGCCAGGACAAGGGAAGAGCAAGCGAGACTGCCTTAGGCACCGGCAGCAGCACCTCCTCCAACACCACAACCTCAAGCAGGTGGACCTCGAGTGATCAATGTGATTCACTCGAAGGTCAATGAGAAAGAGATACGTGGGGAAACTCAGAAGGTAAAACACTTACATCATGTGTATCAGGTCCGGCAGAAGAGACCCAGGGCAGAGAACTGCCATGGACCAATGGTGTCTTTTACTAAAGACGACCTAGAGATGGTGTAGCATCCACACAACGATGCCCTGGTAATATCCCTCTAGTTTGGAGAGTGCCAGGTAAAGCGAATTCTAATCGACTAGGGCAGCTCTTGTGACATCATGTATGTCAGGTGTTACAAGGAGCTTGGCCTTCACTAAGATGATCTGGAACAATCCAATGGTCTAATAGTTGGGTTCAATGGAATGCCAACGTGGCCTCTGGGAGCAGTAAGTTTGGAAGTGCAAGGCACTAAGAAGGTAAACACAGAGTTCACAATAATTGACACCCCCTCCCCTTACAATATTATCCTCAGAAGGCCATGGTTGCATGCAATGGGGGCTGTCCCCTCAATGCTGCACCAGTTGTTGCGGTTCCCAACAGAGCATGGAATTGTGGAGGTCAGAGGGGATCAGGTGCAGGCAAAGAATTGCTTCATGGCAGCAATGAAATCCACCTGCAACATACGAGAAGCAAAAACAATAGAGATTGAGGATGAGGATATGAAAGCCCTTGAGGACGTCAGCAAAGAACTAACCAAGAAAAGTGATGAAGCCCTGAAGAAGATCTGAGTCCAGCAAGGGAATGAATAACGCTTCTTTTTTCTCGGCTCAAGCTTGGCCGAAGAAGAGGAAAAGGAGTTAGATGCATTCTTGAGAGCAAACCTTGAGGTGTTTTGCCTGGATACCATACGAGATGCCTGGCATTGACCCCGAGGTCATTTGCCATAAACTAAATGAGGACAGGTCGGCCAAACCTGTCATCCAGTGAGCGAGGAGGCCTACGTTGATGCATGTTGAGACAGTAGAAGAGGAAGTGGATAAACTTCTGGAGGCCAGAGCCATTTGAGAGGTAAGCTACCCAACATGGCTATCGAACACGGTTGTTATAAAGAAAAAGAATGGGAAGTGAAGGGTCTGTGTGGACTTTACCAACTTGAACAAAGCTTGTCCCAAAGACAGTTTCCCACTCTCCAAAATTGACCAATTGGTGGATGCCACCTCAGGACATGGAAAGATGAGCTTCCTGGACGCTTACAGGGGGTACCATCAGATAGTCATGTACCCCCCAGATGAGGAGAATACTGTTTTTATCACCCCAAAAGGGCTGTATTGTTACAGAGTGATGCCTTTCGGGTTGAAAAATGCAGAAGCAACTTATTAGAGATTGGTGACTAAGATGTTCCGACATCTAATAGGCAAAACAGTGCAGGTATACATTGATGACATGGTCGTGAAGACCAAGGAACCTGAAGATCATCTGGCCGACCTAAAAGCAGTCTTCAATATCCTGAGGACATTTTGGCTCTAACTCAATGCGTCGAAGTGCGCATTTGGAGTTGGGTCAGGGAAGTTCCTGGGATACTTGGTCACCAGAAAGGGCATCGAGGCAAGCTCGGATCAGATCAAGGCCATCTTGGAGTTGAAGAGCCCAACATTAGCAAAACAAGTGCAGATGTTAACTGCAAGGGCTGTAGCCCTAAATAGATTCATAAGCAGAAGTTCTGACAAATGCAAACCTTTCTTCAATTTAGTGAAGAAAGCCACAGACTTTTTATGGACAGAAGAGTGCGAAGTCGCCTTGGCCGATTTAAAGAAATACTTGACCACTGCTCCAGTTCTCTCAAACCCAGTACCTGGAGAGGAGTTATTCTTATACTTGGCAGTTTCAGAGCATGTAGTGAATGCAGTGGTAATCAGAGAAGAAAAGGGGGAACAAAAGGCAGTTTACTACGTGAGTAAAACCCTAGCAGATGCAGAAACCAGATACCTACCCTTGGAGAAACTGACACTGGCTTTAGTAATGGCCTCCAAGAAGCTGAATCATTACTTTTAGGTCCACAAGATTATGGTGTTAACTGAGCATCCTTTGAAGTCCCTGTTGCAGTAAGGAGATGTGACAAACAGGATAGCCAGATGGGCAGTGGTGTTGGGCTAATATGACCTGGAATTCAGACCCAGGTCAGCAATCAAAGGGCAAGTTGTGGCCGACCTCGTGGCCGAGTTCACACCAAGCGTCACTGTGCATCAGGCTTCGTTGAGTCGGGGTATACGATGTCCAGGTGAACAAGGAGAAACCTAATTAGGGATAGCAGAACAGAGGAAATAAGAGAAACTCCGGCCCTGCAGTATTTACATCGGTGACTCATTCTGCCTGTTTGTTGATTGGAGTTCAAACCGACAAGGAGCGGGGGCAAAAGTAGTGCTAGTATCGCCAGATGGGCAGATGCTGGAACAATCCATTCGTTTGGAGTTTAAAGCCTCAAACAACGAAGCAGAGTGTGAAGCACTGATCGCAGGGTTGAAGTTGGCAGTAGCAATGGAAGCCGACGAGGTGATGGTCTTTTGTGACTCCCAGCTTATCGTCAACCAGGCAACGGGCGAAGATGCAACCCAAGATGAAAGAATGATGGCCTATGTAAAAGAGGTGGGCAGATTGATAACATTATTCCAAAATTGCCGACTACAGCAAGTTAGCCGAGATCACAACAGCCATGCTGATGCCTTGGCCAAGCTGGCTAGTGCAATGAAACCAGGAGAGACAAGGACAATAATGGTTGACTACTTGTCAGGTCCAAGTGTAGAACCACTGAACACAGAGCATGAGGCAATGTGTGTGGAGATGGGACCAAGCTGGATGGATACGATAATCGTATTCCTTAGAGATGGGAAACTACCAGATGATCATAAAGAAGCACACAAGATCAGACTGAAGTCAGCAAGATTCAGTCTAACAGAAGAAAGACATCTCTACAGAAGATCTTTTACTGGTCCACTATGAAATAAAGCCACGCTGGGGGCAGGTCACTTGCTCATAGGGCCATTACTCAGGGGTACTGGTGGCCCTACATGCAGAAAGATGCTGAAGCTTATGTCAGGAAGTGTGAGAAGTGTCAGAGGTTTGCACATTTGATACACCAACCGGCAGCAGATTTGAACCCAGTGTCTAGCCCTTGGCCATTTGCCCAATGGGGCATGGATCTTGTTGGATAACTGCTTCAAGTAACTGGACAAAGAAAGTTCCTACTAGTGGCAACAAATTATTTCACCAAGTGGGTGGAAGCTGAACCCCTTGCAAAGATTCGAGATATTGATGTAAAGAACTTCATATGGAAGAACATCATCACCAGGTTTGGGATCCTGAGGGCAATAATAGCAGACAGTGGAGCATAGTTTGACAACAAGCTGATCAAAAGCTTTTGTGCAAAGTACAAAATCAAGAATTATTACTCTACTCCAAGCTTCCCTCAGAGTAATGGTCAAGCAGAAGCATCCAATAAGGTTATCTTGAATGGGATCAAGAAGAGGCTGGAAGCTGCAAAGGGAAAGTAGGTAGATGAGTTGCCCAATGTACTCTGGGCATATCGGACTATGCTGAGAAGATCAACTGGGGAGTCCTCATTCGCCATGGCTTATGGCACAGAAGCAGTTATCCCACTGAATGTTAGCATCCCAAGGATCAGAACCCAGGGGGTGAAGAATGGGACTAATGATGCATTTTTAGCCCGAGATCTGGACCTACTGGAAGAAAGAAGGGAGAAAGCAGCAATTCAGTTAGAGGCATATCAGTAGCAGCTGGCTAAGGCTTACAATAATAAGGTTAATCCATGATAGTTTCAAGTTGGTGACCTCGTCCTAAGAAAGGTCGTCGGCAATAAGAAAGATCCTAGAGAGGGCAAGCTTGACCCAAATTGGGAGGGACCTTATAGGATCATCTTAGTCCTGGGCAATGGGGCATATCGGCTTGAAGACAGTGAAGGCAAAGAGTTGTCAAGACCCTAGAATACTTGTAACTTGAAGTTTTTCTATCATTAGATTTCTTTTTGCTTTTTTAAGTTTTTTGTTATTAGCCGAAGTAATAATAAAATTTCAGCTCGATTTTTTAATTTCAAACTTGTGAAAAACGAATGACCAGTCCTTTGGCGATGTTTCTGATTGAAACATGACGAATAACTTAGACTTATTATATGGCACAATTGAATTATACTTGCATATAATAGAGTTGAACTAATTTGGCGATATTTCTGATTGAAACATGAAGACTAACTTAGACTTATTATATAGCAGAGTTGAATTATACTTGCATATAATAGAGTTGAACTAAGTTGACGATGTTTCTGATTGAAACATGATGAATAACTTAGACTTTTTACATGGCAAAGTTGAATTATACTTGCATATAATAGAGTTGAACTAAGTTGGCGATGTTTCTGATTGAAACATGACGAATAACTTAGACTTATTATATGGCAGAGATGAATTATACTTGCATATAATAGAGTTTGTGTGTGTTATTTTCTGACCACACTGCCAAACAGTAACTCAGCTGGAGAACACCGGCAGAATAGATTGCGCCCGAATGACCTGTCACAGAAAGATAAGACTCCGGCAGTGGTTCATTTACCCAAGGGTACTCCGACGATCAACTCAGTACTCAGTTATCTCTTAAAGATAGCAACTAGTGCTTTTACTCACTAGTCAGAATACAAAAGCATACCTTAGACCTATGAGGGTGTCTTATTTTTATAGTTAGCATTAACCTGATCCCTGTAGAAACCTAACTTCCCGTGGACTCTAGCTTAATGCTCATCCTGGACTCTTTAATAGATATAGATAAACTCTCTAAAAGCTTTATCCTTATCCAGGCTGAGGTCCTCTCCCATTCTAGGACTCTTATAGCTTATCCGCTTATCTCGGATTCCGGTATCTTCGCAGGTAACCTCGGCCTAGCCGAGATCACCTCGGCGTCAAGACCAGGACACGTGGCATCTCGGCTGGCACTTCGGTGCCACCTTGGCCACGCGTTGTTTATTCAAAAAATATGTCCCCACAACTGCCCTTAGGTTTTATTACCTCGGCACCCTGAGGTGATGGAACCTATATCATTTATCCATATAGCACGTCAGCTAAGTTTGCTCTATCTTCCATTACCGAGGTCATCATTTGTCGTCTCCATATGACCAAGACTTGTATTCTGTATTTATCAATGCCTTAGAACCAAGAAAAAAAAAGTTTTTCAAGGTCTTTAGCCGAGATCATCCCAATAGCCAAGGTTTCTGCTGCATTAAATTAAGAACTCCAAGAGTTTCTACACGCGTATGAGCTGTCACGCACAACAACTCAACCGTTTTCGCCACGCGTCTCTTCCCTATTGAACCGTACCTGACACGCGCCATCAAGTCGTGTCGCTTTTGCGTGCGCCGCCTGACAGACACATCGTCTTAGGCATACTAATTGTGATTTTGTTGCCTTTTCGTGTTCTGATCGAAAACACTTCTCTTTCTTTGTCTTTTCACTTTCACATTTTCGTTTTTTTCCAAGCTTTCTCTCTCTAAAGTTTTCTTGCTTCCATTGTTGCCTTCTTCAAGCTTCTTGCAACCCCTCCGTTCACCTCCTCCAGCAAAGCATTTGCTGTTCTTCTCCGTTCACTGCCACCGTTTGACTTCGGCATACTTCATACCGGCCTCATTTTCTTCGATAAGTCATTGTCCCCCCCCCTTTTTTTTTTTCCCCAGTTTTTGACTTACTTCGAAATTTGTTATGCTTATACACTGCTACTGTGATTCCATCCATTTGAATGATTGCTCGTGTTTCAAGTTTCATCATTCATGTATCAAACATGTCTGTTTTGTGATTTCTAGTTTTTCAATCTTTTTCTAGGTAGACATTTTGTTTATATGCTTGCTATCTTGCCACTGTCTTTGACTTGTGCACATCTATATATTTTATTCAATGTTCTTTGAATTCTTGTTTGCCTTCTTGAGTCTGAATCATTGTTATTTGCCCTGTTGTCTTGTTGCTTTTTCCAGATTCTTGCTCCTGATTTATGTTTCAATAGCTCTAGGTTTGGGATTTGCCTTAGAACTCACAAACTTTAGGACAAACTGTAACAATCTCCCATTTTTTCTGAAAAAACCCCTACCCTGTTTTTGTTTTGGGTTTAGCCGAGGATATCTCAAACCCATACAAACCATTTTCTTCTGAATTCTTATGGATATGTTTAGGTGGAGGGTAGACACTCCTACTAAACTAGAGTACTATAGGCAGGAATTTTCCATCCCCGCCAATGTCCACCTTAGGCTAGCAGGGGAGGAGGACTCCATCATGTCTGATGGGGACTTCATGCCTTTCCCTGTCATGGCCTTTATAGAGTGTGGACTTAGGTTCCCTCTTGACATCCTTTTTTGAGAAGTCCTTCACTACTATAAGCTTAACCCAATGCAGCTAGCAATTAACTCTTACCGAGTCATTAACGGTATCATTGCCCTAGCTAGCCGAGAAAATGCTAGGATAACCTTAGCCGATATCTAATACTGCTATAAAATGTGTAGCCTGAAGTCAGAAAAGGGCTACATCTATTACCTTAAGCCGAGATCCATAGAAAACAAACTCATCGCCGACCTCCTAGACTCTAACAAGGGTGCTGGAGATGATTATTTCATCGTCTGGGCAACTGGGAGTTCCCACCAGATGACGACCTTCACCTCTACCCCTTAAGCCAAACAGTGTTCAAAGAAGGAAATGGTAAGAGCCAAGTGCCACTTTACTTGCTTTCAAGTCTTTATTATTTTGATATTTTTGTATATTCTAACGTCTGTTTGTTTTACTTTGTAGTTCTTCCTCAGCCTCCCAAAGACTTTCGCAAGTCATTCTTCCCTCGCAAAGACTTTAAGAGGTTCCTGGACTTGCCTGTTATTCAGCGTAGGGCTCCTCTGCTCCTGAACTACATCCCAACCTATAAATCAACATTGCCCGATGTCCCCAAAAAGAGCAAATCTCCACCCTCAGCAACAACTCCCCCAACTACCTCATCACCAAGGCCCGATCAAGCTTCAACATCCGACCTAGCAAAATAACCATCAACTTCTGCACCACAATTGATTCCACCCTCTCAACGCCAAGGCCGACGTCGAGCTCCATTGCTTGCCCCCGCAGGAAGAACTCGTAGCCGAAAACGACCCAGTAAATCCACCCACAGCTCTGCCAGCAATCCACTTTGGTACAAGGGTCACAGTTGCCGCCACAACCGACGAGATGGGGCGAAAACCTGCCGTAGTTGAAGATTTGCTTGCCAACCTTCCTGGTGTTATTACCGTCCAGTCTTCATCTTTTCCTCCTCAACTAACCCCTAAGCCCAAACGAATGAAGAAGGCCAAGGCAAAGGCCACAGTGACCCAGATTGATTCTGAGGACACTGTGCCTATTTCAAAGCTAGCCGAAGTCGAGAAAAGCACCCTCTCCACCGAGAAGCGTCCTGCCGATGACCCATCGTCTGAGGCCCCACCGGCCAAGAAGCTGAGGTCCGACCACCAAGAGGGCAGCAGCTATCCCCGAGGCATGGTCTGGGCGCCCGAGATCATGCTTGATGATAGGCCCCTCACCACTGGTGATAGTGCTGCAAACCTTGAGGTCGGGGAGGCCTTGTCTACGGCAGTTCTTCTGCCCGAGGACATGAACTGTATGGCCGAGCTTCATGAATATGAAGACTTTGCCTTCATGATATAGCACTTGGTCTTGGTAAGCAGTCTTTTTTCCTCTTTGGCAATCTTTCCACACTTAGTGAAATTTTGCTAACTTGTGCTACTTCTTTACAGGCCATCCAGCATACCCACTCTTATGCCACCAAGACCGAGATGATGAGAAAGGATTTGGCGAAGAAGACAAAAGAAGCAGCCAAACTCTTGTCATCGCTTAATCGGGCCGAGCCCAACAACCGTTCTCTTATGGACCAGGCCAAGGACGCCAAAACAGCTCAGAGTCTGGCTGAGGAAAAGGCTAAGGCGGCAAACGACGAAGCCAAAGCAGTAAGAACCGACCTCGAGGATGCTAAAGCCAATATGGCTGATCTAGAGGCCAAGCTGCAGGAGGCCATCGCCAATAAAGAGGCTGAGGTGAAAGCGGCCGACGAAAAGGCCTTTGAAGAGGGGCAGGCCGCTGTTCGCGACTAATATAGGGAGCAAGTCAACCTGGGTTGCAACCGAGGTTACTACCTTGGCTGGACGGCGACCCTCAACAAGTTGGCTGTTGCTATGGATTCCGATCTCCATGACATCAGCAAGTTCCAAGTGCCATTCCCCCCAAAGCCTAAAAAGGCTGAGGTCGAAGATGAAGATGATGTCGATGATGGCGAAGCCGACGAAGAAGATATGGAGGCTGCCACTGATAACAAGTCTCCTACCCTCAACGAGCAAATAGATTTAACTCAGGATGAGGAGGATGACTTGGCATCCAAGGGCGTCTCTCTCACTCCAACAACTTCTGAAGCCGAGATCCATTGTGCCGAAAAGAGTCTAGATAAAACCTTGCAAGAGATTGATGTTGAGCTTAAAGTTGAGAGGACTACAATACTACCCTCTGATCAAGCCAAATCTAGTACTTAGAATTTTTTATTTTCTCCTTTCCTTGTTCTGTTCTTTCTTAGCTTGTAATATTTCGTTTGAACAATGTTAGTTCTACATTTGGCCGGGGTGCCCTTTTTGTAACTGAACAAGTAATCTCTTTGTAGGCTGAAGTGCCCTTTTTCTTCTTTGAATGCAAGTACAACTTTTTCTTTCAAGTGTTTGTATGTTTGTCTTCTTTACTGTCTTGTATGATTCCATACTTAGAATAATTTGCATGTCTTCAAAAGTGCACCCTATCTGTGCGATCTCCTTGGGTAAAAATACCTCGGTCATAACTTCCAACTTGTTTATCTCGGCCTTATTTTAACACTTCAAAAACATTGTAAGAAAGTTTTCACAAGTGTTTATCTAAAACTTGCCACTTTACTTATTGTCTTCTATCAAGACTTCAGTCTTCCATATTTTCCAAGTTTTGGCAACCTGGTAATCTCGGCAAGTATGTAGATACTTCTTTCAACATAACCTCGGTTTAACTTCAACTTGTAAATTGTTCTGAAAATTTCAACAAGTGTTAAGCCAATCTTTGGCTTGTGAATTCCAACTCTCAAGCATTATTCTCCAGCTCTCTGCCCCCTATTGTGAACTTAAGTTTCACTTAGGTTCTCATTAAGCATGTGGCTATGACCTTGTTGCCGAAGTTATACTCAAACAGAGACTAGTCGAGGTTCTCAACCTTGATTTTTCTATTAATCTTACTCAAATGCTCTTAAGTTCAATCTATGCTTGACTCTGCCGATATGGCAAATCTAGGTTAATCCAACTTAGTTCAACTCCATCATATGCAAGTACAATTTCTTCTCTACCATATAATGAGTCTAAGTTATTCGTCATGTTTCAATTAGAAACATCGCAAACTTAGTTCAACTCTATTATATGCAAGTATAATTTAACTCTACCATATAATAAGTCTAAGTTATTCGTTATATTTCAATCAGAAATATCGCCAACTTAGTACAACTCTATTATATGCAAGTATAATTCAACTATGCCATGTAATAAGTCTAAGTTATTCGTTATGTTTCAATCAAAAACATCACCAACTTAGTTTAACTATATTATATGCAAGTATAATTCAACTCTGCCATATAATAAGTCTAAGTTATTCGTCATGTTTCAATCAGAAACATCACCAAGGACTGGTCAATCGTTTTTCACAAGTTTGAAATTAAAAATCGAGCTAAAATTTTATTATTACTTTGACTAATAACAAAAAACTTAAAAAACAAAAAGAAATCTATTGATAGAAAAACTTCAGGTTGCAAGTATTTCAAGGTCTTGGCAACTCTTTGCCTTCATTGTCTTCAAGCCGATATGTCCCATTGCTCAGGACCGAGATGATTCTATAAAGTCCCTCCTAATTTGGGCCAAGCTTGCCCTCTCTGGGATCCTTCTTGTTGCCGACGACCTTTCTCAGGACGAGGTCACCAACTTGAAACTCTCGTGGGTTGACCTTCTTATTATAAGCCCTAGCCAGCTACTGCTGGTATGCCCTAAGCTGAATTGCTGCTTTCTCCCTTCTTTCTTCTAACAGATCTAGATCTTAGGCCAAGAATGCCTCGTTGGTCTCATTTTCTACTCCTTGGTTCTGATCCCTGGGATGCCGACCTCCAGTGGAATAATTACGTCTGTGCCATAAGCCATGGCGAATAGGGACTCCCTAGTTGATCTTCTTGGCGTGGTCTAATATGCCCAGAGTACGTTGGGCAACTCATCTGCCTACCTTCCCTTTGTTGCTTCCAACCTCTTCTTGATCCCATCCAGGATAACCTTATTGGATGCTTCTGCTTGACCATTACTCTGAGGGAAGCTTAGAGTAGAGTAATAGTTCTTGATTTTGTACTTTGCACAGAAGTTTTTGATCAGCTTGCCTGTCAAACTGTGTTCCACTGTCTGCTATTATTGCCCTCGGGATCCCAAACCTGGTGATAATGTTTTTCCATATGAAGCTCTTCATATAATAAGTCTAAGTTATTCGTCATGTTTCAATCAGAAACATCGCCAACATAGTTCAACTTTATTATTTGCAAGTATAATTCAACTTTGCCATATAATAAGTCTAAGTTATTCGTCATGTTTCAATTAGAAACATCGTCAACTTAGTTCAACTCTATTATATGCAAGTATAATTCAACTCTGCCATATAATAAGTCTAAGTTATTCGTCATGTTTCAATCAGAAACATCGCCAAAGGACTGGTCAATCGTTTTTTCACAAGTTTGAAATTAAAAAATCGAGCTAAAATTTTATTATTACTTTAGCTAATAACAAAAAACTTTAAAAAAAGAAGAAATCTAATAATAGAAAAACTTCAGGTTGCAAGTATTCAGGGTCTTGGCAACTCTTTGCCTTCACTGTCTTCAAGCCGATATGCCCCATTGCCCAGGACCGAGATGATCCTATAAGGTCCCTCCCAATTTGGGCCAAGCTTGCCCTCTCTAGGATCTTTCTTGTTGCCGACGACCTTTCTTAGGACGAGGTCACCAACTTGAAACTCTCGTGGGTTGACCTTCTTATTGTAAGCCCTAGTCAGCTGCTGCTGGTATGCCCCTAGCTGAATTGCTGCTTTCTCCCTTCTTTCTTCCAGTAGGTCTAGATCTTGGGCTAAAAATGCATCATTAGTCCCATTCTTCACCCCCTGGGTTCTGATCCTTAGGATGCCGACCTTCAGTGGGATAACTGCTTCTGTGCCATAAGTCATGGTGAATGGGGACTCCCCAGTTGATCTTCTCGGCGTAGTCCGATATGCACAGAGTACATTGGGCAACTCATCCACCCACTTTCCCTTTGCTGCTTCCAGCCTCTTCTTGATCCCATCCAAGATAACCTTATTGGATGCTTCTGTTTAACCATTACTCTGAGGGAAGCTTGGAGCAGAGTAATAATTCTTGATTTTGTACTTTGCACAGAAGTTTTTGATCAGCTTGCTGTCAAACTGTGTTCCACTATCTGCTATTATTGCCCTCGGGATCCTAAACCTAGTGATGATGTTCTTCTATATGAGGCTCTTTACATTAATATCTCGAATCTTTGCAAGGGGTTCAGCTTCCACCCACTTGGTGAAGTAATTTGTTGCCACTAGTAGGAACTTTCTTTGTTATGTTGCTTGAAGCAGTTGTCCAACAAGATCCATGGCTCATTGGGCAAATGGCCAAGGGCTGGACACTGGGTTCAAATCTGCTGCTGGTTGATGTATCAAAGGTGCAAACCTCTGACACTTCTCACACTTTCTAACATAAGCTTTAGCATCTTTCTGCATATAGGGCCACCAGTACCCCTGAGTAATGGCCCTATGAGCAAGTGACCTACCCTCAGCGTGGCTTCCATATACTCCTTCGTGTATTTCATACAGGAAGTCTTCAACTTGTGAAAGATGTACACACCTCAAAAGGGGACCAGTAAAAGATCTTCTGTAGAGGTGTCTTTCTGTAGAGATGTCCTTCTGCTGTTAGACTGAATCTTACTGACTTCAGTCTGATCTTGTGTGCTTCTTTATGATCATCTGTGTAAACACCCCATTTTTGACCGCCTTTAAGACTTGGGCACTACTGATGGTTTACTTGGTGGTGAAAGGTGTGCAGGCCAAAGGTTCAATTTCTTCGGCAAAGAGAGAGTCAAATCCCAACTTTATACCCCTTTTGGACCAAAACAATCTTGATCAAAATATTTTAGACCTTGAAACCCTCTCTTTCAAAATATTTTGGAAATAAAATTCCTACGATGTCCCGACGCTCGCATTTTGTTAAATGTTGCGCTTTTCGGTAAACCGAGCAAGGACAAAGTGGAAGTGAATGAAAGAGAGATGAAATCATTGGAAAATCTTTCAAAACACCTTGTTTAGGGGTTTGGAGTTGAATAAAATTGGAGAAGAGGAAATAAACCCAGTTGGGGAAAGAGTTGGGCATGAACCATTAAGAGAGAGCCGGGCAGCCCTCGCTAAATCAGGCCTATCTTTTTTTATACTTGGATTTAAGCTATGAGGCCACCACCGTTGGAAATAAGACTTCTGGGGCTTCATTTTACACTCAAGAATCTCCTAAAGCTGAGTCCGGATGGAGGAGATATGACTGGTTGAAGTTGGGCATCATTCCGGTTGGACCGAAACTGAGCAACCTTCACTAAAAGAGGGATATCTCTTATCACACATTGAATTTTTATGTGAGGCTTCCATAATTGGAAAGAAGACTTACAGGGCTACAGTTTAGGCTTAAGAATGACCTGAAAAGGAGTCCAGATGAAGGAGTTAGGCTTGCTTCAAGTCAGGGATTAGGACTGATTTTTGTCGTCGGCCTCTATGGAAGTGCATCGGCCACAATTGGAGCTCATCGGCCATAGGTTGGCCAAAAGTGAACCTTATCGGCCACAAATGATGGCCAGTCGGCACCAAAGTTGGCCAGTCGGCCAGAAGTGTCCAGAAAGCCCAGAATTGGCAGATATTACTCCTCCAGCTGTTGTGCACTGCATCAGATATTTCTAATTGAGATATTTCGACCAAAAGCTCTTGAATTGCTATATATGAAGCTATATCTCATATATTCAAAGGGTTAAAACATTTGGGGAGTCTCTCTCTTTAAAATCTCTCTCTCTCTTTACAATTTTGGATAAAAAAATCTCTGCCTTTCTCTCTAGAGTTCTCTCCCTCTTGCCTTTTGTGTATGCAAGTAGAGAAATACCTCTCTTTTGCCTAGACATCCTTGATGAAAGTGGTCCATCTATGGGTTAAGGTTGCTTGAAGCTTACTTGGACCCTTGTTTGAGCTCTAAAAGAAGGATTAAAGCTTGGTTTAGTGCCTCTTTTGTGCCTAGTGTGTGCTTTGCTTCAAAGGTATACAACTTACCCCATTTAAGCTTGTCTTGCACTATTGTTTTGCCATCTTTCTACACTATTTTTGGGGTGGTTTTGAACTGAGAAAATATCTGTTTTTCAGTCCTAAAAATGATGGTTTAGACCTATTTTGTGTTAGGGGTTGTCTCTCCCTTTTGTCCCTTAGCTTGTATAGCTTTTTGTGCCATCTTTCAAGGCTTTCAAACCAAACTTTTTAGCCCTTTTGACCACTGAAACTCAGAGGTTTTTCAGTGACAAAAACCTTGTTTTGAGGTCCCAAATGGGAGGGGATGGTCCCCTCTCCTCTTGTCTTGGTTGTATGCCTTGTTGGCCTAATTATTGAGCATGTTTTTCTAGCATGTGTTGGTTTGTTCTTGGCTTATTTTTGGGCTTATTTCAACATGGCATAACTCTGTTTTGGGCTGGTTTGGCCACCTCTTGCATGCTTCATGTACTTGTAGTGCAAATCTTGCTTACTAGCCTTGTATGCATGATGTTTTGGCTCATTATTCTAGCATATTTTGGCTATGCTCCAGCATGATTTTATTCATATTTCGACATGCTCTAGGACTATTTTGGGTTATCTTGGCCATATGGTTCATGTATTGCATAGCTATAGTGCAAGTGCCTTAACTAGTCTTGTGTTTTGAGCCCCATAGCATGCCATGTTTGTGATGATTGCATGTTTTGACATCATTTAGCATGTAATTTCAGAGCTTATATCTTTGCCATACTCTCATGTTTATCACTTTTTAATTGTGTTTGAGAGTTGAGCTTTGTACCTTGCTTGCGAGCCATCATTCGAGCATGCTTTTTCTTGCTTATCATGCTATCATTTCAGTCCATTTTAGCCACTGTTTTGGCATGCATGAGGTCTGTTTGGGGTTGGTTTAATCCATTGAGCATTGTATTGCATGGTCCTAGCGTAAAGCTCTTCACTAGTTTCAATGCTTAAGTGTTCTAGCATGTTGTGCATGCGATGTTTGCATAGTAGAGCCTTGCATTCCATGCCACTTCAGCACTGAAAATATGCCATCCTCCTCATTTCTTTACTTTTGATTTGTTTTGAGGATTGGTTAGTCTTGAGCTTGAGTTTAATGTAAGGGATTGAGACTTGTGCTTAAATAGCTTCAACCCTTTTTTGAGGGTTACTCCTAGTCAAAGGCATTGGTCTATCCCATGCCTTAAACTATTCTCTTTGATAGACCTCTCTCTCTCATTAGAGGACTCTCATATTTGGACAAGTTGATTAATGAATGGATTGGTAATGTTAAAATGTGTAAACAAAATCAATCAAGTAAAATATGCCAAGATAAGCATGTTGCATGTGTGCATTACATTGTGTTTAACCGGACGTTATGTTGAACACAAGGTGAATTGGTCCATTTCATACTCAAAGTGATGAGAATGAGCCAATTCCCTTTGTCTCCATTACCTTTGATCTTCCATGATAAGGTAATGGTCCTAGAGTCTTGTTTGCATTACACTTATTAAAATGTGTGCAAGTTGGATTTTTGGCCATCATGCATTGCATGCTTGATTGATGGTTTTGGATTCAATGGTGCCTCTCCCTTGATGTTTTGAGGTGATATGGAAGGGTAGGGTACACACATTCCCTTGCAAATACACTGACATGCCTCTGTTTGTGCTCTGTTGCAGCAAAAGGAGAAATTGCAGGAATCAATGGCCGACCGACCATCAAAGCTGCCAACCGGCCATCAAAGGCTGCCGATCAGCTATCAAAAGTGGTCGATGACCATTAGCTTTGGCCGATGGCCATTCCGCTTGGCCGACCACCCCTTAGCATATCCCTTAGGTGGATCAAAAGCATATTGGAAATTGGCACAATTTTCAGAGTGCAAACAGAGGCATCATGAGGCACGGTAGTGGATTTCCGAGCGAAGCCGACCGAGCATGCATGCATCCCTCGTCACGAGGCCATTTCAGTGCTTTTGCTAACTTAGAATAAACTGTTATTTTATTTATAAAAGTGTTGTAATTAATTAGTTAATGCGTTTAATTAATTGATTCGTTTTGTAATAATTAGTTAGTTAACTAGGAGTAGTTAATTAATTTTGTTTTGTAATAATTAGTCTAATTAGTTTAATTAGATTAGTTAATTAGCTTAGCTTAGCTTATTCATTCGGACCCTCCGTCGAGAGGGCAAATGTTGTAATAAGTGTGCGTGTGTGTGTGAATGTCTTCCAACTCCACGTCTTTCTCCCTTTTATTTACCCGCTTTCAGTGGTTAGATTAGGGCATATTTTGATTAGCATACCTTATGCTTGCATGCGTGCATCATTCATTCGTCTTGCATGCACCGGGCTCGGCGCATCATTCAAACTGCATTGAATTTCAATACTTACTTGAATACGTGTTTCAAAGCATGTTATCAAGTGTTGCATTCATATGCCATCTTAGAATAGCCGAGCCTACTTAGTTGCATTTTGCATGTGTTGCATTAGGCATTGTTGACATAGCTAGGATCATGTATTGATTACTAACTAGCTTTTGTTTTGACTCGGAGTACACTATAAGTGTTTAGCATCTTGCATGTGTGTAAGTGTTGCCATGATAACATGCTTGCCATGAGACTATTTGCTTAACTGCTATAACTGCAAGAATGCCTGTGGGTGAAGGCTTGATTGCCTGGATTGGAACAACTCGATGATTGTGAGTTTTAAGCCCACTTGAGGGTGGCAAATCCACGTCTTAGCCTACTTGCGAGTAGCACTTTCAAACCATTTTAAAAAACAAACATGACTTGAATTGTTCCAATTCTCGTGATTGAGTTTATACTTGTGTGTTGTGCGCATCACGTAGTAATGATAGATTAATAATCGGAATAAGAACGCATGTGTTTTAAAAAACAACATATCATGTTAGTAAAGGCCGATCTTTGATCGGGCGAGCGGGAGTGCTTATTCCAGGACCTTCTCCTCTCGTACCCAAGTTCCCGAGCTGAGACAACTTTGGTGATGACAGACACGTGGCCTTAGGCACGAGTCAGGGTTTCCTAAATTTCCCAAAATAAAATATTTATGTGGCGACTTTGAAATCTGGCAAAGCAGTCCATATTTGGCACTTTTTGATTCAAAATTGATTTTTCGAAACCAATTGTCGAATTTGGACTTTTTGATGATTTATCAGTTTTACATTGCACTTTGTGAGATTAGATTCAGAACCGTGATAGGAGTCCGAACTGTATTCGCTAAGAACTACAATTCGCGCCCTCGCACGCGGAGCAGAGTTCGGGCGGTCTACAATCTGGTAGTTTCCCATCTCTAAGGAATACGATTATCGCATCCATCCAGCTTGGTCCCATCTCCACACACATTGCCTTATGCTCTGTGTTCAGTGGTTGTACACTTGGACCTAAATAGTAGTCAACCATTATTGTTCTTGTCTCTCCTGGTTTCATTGCACGAGCCAGCTTGGCCAAGGCATCAGCATGGCTGTTGTCATCTCGGCTAACTTGCTGTAGTCGGCAATTTTGGAATAATGTTATCAATTTGCCCACCTCTTTTGCATAGGCCATCATTCTTTCATCTCGGGCTGCGTATTCGCCCGTTGCCTGGTTGACGATAAGCTGGGAGTCACAAAAGACCATCACCTCGTCGGCTTCCATTGCTGCACCTGATCCCCACTGACCTCTTCAATTCCATACTCTGTTGGAAACCGCAACAACTGGTGCAGCGTTGAGGGGACAGCCCCTATTGTATGCAGCCATGGCCTTCCCAGGATAATATTGTAAGGGGAGGGGGTGTCAATTGTTGTGAACTCTGTGATTACCTTCTTGGTGCCAGCTTGCACCTCCAAACTTACTCTTCCCAGGGGCCACGTCGGCATTCCATTGAACCCAACCATTAGACCATTGGATTGTTCCATATCATCTTGGTGAAGGCCAAGCTCTGACATACATGATGTCACAAGAGTTGCCCTGGTCAATTAGAATTCGCTTTACCTGGCACTCTCCAATCTGGAGGGATATTACCAGGGCATCGTTGTGTGGATGCTGCACCATCTCTAGGTCGTCTTCAGTAAAGGACACCATTGGTCCATGGCAGTTCTCTGCCATAGGTCTCTTCTGTCGGACCTAATACATATGCTGCAAGTGTTTTACCTTCTGAGTTTCCCCACGTATCTCTTTCTTATTGACCTTCAAGTGAATCACATTGATCACTCGAGGTCCGTCTGCTTGCGGTTGTGGTGTTGGAGGAGGTGGTGCTGCCGGTGCCTAAGGCAGTCTCGCTTGCTCTTCCCTTGTCCTGGCCTCATCTACCAGGTCTCTTAGATGGCCCTATCTTACCAGGTCTTCCAGATGTGCTTTTAGGGCTCTGCCTTGAGTTAGATACCAATCCTCATTGTGGTAGGCACAACGTTTCCCTAGACTTCTTTTCATAAATTCACCAGGAATCTTCTCTGGGGCTCTATAATAGGGTTGATTCTGGATTCTTTCCAAGACTTTGTAAATCGGAATTCGGAACACAGTTGTGTCCGCCTGTGCAGCCCTCAGTCCTGTCTCTTATTTATTGTATCCACTACTGCCTCGGCCTTGCTTTGGCGAGCCGTTTCTCTTCTCTTGTTTTGACGCCTTTGTCCTTGGCGTGTCCTCCTCGGTTCTCGCATACTTATCTATCCTGGCCATTAGTTCCTCCATACTTTTTGACAGTATCTTTGCCAGTGATTTTCGAAGCAGATAAACATCGTTCAGGCCATTCTTGAAAAACATGACCTCTACCTCTTGGTTGCACTCTAGTATTTGGTTGAACACCTCATAATACTTTTTGGCATAGGCCCTAAGGCTTTAATCCTCGCCGATTCTCAGAGCCATCAGGGAGTCCACCTTTAACGGCTGTAGTTTGTTTGTTACAAACCTGGCCACGAACATCTCGGCCAGGCCTTCCCAGCTTTTCACAGTTCCTTTTGGCAACTTGTGAAACCAATCTGATGCGATTTCCCCAAAGGATGAGGGAAACACTTTACAGAGCAACGGCTCATTCTCGGTGTACAGTGCCATTGAGTTTAGGTACAAGCCAGCGTGAAAGTTAGAGTCAGACTTACCGTCGTATATCTGGAATCTCGGCATGTGGAACCTCTTTGGGGCCTCAAATTTGTCCAATTCTACCGAGAACAGCGTTCTTGGCTTGACCAGAGAGGTTACCTCGGCATCTTGTCGCATCCTCTGGAGGCAATCTCTCAGATCCTCTTTGGTCTGTCCAGGAGCTCGGCTATCAACGGATTTTAGCCTCTTTGGTGCGCTACTCTCGGTGTCGTTATGGGTCATCTTGGATCTCCCTCCATTAGTTGTGTCGAAACAAAGTTCCTTCCCTTGAACATGCCGATGTTCTTTGGTATAGGCTTCTTTGCTACGATGTGTTTTTCGAGACTCTCCCTTCATTGACTCTCCTCACCTGACCTCCCGTGAATGTCGATGAGAGTGTTCCTTGGTCCTGTCATGCTGAGGGACTTGAGGAACTGTTTTCCGCCCCCTTTCTGGGCATCTTTTTTGGCCACTGGAATCGGCGTATGTTGTAACGGAAATCGTGGTTGCATGATGTTGTTCTGCATCATGAAATTGACGACAGATTGCAGGTCTGCCAATTTGTTCGCCATTCCCTTCATCTCGTCGTCCCTACGCAGGCATCTGTCTTTCCATACCTGGAGGTTGTCCTCGTTATAATACCCGCTTCGGTCTGTCTTTTTTGGTACGTCTCCCTCCTGGCCGATGTCTTTCTCTTTGGGATTCTGATCCCGAGTTTCTTCGTTGCAGTTATCCTCTTCTATGTTAGGGTCAATGTGTTTACCACTTCCAGTAGGGATGTCGTCCCCAATCTTCTTTTTCTGTCTGTCGTTGGCCATCTATTCTCATTTCTTTCCCACAGATGGCGCCAATTTGTGTGTGCTATTTTCTGACCACACGGCCAAACAGGTACTCAGCTGGAGAACACCGGCAGAATAGATTGCGCCTGAACGACCTGTCACAGAAAGATAAGACTCTGGCGATGGTTTGTCCACCGGGGGCACTCTACGATCAAGTCAATATTCAATTATCTCTCAAAGATAGTAAATAGTGCTATTACTCACTAGTCAGAATACAAAAACGTACCTTAGACCCATGAGGGTGCCTTATTTTTATAGACAGCACTAACCTGATCCCTATAGAAACCTAGCTTCCCTTGGACTCTGGCTCAATGCTCATCCTGGACTCTCCAATAGATAAAGATAAACTCCCTAAAAGCTTTATCCTTATCCAGGCTAAGGTCCTTCCCCATTCTAGGACTCTTATAGCTTATCCGTTTATCTCGGATTCCGGTATCTTCGCATGTAACCTCGACCTAGCCGAGATCACCTTGGCGTCAAGACCAGGACACGTGGCACCTCGGCTGGCACTTCGGTGCCACATTGGCCACGTGTTTTTTATTCAAAAAATATGTCCCCACAGAGTTGAACTAAGTTGGCGATGTTTCTGATTGAAACATGACGGATAACTTAGACTCATTATATGGCAGAGAAGAAATTATACTTCCATATGATGGAGTTAAACTAAGTTGGATTAACCTAGATTTGCTATATCGGTAGAAATTAAGAGCATTTGAGTAAGATTAACAGAGGAATCAAGGTTGAGAACCTCAGCTAGACTCTTTTTGAGTATAACTTCAGCAACAAGGTCATAGCCACATGTTTAATGAGAACCTAAGTGAAACTTAAGTTCACAATAGGGGGCAGAGAGCTAGAGAATGATGCTTGGGAGTTAGAATTTACAAGCTAAAAGTTGGCTTAACACTTGTTGAAATTTTCAGAAAAATTTACAAGTTGAAGATAAGCAAAAGGTTATATTACAAGAAGTATCTGCGTACTTGCCAAGATTACCAGGTTGCTAAAACTTGAAGTATAGAAGACTGAAGTCTTGAAATAAGACAATGACAAGATGACAAGTTTTAAGTAAACACTTGTGAAAATATGTTTTACAAAATGTTTTCAAGAGTTAAGACAAGTCCGAGATAAACAGTCAGCGGGTATATCTAGGGTATTTTTACCCAAGGAGATTGCACAGATAGGGTGCACTTTTGAAGACATGCAAATTATTCTGAGCATGGAATCATACAAGACAGTAAAGAAGACAAACATACAAACACTTGAAAGAAGAAGTTGTACTTGCATTCAAAGAAGAAAAAGGGCACTTCAGCCTACAAAGAGATTACTTGTTCAGGTACAAAAAGGGCACCTTGGCCAAATGTAGAACTAACATTGTTCAAACGAAATATTACAAGCTAAGAAAGAAGAGAACAAGGAAAGGAGAAAATAAAAAATTCTAAGTACTAGATTTGGCTTGATCAGAGGGTAGTATTGTAGTCCTTTGGGCTTCAAGCTAAGCATCAATCTCTTGCAAGGTTTTATCTAGACTCTTTTTGGCACAATGGATCTCGACTTCAGAAGTTGTTGGAGTGGGAGAGACGCCCTTGGATGCCAAGCCACCCTCCTCATCCTGAGTTAAGTCTATTTGCTCGTTGAAGGTAGGAGACTTGTTATCAATGGCAGCCTCCCCATCCTCTTTGTCGGCCTCGCCATCATCGGCATCATCTTCGTCTTCGACGTTGGCCTCTTTAGGCTGTGGGGGGAATGACACTTAGAGCTTGCTGATGCCACGAAGATCGGAATCCATAGCAACAGCCAACTTGTTGAGGGCCACTTTCCAGACGAGGTAGTAACCTCGGTTGCAACCCAGGTTGAGTTACTCCCTGTATTGGTTGCGAACGGTGGCCTGCCCCTCTTCAAAGGCCTTTTCGTCGGCCGACTTCACCTCGGCCTCTTTATTGGCGATGGCCTTGTGCAGTTTGGCCTCCAGATCAGCCACTTTGGCTTTAGCAGCTTTGAGGTCGGCTCTTACTGCCTCGGCTTCGTCGTTTTCCACCTTGGCCTTTTCCTCGGCCAGACTCTGAGCTGTTTTGGCATCCTTGGCCTGGTCCATAAGAGAACGGTTGTTGGCTTCGGCCTGATTAAGCGAAGACATGAGTTTGGCTGCTTCTTTTGTCTTCTTAGCCAAATCATTTCTCGTCATCTCGGTCTTGGTGGCATAAGAGTGGGTATGCTGGATGGCCTGCAAAGAAGTAGAACAAGTTAGCCAAATTTCACTAAGTATGGAAAGATTGCCAATGTGGAAGGGAGAATGCTTACCAAGACCGAATGCTGCATCATGAAGGCAAAGTCTTCATATTCATGAAGCTCGGCCATACGGTTCATGTCCTTGGGCAGAAGAATTGCTATGGGCAAGGCCGCTCTGACCTCAAGGTTTGCAGCACTATCACTCGCGGTGAGGGGCCTGTCATCAAGCATGATCTCGGGCGCCCAAACCATGCCTCGAGGATAGCTGCTGCTCTCTTGGTGGTCGGACCTCTGCTTCTTGACGGGTGGGGCCTTAGATGATGGGTCCTCGGTAGGACGTTTCTCAATGGAGGGGCGCTCTTCTTGGCTTTGGCTCGCTTTGAAATAGACACAGTGTCCACAGAATTAATCTGGGTCACTGTGGCCTTTGCCTTGGCCTTCTTCATTCGTTTGGGCTTAGGGGTTGGTTGAAGAGGAGAAGATGAAGACTGGACGGTAACAACGCCAGGAAGGTTGGCAAGCAAATTTTCAACTACGGCAGGTTTTCGCCCCATCTTGTCGGTTGTGGTGGCAATTGTGACCCTTATACCAAAGTGGATTGCTGGCAAAGCTGTGGGTGGATTTGCTGGGTCATAAGCCGACGCCTCAGAACTTTGGCGTTTTCGGCTATGAGTTTTTCCTGCGGGGGCAAGCAGTGGAGCTCGACGTCAGCGTTGGCGTTGAGAGGGTGGAATCAGTTGTGGAGCAGAAGTTGATGGTTATTTTGCTGGGTCAGATGTTGAAGCTTGATCGGGCCTTGGTGATGAGGTAGTTGGGGGAGTTGTTGCTGATGGTGGAGATTTGCTCTTTTTGGGGACGTCGGGCAATGTTGATTTGTAGGTTGGGATGTAGTTCAAGAGTAGAGGAGCCCTGCGCTGAATAACATGCAAGTCCAGCAACCTCTTGAAGTCTTTGTTGGGAAAGAATGACTTGCGGAAGTCTTTGGGAGGCTGAGGAAGAACTACAAAGTAAAACAAACAGACGTTAGAACATACAAAAATATCAAAATAATAAAGACTTGAAAGCAAGTAAAGTGACACTTGGCTCTTACCATTTCCCTCTTTGAACACTGTTCGGCTTAAGGAGTAGAGGTGAAGGTCGTCATCTGGTGGGAACTTCTAGTTGCCCGAGACGATGAAATAATCGTCTCCACCCCCTTGTTGGAGTCTGCGAGGTCGGCGATGAGTTTGTATTCTGTGGATCTCGGCTTAAAGTAATAGATGTAGCTCTTTTTTTACTTCAGGCCACACATTGTATACCAGTATTGGATATGGGCTAAGGTTATCCTAGCATTTTCTCGGCTAGCTAGGGCAATGATACCGTTAATGACTTGGTAAGAGTTAATTGCTAGCTATATTGGGTTGAGCTTATAGTAGTGAAGGACTTCTCGGAAGAGGATGTCAAGAGGAAACTTAAGTCCACACTCTATAAAGGCCACTACAGGGAAAGGCATGGAGTCCCCATCAGAGATGATGGAGTCCTCCTCTCCTGCTAGCCTAAGATGGACATCAGCGGGGATGGCAAATTCCTACCTAAAGTACTCTAGTTTAGTAGGAGTGTCTACCCTCC
Organism: Camellia granthamiana; assembly: GCA_036172215.1. Classification (NCBI taxonomy): domain Eukaryota; kingdom Viridiplantae; phylum Streptophyta; class Magnoliopsida; order Ericales; family Theaceae; genus Camellia; species Camellia granthamiana. The sequence continues at coordinate 60,719,246 of CM069911.1, read as the reverse complement.
ACCTAAACATACCCATGATGTTGGCTACAAGGGGCACGGTGAGAATTCAGAAGAAAATGGTTTGTACGGGTTTGAGATAACCTCAGCTAAACCCAAAACAGAAATGAGGGAGGGGTTTTTTCAGAAAAAATGAGAGATTGTTACAGTTTTTCCTAAAGTTTGTGAGTTCTAAGGTAAATCCCAAACCTAGAGTTATTGAAACAGAAATTATGAGCAAGAATTTGGAAAAAGCAACAAGAAAACAGGGCAAATAACAATGATTCAGACTCAAGAAAGCAAACAAGAATTCAAAGAACATTGAATAAAATATATAGATGTGCACAAGTCGAAGACAATGGCAAGATAGCAAGCATATAAACAAAATGTCTACCCAGAAAAAAGATTAAACAACTAGAAATCACAAAACAAACATGTTTGATACATGAATGACGAAACTTGAAACACGAGCAATCATTCAAATGGATGGAATCACAATAGCAGTGTATAAGTATAACGAATTTCGTAGCAAGTCAAAAACTGAAAAAAGAGGAGAACAGTGACTTATCGAAGAAAATGAGACCGGTATGAAGTACGTCGGAGTCAAACGGTGGCAGTGAGCGGAGAAGAACAGCAAATGCTTCGTCGGAGGAAGTAAACGGAGTGGTTGCAGGAAGCTCGAAGAAGGCAACAATGGAAGCAAGAAAACTTTAGAGAGAGAAAGCTTGGAAAAAAAACAAAGATGTGAAAGTGAAAAGACAAAGAAAGAGAAGTGTTTTTGATCAGAAAACGAAAAGGTGGCAAAATCGCAATTAGTGTGCCTAGGACGACATGTCTATTAGGCGGTGCACGCAAAAGCGACACGACTTGATGGCGCGTGTCAGGTACGGTTTAATAGGGAATAGACGCATGGCAAAAACGGTTGAGTTGTTGTGCATGACAGCTCATACACGTGTAGAAGCTCTTGGAGTTCTTGATTTAATGAAGCAAAGACCTCGGCTATGGATATGATCTCGGCTAAAGAACTTGAAAAAACTTGGTTTTTGGTTCTAAGGCATTGAGAAAACAGATTACAAATTTGGGTCATATAGAGCCGACGAATGATAACCTTGGTAATGGAGGATAGAGCAAGCTTAGCCGACGTGCTATATGGTCAAAAGATATAGGTTTCATCATTTCAGGATGCCGAGGTAATAGAACCTAGGGGGCAGTTGTGGGGACATATTTTTTGAATAAACAACACGTGGTCAAGGTGGCACCGAAGTGCCAGCTGAGGTGCCACGTGTCCCGGTCATGACGCCGAGGTAATTTCGGCTAGGCCGAGGTTACTTGCGAAGATACCGGAATCCGAAATAAACGGATAAGCTATAAGAGTCCAGAATGGGGGGAGGACCTCAGCCTGGATAAGAATAAAACTCTTAGGGAGTTTATCTTTATCTATTGGAGAGTCCAGGATGAGCATTGAGCTAGAGTCCAAAAAAAGTTAGGCTTCTACAGGGATCAGGTTAGTGCTGACTATAAAAGTAAGGCACCCTCATGGGTCTAAGGTACGTTTTTTGTATTCTGACTAGTGAGTAAAAGCACTATTTGTTATCTTTGAGAGATAATTGAGTACTGACTTGATCGTCGGAGTGCCCTCGGGTGGACGAACCACCGCCGGAGTCTTATCTTTCTGTGACAGATCGTGCAGGCGCAATCTATTATGCCGATGTTCTCCAGCTGAGTACCTATTTGGCAGTGTAGTCATAAAATAGCACACACACAGAGCACATTGTTACAACTAATACACCACTTGTAAAGATTCTAACTAACTCTATAACTGCCTTGATGAGTTGTACAATATAGCACATGCTAATGTAGTTAGCTTAAGCTGGCCTGAGCTGATGATAATAACTCTGAGCTAATAAATTGAGTTGTGTTTGCTGAAGCTATGGCTGAGGCTGTAACCGTGGTTGGCATATCCTTAACAATTTTTGTATTGCGTATAATGCAGACCACATGTCGTAATGCAAGGGTGTGTGTTTGATTTACATCGTTTAGGGGAGTGTGCACTATATATTACCACATGTTTACCCATTATTATTTACTTATTTGCCATGTCGGCCTTTGTATTGAGGATTGATCCCTGGATCAGGATTCTCTCCTGCATTCTTTCGTCCAGCATTGTCTTGCAATTTGCAGCAGATGGTGACATGTGGTGAGAAGGTAATCCAACGGGCTGTAATGACACCATGTTTTAGAGACAATAAGTGACACCTAAAACGATGTCGTTTTTGGTGGGTCTTCTTTCAGTAAAGAGAGATCCTCTACTCTCTCTAATCCCTCACTTCACTCACGTCCAAGCCTTAGAAACCTTCATCCGATCCCAGTGAAGGTGGCGACGACAAGGATTAGAGTGCAGCACCAGCGTCGGCGTGCAGCGGCAGCGGTTGATAGTGCCTTCATCGTTGTTTCTTTTCCCCCAAATCAGTTCTAGAGCTTCACTTTTGTTCTCAAGATTTCCCAATCTCTCTTTCTTTATGTATATATATATTCAAATACATAAATATGTTTTCATAAAAATCTCATTTGGTGGTCTTTTGTGAATTGGGTTTTGGATACATTGACTCTAATTACTAAATTTGTCACAAATTTTATATACTTCTTTGGGGTTTCATTCACACAAAGAGGAGTCTTTGAATCAATGCCTGTATCTAAATTCTTTTTTATTTTTTATTTTTTATCTTTTAGTTGTTATGTGATTCATAGCCTGTTTGGAAGTGTGTTATTAAATTCGTTTTTGTTTTTTTGTTTCTTTTGGCTAGATTTTTTTGATGGAATCAATGGATTTTGTTAATCTATTATTCATTTATGTTGATGTGGAAGAGGAATATTGCTGGTGCTGCAGCACTAGGACCGTCAGCACTAGCACCGTCGGTGGAGAAGGAGGACAATTTCTAACTCTAGATGTGAGTGAAAATACATGAGTGAACTGTGCAGTCTCACAATATTTGGAGCTTTCCGTTTGCCCAAAACGGTGCCGTTCTATCATATTTCTCTCTGCGAAGTGGTGTCATTCAACCCATTGGATTGCCTTCCCGCCACATGTCGCAATCTGCTGCAAAGTGCAGGACAATGCTGGACCAAAGAACAACAATGATTCATCCCACTAAAAACACCACCACTAATAGCACTAATGCATTAAAAAAGTAAAAAAAAAAATACAACTCCAAGACCAAAACATCACACCATTACTGGTGAGACCCACTGCCACCTAATCAGTGGGACTCATTTTCCACCAAAGAATGCAAGAGAGGATCCTGATCCGTGATCCCCTTTCCTTTAGATTTAACTAGAGTAGTTCTAATGGGTTATATAAAAATAAAATAAATTAAAATTGAATCTGTAATATAAGATCCCATTTGTACAATATCTTGCTGTGTGATTTTCATGGAGCATCACGTATACAATTTTACACGATATTGGCCCTATTTGGAAAGTTGGGTTAGAGAGTTTTTTAAACTAAAATAGTTAATAAAGATAAAATAGACTAAAATAATTAATAAAATAAATTATTACATTCAAACTATAATACTGTGTTTGGTTGGAGGATTTGATAAGGGAAATAGAAAGAGTAAGGGAAATAGAAATAGAAAGAAAAAGAAAAAGAATTGATAGGATTCGAATTTCAAGATATGTTTGGTTGAGTTAGGAAATAGAGAAAGCGAAGAGTCGTGAACCCAAAAGAGAAAAAGTGAGATTGTATTTTCCTCATTTTATTTTCCCTTATATTTTCCATTATAACCAAACAAAAAAGTGGGATTACATTTCAATTTTCTTTTTTATTTTTCTCATCAAATACTCCAACCAAGCACAGCGTAATTATTTCATTGTAACCATCAAATCAATTACCAAGAAAAAAAAAAAAAAAATCAATCATCATCTCAAATATAAATTTTTTAAGCTAAATTAAAATAGTCAAAAAATTAAAAACCAACTAAAATAATAAGGTTTTCAAACCAGGCCTCTCTCTATAAATGCGTGAAAAAAACAAGACGCAATGGCCCTGTCTGTTTGGCCACTGGAGTAGAATTGTTGTGGATCCTACTCACGGCATGTTTGGTATTGTTTGAGGAGGTTGGCTTTACAGTCTGGGCGGCTTAGTAATAATCTTCTTAGTAGAGGAATTAGCTTGGCTAGGAAATGACTGGGATTAAGAAAATAATAAGCGGTTTCAGTCTGTTTGGTCGTCCATCTGGATATCTGTCCAGACGTCCGGTACAATGCAATTTTTTTTAACAAACATAGTCGGCCGGTCAACTTTTTATTTTTATTTTTTATTATTAATTTTAACAATCCCAGGTGTATTTTTTGTTTTAATATTTGTTTTAGTTTTTTTTAATATAGAAATAATTTTTTAATTTACTTTATTTAAAAATAATTTAACAATCCTATCATTAACCATCTCCTATACTATTAGTAAAACAAATACATTTTTACTTAATTCCCTTACTGACAATCTCAACATTAACAATCTTTTCATTAATTATCTTCTCACTAATAATCTCCTCCAACCTAATTTGCCAAACAAACGTGACCCATGAGTGAAGATTTGATTGCACGAGTTTTTTTTCACTGTAGTGAGCTTTGCAACTGATCATTTATCCTTTCAAACCAACCACTATATATATGAAAATTTGCGTTTTAGTGGAGCAGTGGAAAAAAATTGTATTTTTATGATGGTTCAATTTTATTACGTGGATGGTGCAAATACATTTATGTTTTTGGCGTAACTCATTCTGTGTGTCAAAATTACACTATAAAAAAAAATTCATTTGTTGTGCAATTTTTTTGCACTAATTAATTTAGTTGATTAAAAAATAAATTTTTAAAAAATAAAATACATTTTTATTTAATTTATCCAAAAATAATTAAAATATTAAAGACAGATTTAGTATTACTATTACTTCGTAAACAACTGAAAAGAGTAAAATAGTCTATTAAGCCTTTTTTGATTCATGTCTATTAAGCCTTTATCCTTCGTCATACTATTCCAATCAATCATTGGATTCAATAGAACAATCATTTCCAGACATCTAATCTCATGATCAAACAAACATTGGATACACATATTTTCCAATCAAATAGTCTAGAGACTATATATCCCAAGATTTCACTCTGTTTGGTTTCTGTAACAACCCAGATTTTTAATTATTCTGTAGAATTTATACTAATATTATTTAATCTCAGTTCGAAAAATATATAATTTATTATATATTATATATTATTATTTTGTAAAATAATATAATTATTAAAAGTTTATGGGTCAAAATATAAATAATAATAATATAGATAATAATTTATTTTCTGTTAATATATAATAAGATGTAATTTAATTAGAAATTAAATTAGTTATATAATTATATTAAAATATTAGGTCAAAATATAATTATCTTAAATATCTATTAAGGATAAGAACGAATCTATATTATTAATTATTAAATCTGTGTAATAATTGGGCCCTGCCACGTGTTGGGGCGCCTATGGCGTCCTCCTCCCTATTTAAGGGAGGAGTTGATCAGCCTGTGTGGGAAAGAAAAAAGAAGACAGAAAAGAAGAGAGAAAGAGAGGAAATAAAGAAAAGAATAGTGAAAGGTAAAAGGATCTGTGATAGTGGAAAGGAAGAGTAAGGTATTAAAGTTAAGGTGAGTTATATTATACCTTGAGTCACCAAAATGTATTTTACAACCCTATTTGCTTAAAAGGAAACCCATGGATATGTTTGTTTATATTTTAAAGAATATTTGGTTATGATCTTATAAACAATTATGTTTTGTAAGTACCACCACGGGAGTCCCACGTCTTGGGGGACTTAAATAACCATTGGCCTCTGTTTGACCACTTTGTGGTCCTCTGTTTATCATGGATCCATTGACCTCTGTTCTGTGCGGAGCAAAGTGTTGTGCGGAGCTAAGTGCTACACTATTGTGGGAGCCACTTCTAGAATCCGTACGAGCCACCTCTTGAGTTCGTACCTCTGTTCTGACTGTCACTTCAGTGACCTCTGTTCTGTTCTGTATCGTGGTTATGGTTATATATAATATCTGTATTTCAGTTCTGCTACTTAAATGATTTCTGCTACTCAAATGATCTGTTTATATAAATGTTTTGGCCTAACTAACGATCCATGGTTATTTCGTGTCCCTTATACTCTTGGTATAATATTTCTCACTCTGCCATGTGCTTATAGTTATTTACCAATTTTCAGGAAATAGCTTTGGGAAAATCTTAGATGCGGGGCTGCGGAATAGACACACACAGCACTTTTATTGATATTTCTCTATGTAAATGACGACATTTTTGGTCAATAAATTTTGTAATAAAAATAGAAGCTCCAATGATTATTTTGGTACCCTTATTTAAATATTTCTTCCGCTTGCGTTTATTATTCTGTTTTAGAATTGGCCGTAGGTAACTTTAGCTACTGGCCATCACGATACTTAACCCTTGGGTATGGGGAGCGGGTCGTGACAGTTTCAGTTTTCACAATTCACTTTTTAGAAAAATTCTACTTTTTCATTTTTCATATTTTTTTGTTTTCACTGAATTTTTTAAATACTTTAATCATTTTTTAAAAAATTTTAGACACAAACAACATAAATATACTTAAAAAGTATAATATTTGTGAAAAAAACTTAAAAAAATTACTGGGCCCCGTTTGGGAACAGGCTAATTTAGTAACTTTTTGGCTATTTGACTAAAATATGAGCTAAAAAAAAACTAGTATGTTTGGGATGACTTTTTGGCTTTTTACGAAAAGATGTGCAAAAAGTAGAGAGAAAAGAGAATCTTTGACTTTTTGGTATGGGTTGTTGGCTTTTTGGCTAATTTTAGTAACTTTTTAGCTTTTAGGCTAAAAAAGAGGGTTCCCAAACGAGGCCTAAATACCAAAAAAAAAAAACCCCCCCCAAAAGTTAATACTTTTTTTTTTTGTATTTTTGTGTATTTATTAATTTTTTAAAATATTTTTTCACAAATATTTTATTATTTAGATACGTTTAAGTAAAATGCATCTAAAAAAGTAAAAAAAAATGCTTAAAATTTTAAAAATATTTACTAAATACCAAAAAAAAAAAAAAATCAATTTACAAAAAACTAAATTCAAAAAATTAAAATTAAACACACTTAATCCAATAAATTATAATCTTCTCTTATTTAGTATGTCTAAACAAATATGACTATGGGTATTTGCAATTTCCCATAAAAACTGCACAAGTGGTTAGTTCCTTTCCAACACAAAGATTTTCTGACAATTTATAGGCCACCAAGTCCAATATTTTTCCACCAAGTTGGAGCTTTTATTAAAAAAATTTGACATACTAATTTATTCTCTCTCTAAATGGGAGCTTCTCTCTTTAGAATCGGAGCCTCCGCCTAGATTTCTTCTGGCTTTCTAGGGTTTTGTCCCTCGCCTCACCTACTCTCTTCTATTTCTTTCTCTTCTCCGGTCTCTGCTTTCCTTTCTTCTCCCATGTTTTTCTCTATTTCCCCTTTGGCAGTGGCCCGAATGGCAGCTAGCTCCCACCCCTTCCTGTCGTCTCCTCCTTTACCTGGTGCTGAAGGTTTATCCTTGGAAGAAGGCAGCGGGGAGAGCGACGACACATCCAGTAGGCGTTTGATCGGGAAAATTTTGGCTCCCAAGACTCTGAACAAAACGGCGGTGTCTAACATCATCCAAACAGCTTGGAGGACTAATGGTGAACTCACTATATCTCCTTGGCAGGACAATGTGTATCTTTTTCAGTTTAGTGAGGAAGATGACCGTCATCGCGTGCTCCGAGATAGTCCTTGGTCGGTTATGGGGTGGCTTTTGATCGTGCAACCCCTTTCACCAAGTCAGACTGCAGAGGAATTGGATTTCTCTGCAGTGTCAATTTTGGGTTCAAGTCCATGGACTCCCAATCCAAAAATTGACCAAACAGAATGATGAGATTTTGGGGCAAAAGATTAGCCGTTTGGTTCGTGTTGAAGCGCATACTGAGGGTCTTCTTTTCTACAGAAGTTTCTTAAGAATTAGAGTAGCCATTGACACTCACCAACCGTTACCACGGGGTTTGTGGCTGCAAAGGGGTCCGGGAACTGATGACCTTTGGCTATCTTTCAAATATGAGAAACTCTCTAACTTTTGCTATGATTGTGGAAGGTTGGGACATGAGAGTAACTCCTACAAGTTTGTATCCAAAGAGGAAGGTGCACTATCTCCCTATGGCCCAGAGCTCAGAACTACCATCGCTGGCCCTACTGGTCTTCCTAAAGAATATTATCGCCGGCGAGTGGATGACTTAGAAGCTAGTTTGGCACCAATTTTAACTGGCCGGAACCAACCACCGGAGCGTGCTTCAACGGTACTGCCACCACGTACAGATACGTGCACCACTTTTACACAGCCTCTGAATCCCACTTCCTTGGTAGAGCCATGCAGAGGACAGAGCTCCCGCCCCACAACACTGCCACGTGTTGTCTCACCACAAGCTTCTTCTTTAGCCGATGTTGGCTCCAAGAATACTCCCTTCCAGCTCTTGGCCGAGGTCAGTCCACTTCCATCCCCAAACCTTCAGGTGGATAGTGGGCCTCCATCTAGCTTGAGGCCCAGGATAAGCCCTGACCCAAATAATGGACCATTTTATGGAGCTTCTAGGGCTCCTACTAGGCCCTTTTGTTTTGTAACAGAGCCTCCTAATAGCCCAAACTATAGTGGGGCTTTAGACAATATTATTTCAGACCAATTTAAGGTGCCTCCCCATAACACTCTACATGATCCCAGTCCAACCAAACCTTCATTTACCTCCGGCCTTGCTCTTGAAGGATGTCTTTCTCAAGCTCTACAACACTTAACCCTTAAAAGGAAAGATTTTACAACTGTTGACCTAGACTCCCATCGGAACAAACTTCAGAGAGTAGAAGGGTCCCTTAACTGCTATTGGAAGCTCTGACCCAGCAGCCACATGTACTGGGGGTCAACTTAGCTGGCCATAACTCTACTCCAGCAGATAAGAAGAGAGGCAAAAGGGGTAGACCCTGTGGCAAACGAATTACCCTGTGAGAGATCTGTCTTTGGTGGATGTGGTTATTCAGAATGTTGAGATGGAGCTTGAGCTAGGTATGTTTCACCCCTACTGTCATTGAGATTGAGGATTGTATTTCACAAGTTCCCAGTTCGTATCCAGAAAATGGCTTTGTTGTTAACTCATGGGCTTTGGTGGCTGGCCCTAACAAGCTATAAGATAAATGCTGATTATCAGCTGGAATTGTCAGGGGATTGGGCGACCCTGACAGTCCAGATCCTCCGAGGGTTGTGCCAAACCCATCGCCCTACAATAATGTTTCTTATGGAAACCAAGAATAAACAATCCTTCTTGGAAAGAATTAGAAGAAGACTCCATTTCACAAACCACTGCTATGTCGATCAGGTGGGAATTGCTGGCGGCCTTGCCCTGTGGTGGACAGACGAGGTGGACCTTCAAGTGCGAATGAAATCTCAGAATGTCTTCAGGTGTCTTATTGCCTCCAATGGTATTGCCACAGATTGGTTAACTACCTTTGTGTATGCTCCTCCCCGATGGGCTGAAAGGAAACGGTTCTGGAATAATCTTCAAGCGATGGCAGATGTTAATAGCTATCCCTGGCTTTGCTTAGGAGATTTCAATGAGATTAGCTGGTCTTGGGAAAAACAAGGGGTAAGAGGGGGAAATAGGGCTAGAATGCACTTTTTCCAAGAGTTTATGATGGATTGTGAATTAATGGATATAGAGTTCAAAGGGGCTTCGTACACATGGACAGACAATCAAGAAGGGGAGGCGAATGTCTGCGAACAACTGGATAAAGTCTTGGCCATCGTGGACTGGCGACACTTGTTTCCTTATGCTCAAGTCCATCATGAAGCTCTCATCGGGTCCGACCATTGTCCTCTACTACTTCATTGCTCGATCCCTCCGAAGAGAATTCCTCGACTTTTTAAGTTTGAATCTATGTGGACCTCTTATCCTGAATGTGCTACGGTTATTAACTCTTGCTGGGCTGATGGTAATCAAGGATCACCAATGTTCCGTCTCTCTGAGAAACTCATGGCTTGTAGCCGTAGATTGGCCTCTTGGGAAAAGAGCAGATTTGGAGATAATCAGATTAGAATCAATGCTCTCAAACTAGAACTTCACCAGATTCAAGGTAGTCCTCATTCCGCTACCAGGATGGCAACAATTCGAGAGCTACAGAGGGAGTTGGAGACTGTGTTGAACCAAGAAGAGATGTATCAACATCAGCGGTCTAGGGTTAATTGGCTTAACTATGGGGATAAAAACTCCTATTTTTTCCATGTAACAGTGGTTCAGAGGAGACAGAGAAATCAATTGGTGAAACTTTTGTCTGAGGAAGGGGAGTGGTTAGAGACTGATGAGGCAATCAATGAGCATCTACTTGGTTATTTTCAGACTCTTTTCCAAGTAGTGGAAGACAGGGATTTTACGGAGGCTCTATCGGTCATCACATGAGAGGTTTCAGAGGAGGTAAACGCTGAGCTAATTAAACCGGTTACAGATGAGGAGATCAAAAATGCGGCCTTTCAACTGGGCTCTCTCAAAGCCCCAAGACCAGATGGGTTTCAAGGCATCTTCTATCAAAATCATTGGGAAATTATGGGTTCTGATGTGTGCTTCGCGGTTTGGGAATTCTTCCATACGGGATCTGTTCTTCCGGAATGGAACAACACTAATCTTGTCTTAATTCCCAAGGTAGCGACACCGGAGAAACTGGTACACTACAGACCAATCAGCTTGTGTAATTTCAAAATGAAGATTATCACAAAGCTTATGGCCAACCGCCTCAAGCGCTTCCTCCACTATTTTATATCCCCTAATCAGGCAGCTTTCATTCCGGGAAGACTCATTCAAGATAGTATTCTAGTGGCACATGAAGGGTTTCATTTCTTGAAGCAGAAAAAAAGGGGCGACAAGTGGATTTAGCTTTAAAACTAGACTTCAACAAGGCATACGATCGTATTCAATGGGATTACCTCAAAGCTGTTCTTCAAAAAATGGGTTTTTATCACAGTTGGATTTGTTGGGTAATGGAGTGTGTTACTACAGTCAAGTTTTCCATCTTCGCGAATGAGGAAAAAAGGGCCTCCTTTACACCCTCCTGTGGCCTTAGACAGGGAAATCCGATATCCCATATCTTTTTGTCTTAGTGGCTAAGACCTCGTCCAAATTGATAGAGACGAATGTCCGGGACCACAAAATCACAGGCATACAAATGAGGAGGACTTGTCCAGTGTTGTCCCACATTTTCTTTGCAAATGATGTCCTCCTTTTTTTCAAGGCCACTCTTTTGGAGACCATGGAAATGGCCCAGACTCTCCAGGTTTATAGTTCCGCTTCGGGTCAACGCCTCAACTTCGTGAAATTGGAAGTTTTCTTTTCGTCCAATGCTCCCCCGGAGTTAAAAGGACAGATCTGTGAGCTACTCGGTACTCCTCTTGCATGACCAAACACGAAATATTTGGGACTTCCTTCATGGTGGGGCCAATCAAAGGCTAACGCTTACGGTTTTTTGGTGGACCGGATGGTTTCCAAAATGCAAGGTTGGAAAAATAAACTCCTTTCCCATGCTAGACGAGAGGTTTTGCTAAAAGCGGTGGTTCAAGCCATACCTTCCTATGCTATGGTGTGCTTTGCTTTTCCTAAATCTTTTGGTTTTGAGGTTAATAGAGCCATTCGGAATTTTTGGTGGAAAGGAGATCCAATGAACAGAGGACTCCCTTGGGCCAATTGGGAGTCAATGACTGCCTTAAAACTCCATGGGGGTTTGGGTTTCCGTGATTTCTCAGTTTTTAATTAGGCCATATTAGCTAAACAAGGGTGGAGACTAATTACTAATCCCCAATCTTACTGGGCACAACTTTTCAAGGGTCTGTACTTTCCAAACACTAACTTCTTTACTGCTACTATGGGAACTCAACCTTCGTGGGCTTGGACCAGTCTACTTAAGGGGAGGGATCTGTTGAAAAAAGGGATGCGTTGACAGGTCCAAAATGGGAAGTCCATTCAGTTCTGGGATGACAAATGGATCCCAACAGTGCCTAACTTTCAGATTTCGGCCCCAAAACCTCCACTTTGTGACATTGTGACAGTCTTGGATGCTATTGATCCAATCAGAAAACACTGAAATCTGGAGGTACTTCAACATTGTTTGTCTAGTGACGAGTGTCAAGCAATTCAGCTCATCCCCATTTCGATGGGGGCCAACGAAGATCGGTTAGTTTGGCATCATACCAAGTCTGGGCAGTACTAAGACATCCATGCACCTGAGCTCTTCGTCCCAACCATCAAGCTCTTTTCAACTTTCTGAAGGGTTCTGGAAGCGTTTGTAGTCCATTAACGCCCCTCCCAAGCTCAAGCACTTTTGGTGGCGGGCTTGTAAGAATCTTTTGGCTTCTAAGGTTAATCTCCATCGACGACGATGCTCACTATCTAAGGTATGCCCTGTTTGCTTGAATGATGATGAATCAGTGGAACATCTGTTATTTGATTGCCCATGGACTCAAGCTGTGTGGTTCGGAAGTCTACTGAATCTTAGAATTGAAAAAGGGTCTGTGGTGAATGTAGCACATTGGACAACTCAGTGGATGAAACCCATGCGCCAGAATGATGACCGGGATTTGATACTTAGCAAGAGTGTTTTTATTGGGTGGTATATTTGGAAAGCGAGAAACGCTTTTTTATTCAATCAAGTCCCTATTTATCCCATAGATACCATTGCGAACATAACACAGTAGTGGAATGAGTACCAAGCACACTGTCAAAAAGGCTACTCTACTCACAGTGATACACTAGCTCCAGCGTCGGTGGAGGCCCAAGGCTAGCAACCTGCACCTTCTGGGGAGTGCAAAATTAACTGTGATGCAAGTTTTAAGAAACGAAGAACCATAGCAACCGCTGCTACTATTATGGGAGATTTAGCAAGTCGTGTTATTGATGGGTTAGTCTCCTTGTTTCCAGCTTTATCTGCCTTTGTTGCTGAAGCACATGCAGTGAGGATGGCGACTATGATGGCCCAAGCCTGCGATTTGAATTCTACCATTGTTAAAAGTGACTGTAAAGAAGTTATCCATCTGGGAGTGGGTGAAACAGTGCCTCCGTGGGAAGGTTTGGCAATTTTGCTAGATATTCGCCACTTGGTCAGAGTGGGGAACTTGCTTCTAAAGTGGACTACCAGAAACAACAACCAGGTTGCTCATTGGGTTGCACAAACCTATGCTTGTAATCTTTTGCCTTTGGATTGGGTGGCTAACCCACCTGCAGCTGTTGCTGCTCTTATTAGTGCTGATGTACCCCCTTCTCTTTGTTGATTCTATATATATACCTATCGTTCAACAAAAAAAAAGAAAAAGTAGGAGCTTTTATTTCTTTTATAATCCAATAAAGATATGTGTATGGAATTTTTTTATCTTTCACACAAACATACTTAAAAAATTAATGTGTAGTTAAAATTTATTTTACTTTTTATGATAGAGCTCAGATTTTAAATGAATGGGTCATATAATAAATTTTATGAGTATTTTTCTACATATGGATTTTGTGTATGTAACATTGTTTATATCAACAATACTATAAAACTGAAAAAGTTGCTCAAAAAATAGCCAAAAATAAAGTATATCGACCAGACTTGTTTAAAATATCATTCCGATCACACTAACTTTATATTTGTACTATATATTTTATTTTCCAATAAACTTTTCTGTAGCGATCCTGATGTTTCGTAAGTATTTATTTATTTATTATTACTTGATTTTATTTTTGGCTTTATTAATTACGTAGTTATATAAGAATTTAATGTGGTATTTAATTAATTTAATGTGTTAGTTAATTTTATATAATTAATATGAATATGAATATTTATATTTATATTTATATTTATTTATAATAAAAAAAGAAAGAAATTATTTATATAAATTTTATATAAGATATTTATATTTATATATGTATTTAGGTTGTTGTAAATTATAATATAATATTATATCAATTAGGTTATAAGTATAGTGCCTCACTAAGGGGTTGTTTGGGATAAATTAAATAAGTGTACTTTTTGACTTTTTATAAAATATGGGTTGGGTATGGGTTGAGTTTGAAGTGATATAGTAGAGAGGTAATGTGACTTAAATAAGATGATATGACTTAAATAGGATAGTAACTTTTTGACTTTTTGATTTTTTTTTATTATGCCAAACCAAACCTAAGATTAAAAGAAAGGAAAGGGAAAGCAAAAGGAGAAGAAAAAAAAATGCTCTACTTTGCGAGAGAGAGAGAGATCGAGAGAGAGAGAAATCAAAACTGAGAGTGCTGTGTTGTGCTGCGTGTGGTGTGAAAAGAGAGACAGGAAAGAAAGGAAAAGAAAGGGGTTAGGGTTTTATTTTGGGGGTTTAATTAATTCTTCAAATAACTTGTGGATCTTTGAAAAAAATATTGTGAGTATAAAATCTATTTCCTTTGATTTATGTTTAATTTGTTATTTTTATTTATTTATTTATTTATTTGATGTTAGTTTGATTGTGCTTTTACATAAAGATAATAGATTGATTTTAATTATTTTGATTAGTTATGTATGTAAGGTTTAGCATTTTTAGATGATTGATTGATTTTAATTATTTTGATTAGTTGTGTATATAAGGTTTGGTGTTTTTAGATAATTGATTGATTTTAATTATTTTGATTAGTTGTGTATACAAGGTTTAGGGTTTTTTATTGATTTATTTCATGGTTGTAATCACACTCATGGATATATAAAATTAAAATAAATTAGGAACTCATAGATAAATTCCTTACGCTCCACCATGACTCCATGGATTCTTATTGTTTTATTTGAGTGTTGGTAAGAAAGAGTGTATGAAAAAAAAAGTGAGGATTATGAGATTTATTTGAATGTCTTGGGCCTGGTATTGTTATATTTATTCTAATGAGTGAGATGTTGTGTATATATATATATTGTTGCCTCGTTCTCATGAGTAGACGTTTGCTTTGATTTAATCATGAGTTTATTAGTATAGTGTGAATTATATTGATTTGTACATCTTGAAAAATAGTAAATGACCTCGATAAATTATGAAATTTGAGAAGAGGTATGTATACGTGATTCTAGAAAACTTTTGTGTTTAAAATTTTTACTAAAAAGATTGATTATAACTTATAATCGGATGATATTGATTATAGTAGTTTTGATTCATTTTGGCAATGCAAATTTTAGAGGTTGTTTTAACCCACGAAACGAGCTCATTTTTATTGGTTTCACATAAACTGAAGTAAAACATTATTCTGCACACTTTTCGTATTTTGAACTTTTTCGAAAAAAATCATCTTAGGACAATTTCTGTTCGTTTTCAGTTTTAGATTTTTCGGTTGAAATCTGTCTAGGTTCTTCTATCAAGTTTTTCTCTCAACCTATTCAGTTTCTACTAAATTCGTTCATATTGACTTTTAGGAAATTTAATTCTGTACAACTTTCATTCTTTGAGGTTTGATCAATTCGAATTATTTAAGTATGAAACGGTGCATTTTTATACTTCTTCAACAAGTTACTTATGATTAAATTATACTAACTTTATTTTTTTTGCAGGATGGTGGGTCTTACTAATTTTTTTTGCAGAACTGACTCACCACGTTTTTATTTTTATTTTATTTATTTTGTACTCAATTTATATTTCGTTGTGTACGAGCAAGAAACTAAATGCCACCGTATCTCGAGAAACTACCCATTCATCTCGGTGCGAATGGAACTACTTGTCTTGTCCCGTAACAAGAATTAAATGTATTTTTGTTTGTGTCTGGTGGACATGTGGGAGTTAAATTTTGTACTCATACCAGTATACCTGTATACTGACCCGTTTTGTCTCTTAGCAACTCGGGTGTGTTCTGTTTGAGCGCAGCCGAGCTTCCTTTACAAGATTAGTTGGGGCTACGGTGGTGACGTGGAATAACTATAGTTGTTGGACATGTCTCTTGGATTTCTTTTGTTTTCTTGAACTTAGGGTTGATATTGGTTTATGTATTTATTTATTTATTTATTTTTGACTTTAGTATTGGGATAATTTGGCATAGTTTGTAACCGTACATTATTTAAGTTATTTTGACTATGTATTGTTACTTTAATGTTGGAAGCATTGGTTAGTTATGAAATTATGGTGGATAGTTTGGTTAGCGTTTAGTTTTTTTTGTTTTACCTTTAAGATTTGAATGATAGAATATTAATTTAGTACTAATTTAATATTTAATTATTCAAATTTTGGGGCGTGACATTTTCCAAACTATTTTTCTAGTTTTGTAGTTTTTTCCTAATCCTATTAATAATGGAGAAACTAAACCATTCAATTGCCCAATATTGCCAAAATAGACCAAACATTTTTTGTATTTCCTTTTCCATTTCCAATCCTTAAAAGACAAAAGTGGACTCACCTATCATCTATGTCCTCTTCATCTCCCTACCAAACACACCTTAGTTCCTTCTAAAATAAATAAACATTATTGCCTCGTTGTTATCCTACTATTGGTTTTTCCTCCCACAAACAAACACCAAATGATTAAAATAGTAGAAAGTAAAATCATTTCATAACATCCACAAATCTAATTTTGAATCTAAACAGAAAAATTTAGATAACTATTCAAGTTTTACAAAGCTGTTCTCTCTTAAGTGTACAACAAAAACACGAGCTCTCAACGAAGAAGAAAAAAATAGAGTTCTGCAAAAAAGGAAAAATTATATTTGTAGTCTCATAATTTGTTCCTTGTGTCAATTTAATTCATAAAATTTTAATTTTATTAATTTTACGTTTTAATTTTTTATATTATGTTAATTTAGTCTAATTTATCACATCTATTTAGAAATAAGCTAGAAATGAATGGCAAAATAATCCATTCAAAATGTAATGGACCATTTCAAACAATCAGTTTGGGAAGAGTGAATAGATTATTTTGTGCTTTAAATTCAATTTAATTTCTAAAAAGCGTTATGAATTGAACTAAATTGACATAATATGAAAATTTTAAAAGTAAAATTGATACAGTGAGAACCATAATAGCCAAATTGACACAAGTGACAGATTTCAAGAATACAATAATTTTCCCAAACAAAAGAAACAAAAAAAAAAAAACCAAAACAAAACCCAAAAAAAAAAAAAAAAAAAAAAATCTAATTGTCTTGATCAGGGAAGACAGCAGAAGGGAAACCTTGGAAAATTCAACTTCTTGTGGCTGTAATTCCCCATTTTATTTTTCTTTCCTTCATTTTCACATCAACCAAACAAGCAAAAGGGAAATGAAAGAAGGAAAGAAATATAAAACAAAAAGAGAAGCCAAGCATCAGACTTGCCTAGAGATTACATTTCTTGGATGGAATTCAATTCATCCCTTCAGCTTCTTTGGTTGCTTCATTTTCTCCATGGGACTCTGATCTTGAAGTCCTCCTTCAATCTTTATTAGTAACATGATTTTCTTGCTTGGATTTATAAGATAGAAAATAGCCCAAAAGAAAATTTTGATTAGAGGAAGAAAAGGAGGAATAAGAAGATGATGTGAAACTTTGGCAGTTGTTTGGCTGTATTTATAATGGGGGTTGATATATCTTAGTACTATTGATACAAGCAAGGAACAAGAGTTAGAAGGAAAAATGACATGTAGATAGAAATTTTATATAGAAAAATCTGTTTGGATAATGTGACAAAGGTACTTTTTTACAATAATAAATCAGTTTAATGAGTCTTTTGAACTGAAATGATTGAATATAAATATATTATATCGTTCTATATAGATTTTTATGTGTATATAATTTGGGTAAATTATACTCACATTTCTTGAAATTTTAAAAAAATATAATTATTCCTACACTTTTGACATAATTATACTAGCCTCTCTCGAGATTTTAATTCACATAATAAGTTATTTTTAATCAGTAATTCATTAGTCTTGTGAATGAAAAAAATAATACTGTCATTTATTTTCAATTAAAATATATATTTATCTTTATTTATTTTAGTGTTAATGAATCAACTGTATTAGTTTTAATTGATTCCATTATACTAAGGCCAAGTTTGGGGTATGTAAAAAAAGTCAAAAAGTCAAAAAGTTAATCAAAAAATTAAAAAGTTAATACTATTCACCAAAAGTCAACAATTACGGCTGCACAACTCTCAATCCTAATTTTCCTCTACAAACCAATTTTTACAATTTTTTATTACACATTTTTTCATGAAAAGTCAAAAAGTTAACCCAAACATCCATATTTTTTCCCTTAACTTTTTAGTCTAAAAAGACAAAAAATACACTTATTTAGGACACCCCAAACAACCCCTAAAAAAGATGTCATTATAATTCTGTCAAAAGTGTAAATTTAACTATATTTTTTCAAATATCAAGAGAGATGTGTATAATTTATCCATATAATTTTTATATTTCCACATCATTACTAAATAATATAACGGTGGTTTTTTTTTTTTTTTTTTCCTCGTTAGAACCTCTTTTGGCCTATATACACATGCAAATATTACTTTAGTTTAGATCTAAAGAGAAAAGGGATCAGCTCTTAATGCTAGATAAGAGACTTAGGCCTCGTTTGATGGGTAATAATTTTAGTTTAAAAATTTAAAAGTTCTTAAAAAATTAAAAAGTCTATAGGAATTAGGGATGTTACTGCACACCCTGCGCAGTAGCAATTGTTGTGTGGCGAAATGGACTTATTTCGGAAACCATTTTGATAATCCGAACCGTTCACATTTTAGAATACATCAAATAGAACATGCCTACAAAAAATCAAGTTAATCAGATATCGTTTACTCATTCATCAACACACATTTGTATTCATTTTAATACTTTAAATTACAATTATTATTTATTTTTGTAGATCCAAATATAAGTGGATGAATCGGTAAATGATATCCGAATAACTTGATTTTTTTGCAAGCATGTTCTATTTGATGTATTCTAAAATGTGAATGGTTCGGATTATCAAAATGGGCCCCAAAATGGGTCCACTTCACAACACAACAGTTGCTGCTTCGTGGAGTAAGCAATAGTATCTCCCATTCCAAGCCTATAACCTATATAAAAAAGTCAAAAATTCATTTTTCTCTTTATTTTTTACACATCTTTTAGTAAAAAATCAAAAAGTCATTTTAAATATATTAGTTTTTTTACCTCGTATTTTAGTTAAAAAGTCAAAAAATCACTAAAATAGTCTATTCCCAAACGAGGCCTCAGAGTTCGTTTAGGAAGTGGGTTGGCTTTTTGGCTATTTTAGCATGGGGCTAAAAAGTTTCATTTAGGATAGGCTTTTCGGTTTTTTTGACTTTTTGTGAGAGAAAAAAGATAATGATTATGGATTAGATGTGACATTTTATTTTATTGGGCTAAAAAATCAATTTTATTTTTTTATGACTAAAATAGTCTCAAACCAACCCAACCCAACACAAATTGACAAACGAAGGCTTAGTAATTTAGAAACTTTCACTAGGAGAGTTGAAGAGCAAATCACAGTAAAAAGGGGTTGAATTAGTAATTTAGAAAGAAAAAAAAGTAATGATTGAGGTCTTCACCCTTATAAGACTTCTATAAGATCCCCATAAATTTGAACCATTCATGATGTAAATCCCACATATACATAGAGGGTCAAGATCACTTTAAAAATGTAGGAGTCATCCCCAAAGAGATCCCAGACATTTTCCAAAACTAATGGGTTGGGCCTTTACAAATCCCAATTGGGTATTGTCAATTATACATATATACAAATATACATATAAACATGTGCAAATACATATTCATTTTGTTCAAAACACTTGTAACTGGGGACCTACTTTTTAAATGTGGTGGGACATTGCGATTTTATTATGCTTAAATTAAAAATCTTCATTTTAATTAATGATTACATAAGATTTATTGTGTTATCACGGTGAATAAATTTTATATTTATTATTCGAATCGTAAGGTGATGTTTGGGTCCGTGGAATTCCTATAGGTCTTATTAGAATAATTTAAAATTTTCACCTTGGAGGATCTGTGTAGATCATTTACGAAAAAATTAGATGAGTAAATTATGCAGATAGTTCCTGTAGTTTACACGATGTGTCAATTTAATCCCTGTAGTTTCAATTTGCTCGATTTTGCCCCTTAATTTAATGGATTGTGTCATTTTAGTCCAATAAATAACAGTTATTAAGTTAATTTAACAGAATGTCAAATAATGTGTCAATTTGGTCCTTATTGTTATAATTTTCTTGATTTTGACAGGGACCAAATTGACACATTATGAAAAATACAAAGACCAAATTAACACATTGTTTGACTTTCCGTTAAATTAACTTAACAACCGTTATTTATTGGACTAAAATGACACAATCCGTTAAATTAATGGGCAAAATTGAACAAATTGAAACAAAAAGGACCAAATTGACACATTGTATAAATTATAGGGGCTATTTGCATAATTTTCCCAAATTAGATTATTTGATAATAGTAGCAACATAATTTTATCATAATTATTTTTAAGAAATAGATAGTTTATTTTTAAGGGAATGGCTTCTGTCCAGTCCTTAATCGGAGTGGACCGTGCTCTTGGGCTCGTGGAGGCCCACTACGGGTCCCATTTTGATAATCTAAACCGTTTAATGTGTAGAACTCGTCGAGTACTATATCCTTGTAAAAAATCACGTTGATCGGATATTGATAGCTATGTGATCAAAATAGATTTTTGTCAACCGTTAATTTATTCACCGTATATTTTTTTTTATACAAAACTGATTTGCTCACATAGCTATCGATATCCAATTAACGTGATTTTTTACAGGCATATAGTACTTGACGAGTTCTACACATTGAACAGTTCAGATTATCAAAACGGGACCCATAGTGGCCCCACGGGCCCAACAACATGGTCCAGTCCGATTAAAGACTGGACAGAAGCCATGCCCTATTTTTAAAATCATACTTGTTATCTATTTATTTTTAAATTTTTTTTTATAAAATTATATGATTACGATTATCATATCGATTTGTTTTTTTTTTTCTTTTTAATTAACTCTTACTCACTAGAGGATTGCAAACGGAAAACGAAGAGGTCTAGAGAGGATTCCTCTTAAGATTTTCTAAAATTATAATTCAAAATTTGAATAAGAAAAAGAGACGGTTTATCCTTTAAGTCACTTAAATTTTGAGATAGGATCTAATGATTGAGAATATATTGAGACAAAATGATCCCAAAAAAAAAAAAAATTTGAGTACAGATTACCCTTGTACTTTTGGATAGGTTTTTGGTCATAAAAAATAGATAAAGGAAAATGTCTCGTAACTCAAATTTTGTGGCTCAAAAGTGGCTCAAATAGCCAAAACGACGTCGTTTTGGCCATTTGTATGTTGTTCTGTACTCAAAACGACGTCGTTTTGGTCATTTGAGCCACTTTTGAGCCATAAAATTTGAGTTACGTAGCATTGTCGATAAATAAAATGAGAGAGGGAGTAGAATAAAAAAGAAAAAATTATTTACTGGAGAGACTAGTCAGATGAACCAACCAAACAATGGATCAATGAGTGGAGCTTTGACAAAAGAAAGTTTTTTATTATTTATTTTATTATTTGAATGTACATATCCAAATGTGGAACACCCAAAAAAAAGAAAAGAAAAGAAAAGAAAAAGACTTCACTAATGGTTTAGTTTAGTGGATCACAAAATATCATGTACGGAGGTCAAGAATCTCATTGAATGGTTTAATTGATTTTCCTTAAAATTATACATTAAGCTAGATGTTAAGTGCTAATCCAACTATAGTTTGATTCAATGCGATCAAATTTATGATTTTTTAATTATCAATCGTACTCCACAGTCTCCATGAGTTAATTTAGGTATAGAGAGCAATGGAAAAGAATTGTGATTAAAGAAATATTATTTATAAAAGGTTGAGATTGCTAATTAAGTAATGTTATATGTGAAGAGATAAATTAAATATATATATATGTAAAGAAAATGATGTAAGAGAATTGGGTCATGTTACATGTATATTTTAAGAATGCAACTACCGCATTATTTTTCTTGATAATTTCATAAAATTTATTCAAATCAAAATGAGAAAGTTTTGAGACATTAATTGTTATTAGCATTTTTCAATTAACCTTTTTTTTTGTCATTTGTTATTATTTTTTGATTCAAATAATGGATATACAGATAGGCTACTCCAATATATTTGCCAGTTTGCCAGGGAGTGTTGCCTTTTAGTACCTACAACATATCTGTAAGGAATCCCACCGCATCTATGTTGGAGCCGAAACTTAGGCTTCTCGCAGGCTTCAAACATTAAAGAGTATGTTTAGTTCCAACAAGGGGTTATAGAGACTCGAACCCATGCCTTGAACGAGGGATTCGAAAGTCTTATCCACTGAATCAACCCCCTGTTTGTTATTAACTAGCTATGTTAGGAATTAATTTTTTTTTATTTAAGAAACGATGTGCAGAAAAATAGAAATAATTAATTTTTAAGTAATAACTTTTTGATATTTTAACTATTTTAGCAATTAGCAAAACAACGTTCCTTTTGATTTTTGTTTTTAATTATTAAAAGCCAATACTAAAAGATGAAAAAAAAAAAAAAAAGAAGAAGCCAAATATCAAATCAAACCTAGTAAAAAGGTGATCTTTTAGTCACCAAGTTGAATTCATATTCCACTCAAATTGTTAATCCAAATTGTGTCCATATGCAATCCATGAGAATTGTTGGGTCCAAACCAAAGATGAAAAACTCAAATTTACTTCAACATCCTTTTTATTTATTTATAAAATATACTTTAATGTTCTTTTTGTTTATTTTGGCTACAAGAATAAATATAAGAAATAAAATTTTGTTTATTTTCTATCAAAATGGCTGAAAGCTTTCTATTTTCCAGAAAAGCGAAATGCAACATTAGTGAAGTACTGAAATTCGAATGTTCCTACAAAAAATAAAATAAGAAAATAAATAAATAAGTTTGTTTCTCCGTTTGGGAAGTGGGTTGACTTTTTGACTTTTTGATTTTTTTGGCTATATGAGCCTGGGGCTCAAAAGCCTGGTTTGGGAAGGGCTTTTTGGCTTTTTTGGCTTTTTGGCTTTTTGGTGAGGTGTCATCATGTCAAATTACCAAACTGCCCTTTTTGGCTTTTGTTTTTTTTTTTTTAATTTTTTTTTTGTTTATGTTTTTTTTTGGTTTGGTTTTCCCATATTTTGCTTTGTTTATTTATTTATTTATTTTAATTTCGTCGCAAGTGTGGGGCGTTTTTTGCTTAAATTTTTTTTTATTTTTTATTTTATTTTGGTAAAATATTTATTTTTTTTCTTTTTTGATTTGGCGTATCTTGTTTAAATTTTATTATTTTTTATTTTATTTTTTTTCGGTTTTACTTGGCTTATTTTGTTAAAATAATTTATTTATTTATTTTTTTGTGGATCTGGCTAATATGGAAAAAAAATGAAATTAATTTGATAACCAATATAATTTAAGAAATGTAAATTAGAATGTGAGTACAGGCCACAGTTCCAAATTAATTAATTTTATCATCTGCTTATTTGAACGAAAATTAATTTCATGAATTGTAATTTATCATCTACTTATTTGAACGAAAATTCTACAACGACATACGAAGATATCCCCAGATCAGCAAATTAATTTTAAGGGGGGGAAGAAAAAAATATGAAAAAAAAACATTGGGGGAAGGAAATTAACAAGAAAAAAAATTGTAATACAGATTTTTGTGGATCGGGATATTTGGATTTTAAAATTTTTAATACAGATTACAAAAAAATTAACAAGGAAAAAATTTTAATATCCCCAGATCCGCAAATCTACAACGACATACCATCAATACAGGCCAAAATACACTGCGATCTGAAGTGGGGGAAGGCAAAACGTAGAAAAAAATATAAACATTCCATTCATGAAGCATTGGGCATTACGATCTACGAAATCAGTTCTGATTTGGAAGAGTTACCAGTTAATCGGTGGTGTATCGACAAGTTCTCCGCTGCCAGAAGCCTATGCCGGTGCCGATCGGTCTAGCCAAGCCGTAGATTGGATGTCGTCGCCGGTGGTTGGGAGAGATCGCCTGGGTCGCTTCTTCCGTGCCCTAGCTGTGTTGCTTGTATTGTGTGCGTGTGTTGTGATGCGTAAGGACGAAATGAGTTTGGAAAGAGATCTGAGGGTATTTCGGTCAATTCACCCGTAGAAGAGTTCCTCCCCCAACCCTAGCAACCGTGTTTTGTCGCTTCTGGCTAAATGAGCCTCACTTGTCGTATGTGGCTCATATAGCCCATGAGCCCTTCCCAAACAGCAGTTAGTTTTCAGAAAACACTTTTAAAAAAATTATACTTTTTTATTTTTCGTATTTTTTTGTTTTCAATGATTTTTTAAAATATTTTAAGCAATTATTTTTTTAATTTTTAGACACACTTGATATAAATACAATTAAAAGTATAATATTTGTGATTTTTTTTAAAAAAAATTCACTAAATACCAAAACTACAAAAAAAAAAGGAAGAAAATTCAATACATTTTTCGTATTTTTATGTATTTATTAATTTTTTGAAATATTTTTTCATAGATATTTTTACTATTTAGATATATCTAAATAAGGTACATCTAAAAAAGTAAAAATATTATTTAAAAATTTAAAAATATTTACTAAAAATATAAAAAATATAAAAATTTAAAATTTAAATTCAAAATTGAGACCGACGTCTCTCATTTGTTGGGTCTTTTTCACCATTGATAATACTAACTTTAGGTGGTTCCACTTTGTCCATGTTTTTCTACTTTTGGTCACTAAACACTATGACATTTCTGAAAATCATTTCAAATCAGTCACATCCAAATCCAAAAGGCATGCAGAATTTTTTATACATTTAGGGGTTGTTTGGGGTGCCCTAAATAAGTGTACTTTTTGTCTTTTTAGATTAAAAAATTTAGGAAAAAAATATGGTTGTTTGGGTTAACTTTTTGACTTTTTATAGAAAAATATGTATTAAAAAATTGTATAAATTAGTGTGTAGGGAAAAATTAGGATTGAGAGTTGTGCAGCCGTAATTTTTGACTTTTGGTGAATAGTGATAACTTTTTAACTTTTTGAGTAACTTTTTGTCTTTTTAACTTTTTAGCAACTTCCCAAACTTAGCCTTATGCTAAGGCCAAGTTTGGCTAAACTAAAAAAGTGCACTTATTTCATCTTTTTATCTTTTTTGGGTCACATCAATCAACATCTCCTCTCTACTTTTTCTACACATAATACAAGAAAAGTCAAAAAGTACACTTATTTAGTCTTCCCAAACTTGGCCTAAATTTTAACGAAAGAGTTTCTCCCCAATTCAAAAATATATTAGATAATACTGTTAAGCTTTGATGGGGGCTATGAGGCCAAGTTTGGCTAAACTAAAAAAGTGCACTTATTTCATCTTTTTATCTTTTTTGGGTCACATCAATCAACATCTCCTCTCTACTTTTTCTACACATAATACAAGAAAAGTCAAAAAGTGCACTTATTTAGTTTTCCAAAACTTGGCCTGAATCAATTTTGATAATTCAAACCGTATAATGTATAGAACTTGTCGAGTATATCATTCATGTAAAAAAATTAAATTGATCAGATATCGATAGCTATTTGATAAAATTACATTTGTATTTGTGATTTATTTTTAAAATCATAACTGTCGTCGAAACAAATGTAATCTAATTAAGTAATTATCAATATTTGATTAATGCGATTTTTTATACCGATGATATACTCAACGAGCTCTACACATTAAATGATTTAGATCATTGAGATGGGTTGGAGTCAGGCCCATCGTGACCCAATAATACTGTCCATTCCGATTCCGGACTAATGAAAAATCGCTCTTAAACTTTAATTATATGAACTTTCAAAATATATATATAAAAAAAAATTTAAATGAAAAATGGTGACATGAACTTGCATAAATTGTTCCATAGTACTCGCAATTCATCACTAAAATAGGGCATTTTTGAAATATAAAATAATACAGAACTTATTTATGGACGAAAAATATCACGCGTTTATTCTTGAAAAAATAAATTGATCTAATTATCGTAATCACATGATTGTGATTGTATAATTTTGAAACTAAATTATCAAATTTTTTTTAAAGACAAATATAATAAAATCAGTTATTATTATTATTATCAAATTTAAAAAAAAAAAAACATATCAAGATACTTTGTAATATCAAATTTATCTTTGAAAAACTGATTTTATATAAAAATTACAAAAGAATAGTATTTTCATAATTATAACAATCAAATAAGTAAATTTTTATTCGTAAAATGTTCTATCATTCTACTTATAATTTCTTTATTTTTTTAATTTCACATGATAAGATCTTAATAGAGTAATAGAGTTGAACAACTATAACAGGCCAAAACCACTTTATTGTGGAACCTCATCTCATTAATACCTAAATACCCACTCATGACCACTAAGACAAGAGCTTGGGTCCCAACTTATAATTGCTAGGTAGCCCCAAATTCATGTAAAATTGATGACACATTATAGACTTTATATATATACAAAAGTGCCCCTGATCAAAGCACATAATGGGGCTTGTGCACATCTGATGAGACAAAAGGAGAATCAATTACAATTAGAAAACTTCCACTGCTAATTATGTTTAGGGAAATTAACAGTAGTCATATTATGCAATAATCATATTGGTTTATTTTTGTGAATTATAAGCAAGACATAGACAGAGGTCCCCACTATATAATAGTTTTCACCAAACAATGTTTTTTTTACATCTAACCTAACACACACATATATTTAAGAAAAAATTAACAATTAATGTTAGAAACATTAATAAACGTACCAATAATCATACCGTCTGTTATATAATAAGACATTTGATAAAATTTATAACTCTCAAACAAAGTTTTGGAATGGTTAGAACGAAAACATTCATTTAACACAAACATTGACACAGGATACAAAAAGTCTTAAATTTTGGTGAAAGTTTAAAAGAAAATTAAACAATCGCATGGGTAAATTAAGATTTGTTTAGTTGATCTGACTAGCTACCAAAACTTGACAACCTCTATAAGTGGTGAATAATCCTTAATTAACAATTAATTGCCATCCATCCATTCATATCAATCAAATTACCCCCTCTATCATGAAATCATTTGTTACAGAGAGTGTCACTTTGGGAACTTAGTTTTTTGGTTTTTTATTTACGCAAAAAAATCACAAAAAAATCAGTTTTTTTATACAAAAAAAAAACACCAAAAAATTAAAAAAAGTTAAAAAGCTAATTTTTTTTTTATCAATTTTCGAAAACACCATAAAAAGTGCATTCTTCACCTATAGATGCATAACTGCTACAAAAATTTTCAATCAAAGCTGAATTTAAGTACAAACTAAACCACGCGCAAATCGGCATTATCTGTGAGCTTATTGAGGTCCAGCACAACTTGGATGTTAAAATTTGCCATTCAAAGCAATCAATAAGCCGGAGAATAAAAAAAAATAAAAAAAAATAAAAAAATAAATAAATAAAAATTGAGAATCACATAGCTCAACCTCAGACACAGGTAAGGGAACTACCCTGTACAAGCTTTAGTTGTCAGGCTATAAACCTGAGAGACGAGAGATTGAATCATGGGGCCTTTTTTCAAATTAAGGTAAAATAGTAATTTATTTATCAAATTAGGTCTAGTTTGGACGGAATTTTTAAACTAGGCTAAAACGTGGTTGTGAACCACGCTTTCACCGTTTATCTGACCCTTCCGCTGAAAATTTCTAAAATCATAAAAGCGTGGTTATAGCCCACTTTTTTTTTTTTTTTTTTTTTTTTTTTTTCATAAAACGTGGTTTCAAAATACGATTTTGAGCAAAATGCGAAAACGTGTTTTCAAAACACGTTTTCAACAAAACAAACCAAACCCAACACTCTCTTTTCTCTCTCTCTCTCTCTGACACACTCACACACTCACGTCCATATACAAACCACGTGTTTTCAATAACTTTTTTTTTTAATTAATTTTTTTTTCAATTAATTTTATTTTCAAATAAAATTAATTGAAAATTTTTTTTGTTAATAAAATTTTTAAATTTTTGTTTAAAAACCAACGTAAATTCATTTTTTGAATTTACGTTTTTTCCTCAAATTTATAAATTGAGACAACCATTTATAAACCAAAAAAATTATCAAACAAGTTTCTATGATAGTTTTTAAAATTTTTGTAAATATAAATTGAAAACTGAAAACGAAATGGTTACAAAACGTTGGTTTTTAAACAAAAATTTAAAAATTTTATTAACAAAATTTTTTTTCAATTAATTTTATTTGAAAAAAAATTAATTGATAAAAAAAATTAATTAAAAAAAAAGTTATATATTGAAAACACGTGGTTTGTATATGGATGTGAGTGTGTGAGTGTGTCAGAAAGAGAGAGGGAGAGAGAGAGAGAGAAAGAAGAGAGTTTGGTTTGTTTTTGTTGAAAACGTGTTTTGAAAACACATTTTCACATTTTGTTCAAAAGCGTGTTTCGAAATCACATTTTATGAAAAAAAAAAAAAAAAAAAAAAAACTCAAAAGGGTGGTTTGTAACCACGCTTTCTTAATTAAAAACGTGGTTTGTAACCACGCTTTTACAATTTTAGAAATTTTCAGCGGGAGGGTCAGATAAACGGTGAAAGTGTGGTTCACAACCACGTTTTAGCCTAGTTTGGGAATTCCGTCCAAACTAGGCCTAGTTTGAGAAATAAGTTACTATTTTACCTTAATTTGGGAAAAGGCCCTTGAATCATGCATTTGTTACGGTACGGTAAGGGAACCCATCTTTTCATATTCTTTTTGTAAGTTTCAATCCTGATCTGTATCGATGATTTAAATCATTTATCTCGAAACCCCGCAATAAAGATCATCCATTTAAAAAATTAGTTTCATTTGACACTATAAACATGAGAACAAATTATATTTTATTTTATAAAATACATAGTTTAAATTTAATTATATTTACCATTCATTTTATAAAATTAATTTTTGTATTTATAATTTTCTAATAAAATTGATTTTTTGCATAAATAACCTTTATTGCGAGGCCTACAAGATAGACGATTCAAATTATCGATGCGAGTTCAGATTGAAATCTATAAAAAGAGTATAAAGAATTATGGAGATATGAAATATTGAGAGGAGCTTATCCTAGAACGATAACCCCATGGGCCATTAGCATATCCCATTTTCGTACCCGACAAAAACTTAAGCTCTACTTGATTTAATTTAGTTTTTAAAAAGAATTTTAAATTGTATTTTGAAAGACAAGTTGAAAAGAATTTTGAGATGATTTTAATTATTATTATTTTTTTTGTAGTTAAATAGACGTGTGAGAGAAAATTTGATTAATTGCTATGTAAAATGTGAGAGAATAAAAGAAAAAAAAAAGAAGTGATCAATTGATTTATTAATAATAAAAAAAAAAAAAAAAGAGCAGAGAGAAAATAATTAAAAAAATTTATTAACCAAACATATTTTTTGATTTTTTAAATCCAAATATTAGAAACTAAACCAACCGTTGCGTAACACTTTGTCACAACCCCATATTGTGTATGTAAATTTATTCAAGAGAAGAGAATTACATGTCTAATATAACAAGCTGAGTAACTTGCACCATGTGAATCCAGAAACTTTCCTCAACAGTAAGCATACAAAAGACAGTTTGCTACACAAAATGAATCAAAGACGAAAAATAAATATCAGATCACAAATCACTCTTCTAATAAAAGACGTACAAAATATGGAGAATGAATACCAACATAACCTAGAGGTCTTGAAGTTGTCATTTCTCTCTCGCTTGGTTCATGCTCAATTACAAAGACATGGAAAGTGAATTGTTTGCAGTCTATCAAATAATTGCATGATAAATGCAATGGGAAAGAACAATATTATAAACTTCTTTATGCTGAACAAGGATACTCCTCTCTGAAAATGCCATCAAAATAAGGATATATTTGACTATAAAACTATTATCCCATGGTAAAGTTACACCATACTATACACAGAAGCAGAGAATTGAAAGATCAAGAAATGGCTTTTCAGAACCAATATTACATAAAATCCATAGTCTTCACTAAATTGCCATTCCACAAAATAACTAACAGCAACAACCTGTGAAAGTACAAGTATCAAACTTAATCTGGAATTATTATAGAACACCCACCATTATGGGATGATTACCGCATGAAACCTCTCAACACCTGACAAAATTTCAATTGAAAGAAGTCAGTTTTTTTTTAAAGAGGAAATAAAATAGCAAATGGAGAGAGAGAGAGAGAGAGAGAGAGAGAGATTGCAAATACCCCGTTTAACACAACCGGCCAAAAGATAGACATTTACATCTCTGAACAGAAGTCCTTGTAGAAAGACAAAAAGGGAATGAAACACTTAATCTGTGGCCCGTAATGAAATTAGCCACCAACTTGTATATATCTGTGTTCTATTATATGTAAAGATTCCTTCATTTGTCCTAACTTAACATGATGGACACGTAAACAAAAGAAAAAGATTCTACGGCCCCAAAAATAAAGCATATATTTCAGCCCAACTAGAGACCGTATAAAGAATGCCAGATAGCCCCTTCCAACTAGAAGAGTTTCCTTCAACACATTCTTTCTGCTTATTAACCAAGCCAGGGAACAATGGAACAAAAGAAACACCAAAATGACTGCCCACCCTCCTTAGGCTTGAACTTGATCCAAGTAAAATTCCGACATCTGCTTCAAGCAGACAAAGTAAGTCACCCACTGAGTCTCCAATATAAACAGTCAAGCCCTTTCTGTCACTGCTGCTGTTCTTTAGGATATCACTGAAAGCTAGAAGCTTATCGATAGGTGACTCAACCTTTTTAACAATTTTACCCGTAGATATGGAGTTTTCATAGACAAACTCATTCGCATGTACATTCAGAACATCCAAACCCCCTGTCCAACAGCAAACAAGAAGAGAATTGATCACCTTACGATGTAAAATCACAAAAATAGCACTCATATATAGAGAAAAATTGACCCTCAAAATCTAAAGTTCAGATATGACATCACAACAATATGAAACTAAACAAACCCCATCTTGTACAAACTACTCCTATAAAGAAACCAATAAACAAGAAAGGAAAATTAAACATCTGGTGAAAATTAGCTGGAAGAATTAAACATTGAAGGTCATCATATCACTATTTAAAAATAAAAATAAAAAACCTACCCAGCAACAGAGTGAACTACGTAAACAAGAAGAATTAAGAATTGATGTCCCCATTATAGAATATGAAATAGCAAATCATTCAGAATACGAAGTATCAAACAACCCTAGTAAAATGCATGCCACCCACATGTTGCACAAAGAAAAATACACATTACATAATTGCGGTACCATCAGTTCACAATGCTGAGAGGGGCAAACTATATGCAGACCTTGATCTCTGGTGTTATTCGCATGAAGTGACTTCCATTAAACTACACCCACGTTATAACACTTTGTCAGCCCAACCATCGATGCACTGGGATCTGACATTTACATATAAGAAATTAAAAAATAAATGTGGTGATAATCAACAAAAGTAGCATATTACGGTGATTTCTCAAGCTGCCACATGTTCTCTTATGCAAACAAAAACCCTAATAATAAGAATTTTTTTTAACTAATCAGCTTTATTTTGACCTCAAAGTAATAGGTGAACATAGTAGGGGCTGAAAACTTTTTCTTGGATAGGCAATAGAGATAGGAACTCCTATCTTTAGGCCGTGCTTTCAAGACAGAGGTTACTGTAGATGCATGTGTCCATGTCCATTACATGGCACCACCACATCATCTCCACGTCACTCTCTTGCAAGTGAGTTGGTGCCATGTGGCTTGCTCGTAACACATGAGCCAATATCCTGCTGAGTCTAAGCACTAAATGTGCTAAGGCACCTCTTACGATCTCATATCCACGATTTCACTCCAACATTGATCTACAAATAAGATCCGTCAAATGCAATCCGTGAATCTCCAACTTACACTTAGCTCCACACACTATCCATGGTCTCCATTTTACAGTTAGCTCCGGAACAACCTAGGTTGGGAGCGCGACCTAGGATCTCCACTCAAGATTATTATAGGACTTGTGGCTTGGAGGCTAGAGTTGGGGGATGGTCGAAGTTCCTGCTTGGAGACACTTGATCAGTCTTAGAGTTAGATGAGAGATGTTTCAAAAAGACAAGTGATGTCTGCACGGCACCTACACCTACGATGTGTATATCTCGCATGCCTGACATTGTACCATGGTGCAACAGTGTCAGGATCTGATGATCTATGGTCAAGACAGAAGATAGTTGACCTATCCTAATATTGATATTGTCAAGGAGATTCCTCCGCATTGTTGAACCTTAGTTGCAGGAATCGTCCTAACAGGTGACGAATCTTCGTAAGAAACGCGATTCCGCGTTTCCTAGAAAGAAACGTGTAGGAATCGCGTTTCCGTAGAGAGAGAAACGCGATCTTGGCCAAGATAGGATCGTAGGTGAAGAAGAACAAAAACCCTAGGAGAGAGAGACAGAGGAGACAGAGTGTGAAGGAAGAGAGTGAGAAGACAAACCTTCGACTCCAGTCGTCGTCGTCGTTGCTCGCGATCTACTCCTCTTCGCTCTCGCCTTCGATCGTCTTGACATCGCCATGGCCATCGCCTTGGATCTGCTCTGCTTCTTCTTCTCTCTCTCTCTCTCTCTCTCTCTCTTTCTTCGATTTGTGTTTCTGTTCCGTCTTCCCTCCTCCCGTGTCTAACATATAATAAATAGTATAAATAATATAAATAAATATAATTTATAACGTATAATAAATAATATTAATAAATATAATATAATTTGTTATATAATAATCTAATTAAATTATATATAATAAAAAAATATTTAATAAAATCTATAAAATGAATCTTTCAATTTTTATTTTTTATTTATTTTTAAAATGAATGTTTATTTGTTATTTATTTTTAAATTTTTTATGTTGTGTTTAATTAATTAGATATTATATAAAATAAAAAAACAATATAAATATTTTATAATAAATGAAAAAAATTTAATACAAGTATATAATTATAATATTTCTACATATGATTTTATATATATATATATATTTTTTAAAATTTATAACATATATTTTCATTATCATTAGAGAAAAAAATATATATATAATCTTTCAATATATTTTTATATATTATATTATTTAATATATATACAAACGCTCCCTACCAACGATTCTTGGAATGACTACGATTCCCCGCTCCCGCTCCCGCTCCCGCCCCCGCTCCCGCTCCCGCTTCGTGCAACTAAGTGTTGAACTAGAGAGGAGAGCCACATTCTCCAACCTCCTCTATACAACGGTCTCCCCCAAGCAATCATCAATACATCCCCACACAGCTTTCTTTGGCTTAGGAGATCTCTATTTCCACCCCCTCTCTTCAAATAGTGTCTCAACTCTCCTCCTCCTCCACCTTCGGTAAACCCTTGCCAACTAAGCGCCTATAATCTTTCCAAATCACCTTGTTCCAGCCACCCCTGACTCCATCATCCACACTTACATTGTGAGAATATATTGTGTATAGAATTAGGGAAGATTGTATTGTGTATAGAATTAGGAAAGACTGTGGTGTAACGATTTGGCTGTATTTTCTTTTTCGTATTTTTCTTTTTCAGTCATAAGTTTAGGGTTATATAAGCTGGTGGCCTTCTTGTAAAGAAACACAATTGAATATACAGATTCATTCAGAAAACTTACATGGTATCAGAGTTAGTTTTCAAACCCTAGCC
This sequence comes from Camellia granthamiana, assembly GCA_036172215.1. Classification (NCBI taxonomy): domain Eukaryota; kingdom Viridiplantae; phylum Streptophyta; class Magnoliopsida; order Ericales; family Theaceae; genus Camellia; species Camellia granthamiana. The sequence goes on along the minus strand of CM069911.1, from coordinate 60,685,400 downwards.
GCCATCATGCAATCTTCTGGTTTACTGGTTTGTGATCTCTGGGTTCACCTCGGGACACACCTAGGGTTTCGCTTGGTCTGGTTCTCCGGTCTGGTATGCCTTGCCTGTTTCAAATGCACTCCCTCTTCGGTCGACTTCGTGGGTCATCGTCGTTCGACTGGTCTGGTTATCTAGTTTGGCCTGGTCTGACTCGTCTGTCTCAGATGCAATCCCTCATGGGTCATCTACTTCGATCTTGGCTGCAGCTCCACTCGAAGCTGTCTGTTGTCATTGTCGTCGTCGATCAACTTCATTGCCTCGATCAACTTCTGGGCTTTTAATTCTCTGGTTTGGCTCTCTTCCTCTCCATCTGCGTCTAGGTCTGGGTCTAGGTCTGGGTCTTGACCCATTTGAAGGTTCTCTTATTTGGTATTTTGACCATGTTATGGAGTTTCTCCATTATAACGGTTTTGACCACAGTTCATATCTCTGATTTCAGTTGGGCCTATTTAACTTCTAAATATTGTGTGTTCATGGTTCTGTTTATGAATACACCTATGATGTCGGATACCCATCAGCTTCAGCCTCTTGCAAAGCCCAAAGCATCAGATGAGTGTGTATTCTGCCATCAGTGGGGCCATTGGAAGTATCATTGTCCCAAGAAGAGACATCTGCCTGCCTCATCTCTTCAGCAGTCTCAGAATCAGTTCCTCCTACAAATTCGACAGCATCCGCTGTAGCTTTTGATCCTGACTTGCCTTCCTTGAGTGCTCAAATTAGTCAACTTCAGTATATACTTTCTACTTCCCAGCCATCCCCGTCTGCCTCCATTGTTTCTTCTTTTCATTCAGGTTTGCTTGGGTCTTCTTCAGGTATTTCTTTGTTTGTCTGGATTTTTGATTCTGGTGCCTCTCATCATATGACTCTCCATCTTTCTTTACTTCAAAATTGTACTCCTTCTTTTCCTATTACTGTTAATGATGCTAATGGGTCTAGTATGTTTGTCATATCTATTGGGTCTGTCTTACCGTTTGTTATGTTTGTTGTCTCTATTCCATCTGTCCTTATGTTCCTCAGTTATCTGTTAGTTTATTATCCATCAGTCAGCTTGATGCCTTTGGTTTTGATGTTCTCTTTTCTTCTTCTATCTGTTCTGTGCAGGATCGGATGTCCAAACAGCAAATTGAGATTGGCCGTAGAGTTGGAGACCTCTATGTGGTGGAGAGCTTACATCTGCCTATGACAACCTCTCCAACTGCTTTTTCCTCTTTTCAGTTAGATTCTTTGTCCAGTCCTTTCTATTTGTGCCATTCTAGATTAGGGCATTTGTCGGCTGATCGTTTACGGTCTTTAGCTCAGTCTGGTATATTGGGTAAAATTTCTCCTAGTGAACTTACTGAATATCGGGGGTGTAAACTGGCCAAAATGATAGCCTTACCTTTTCAAAAAAGTACTTCTATATCTGATACACAATTTTCTTTAGTTCATACTGATGTTTGAAACCCTTCTCCTGTTCTCACCAAAGGAGGTTCTGCATACTATGCGTCATTTGTTGATAAATGCACCCGTTATACTTGGGTTTATCTTATAGCTCATGAGTCCGATTTCTATCAAATATACTACATCTTTCAGTCTCTGATTACTACTTAGTTTGGGTCTACAATTAAAGTGTTACGGTCTAACTTGGGTGGGGAATGTTTTAAAAATGAGTTCTGTGAGTATTTGGCCAATTTGGGTATCATTCACCAAACTTCTTGTACAGATACACCTACCCAAAATGGTCGAGCCGAGTATAAACACTGTCATCTTCTTGAGACAGTTAGGTCTCTTCTTCTCTTTGCCTCAGTTCCGGCTCCATTCTGGGGGGAGGCAATTCTTACTGCTTCTTTTCTTCTCAACTGCATGCCTACTCCCTATCTTGTTAGATCTAACCTACATGCATGCATGCATGCAAAGATGGCATAGGAAGACTTCCACCTCAAGTGAAGGAGGTCTGAGCTGGGCATCTCTCCCTTCTCTTCACGTTGTTGCCATTGTTGACTCTCACCAACAGAGGGTAGAAATTTTTGGTGGGTTGGTATCTCTCTCTCTCTCTCTCTCTCTCTCTCTCTCTCTCTCTGTGTATAAATAGAGACGGGAGGGAGAAGATGAATTGTATCAGAAATTTGAGAGATAGAGAGTTGTGAGTTGAGTGAGAGTTGTTCTCTTCCTCTGATTTGTATTTGCTTTGTTTTAGTAAATTTCTCATTTCTATCCATGGACGTAGGCATTAGGCCGAACCACGTAGATATTTGTGTCTCCTTGTGTGTGTGATTGTTTGTTGTTCATTATTCTGGATGTCTATGAACCTAACAAAGTAGTATCAGAGCCGGTTGTGCGTTTTTCGCAAAAACAGAGTGATTTTTAAAATTGCCAGAATTCAAAGTGGTCGAAATCCACTTTGGATCATACTATGTGAAAGCCCTAGATGAGAGGAGCACAGGGGTGAAAATCGTGTCGGAAAAGGAAGCCGGATGGGCCCAAACGTGCCCCATGCGCTCTGTGACGCCGTTCTCACGCGCTTCCACTCTCACACGCGCCGCATGCAACCCTAAAGGAAGAAGACGCGTGATATCAAGCACAAGCACGCGCCACACGTGCTCACAGTAGACGCTGACGCCATTATGCTGGAGAAGGTGACCGAAGTGACGTCAAACTGCCTCCGATTGATGACGTCATGCCGTTATATGTAGACGTCATCCTAGTCGAGCCAGAGCTAAGCCAAGCTAAGTCGGAGCCAAGCCGCGTTGACTAAGCCGCTGACAAAACTGCCACCGCCGCTGATGTCAGCCTGACGCCAGCCGAACTGGAGGAATTATTCGGTGTTTCTCAGTCACACTAGATTTTGCCGATTTGAACCATTCAACCTGTTTTGGCTTGATCTGAGCCATTCTGAGTTTGTTTTTTATGATCCAATAATGCTTTCCAACTATTTAGAATATTCCGAACACATCCGTACGGTCAGATTTTACAAATCAAATTTCAAAAATTTGCAGTCTTTATTTTGGCAATCCAAAGTGCTTTTTCGGCTAATTTGACCAATCCGGACTCAACAGCGAAGCTTGATTTTTAGATAGAGATTATTTTCTATAGAGACAAGTCTTAATGCAGGAATCAACATCGACTTCGGGATTCATGATAAAGTTGATTGCTTCCAACTATGCAATCTGGAAGCCCAGAATGGAGGATGTCCAGTATTGCCGAGATTTGTTTGACCCTATTGCGCTTGATGGAGTTAAACCAGCAACTGAAAACGACGAAGACTGGAAACGAAAGAATCGGAAAACCATTGGCCAGATCAGACAATGGATCGATCACAGTGTCTTCCACCATGTCGCGTAGGAGATTGATGCCTATGCTCTCTGGACGAAGTTAAAAGGCATGTACTAATCAAAGACTGCTTGGAATAAATCCCTCATAATGAGAAGACTTGTAAATTTGAAGCTGAAAGGCGGTATTTCTATTGCTAAACACACCAGCGAGTTTCAAAATCTAGTGAACCAACTGGCAATTGTCAAAATGGAGTTAGATGATGAAATGCAGGCCCTTTCGCTGCCAATTCTTTGCCAGTCAGTTGGGAGACGTTGGTGGTGTCCCTCAGCAACTCTGCACCAAAAGGAAAACTGACCATGAGCATGGTTACAGATACTCTATTCAGTGAAGAGGTAAGGAAGAAAGATATAGGTGGAGATCAGTCCCATGCCCTCGTCACAGAAAATAAACGTAGAGGTAGAGGCAGAGGCAGAGGCAGGGGAAGAAGCAAAAGTAGAGGACGCAGCAGAGGAAGATCTCAAGACAGAGGGAAATCCAGAGAAGGTACGAGCCAGCCAAGGTTCAAGTGTTAGCATTGTGGCCAGGAGGGTCACATAAAGAAATATTGCTATGCCTTGAAGGGAGAACAAAAACAAGGCAATAGACAGCCAAAGACCGAAGATGGGAACACTGCAGTTACTGTCTCAGAGGATATTACATTATTCTCTGTTGAAGAAGAAGAATGCCTCCATATGTCAGACAATGACATCGAGTGGGTGATAGATACAACAGCTTCCTATCACGCTACATCCCGGAAGGATTTTTTCAGTATATACCAAGCTGGAGATTTTGGTACATTGAAGATGGGTAACTCCAGTTTTTCGAAGATTGTGGGAATTAGTGATGTTCACATCCAAACCAAAGTTGGGTGCACGATGGTGTTGAAAGATGTCAGGCATGTTCCCGATTTACGCCTGAATCTTATCTCAGGGGTAGCCTTAGACGACTAGGCTATGAGAACTACTTCGGCAAAGGCATATGAAAGTTGGAAAAGAGATCTCTGGTGGTAGCCAGAGGACAGGCAATTGGCACAGTATACAAGACTCATGTGGAGGTGAATTCAGATAGCCTCAACGCAACAGAAGATGAGGTGTCACCAAATTTGTGACACAAAAGGCTGGGTCACATGAGTGAAAAAGGGTTGCAGATTCTGGCAAAGAAGTCTCTTATTCTCTTTGCCAAAGACGTGAAATTAAATCCTTGTGACAACTACTTATTTGGGAAGCATCATAGAGTAGCTTTCCACTCATCATCCAGAAGACAATCAGAGTTGTTGAGCAGAGTATACTCTGATGTATGCGGTCCCATAGAAATGGAATCTTTGGGTGGCAGAAAATACTTCCTGACGTTTATTGATAATGCATCACGGAAGGTATGGGTTTATGTCCTAAAGACCAAAGCTGAGGTGTTCCAGCATTTTCAAACATTCCATGCTATGGTGGAAATCGAGACCGGAAAGAAGCTGAAGTGTCTCCGAACAGACAATGGAGGTGAGTACACGTTAAAGGAGTTTGAAGCTTACTTTGCTACTCGTGGCATTTGGCATAAGAAAACTGTTCCTGGAACTCCACAATACAATGGTGTAGCCGAGAGAATAAACCAGACCATTGTGGAGAAGGTCAGATGTATGCTCAAAATGGCAAAGCTGCCAAAGCCATTTTGGAGAGAAGCTGTTCGTGTTGCTTGCTATTTAATCAACAAATCGCCATTAGTTCCACTGAATTTTCAGATTTTAGAAGAAGTATGGTCTGGAAGGGAGATATCTTACTCTCACTTGAGAGTGTTTGAGTGCAAAGCATTTGCACATGTATCTAAGGAGCACAAACAGAAGCTGGATGATAAAGCCACTACATAAAAATGAAGAATTTGGATACAGATTGTGGGATCCGAAAAACAACAAGGTCATTCGAAGCCGAGATGTGGTATTTCAAGAAAGCCAGACCTTAGAAGACTTTGGGCAACCAGCCAAACCCAAAGTTGATGATGTTTCAAAAATTATTCCCAATCCTGCACCATCACAGCGTGCCACTGATTAAGAAGAGCTACCGTATCATGAAGCCAATCATATAGAGTTGCAGGATGGATTTCCAGAAGAAGAAGATCCAGAAGCAGAGGGTGTTGAGCAAGGGGAGCCACAACTCCCTCCACCAGAGACTATTGGTCCACAGTTACGAAGATCAATAAGAAAGTCTAAGCCGTCGTCAAAATACCCTGCTTCTGAGTATATTTTGCTTACTGATGAGGTGGGGCCAGAAAGTTTTCAAGAAGCTCAGAATCATAAAGAGAAAAGTAGCTGGCAGCAAGCTATGCAAGAGGAGATGCAGTCCTTGCAGAAGAATCAGACTTATGATTTGGCAAAACTTTCCCAGGGTCGAAAAGCACTGAAGAACAAATGGTATTCAAGTTAAAGAAAAATGGCAGCGGGAAGCTAGTCAAGTATAAGGCCCGATTGGTTGTCAAAGGTTTTGGGCAGAAGAAAGGTATTGATTTTGATGAAATCTTTTCGCCAGTTGTGAAAATGATATCCATTCGAGTAGTTTTGGGACTAGTGGCCAGTTTGAATTTGGAACTTGAATAGATGGATGTGAAGACGACATTTCTCCATGGTGATCTGAAAGAAGAAATTTACACGGAGCAGCTAGAAGATTTTGAAGTCAAAGGGAAAGAAAACTTAGTTTGCAGATTGAAGAATAGTCTCTACGGCCTCAAACAAGCACCGAGACAGTGGTACAAGAAGTTTGACTCATTTATAGTGGGTCATGAGTACAAGAGAACTGCTGCAGACCAGTGTCTTTATGTCAGGAAATTTCCCAGTGGAAACTTCATCATACTTCTGCTCTATGTTGATGACATGCTGATCGTTGGACAGGATGCCATAGCAATCGGATCACTGAAGAAGGAGTTATCACAGTCCTTTGACATGAAGGACCTAGGCCCTGCATAGCAAATTTTGGGCATGAAAATTATGCGTGACAGGAAAGCCAAGAAGTTATGGCTATCACAGGAGAAGTACGTTGAACAGGTGATTAGAAGTTCAACATGAAAGATGCCAAGCCAGTCAGTACTCTGCTGGCTAATCATTTCAAGTTGAGCAAGAGTTCTTGTCCCTCCTCTACAAAAGAAAGAGAAGAGATGGAGGCTATTCCCTACTCATCCGCCATAGGGAGTTTGGTCCACCCAACTAGATATTGCTCATGTTGTTGGAGTAGTAAGCAGATTCCTTTCCGATCTAGGGAAAGAGCATTGGGAAGCAGTCAAGTGGATTCTGAGGTACCTTAAGGGTACGACAAAAATGTGTTTGTGCTTTAGAGATGCTAAACCAGTCTTGGAAGGCTATACAGATTTAGATATGGCAGGAGATCTTGATGGTAGAAGATCTACATCAGGATTTCTGTTCACTTTTGCAGGGGGAGTTGCATTTTGGTAGTCCAAGCAACAAAAGTGTTGCTTTATCCACAACCGAAACAGAGTATATTGTCGTAGCGGAAGCTGGGAAAGAGATGTTGTGGTTAAAGCGGTTTCTCCAAGAGTTGGGATTAAAGCAAGAAAAGTTCACGGTACATTGTGATAGCCAAAGTGCCATGGACCTGAGCAAGAATTCAATGTACCATTCTCGTACAAAGCACATTGACGTTCGATATCATTGGATACGTGAAGTGATGGAAAAGTAGTTATTGGAACTGATCAAGATCCACACATATAAGAATCCAGCTAACATGCTTACAAAGGTGGTCTCGAGAGTCATACTCGAAATTTGCAGAGACATTGCCGGGATAGACTTCAAGTGAGAAGTCAGTCATGCATGTGGGTATGGAAGGGGAGAATTGTTAGATCCAACCTACATGTATGCATGCAAAGATGGCGTAGGAAGACTTCCACCTCAAGTGAAGGAGGTCTGAGTTGGGCATCTCTCCCTTCTCTTCACGTTGTTGCCATTGTTGACTCTCACCAACAGAGGGTAGAAATTTTTGGTGAGTTGGTATCTGTGTGTGTGTGTGTGTATAAATAGAGACGGAGGGAAGAGGATGAATTGTATCAGAAATTTGAGAGATAGAGAGCTGTGAGTTGAGTGAGAGTTGTTCTCCTCCTCTGATTTGTATTTGCTCTGTTTTAGTAAACTTCTCGTTTCTGTCCGTGGACATAGGCATTAGGCCGAACCACGTAAATATTTGTGTCTCCTTGTGTGTGTGATTGTTTATTGTTTATTATTCTGGGTATCCATGAACCTAACACTTCTTTCTGATCGGCCTCCTTATGAGGCTTTATTCTCCCAAATTCCTAACTACTCCCTCCTTCGTGTATTTAGGTCTGCTTGTTTTGTCCTTCTTCCCTGCAAAGATAGGACCAAATTTAGTGTCTGGTCTGTCCTCTGTGTCTTTTTGGGTTATAGTCCTACTCAGAAAAGCTATCGGTGTTACGACCACGTTTCCCATCGTCTTTATGTCCCCCGTCATGTTTATTTTCTCAAACGCCTACCTTACTTTTAGCTTCCTCCTCTCACTGCCACAGTTTCCAAAGAGGATTTGGTTCATATTGATCCGTTTCCTTTTGAGGTCCCATTTGATGAGTACATCTCCGCAGTTTACCTAGAGATTGCTCCATCTTCTTCTCCTGCTTCTCCTCCTTCGATTTCTTCTTCCCCTCCGTTGTTAGTTTATTCTAGTCGCAAGGCTCCTCCTCCACCGGTTGTCTCTACCCTTACTGTTGATCCTCCTGCTTCTGATGACTCTGATCCTGCTATACACCGATATCCTACTCAAGCGTGTCATTCTCCAAACAGGTTGGGTTGGTCTAATACATGTTTTTCTGTTTCCTATCGCACTTTTTTGTCTGCTATTCACTCTTTTTCAGAACCTCAGTCGTACAAGGAGGCCTGTCAGGATCCTCATTGGGTTCAAGTTATGGAGGATGAGTTGTCTGCTTTACAGAAAACTAATACTTGGGAGTTGGTTCCTTTGCCTGTTGGTAAAAATTTGGTTAGTTGCAAATGGGTCTACAAAGTCAAGACTCAGGCCTCGTTTGGGAACCCTCATTTTTAGCCAAAAAGCCAAAAAGTTACTAAATTAGCCAAAAAGCCAACAACCCATACCAAAAAGTCAAAGGTTCTCTTTTCTCTCTACTTTTTGCACATCTTTTTGTAAAAAGCCAAAAAGTCATCCCAAACATACTACTTTTTTTTAGCTCATATTTTAGCCAAATAGTCAAAAAGTTACTAAATTAGCCTGTTCCCAAACGAGGCATTCTAATGGTTCTCTTGAGCGCTACAAAGCTCGTCTGATTGCCAAAGGTTCACAAGAGTATGGTATTGATTATGAGGAGACCTTTGCTCCTGTTGCTAAGATGACTACTGTCTGTACTTTGATCTCTGTCGCTGCTGTTCGTTCTTGGCCTCTTTATCAGATAGATATTAAGAATGCTTTTCTTAATGGCCATCTCACTGATGAGGTTTACATGCGTCCTCCCCCTGGTCTTCACCATTCTTCTGGACATGTTTGTCGCCTTCAACGTGCTCTGTATAGTCTGAAGCAGTCTTCTTGTGCTTGGTATGATCGCTTTCAGACTGCTGTTACTGAGCTTGGGTTTCATTCTTGTGCCCAGGACTCTGTTTTATTTCTTCTCCACACCTCAGCTGGCTTTGTTGGATTATTACTATATGTGTATGATATGATCATCACTGGCTCTGACTCTTCTGCTATCTCTGAGGTCAAGCAGCATCTCTTCCGCACCTTCGAGATGAAGGATCTTGGTCCTTTGTGATATTTTCTTGATATTGAAGTTGCCTTTTTTTCCAAAAAGCTATTTTCTGTCTCAAGCTAAGCCTGCTAATGAGGTCATTCACCGAGCTAGTCTTACTGATACTAAGGTTTCTGATACACTTACTGAGCTTAATGTGGAGCTCAACTCTACTGATGGTGTCCCTCTGGATGATCTCACTTTATATCGTGAGTTTATGGATTGCTTAGTTTATCTGACGGTTACTCGTCCTGATCTTACCTATATTGTTCATGTGGTTAGCCAGTTTGTTTTTACTCCTCGCTCTCCACATTAGGCTGCATTGGTTCGGATTCTTCGCTATCTCCGAGGTACTATCTTTCAGGGTTTACTATTGTCCTCTACTTTCTCTCTAGATTTGGTGCCTTATGCTGATTCTGATTGGGCTGGTGATGTTACTGATCGCAAGTCCACGTCTGATTTCTATATGTTTCTTGGCGATTCCTTGATCTCTTGGAAAAACAAAAAACAAACTCTTGTTGCTCGCTCTACTGCCGAAGCTGAGTACCGTGCTATGGCTCATGCTACTGCTGAGATTGTTTGAATTTGTTGTCTCTTATCTGATTTGGGTGTTTCTCAGTCTTCTCCGACCTCCCTTTATTGTGACAACCGCAGTACTATTCAGATTGCCCATAATACTGTCTTCCAAGAACGAACGAAACACATTGAGATTGATTGTCACTTTGTCCGATAGCATCTGTAGTCTAGCTCTATCTCGCTTCCTTTTGTCTCTTCGGCTTTGCAATCTGCGAACTTCTTCACCAAGACTCATCCTACCGCTCGGTTTCAGTTTCTTCTTAGCAAACTCTCAATGTTTTCTGCTAAAACACCTTGAGTTTGAGCGGGGGTGTGAGAATATATTGTGTATAGAATTAGGGAAGATTGTATTGTGTATAGAATTAGGAAAGATTGTACTGTAACTATTTGGCTGTATTTTCTTTTTCGTATTTTCCTTTTTTAATCATAGGTTTAGGGTCATGTAAACTAGTGACCTCCTTGTAAAGAAACACAATTGAATATATAGATTCATTCAGAAAACTTACAACATAAGCACGAGTTTCCAGTTTCTACACAAGGCCCACTACAAGAGATTTCATCATATGATTGTGAACATGTATTTGTACTACTCACTTTTTAGCAAATGAATATAGTCCATAAATCAATGTAAGACCGCTGGAAAACCACATTTTGTTCACAACTTTTATTTTTTTTATTATCAATTCAACTCAACCCAAAAACACCTAGTCCCAACTATTTGAGGTCGGCTACAAGAATCCTACTTCGCCAACTTGCTTTATCAAGGGTCATAACTCAAGTTACACCACATGTCATCATATCTTTGTCATATATGTCAACCCAAATTAAATTTGGATCTTTCTTCTCCCCAAACATTACCCTCAATGTGGGTAGTGCCACTCTTCCTTACTAGTTGAATTATCGATCATCATTACAGATTGTCCCTCATTTTATCTCCAAAAGAAGCTATTTTACAATCTGTTGAATTCATTAATCCCTAAAATTTCCCTTTCTCATTTTATCCATACGTTAGCATACCCATTTTAGCTAAACTTAAAAAGAAGGAAAGAGATTCTTCTTGCATGTATGTATATGAAATAGTGCATGGATATGCATAAAATAATCAATCAGTGAAGTCATGTAAACTTTGAATAATAGTACAAATTTAAATTGAAACAAGTGTACTTGTTAAACCCGCAGAAAAAACCAAAAAAAGAAATAAAGAAAAGCAAAATGAGGCAACACATCATATTGCAATAGTTCACATAGACAAGGTATAACGTCCAAGACTAAAATTAATAAAGTAAATATATATATATAAACCAACAAGAAGGAAATTTACAAAAACCTTCCATGTTTTCAGACTTTGGGGTTGAGAAAAGAAAGGGGAAGGAAAAAGAGTACATTTGGGGCCAACAATAAGAACAAGAAGATGATGGTGACAAAGACAATAAGAATGGCCATGGTAATTATTGACGATGGATAAAACAAGAAGAATAAGATGAGCATGGTGGTAATTGTGGCAGTGGCAACAGTGGTAACCATGATGTATAGGATAGCATAGATATGAAGTGATCATAGTAGTAATGCCGATAGTGACAGCAGTGATAATGATGATAATTTACAATAGTAAAATCTCTATGATGTATGATTAGCACAAATAAAATTCTCTCTCTCTATATATGTATACAAATATACTCAGATTTAAAACCAATTTATACTTAATAAATTTTTATGATGGTCACTAGTTTCTGTGCATCTAACAAGTCCATCTCCAATACATTTGACACAATCACTCTCCTCTAGTGGCTGCTTGAATTCTTAGAGGATAATTTATCAAAGGAAAAAGGACCAAATGCTAATGCCCTCTAATCTTGGTCAACATGAATTGTTCTACTGTGCATAAAAGGAGGTTACAATACTGTTCATATAAAAAACCAAAAAAACACCATGTACAAATGTTTACTAAATCACTATACATGGTAGTTTTATACTTCGAGGTGACAGACAGCAAAATAGAGACAAACAAAACTAACTTGGTTAAACAAAATTCCAATTTATGGAAAATTGTGCTTGAAAGAAGAGAAAAGAAGCATATCATTCATCACAATGTTGAGTATCAGCACTAGCAATGTTAAAACTGTTAGCAGACTCCACTGTAAGAGAAGGAATGAGTTTCAACAACTACAAGTGAATTGAGCAGGGTATAAAGCAAGTAAACTGACAACTAATTTAGTAGCCAAACATACAAATTTGAAGTTCATAATTTACAGTTCAATTAATATGGAACAAACCTGATGAAAACGCTGACCTAATGAGATCACCACACCAACAATATGAAAGTACATGGACATTTGCATTCAGATTTTCATTGTTTATGATGCTCTGGAAGAAACCTGTACAACCATCTTGGAGAATAAGACGTTCTCCAGCTCGTTTTATGTCTTCAAGATTCAGACCCTTGAGGACTCCAGATTCAATCACTCTAGAATTTGCCCTTTTCTCAAAATCTGAGAGTTGCTCAAGTGCTTCATGCAATCCTTCATAGTTGAATTTCTCAACTGCAAAGACAACATAAATATCATAAGTTCCTGAGCATATCCATCTCATTAGCCTAATCATTGACTTTCTAATAACGTCTTCAAACTTTATTGTTCAAAGTTACACACCAGTACTGTACCTTTGTCAGTGAGCAAAATGCTCTCAATGCATTGTTCGTACTCTTCTGTATACTGACTAGAAAGAACTCCCCATGTGTTTCTCAAGTCAACTGATGACATCCGAGCAATTTGATTTTCAGGTCGACTCTCATCAGATTTTGGTGCTGTTACTATTGCAATCTCTGCCAAAATCGCAGACGAATCAACAACAGTGCATGTCAAATCAAAATCAGAAAATATCATAAAACGATGTTCAGCAGGGTTGTGCACTTTTGACGAAGGAACAACAGTTTGTTGAACAAGTGGCTGAGCACAGAAGAACTCTATTTCGAGTTTCATAGCTTGATGATAAAGCTTCTCAATGATGTCAATCTCTTCTCCTGTCAAAGAGACACTTAATTTGTCCAACAAGTCCTCGGTTTGCAGCGCTGAAACCTAAATTCAAAGAATAAGATAACTGAGCCGTTGGAGTAAAAAAAGGCCATTGTAATGTATTTTCCAACATGGTTATCAAATCGTGTATCTTTTTTCCAAAATAGTGAATTATGAATTGTATCGAATCTTGAATTGTAAGATTCATTTTATTTATCATAATATATAATTATATATACATATAAAAATACACACACAATTCAAAATGAAATAAATATCAATGTAACTAAATTGAATATATGTATATATATACATATAAAACCACATATATTAATTTATTTAATTGATCTCTTTTTGTTTTATTTTGCGAAAACGATGTTTCATACATTCTGCAAACATAAGTAAATTGTAGCAAAAGCAAATCGTAATGAACTGCAATGAATCATAGTGAATCGCATTTGAATCGTACAATTCATTCAATTTAAGATTCAACAACATGAATCGAATTGTTTTGGTTGAAACTCCTATCGAATTGTGAACCGCAATGTTTTCCATTGAAACTGTAATCAATAAAATACATCAACTTGACAACCAAAAAAGAAAAAAAAATGTTACAGTGCTCAATAACAGAACAAACCTGGAAACTTTCAGAGGAATAATTGTCAATCCACGTCTTGTAGAGATGATTGCTTTCATTGGAATCAAGAAGTGCCTGAACCTCCTTTCCTATAAAGGCATAAAGCCTCATGCAAGGAGTCATGGCACCTAAAGTGTAAGCCGCAAGTTTTGTTTTCTCAAAAGGAGTTGAAAGTTTTCCAGGGCCTTTTACTCCTTCAATCTTCCCCGAGGCTGTTGCTAACAAGAAATCCGTGTACTTCACTGTGGCTGAGTTGAGAGCGTTTTCTTTGACCATGTCAGAACCCCATTCCTGCATAACTTATATCTTAGACTACAAAATGTGTAACGGGAATCAAAAACTAGACATGTGAATTGTTTTCAAGCACTAACATGTCCATGCTTCTTAATAGGGGTGTCCATGCTTCTTATGACCCTATCTATCATAATTTCAATGTTTGTAATGCTTTTTAATCAACATTATGGCACCTAAAGACAGGTTTTGTAAATGAGATTAATTTTTATGTTGATTTTAAGGCCAAAATAAGTAAAGAATTCATCTGGTAAGGGGATTTCACAAGCTACAATAATAAGAAACAGACATGCAAGTGTACAGAGCGTCCAGAAGTGTCCACGAGTGTCAGTGTCAACATGGACATGCTACCTTCTTAGAAGTGTCCATGCTTCTTAATAGGGATGTTCACGGGTCGGATCGGATCGGTTTTGCTGTATATCCGCCACCTGACCTGCCCATATCAGGTTGGGAAATGAACTACCCGCTTTCGACCCTCTACATGTTTGAAACCGAACGGAACGGGTTCCAAAGTTTTTGGTCAGTAGTTGAAACCGACCACTCATTGTTGTCCCTAACCCCTTTAGTATATTTGGATAATAAAATTAAAAAAAATCAACATTTTTAAAGGACAAAAAATTGTAAGAACAAAAAATAAAATTAAAAAATCCATTCGTGATCCAACTGAAAATAATTTATAGTTAAAGCAGAGTGGTGAGGAAAAGAGGAACTTTGATATTGGCTATGGCAGCGAAGCAAATCACGATGATTGGCGAAGTAGAGAGCCGAAGGAACTAGGGTTTCTCTTTGAAGGGGCTTCGGCTAAGCTGCGGCAGTGGAGAATGTGAAGGTAGCGGCGGGGATGGCGAAGCCAAGATAGAATAGGAGCAGCAGTGACGTCAATCGTCTATGGCCATTTGTAAATTGAGAGAGAGATATCTTTTGCAAACTGTGAGAGAGAGATAAATGACTTACGCTGTGTTTGGTTGGGGGATTTAGGAATGGATTTGGAAAGGGAAAGAAAAAAGGTGTGTGAAACTATGTGAAATGTAGGTATATTTTATTTACATTTCACCTACCTTTTCTCTTTCTCTTTCCAAATCTTTTCCCAAATCTCTAAACCAAACACAACATTAGAGAATGATAAAAACGAGAGAGAGAAAGAGAGAAGCAGATGAAGAGTTTGTAGACTCTTGAGTTGTATTGTAGGCTGAGTTGTGTAAATCTGTAGGTAATAGATCTCTAGGTCATCATTGTCAGTTATAGACTCTGAGTTATCATTGTAGATCTCTAGGTTGTAGATTTCTAGGTTGTTATTATTACCTGATATGAAAGAGATCAAGATGAAATTTAATTTCTTTAAGCCCATTAGAGTATGACACGTAGACTGCCAAAGATTCTCTTTGTAGTATGGCCAGGTCGGGTGGGACGGATTTTTGAATCACTTACCCGACATCTGACCACCAAACTGAGAAAATGCAGAATTTTAATCAGCCACTGACCCAAACTATTGTCTAAACTGCCCGTTAGGTGTAGGGTCAGATCGGTCCAGTCGGGTTGGACAAGTCGGGTGGATTTTTGAACAGTCCTACTTCTTAACTCCTAGTTAGTATAGTCATAGTTACCACTAATATTATAAAATTAAATGGAACATTTCAGTCTTTAATTTTTTGCTCCACAAATAGCCCTGTGTTTCTGCATAGAGGACAACACACAAAACAAGAAATAGATCTGTACATTCCAAACTTCAAAACACACAGCAGTCCATGTTTGCATGATTTAATAATCATATCCAACATTTTTGGCATGCCCATTAATAGGCTATTTTTCATATATTCATTTATTTATTGTTACAGGAAACACAACAATGTACTATAGATGGGGAAGCCAGCCAAAACAAGGGGAAAGGATGGAAGCTTCCTAGAAAATTTATCAACATGACAGAGCAAGAATAAAAACAACAACAATGCTACAGACCCCCAAAATACACAACCTCCACAACACCCACTGGTCCAGGAAGGAAAGAAAAAAAAAAAAACAAACAAACAAACAAAAACACATGATTGGTCTACATCATTTTGGGGGGTCATGGGGGTCCCCAACTTTGGGAGTCCCAAGCATTTTTGTTAAAGCATTTTTGTAAAAGAAATTTGAAGAATATGCAACCCAAAACACCCTATGCACAAGGCTCCATCTATAGCAAATATGTGGGCCAATTTTGAAAAAACAAAATACCTACAACTCTAAAATTCAAATATTGATATCCATCAAGGGAGTACTAATAACTTTTTAAACTTCAGATTGAGCATGTATTTTTCCAAGAAATCTAACGTTTCATTAACCTATGCAAGGTACCTAATGGTAGTTTGGTTGTGTTTTCGTTTTCTTTGTTATTATTTTTCTTGTTTTCAAAAACAAAAACAATAAAAAGTTTGAAAACACTCTTTTTGTATGGAAACAATTTTCAAAAACTCCAAAATAAATTTTGTTTGTTTCCCAAAAAATGGGTTCTTTTCCGGTACGTTTGGATCATCGATTTAGAAAGGGAAAAAGAAAGGGAAAGAGCAATAGAGAAAAAAAAATTAGCTTAAATTTCATTCGCATTGTCCACACATTTTCTTTTTCCATTTCCAAATCTCTACCCAAATCCATGATCCAAACACACCCTTCAAAAAATATTGCAGAAAATAGTTTTCAGAAATAATTCACCAAAAAAGTTGTGGTTTAGGGAAAATTAAAACAAAAACAAAAAAATAACCAAACATATCCTTAGGAATCTTATTCCTAAAAGGCAAAACAAAATTCAATGATTTTTACTTCTAGCATACAAAAGCATAGTTCTAATAAGAAAGAGATCAAGATCTCACTCGATATAACACATACTCTGATCTACCACAATCAAAGAATGATGAAGACCTATTTAAGAAGTTTCCCAAAGGCCATTTAGAAGAAGTAGAAACCACTTCAAAAACAAAATCATTTGCCTACCATCAACAAAATGAAAGAAGATGATCATGGTGATCTAATTTATGTCACCAATGATGGGGGGGCAAGCACAAGCACATCAAAATTGACTCACATGAAAAACTTGGGCACATGTGAGATTAAACTGTTCCCAAGGATTCAAAACTAAACCACATAGCGGCCTGTTTAGATTCCTTAGTCACAAAAGTGAGGCTAATACTTATGCTTCAACTTAGTTAATCACATACCATCCCCCCCAAAAATGGCTGGTTTAGTTTCCTTTACTACATCCACTGCCACTAAAAGCAATTCTAAGTAACAATTCAATCAATCAACTTCACTAAGAACCACCAAAGTTAACCCAGCTACACTAAATTTTGATCAAGAAATAATTTGGGCAAATTACCAACACCTCCCTCGAGGTTTGACTAAAATACGGATTTCCCCCTGAGTTTTGGGAAATTACAAATTGCCTCATGAGGTTTATATTTGCATAACAAATGAGGGGGCAATTTGTTATGCAAATATAAACCTCTGGGGCCGAGATGTAATTTCTCAAACCTCAGGGGGAATCCGTATTTTAGTCAAACCTCGAGAGGAGGTGTTGGTAATTTGCCCAAATAATTTTGAACCCCAAGAATTTATTGATTATGCCATCAAAGATAACTTGTCAGTAAGGATCAACTTTAGTGTTTTTGGCACCTTATTCGTATCTGATCCCTTTTTGGGACCCATAGTGCAAGCAAAATAATGCATGAAAATGTTTACATGCATGGTCTTTGACTAGTGCAAATTAAGGAACACAAAAGTTGGAACATAGCGGTTATGAAATGGATCTTCTAGCCTTATCAGAGAGGGGCCCCTAGGAAAGGGGCTTATTTATAATAGGAGCGCAAAAGTGGGCGAGCCAAAGAGGCTTTCCCGCATCCGAATCCCTTTGTTTACTGCTTTCGAGTCTTGCTTTGAGGCGCACTTATTGGCAAAGTTAAATGAAAGGCAATTTTTGAATAAGAAGCTCCAAGCAGACCGCATGTTGAGGCATGATTTGTTTAGTTGTTACGTTAACGATTCATAAAACCGGTGCCACTTGTATATCTATTCTTTACCCACTGAAAACTTGATTTATTAAGCTACATGGGTGTATGTAGATATATATAATAGCAATGTTATCAGAGGCACGACTAAGCGCTCGCCTAAGACTAAGCGAGGCGAGGCGAGGCGAGGCGAGGCGAGGCGACCATGTAGCGCTTCATACCCACTGAGGCGAGGCGAGGCGAGGCGAAGCGAAGCAAAATGGTGAAGCAAAGTCGAAGCGCATGAAGCGAGGCTTAGGCGACGAAGTGAGAGGCGATGCGAAGCGATGCTTCACCAATTTTTGTCTGATTTCAGTTCGAAAGATCTGGGTCCTTCATTTGGATGACTTTTGTGCTATTTGTCGACATGCGTTGCACTTTATAATTGCTTTCTACTAAATAAGAAGTCGAAACCCTAAGTCGACTTCTTCTTCCTTCTTCGGACATCGTTCCAGTCGATTATCAGAGGTGAGTACCTGCTTCTTCTTCCTTTCTTCTCTTCGTCTTCTCCTACTGCTGCTTCTTTGTCTTCTTTTCTTCATCTTTTTTTTTTTTTTTTTTCTTCTTGAAGAACTCTACTTTAAAGAACTCTGCTTCTGTCGGCAGACCCCTTTTTCCTCCCCCCCATTTTTTTTCTTCCTTCCCTAGTTCTTGTTTTTGTTTTTCTTCTTATTTATTTTGCTAAAATTTTTTTCAATTAATTTTATTAAATTGATTTTACAATTGTTTAATTATTTTGTTGTGTTATTTTACAATTATTTTACTGAAAAAATTTCAATTAATTTTGCTGAAAATTTTCAATTATTTGTTGAAAAAATTTCAATTATTTTGCTTCTAAAAATATGTTGTTCTTTAATTTCTTTATGCTGAAACTATTTATTTCTTTGCATTTTAATTGTTTCTTCGTTTCGTAACATTGAATTGCTTGGTTAGCTAGAATTAGATGTCGAAGTCAAGTGAAAGTAAAAAAGATCCGGCATGACAATATGCACAGATGATAAATTCCTAAAACCTTTCAAAGTTCATTTGCAACTTTTGTGACAAAGAAATGAATGGCGGTGTTTATCGAGTCAAGTAACATCTTGCTAGTGGTTATAAAAATGTTGTTGCTTGTAAAAAATGTCCATCTCATGTCAAAGACGAGATTAAAGACTATGTCTCAAAAAAGTCAATCAAAGGTGCAATTGAGGATGGTTTCTGATTTTGATGAGATAGATAATGATGAAGATGAAATTCTTGAGATAAATCAACATGGTAAAAGGCATGTTCCTACTCAAGGTTCTACCCATCGAGAACAAGGAAGTAGCTCCTCTAAATCTGTTGCTTCTAAACAACCAAAGCAAAAGGGAACCATGGATGTGTACTTCACCCTTGATCCGGAAGTTGCGGTGCAAAATCGTAAAGCCAAGGGAAAGCAAACAAGAATTGATGATAATGATCCTAGCAAGAAGGTGTTGAGAGATCGTTTTCGAGGTGGATGTATGATACGGGTATACCTTTCAATGTTGTGAACTACAATAGTTTTGGGCCAATGGTTGAAACTTTTGGGCAATATGATCCTGGCATAAAACCACCAAGCTACCATGAGGTGCGGGTTCCTTATTTGCAAAAAGAGGTAGACCACACTAATAAGACCATGGAGGATCATAAAAAAAATTGAGTAACATATAAATGCTCTTTAATGGCCGATGGGTGGAAAGACAAAAGAAACAGGGCATTAATTAATTTTTTGGTTAATTGCCCAAGAGGATCAATATTTATTGAATCCGTTGATGCTTCTAGCTTATCCAAGGATGCAAATAAGATGTTTGAATTGCTTGACAACTTTGTGAAGCATATTGGTGAAGCCAACGTAGTTCAAGTTGTTACAAACAGTGCCTCAGCAAATGTGTTGGCCGGTTAGTAACTTAGTAGTATACATTTACTTAGTACTTACTTACAATATGAACATGCAATTCTCATATTAAAAACTCATTCTTTTTTTTTTTTAAACTTGTAATAGGGAAGTTTTTGGAGGCAAAGCGGCCACATTTGTATTGGACACCATGTGCAACTCATTGCTTGGACTTGATGTTGGAGGACATTTTCAAAATTCTCAACTTCAACAAGAGATTTGAAAAGGCAATTGCGGTGCATGGTTATATTGTGAACCGCTTTGGTTTGTGGAATATGATGAGGCAATTTACTCAGTGCAAGGATTTGATCAAGCCAACAAAAACTCGATTTGCAACTGCTTTTCTAACTTTATCAAGGATTCGTCAACAACAAACTAACTTGAAGAAGATGTTCACTTAAGAGGAATGGACCACAAGCAAATGAGCGAAGGAACCACAGGTTAAAAAGACAGCACAAGTCATATTAATGCCTTCTTTTTGGAACATTGTTCTTTATGCTCTCAAAATATCAAGTCCTCTAGTTCGTGTGCTGCGATTGGTTGATGGTGAGAGAAAGCCTCCCATGGGATATATTTATGAGGCAATGGATAGGGCTAAAGAAGCCATTGCAAAATCATTTAATGGAAATGAAGAGAAGTATAAGGAGGTTTTTGAAAAAATTGACAATAGATGGAATGTTCAATTGCATAGGCCTTTGCATGCAGCTGGGTATTATTTAAACCTAGAGTATTTTTACGCAAATCCGAATATTGAGAAAGACAAGGAAGTCATGTCAGGCGTGTACAAATGCATACAAAGGTTGGTCCCAAACAGTGAGACACAAGATAAAGTTTGCGCAGAGTTGACTACCTATAAGAAAGCTGAAGGTCTCTTTGGGATAGCTTTAGCCATTAGACAAAGAACTACAAAGGCACCAGGTGATCTATATTTTATACTTAAATAATTTTAGTTAGTTTTTTATATTTTAAATATTCTTTCTAATTAATTAGTTATAATCAACAGCTGATTGGTGGAGTGCATATAGTTCTGAAACGCCACATTTGCAAACATTTGCCATCAAAATTCTTAGTCTAACTTGTAGTTCATTTGGATGTGAGCGGAATTGGAGTGTGTTTGAACATGTGAGTGCCTATTTTTAAATGTAGTGACTATGAATACCTATAAATTTATTAATACCTAGATAAAAATTTGAATATTTTTATTTGGTTTGAATTTTTGTAGATTAAAAAGAGAAATAGGTTAGCTCAAAAAAGTATGAATGACTTGGTATTTGTCAAGTATAATAGAGCATTGAGACGTCGATACAATTTCCGTGACACTATTGATCCCATCGCTTTGACAGATATTGATGAAAGTAACGAGTGGTTGGTTCGGAGGATGGAGGAGGAACTTGTCTTTGAGGATGATACTTTGACATGGGATGATGTTGCTAGAGCTGCTAGAGTTCAGGAAAGTAGCCAAAGAACGAGATCAACAAGGGCAATAGAAAGGGGTCATTCAACTTCAAAATCAGCAGCTAGACCTAGATTACAACTTATTGATGAGGAAGAGTCAATTTCAGATGGGGGAGAGGCAGAAGATGCGGAGGTATATGATGAAGCCAATGATAATGAAGAAGAAGTTCATTTGCTTGATGTTGAAGATGATTTTTAGAACCTTTGGATTGTTGGATTGTATTTGTCTTTGTTGGATATTTTCTATTGTTTATGGATATTTAGTATTTGGAATGATAAATGCATGATGGTTCTTGAAAATATTTATATTTTTGTCTATACTATTTATTTTAAAAAAATATCGTTTGTGGTCACCTCGATTCGATGAGCCCTCGCCTCGCCTTGCCGCCTTGCGCTTAGGCGTTAGGAGCCCTTGTCGCCTCGGTTCACTTTGCGCCTTAAAAAACACCGTGTAATAGAAAGGTCCTTTTGCAGAATTTACGAAAAGAGCAAGAATAGTGTTGCATTTGAAAGAAGTATTCAAAATTTCTTTGAGGTTAAAATTCTTTAGCTTTTTTCATAAGTAATATTCTTTGGCTTTATACACTCAAATTTCTTTGAGGTAAAAATTCTTTAGCTTTTTTCATAAGTAATATTCTTTGGCTTTATACACTCAAATCTCTCTTACATTTCTCCCACATGTACAACTAGCTCTACATATACACAACTGGCAAGTAAATATTCTTTAGCTTTATGCACTCACCCACTATGTACCAACACTGTGTTAACAACATGCCATCAAAAAAATAATACAAGAAGAAAATAGCTCATGCACTTGATGCTCTAGTACGTACCATCTTTATTCACAATTCTAAACCTCAATCTCCAAAAGCAACAATTTGATAGAACAATTGGTCAAGACTAACATTGCTGTTAATATAAGACAAACTTTAACATCTAAGCACTTGTCCACATGAGGTTTAGACAGTCAAGTACAAAATCTCGAGTTCCAGCTTTTCAAGGTTTGTTCTTGTATTCACACTACTAGTCCAGAAATTACTAGCAGTAGCTGTAAGGTAAGGCCTACCTTATTGAACAAAAGAGTTGTCTCATAGCTATCTAATTCAATGACATGAATATGTCGTAATCCTTTCCAATAGCCTTACATGGAAACAAAACTTGGGTAAAAAAAGTTTAATGTCTTACTTGGACAAATGAATCATGCATTTTCAGCTCTTCTAAGACACTCTTCCTCAATTGACTAATCACAGCCTTTGCATCCTCATCATCTGCACACTCCTCCGCCAACTCGTACCTAAAATTCCCAAATACAACCAAAAACAAAAATGATTCCAAAGACCCACATTTAAAAGCCTTAACAACTATATACACATGTAAAAAGGTAGGCCCCTTGGATAGGAGCCTGCAAGAGGTAGATTGGGTGTAGACCTACTCTTTGGCATTATTTGAACAAAGTAGCTGCCCTCAGGCTCAAACTCACAATCTCAAGATTAATAGACCAAGTTTTAACTACTGTACACGGATATATGTATATAAATATTATAATATATACCAAAAAAATAAAAACTGAAAATTTAATTTCAGTTGATCTAATTTCAAGTAAATGAAGCAAGAGAGAAGAAGGTTTTACCCAAATAAAAATGGACATTTAATTTTAGCTATTGTTCTAATTCAAAATAAATGAAGCACTCATTGAAGAATTTTTTTTTGGGTTAGATATGAATGATTTATAATTAGTTTATTTTATGAGTCTTATTAACATGTGCCCTTAACAATACTTAAAAAGATTATACATTCTTTATTACACACTTTTATGCAAAATGTACAATCTTTAAAAGCTTCTTTAAAAAATCCTTATTTTATTTTGCTTATTTTTTTCTTCCCTTTTTCCTACATGCATTTATTTCTCAGTGACCAAACAATACATGGTAGAGTGTGTCTGCGATGCTGGGGCAGTGTGTGGCTTTATATACTAGTGACTGCTACACACGCTATACCAGTGCAATTCTACCATGTTTAAATCCTTAGTCAGTGACCAAACAATACAAGGTATAGTGTATCTATGATGTTAGGGCAGTCTATGCCTTCTATACACTAGCGATTGGTGCACACCCCAATTCTACCATGTTTGACACCCTTAAGCTGTTTTTGAATCGTGGATTGGGGTAGGGATTTGGATAAGGAAAGAAAAGGAAAAGGCCAGGGAAATAAAGAAAAAAATTAGCATATATTTCATACAAATTTCTCTCACCTTTGACTGTCCCTTTCTACATCCCTGATCCAAACAGAGCCCTAGTTGTCTACAAACCCAGCCGCAAAAAGGTAGTGACATGGTGCAAACTTTAAAAACTGAACAGTTATTATGGTTAACCATTGATTTTCACTACAAGAATTTACACATTTTGCGACCACTTTTGCCGACCAAAAAAATTTTAGTCGCAAAAAAATGACATTTGGCGACTAAATATTAATTAGTTGCGAATGATCATTATTTTTGGCGACCAAATATTATTGGTCGCAGAAGGTTATATTTTGGCGACCAAAAAATATGTTGGTCGCAGAAAGTGGTATTCTTTTGCCGACCAACTACAAATTTAGTCGCAAAAGGTCACATATTTTTTGGCGACCAAAAATTTGGTCGCGAAAAACTTATTTTCAGCAACCAAAATAAATTAGTCGCCAAATTACTACTTTTAGCGACTAATATTTTAATCGCCGTTGATTGAGATTTGGCGACTAAAACAAATTGTCGCTGAAAGAACCTGTTTTTGCGACTAATTTGAGAGTTTGGTTGCCAAAAGTTTGGGGGGAAATTTGAAACAACTTGGGGCGGGAATTGAATTTCAGAAAATCTCAAGCTAGCTTTTATCTACTTACTGATGGAATCATTCGATTCAGGTATGCTAGGTTTTATCTACTTTATCATTCTTAGATCAGACTGAGTGAAGATCTGTTGATCGATTGAAGGTGATTTCGAAGTTCAACCTTCTTCAGCTCGGTGATTCAATCTCATATTCATTCGGCGATTTCGAAGTTCTTTCTCGATTTCACAGCTTGGTGATTCAATCTCAGATTCGTCCGGCAAGGAGAGTGAGCACCACCATCTACTAAGGTGAGCACCATCGCTTAAGAAAATCTCAAGCTCTGTATATATGTATATATCTCTCTCTCTCAAGTTCTTCCTTCTCGTCGATTATTCTCCTAGGGTTTTCAATCAATGTTTTGAAGAATTTTAATCTCTGTTTTTTATTGATAAGTTTGGATTGATCAATCAGTGTTTTATATTAGATAAACATGACTGAATATAATAGACCAACAGAGCATGCCCTCTGCACCAAAAGAATTTAGGTTTTTTGAAAAAAAAATTACCATGAAACGATCACATTCTTCATTGTACAGCTTCCCTTTGTTCTGACCATACTGGATCTTCAATTCAAGCCATGGGTTCTTGTATCTATCCAACTTCTTCCCAATTGCTTTCATTATCTCATCCTTACGAGAAATTCTAGCCTCCCCTCTTTCAATGTTCTTGATGATCCTATCATAGTCTGAATACAACATATTTGCACTCATATCAAACCAGAACTCAATGTTTCAACAGATTCTTTTTTAACTTAATAATTAGGTTTTAAAAAAAGGCTCTACGCATTACAAATTATTCAGAAAAGGGGAATTAGGTTTTAAAAAAAGGCTCTACGCATTACAAATTATTCAGAAAATGGGAAAGAAAAAGAAAAAAAAACTACAATAATTTATGTAGTGTTCTGCCATTCAAATTATTCAATAAAAGTACAATATGTCATATTCATGATAACAAAGACAAATTATCAATAACTAATACTGCGATAAATATTAGTTTGGAAATATGTAAAACTTAATTGTTGCTATTTTAATTCAATAGATTGTGAGTTGATGGAATTTCTAGGTTTGACTAATAGTTTGAATTAGTTTAACAAAGTTTGAATTAATGATTTCATGGTTTGACCTAAGTTTTCCTAACAAAGTTTGAATTGGTTTGACTTAAGTTTTCACTAGATAACCAGAGCTTCAATGATCAATGATGTCAAATTTCATTTGAATAAGTTTTCCTAACCTGAAATATTCGTGTTCTGGTACTTCTTCTCTTTAGGTTTTATTTTTTCCCATAGAATACTTCCTGCCAAATTTAATGCACATATATATATATATTTTTTCCTGCAGGATTTTTGAAGCCATAAACAGAGGATGATGAATACATTTAATACATTTCGAGTATGTATTTATGGTATCCATTTTATATGCACCTTAATGTACTCTTCTATTGTTTTCAGTTGATACCAGATGATATGGAATTCCAATGTGGAGATATGCCTAATTACACAACATCAGATGGATCGATATGTATCAGTCTCTATCTACTTCCACAGGAAAATTGATTTTTTTGAATTTTGGAGTTCATTGATCTATGCTTGAAAATTGATCTCGTTGGCCCTTCGCAGGTTAAGATTCAGAAGGAAAGTGAAGTTCGGTTAAAGATTATTGGAACTCGAGTAGATGCTACAGAAATAGTATGCCCTCAACTTTTTATCTTTTATTTAAAAAAATAAATATTGTCAGAATGCGGAAATTTGTTGAGGCTCCAAATTGGCACTTAAATTGGTTCAGTGATTTTTGCTTCTATGTTTGTTATAGTTGATATGTAGAGGCATTTACTTCCTCTCATAGTTCCTCGTCTGCATAGCCTTTGCATAATTTGTTTGCAGATAATATAGTTTTAGTTCATTTAAACTGGAGCAGGAATTAATTCTAAGTAGGATGTAATGTTAGATGCTTTGGATCTTCAGAAAATTGGGGAGAATTAAGGGAATAAGTAAGAACAAGACACTAGACCTTGTCAAGTTGGATAATTCCTCACATTCATGTAAGCATCAACAGTGTATAATTGTACATTTATTATGTCTGGAGCACCTCTACCATGACTTCATTGAGCATAAAGTGAGTTTCTTGTGAACAAAATAAGCATAAAATATGCATCAAACTGAATCTTTTGATGTGGGACAGGGAAGGACTACAAGAGGATTCTTTAGAAAATAAAAAAACGAAAGAAAGAAAGGGAGAAAAAAAGAAAAGAAAAATGGAATCGTATCTGCATATGGAGAGGTAGTTTAATAATTTCTAAACATACGTTTATATTTGACATCCAAGAATTCAGATTTTGCCTTAGCTGGTTGAAAATGCTGGTGTGATAACAACCAAATCCAAATGAGCTGAAGTCTTCTGATTGTACTATTGACTTGGGGTCGTCTCATGTCAGGTGTTTATGGGCTGGTTTTAGGAATTCTTTTTACGTTTTAATGGTCAGAATATGGCATAGCTTAATTCTAGACCCATTTCTCAGAACTTCATTCAGAGGCTTTCCCATCAACTTTGTTAAACTATTAGTGCTTGTAATATTTGTTGACATATTACTGATTTCATGATTTGACTTAATGATTTCATGGTTTGACTTTCAGAGCCTTTGTTTGAATTAGATTTAAAATCTGATCAATAGTTTTATCTTGTTGTTTTTGGGTTCTAGGCGTCTCAAGATAAAAAGAGCTTGGATGTTGGAGCTAACCTTTTTGTGGGAAACCTTGATCCTGTAAGAAATTTGATGCACTCGAATGTATTTTCATGCCTTGTAAACTTCTATATGCCTATGACACAGTTTTTCAATTTCAAACCTGGCTCTGATTTTCTTTGTAGGATTTGGATGAGAAACTTTTCTATGATACTTTCACTGCATTTGGAGTCATTGTTACAAATCCCAAGGTCAAACTTCTTTTCTCTTGCTCCCGGATAGTTGTGTTGTTTGTTTCTTATTGATTTGTGTCTCCCTTTTCTGGTGTTTACCATAGTAGATTCTATGCTTCTTCAGGATTGGCTTGATGTTGATTCAAGGTCTAATAGTAGTGCGTCAAATGACAAAGAGGAAAGTGGTTTTATTTATTTGAACCATTATACTGAAATTCATTTATCTTTGCTTGTGACATTACACATTGGCTTCTTCCTGTTGTCAAATTATTAACTGTAAACTTATTCTATTTCCTACTTTGACCATGAATTTTGGCTAGTAGAAAGTTCTTCAAAAAAATTACAAGAAAATAAGATTTTATTATTTAAATTTCAATTGAAAGGGAGTTAAAAGAAGGGCAAATTACCTTTCAGTGGTGACTTTTAAAGATTATTACAATTTCATGAAAAAGTTTATAATTTTAATTATTAATATTTATAATATTTGTCATGAAGAAGAAGGGCTGACCTGATACACTATGACCAGTAGTTTGTTTGTCATATGAAAGGTGGAAGTGGAAAAATTGTCAACACTTGGAATTTTAGCAATGCTACTCAGTCTAAAGTTGGTTCAAGTTACATCGTAATTGAATTTAATTTTTCGAAGTTAGTATTCATGTTGCTAACCTACAGCAGAGCATAGAAGAAGCTTATAAAATTAAAAACTATGGCTGTGTACTTAGAGAATCAGCTTAGGTCTTTTATGGCCTGTATCCATATAACTATTGAACCATCACCGCTCTAGCAGAATTTTTTATATTAGTATATAAAATAATTCTGTGATGAGAAGATTGTATTATCATTCCTGAATATTTCAAATTTTAGATAACAATCTTAGTGGCTGCTGAAGGACTACATGAACTGGCCACTATCAATGGCTGTGGAGACTTGAAGGAAGCCTTGCAAAAGCTAGCTTCTTTCCCTTCAAGAAGAACACTAGTAAGAATAAAAATAATCCCTGACTAAAAACCTCTGGATTATGTTTCTTCCATGTCTAGCAAGGAATTGGTATTGTTTTCATGAAACTTTAATGGCCCTGTTTCATTTACTAATCACGCTTTGTTTTATATATTTTATTTTAAGTGCAAGGTTGTTCTTTGATATTGGAAATAAGATTTGTATTATTAGATGTAGTGCACCCTACATCTAATGGAAATAAGATTTGTATTATTGATTTTATTCCCCATTATGTTAACCACTGAAAAGTTTGGTTAAACTTAGTAATAACATTCTATAGGTGAATTACGTATGTCTCCATTGAGTTAAACCAAGTATGGCTATGTCTACCGTTGCAATTCACATCCTCGGTGATGTGCCTTCCTCTCCACTTGTTGATATTGTTGCTTCAAAAACTCATTTTCTGCTAGGTAGCTTTGCTTGGTAAGATTGTCACAAGGGAGGCTGCAATACATAATCTGCTGTTATAGTGATAAATTAAGCTTGGAGGGTATAGTGTGTTGTGCTGTCTTAAAATGATGGTTTATAGATTGTGTTTTGGTTCCTTTTTTTTGTTTTTTTTTTTTTGTTGGGGATGATGTGAATACATTCCAATTGAACATGTTGTAGATGTTATTTTCTCATGAAATCAAGATCTGTTATATTTTTTTAATTCTGTGTTTAGATGTAATTTATTCATTCATGTAATTGCTTGATATTAGAATTTAAAATATATCTGTTTGATATCAAATGATAATTCTGTTCACATGCTTCTCACAAACCTGCTGGGGCAAAAATTTCCATTAATATTTGGTTGACATGGATTATTTCTAGGCTGAACTTAGAGCAAGTGTTTTTGAGGCAATTGAAGAAGAAGATAGGACAATAGCAAAGGAAGAAGGTTTGCCTCCTGCACTATTGGGTAGCTGCAATGACTCTGCAAAACAACTTCATGCTTCACCTTCAGGTTCGTCTTCAAATCTATTATTTCTCCTTTTTATTTATTTACTATTTTTTTAATTATTTTTTATCATGACTTTGAAGCTGTTGGGTGTTTATATTTTATAGGCTTAATACTTTCATAATTTATTTATCTTATGCTCCTGAAAGTTGTCTTTTGTATGACCATTGGAGTATTGATCTCTTCTTTATAAAGTATTATATATATGTATGACCATAATGTGTCAGGTAGTGGGAATGTGAATTGACTAATTGAAATACATGTCACGGACACTTATATGGAAGAGACTAATTCAAAAAACCGAGGAAGGGTGCAATTATCCAGAAGAAAATAAATGATGTTGTTGATAGGTATGCTTATATATCAATTATCAAATTCAATTCATCAAATGTAGTATGCTTGTCACAAAAAGTTATGATATTTAATGGCATCATCTCATTTTATTTTTGATTCCTGCAATTCGTTGGACATAATGGTGTCGTCTCCTTTTTACCTTTGGATAAATTACACAGTAAAACATAGAACAAATAGAAATTATGCTCTTGGATATATGTCTGATCTCATCATTTGGGGCTACTAATTTTGAGTGTGCATTTACTGGTTTGTTCAGTTATAATGTAACTATTTTAGGCAAATTTTCATCAAGTTTTTCTTTCATGGGCAATGGTTGCTTGCTTATCTTTTACTGAAAAAGTTGGGTTGGGTTCATCTGCCGACACTGGAAAGGGGAAAAGTAAGATGTCAAAGCACGTAACAAATGGTTATCATTTGGTTAAGGGAAAATCCAGTCACCCAATGGAAGATTATGTTGTTGCTGAATTCAAGCAAGTTGAGGAGCATGAGCTTGGTCTGTTTGCAATATTTGATGGTCATTTGAGCCATGACATTCCTGATTATCTACGGTCTTATTTGTTTGTTAATTGATGAGAAAAAAAACTCAGGTCCAATGAATGTAGTTGATGGAAGGGAACGTGTAGAGACCTGGTTTGACTTGTGGAA
Organism: Camellia granthamiana; assembly: GCA_036172215.1. Lineage (NCBI taxonomy): Eukaryota > Viridiplantae > Streptophyta > Magnoliopsida > Ericales > Theaceae > Camellia > Camellia granthamiana. Next base: position 60,655,750 of record CM069911.1, on the reverse strand, counting down.
GATTAAGTGAAAGGCAATTCCTCTTTATGGCTTAACCAACATAATTGGGCTAATATTTCTTGTACAAAATCGAATCTCTAACGGTGGAATTCAGGTTTTGCATATTTTTCTCTTCTGTGGATTGTGGATACTATGGTATATCGACATGGTTAGTTTTTGACTGCGTGGATAGAATTTGGCTTCGAGGTGAATATCTGAGTGGATTCTGATTTTCCAAAAAAAAGGAATCAATCATATCGTTGTGAACATGGCATGTGTTATTATTCCATTGATTTTTTTGCTTTACTCGCAGTGGCCAATGCCCTAGATTTAATCTTGTATCGGTTTTTTTTTTTTTCCAGGTGATGAAAGTGCCACAATCTCAGGTCCATTCCTTCAAGAGGATGTATTATCTCTGAAAGGCTTGGAATTCATCCCTGAACAGGCAGAGCCAGCTGAAGCTGCCCCAGAGCTTGCAATGGCTAGTCCATCTCCCCTGCTGTCCTAGAGCAAAAGCCAACTAACAAAAAAGCTGTGAAACCAAAGTGACTGAGACTGTGATATGACTCTACATGTGGGCTCCTATTTCCTTTTTGGATCTTTGGATCCTTGTTGAACTGGCATATACTTCTCTGTTCTGATTCTAAAAAGCTTCAATGCCTAACATGAGGATGTTTCTTCTCATGGCAATCCTTATGTTGTTTACATTGACCTTTCAAGTTATCAGTACTATACATGTGATAGGAAATAATGAACCGACCCTTCAGATACTAATGTCAATAGTTGTTTTATATTGCTACGAGTTTCGTTTCCAATCTCCTTTCTATATGTTTGCTTCCTTTCGGTATTTGTTTTCGTGGCTTGAATGAGTGTATTTTATCTCTTGGTTGGTCACGATTCATTAGTAGATAATCAGGAATGTCATTACCAACGGCTACCATGAATGAGGTACTAGTTGGTCACGATTTATAGTCGCGACAAATAAATTATTTTTTTTCGCAAAAAATGACAATTGCCGACCAAGAGTTTTGGTCGCAAAAAATACATTTATTGCCGACCAACAGTTTTGGTCGCGAAAAGTAACAATTGGCGACCAAACTAATTTTGGTCGCAGAATGTCACAATTGGCGACCAAAAAATTTGGTCGCGAAATGTCACAATTGGCGACCAAACTTTTTGGTCGCGAAATGTGTCAATTGGCGACTAAGAAATTTGGTCGGCAAAAGGCAACTTTTCGCGACCAAAGTGTTTTAGCGACAAAATGGATTAGTCGCAGTAAATAAATATTTAGCGACCAAAAATTTAGTCGGTAAATGCAACTTTTCCCGACCAACGAAAATTTTGGTCGCGAATTACTTTCCGCGACCCTCAATTGGCGACCAAACTAGCGACCAAAAAAATTGGTCGCGGATAACTTTTGCCGACCAAAAATAGACTTTTAGCGACCAATTTTTTTGTTGCTAAAAGTGTTAATTCTTGTAGTGTTTACCTATTTATCTCTTGCAGTTAACAGAAAGATGAGTATTTCAATACTCAAAAAATAACTTTTTTAATGATATTTTTCAAAGAGAAAAAAAAAAAAAAATTTAATTCACATTATAATATATAAGCCTCTATACTATCTATCTATTTCTATTGCATCACACGTACTGTTATAAAGCCATCACTTGATGTGAACTGTGTGACCTAAGAAGCAGGACACTTCTAAGAAGGTAGTGTATCCGTGTTGTGTTTGTGTCGGATACCGACACTCATTAAACATTCCCAACGCGACACCAATCCGACACTCGTCAGAATATTCTATTTTTTTTAAAAAAAAAATTCAGATTCAGATACTTGTGTCATTGCTTAAATACACGTTAAAGTGATTATAAGTATGAATTTATTTTATGTGCCCTCCCTCGTGGTCTGCATTTGTCTTGTCGGCATATCGATATCGTATGATGTCATGTCGCATGTCGATGACTGTGTAATGCTTTTTCTAATTCTAAAATTGTTAAACAAATATAACTTTAGTTTGATTTTTCAAAAGCTATTTTTAGACAGGCCGTTAATGAACTTTTTCGTATTTTAGTCATTTTTTTTTTACACTTTAGATCCAACTAATTTAGACGATTTTTAAAAAGTTTAAAAAATAACTATAATATATATACATATAGTTTGCTTAAAAAAATTAGTCACGCTTTTTTCATATTTTTGTCAAATTTAGGCCTAGTTTGGGAAGACTAAATAAGTGCACTTTTTGACTTTTTATGAAATATGGATTGGGTTTGGGTTGGGTTTGAAGTGATGTGTTAGATAGGTGATGTGACTTAAATAAGATGATGTGACTTAAATAGGATAGTGACTTTTTGACTTTTTGTCTTTTTTCAATCTTCCCAAACTAGGCCTTAGTCAAAATTTTGACTGAAATATAAAAATTCAATAAAGATAAATGAAAACTCAAGATTTTTTAAAAGATCGAACCAAACATAATTCGTCTAAATGTCAAGGCAAAATTGTAAAATCCACATATTCAAATGCTTCAACTTTAAACAATATATGATCTGGAACAGTCTATTTTAATAATTTTTTAAAAAAAAATAGTTTTGGAATGGATTTTTAATTTTTTTGAAAAATATGGATAAGACTTTTTAAGTAGGGTGATGCACCAATAAATCCCAATTTACTAACTTATACACTAAACAGTCCCAAATGTTTTCTTGTAAACTGAATAGTCCCATTAAATGTAAAATGACAAATCAGGCCGTAAACGTTGTGTACGCTACTTGCAAGAGTGATGGACACTTTTGGTAATGCAGTAATGTAGAATTACGGATATAGGCAATCATTAAAAAAAATAAAAATAAAAATAAAAATAGCAGAAAAAGAACATCAAACATCATAAAAAAAAACATAAAAATACCACTAAAAACCAAACAACAACAACAACATCACCATCAACAACATCCCTAACATCACTAAAAAAACATCATCGAAAATCACCATCAACAACAACATCAACAACATCACCATCAACAACATCAACAATATCACCATCAACAACATCACCAACATCACTAAAATAACATCATCGAAAATCATCAATATCATAAAAATATCATCAAAAATCATCAACTACATCACCAACATCACTAAAAAAACTTCATCAAAAAACATCATAAAAATATTATCAAACATCAACAAAACATCATCAAAAAAAACATCAACAACATCAAACTTTAAAAAAATATCATCAAACATCACCAACATTAATCATCAATATGTGAACATCAAACATTCCGATTTATCAAATTTTTATAGCGTTTTTGTGTGAAATATAATCATCAACATGTGAACCCTATAATCATCAACATATGTGAACCCTATAATCATCAACATGTGAACATCAAACCCTCATCCTGAAGACTATCGCACCCTCATCCGCTCCTCCAACCGCGAGATCCAGATCTACCACCACCGCCAGATCTGAGTTTCACCTCCGTCGAAGTCACCGCCGTCGACGACCGAAGATGAAGAATCGCAGTCTCTACGGCAATCGTCCGGCAAGATCGGCGGCGTCTGGGGATATCTCTCTCTCTCTCTGCGTCGCTCCTCCGCCACTACTCCTCCGCCCTTCTCCGTTGCTCCAATCGCACCCTCATCCGCTCCTCCAACCGCGAGATCCAAATCCACAACATAAATCTTCTATCCACAACTCACCTTTCCACAAAACCCTTTTGCAGAGTTCTTGGTCTAAAAATAGAGAAGAAGAGCAATTATAATGGTGACAAAGATCGGCTTATAATTATATCGATTTTGCAAAACAGTGTGATGGATTAGTGGGTGTGTTGCATATATAGAGAGAGAGAAAGAGAGAGTAATGTTCTACTCTACATAGACGCAAATCACCATAAAAATATATGTTGATGTTTGATGTGTATATTGATGTTTGTGGAATGTTTGTTTGTTTAGTGATGTATAATGTATATATTGATGTTTGATGTATATTTTTTTAAGTGATGTTTGATGTATATGTTTATATGATGTTGCAGATTTTTAGGAAACAAATATTTTATAAAAGGGGTATTATTGTAATCTGCAAAATAGTCAAAATTAAATAAACAGCATTACCAAAATAAATGGGACTAAATGGTGCATAAGAAAATTTTTAGGACTAAATGGTTCAACTTTTCAGAAAATAGGATTTATGGGTAAATTTTCCTTTTAAGTATTGGTTATAGGTTTTATTTTTTTTATTTTTTAAACTTTTAAAGTTGTATGCCAAGTGAGGTCAATAGTACATAATTTATAAAAAAAAAATCAAAAAAGAAAAAGAAGAAGCTAGAGAGAGAGAGAGAGAGAGAGAGAGAGACTCACGCTTGGGCGAAGGCTTTGAGAAAATAAAAATCTTGGGCGATGTAATGGCGGAAAGTGTGGAGAGTGAGATTCCCAGAAGCCAAACAGACGACGAAGGGAGTGTAGAGAGCGAGAATCGCCTCTTTATGGAACTTGATCCAGAATCGCCTAGCTATACCTTCTACTCCTCCTCCTGCAGCAGAGGCCATTGCAGCTGATCGACACAGACTCAGTCCGCTGAATAGAAATCCGAATGGACAAGAACAAGGAACAACGATTTTTATTAGATTTTCACTGAGAGAAAATTTTGAGATTGAGATTGTATTTCTATTTGCATTATGTGTATATGTATAGTCGTGTGGATGTAGAGAGAGAGAGAGAGAGAGAGAGAGAGAGAGAGGGGGGGGGGGGGGGCGGGTTTTTGGGTTGGACTTTTTGGGCTTTGAATTGAAATCGTAGTCGAGGGTGTTTTTTTTTTTTTTTTTTTTGGTTTAAATAAACAGAGAAGACAAATTTTGAGTAGGATTTGCCAAGTAATGGGCCATGGCCCATTGAGAAAATCAACGGTTTTATTAAATAAAAATGCTATAAACATCCCATTTGGTTTTAAATTTTTAATCTATATTTTTTATTTTTAGTAAATTTTTTAAATATTTTAAAAAATTAAAATTTTAAATTCACTTAGATATACTTAAAAATGTAAAATTTATGAGAAAACCTTGAAATTTTTTACTAATGCATTTATTGAATTTTTTTTTATAAATATTTTACTTTTTAAGTATATTTTGATTAGGTATATTTAAAAAAAAAAATTAACTAAGATATGAAAATTTTTTATTAAAAACAACAAAACATGAAAAATAAAAAATAAAAAATTATAACTCAAAATCATTTTTGAAAAATTTTATGTAGAGCAAAATTTTACAAGTGGGACATGCACACTCACTTTTATTATGTAGTTATGACACAAGATTAGATTGGGTCAAATTGGCAACAAAATTCTATATATATATATATATTAGTAGGTGACACATGTAATGCGTATGTAATTTAAATAAGTAAGTATAAAAATAAATAATAAAGAAATTAATATCATAATATATATATTGTCTAAATGGTAAGAGTATTTTTAATGAAACCTAAAGTTTTGGTTCAAATCTTATTCGCACCTTTAAACAATATTTTTTTTTTATTTTAGGATAGAAAAATTTGTCACGTGGTAGAAGGAGAAGCTACCACACTGTTAAACACCAAATCATGTGCTCACATATATAATAGTATAGATATATTAAGCAATTTTTTCATTTGTACAAAACAAGAAAAAACATATACAGTTTGTTTGGTTTGAATTTTCAGAATTCACTTTTCAGAAAATTAAATTTTTTTATTTTCTGTATTTTTTATTTTTACTGAATTTTTTTAATATTCTAAGCAATTTTTTTAATTTTTAGATATACCTAACATAAATACACTTAAAAAATATAATATTTGCGGAAAAAATCTTTAGAAAATTCACTAAGTATCAAAAATACAAAAAAAAAAAAAAATTCAGTATATTTTTCGTATTCTTGTGTATTTATATATTTTTAAAAATATTTTTTTATAAATATTTTACTTTTTAGATATATCTAAATAAGATGCATCTAAAAAAGTAAAAAAAAAAAGTGTTTAAAATTTTAAAAATATTCACTAAAAATAAAAAAAATAAGAAAAACAAATAACTCAATTTAAAAAAAAATAAATTCAGAAAATTGAAACCAAACACACTAGTAAGTACTCTTTTCATATTGATTAAAAACAAAACTCTAAAATTCATATTAAACACAAAAACTAACGACAATAATTCTATCTACTAATTAAAGAGTTCAAAAAAATTAACCAAAAAGTTTTAAAAAAACACAATTAGTGTTAAAAATAAGTTTTGCGAATAGAAAGATCACATTGAAGTTTGTCTTATATTATGGTCATTCCTAAAAACTAAGTTTTGTGATGGTGGTCATTCCTAAAAACTAAGTTTTGTGGTGGCGGCGGCGGCGGCGGCGGCGGGTGGGTGACAGGTGTGTAATGGTGGTGGCGGCGGGTGGGTAACAGGTGGGTGATGGTGGTGGTTGGTGGTGGATAGTGGTGGCAGGTGAGTGGTGGTGGCGGGTGGTGGTGGCGGCGGGCGGTGGATGGTAGTGACGGGTGGCGGGTGGGCGGCGGGGGGTGGGTGGTGGTGGCGGGTGGTGGGTGGTGGTAGGTGATGGTAGTGGCGGAAGACGGTGGTGGAAAATGGTGGCTAGTGTTGGGTGATAAAAAAAAAAAAAACTCAAAACTCAGAATGGAAACACATTTTTTGAGTTTTTTTTGGCCAAATTTATAAACTGAGATCACTGATTTATAAATCAAAAATTTACAAAACAAGTTTTTATTTGAGTTTTTTAAATTTTTGTAAATATAAATAGAAAACTAAAAACGTAAACGTTATCAAACGACACCTAGATGTTTAGAGTTTACTTTTATATAAATTTTGTACTTTTGATATTTTAAAAGTTAAAAAAATAAAAGAAAAAATGTTTGCGAAGTTGTTACAAAATTCTTTCTATAATTAAGAATATTAATGTGATATTTGACTTTTTATCTCACAATATCTTTCTGACTATTTTAACCGATTTTTTTTTATAGGTTTCAAACAATCATTTCTCACATCTAATTAGATCTATCCAACGTTGGTTTGTTTTGACCAAATTAGAATAATGTTTTAGGGCCTAATATATATATATAATCATTTTTTTTATTTTTTTTATTGTTTTTATTTTTTAAGATGGGCAAAATATAAACAAAAGTTGACATATACATTAGGGGGTTGCAAAATGGATAAAATATTGATCTCGTGCCATCATGCCATGCAAGTTGTCCCGCCTTACTCCTAATTGAATCTATCCAACGTTGGTTTGTTTATGACCAAATTCTAAGGCCTATTTTCAAACTTGTTTATTTTATTTTATTTTTTATAAATATTGTGGGGATAAATGTAGTTCCTGGGGGTAGGAAGTAGGCCGAAAGTGTCTATCATCCAAGTTAATTCTTGGATGCAGTGGTGGAGTTAGAAATTTAGTGAAGGAGGAGTATAAAATAATGATAATATTATTTTTATTTTTTTTATAATAAATAATAATGAGATATTACTAAATTTAAATATTAAGAGTTTATTTTGGTAAATGTGAGTTTTAAGTTGTAGAATTTGAGATTAAATTTTATATAAATATTGGGGGAGTAACTATTTTAGATAGATTGGAAAATTAAAAAATAAGATAAGTTGAGATAGAAATAATATATTTTAATAGAAAAATTCTATAAAACACATTGCAAAAAAATTGTCTATCATATGTCGCAGTTATGATTTTTGTGGTCTTTAATTATGACACATTGTATTGTTGGATATAACTTAATTATAACTTCTTGTGATTGTTATTTTGGTTATGACTGAAGAGGTCTTTAGTTACACATCAAGTAATGATTAGTTATGACTAATTCTGATGATAATTATGACCTATTGTGATTTTTTATTTTTTATTTTATAATTGAAGATACGTTACTTGGTTATAATTTATATAATAGTTTTGTATAGTGATTAGTGATTACAAAACCACTATGATTTGCAAATAGTTTTAAAAAACACAATTTGTGGTTTTGTATAGTGATTACTAAAACAAGTGAATATATTTTTCTAATTTTAAAAATTTTGAAAATTTTATAATCAATTCAATTTTATTTATTTTTTTAGTAAAAACGTTATAATGAACCACCTCTAATATTTCAAGGACTAGGCTAAGGCTTGTCTCCTATTCACATGGTTTGGACCAGTCCAATCTGGGTCATAGGTCCACCACTACACCTATTTTGACAATTCAATTGATTAATATTTTAGATTTTAATATATAAATTATTTATAAAAAATTCAAATTGAACTAATAATTCAATACATTTATCTTTAAAAAAATGGGCAACAAGTATACAATTGGTAACAATACATCCATTTTTTTAAAGATAAATACAATTAAATTATGTTAAACTTAAACAAAAGATGGACATAAAAGCCTTCATTTGAGATATGGATTGATTTTTTTTGACTATTTTAGCTCGGGGCTAAAGTCTCATTGAGATAGACTTTTTGGTAATAAAATGATTATGGTTTAGGAGTGATATTTTGTTCTATTTGGTTAAAATAACCAATTGTATCCTATATAACTAAATTAGCCCAAACCGGCACGCGAAACAGAGAATAGAAAATTTTACTAACGCAATAGGTTTTGATCTTCTAAATCGCTTTCATAACAATGATCAAATTCAAAATTAGGCCAAAACACCCTGCATAACCAAAAAGTTTCTCTAAGCAATATTGCAGGACAACACATTAGAGGTACTTACAAATTCAATATGCAATTCCTTAATATAGAATCTTTTCCTTTTTTGGCCAATTGGCACATTTGGTTTTTCCTCCAAAACATTTTCCAATTGAAAACGTATATATTTTCATTTTGTCTTAAATATCAAACCTCTTAATCAAATTCTTCCACTTTTATTTATCTATTAAATTTTTTTATTTTAGTTCATGTTCAAAACAACTTATTCTTCTTCTTCTTTTTTTTTTAGTTTTTTTTTTTTTTAATCAATTTCTTTTACGACATTAGTAAATCATACCATAGCTATAGAAAAAAAATTGTTGCAAATAATCCTATTTTACCTCATTTCTTCAACACGATTAAATGGTTTCAACATACAACTATTAGGGAAAAGTTAGGAATCATGAAAATTTTGTCATGAAAATGATCATGAAAAATTTATGATCCTTGGATTACCTTGATTAGTGTGTAGTGCTTTATTCTAAGTGTAATCCAAGAGTCACAAAATTTTCATAATTATTTTTATGAAAAAAATTTCATGATACCTAGTATTGCTGCAACTACTAATGTGAATCTAATTATCTTATTTTCAATCACGAAAAAACTGGTAAGAAATGAAGTAATTTATTGCATAGTACCTGCACGCGTCAAAATACTGTTCACTTACTTCCCAATTCTTTGCCATGTAAACCGCTCTCTTCTTTCACAAACCAAGAGTCTTAACTGCTCAAAATACCCATACGCATCTCCTAATTTTTTTCCTTTAATTTCAACAAGATCATTTGCATTTGCATGATATGCATGAATTTCAAAGATGAAAAACCCAAACTCATTACACAACCATCAACAAATACTTTGGCTTTTACTTGTTTCAATTCTGATCTCAAATATCTCATTTTGTGCTTGTGAGATAAAAAACACTCGCATCATCGATGATGCAAGGCCAATGATCTTGTTTGAGCGATTTGGGTTTGCCCAAGACGGGCATGTGGCCATTTCCATAAAAAATGTTTCATGGAAATCCAAACATCACAATGCAAAACTTGATCCTACTTCCATGGGGTTCTTTCTCGTCAGAGACATGTCCTTCCCACGAATCTTGAATGAGTCAGAGTACACCGAAGGCTTTTGCGTTCTATCGAGCCAATTTGTGAAACTTATATTCAGACTTGACAAGCTCGCTGGTGGCTTAACCTACAATGGTTCTGTAGCCATCGAGGAGCCCGACAAGTATAATTTGATATTTGGAAATTGCCAACCAGAATTTGAAGTCACAATGAATGTTCATACGGAGATGTACAATGTACGAAATGATGGTTCAAAGGATTTCCTTCCAGCAGGCCAAACCCTAATGCCAAAACTCTATTTTCTCCTTTTCCTCATCTACACCATTTTTTTGGGTACATGGATTTTCATTTGTATCAAACAAAGATCAACCGTTGATCGAATTCATTTAATTATGTGTGCATTGCTTTTGTTCAAAGCACTCAAACTCATTTGTGCGTCAGAGGACAAGATGTATATAACCAAAACTGGCACGCCCCACGGTTGGGATGTCGCGTTCTACGTGTTTGGTTTCTTCAAAGGTGTCATTCTTTTCACTGTCATCGTCCTCATAGGCACCGGTTGGTCATTCCTAAAACCATACCTTCAAGAGCGTGAAAAGAAAGTCTTAATGGTAATTATTCCATTACAAGTTTTAGAAAACGTAGCTTCTGTTGTAATCAACGAAACGGGGCCTGCTATGAAGGATTGGTTGATGTGGACTCAGTTGTTTTTGATTTTTGATGTGGCATGTTGTTGTGCTGTGCTTTTTCCTATCATTTGGTCGATCAAAAGCTTGAGAGAGGCGTCAAAGACAGATGGAAAGGCAGCGAGGAATTTGGAGAAGTTGACTTTGTTTAAACAGTTCTACATTGTTGTGATTTTGTTCTTGTACTTCACTAGAGTGATGGTTCCAGCGATTGGGACGGTGGTGAGCTACAGATATGAATGGGTTGCCATCGCGGCGGCAGAGGGTGGGAGCTTGGCTTTTTATTTGTTCATTTTTTACAACTTTCAGCCCATAGAGAAAAACCCGTATTTGGTGATTGATGACAAAGAAGAAGCTAATGCAGGTCAAATATTGGAAGCTGACGATTCATTCGACCTCTAAGGTTAAAGACATTAGAGAGAGAGAGAAAAAAAGAAAAAAAAAAGAAAAAAAAGAAAAAGAAAAAAAGAGTAGACATTAGAAATGCATCAAATGAGGTGAGGTTAAAGAGGGCATGAGATCCTTCGTGTAATATTTATTTATTTTTTATTTTAGGTTTTTGGTATTAGTGTTTGGTATAACTTTTATTTATGATTAGACAAAAAATTGTTATTAAAAAGTTTAAGTGGAAATATTTTTTATTTCTACTTTTTAGTTATTAACTTCTAATTTAAAAATGAAAAAGAGGATTAATTGCATTTTAAGTCTCATAAGTATAAGTTTGATGTTATTTTGATCATTAATGTTTAAATTGTGTCAATTTGGTCACGATATATAAGAGTGTTTCAATTTGCTGATGGTGAAATAGTGGTTGTGTGGTCTTGTTTTGTCAAGAAAAATTGTGGCATGAGTGGTGGGAAGTGGTAGAACTGGTTGTGAGTGGTGGAGAAGGGGGTGGTGTGGTCATGAATGAAATGGGAAAGAGAGAGAGAGAATAGTGTTGGGTGGTGGAAGAAAAAAAGGCTTGAGAATAAAGAGTAAGGGTCATGATGGGTGGTGATGAGCTAATGGGGGAAAGGATGAAAGTGGTGGAAAAAAATGTAAGAGTTGCCATGGGTAGTGGGAAAATGCAAGGATTGGGAGAACAAAGACTAAGAATAGTAAAAGAAGGGGGGTCAAAAGTTGTGGGTTTAGAAATTATAGTACATAGTTGTGGGTTTCGCCAAGATTACCCATATTGGTTGTTTTTAGCAATTTATGCAAGTCCAAACAACAACATGAGAGATGAGCTATGGGAACACTCGGAGGAAATTGCTCAAAATATTATTGAACCTTGGTTAGTTGCTGGTGATTTTAATGATTTCACCACACCTAATGAAAAATGAAGTTTTCAAGGAAACCAAAACCAAAATTTGAGCCAAGACCAGAGGAGAAGCAAAAAATTCAATGAGAGGGTGGACAAATGCAATTTAACGGATTTGGGATACATCGGACCAAGGTTGACTTGGTCTAATAATAGAAAAGGTTGGGCAAATACTATAGTAAGATTGGATAGAGGTATATGCAACACAGAGTGAAGAACCAGTTTCCTAGATGGAGCAGTTTGAAATCTACCTCGCACCTACTCAAACCATTTACCTATGATCTTCGTTTAACCCCGCTTGTAAACCCTTTAAATTCATGGCTGCTTGAATCACTCATGAGGATTTCAAAAATGTAGTTGATAATAATTGGACCAAGAACCACCCCTCTCTGTGTAGCAATCTCCAGAAACTAGCCTATGAAGTTAGTATCTAGAATAAAGAGGTCTTTGGTAATATCTTCAGAACGAAGAGGTGGTCACTTGGGAGGATTGAAGGTATACAAAAATCCCAAGCTAAGATCTACTCTCATAACCTTTACACTCTCGAGTTGGATCTTGTGGACCAATATAATAAAGTGTTATACCAAAAAGAGCTTTTGTAGTTGCAAAAATCTAGAACTAATTAGATTACACAAGGAGAGAGGAACACAAATTTTTTTCATCTTACTACTCTGACCAAAAGGAGAAGGCGAAAGATTGAGATGCTTAGAAGTGATAGTGGGGATTGGGTTGACCATCCTAACCAACTCAAAAGCCTAATTACCAATTACTTTGTTAGTATTTTTAGTTACTCCCCTACTACCCCTCTTGATCACTGGAACAATCTGGTGGTTTACAAGGTTACCTAGGAGAACAACATTGAGCTAACTAGTAGCATAACAAATGAGGAGGTTTGGAGGGCCGTAAAGAACATTAATGCTTTTAAGCCCCCTGGGAAGGATGGGTTTCAAGTTGTGTTGTACCACATTTACTGGTCTATTATTGGATCCTCTGTTTGTGATTTTGTGAAAAACTATTTCCTTAACAAATATATCCCTTTTGATGTTACCAAAACTCTTGTTGCTTTGATACCCAAAATTGATAACCCTGAGAGTATTAAATAATTTAGGCCCATTAGCCTTTGTAACGTGTCCTATGAAATTATTTCTAAAATCATTGTAAGTAGGATCAGACCTCTTTTGAACAAAATTGTTAGACCTAATCAATGTAGTTTCATCCCTGGTAGAAATACCAGTGATAACATCATTATTTTTCAAGAGATTATCTATTCTTTGAATCAAAAAATGGGCAAGAAAGGAGGTATGATTTTAAAAATTGATTTGGAAAAAGCTTATGATAACATTTCTTGGGATTTCCTTAAACAAACTCTTCATGAATTTGACTTTGACAAAACTTGATTGATATAATTATGTGTTGTGTTACAAGTGTTAGCACTACCATTATTTGGGATAGTGAACCTTTTATGGTGTTTAAACCCCAAAGAGGATTGAGACAAGGGAATCCATTATCTTCTTATATCTTTGTGTTATATATGGAGAGGCTTTCTAACATGATTAGCTTTAAAGCTGAGAGCAAGAATTGGAAAGGTGTTGAGGTCACTAGAGGTGGGCCTAGTATCATCCATTTATTATTTACTAATGATCTCATGTTATTTAGGCAGGTCACTATGTCTAATTGTAGCACTATCATGAAGGTCATAGATGAATTTTGTAACATCTCTGGGTTGAAAGTTAATTCCTCTAAGTCCAAGCTTTATGTATCTCCTAATATCGAAAGAAAGAAAGCTAGAGGCTTGAGCACCAAATGTGGTATTCCTTTAACTAATGAGTTACGGAAATACTTGGGTGTTCCCTAATTCATGGCAGAGTTAGCAAAAGGCATTTCAATGACATCCTTGACAAAATGCAAAGAAGATTGGCTGGGTAGAAAGCTAATGTGCTATCCTTGGCAGGTAGAGCCACTCTGACACTATGCAAACAATGTTGTTACCTAAAAAGTGAGCAATGACAATGACAAATTGAATAGAAATTTCCTTTCGGGTGACACCCTGGAAAAAAACAAAATTCATCTTGTTAATTAGGATGTGGTGTGCAAAATGAAAAAGAATGGAGGGCTTGGGATAAAAAATGTGAAAACCCGCATTTAATTATTCTAAAAAAAGAATAATAAATAAAAATAAATAAATTGATTAATTAATTAATAAATTTTATCTAGAGTTTGTTTGAAATATATTAGTGTATAAGTTAGTTTTAAATTAATCTAATTAAATCACTAACAAAGACATTATTATTAATAATAATTTTGTAGATATTCAATATTTATTGTTTATAAATTATTTTAATTAGGATTTAACATGATAATTATTCTTACTAAATACCTTAGTTAAAAATCTTAGTGTATCAATTTTAAAAAACCCATACAAATACACACACAAAAAAAAAAAAAAATCAAAATCGAATTCTCGGTGGCAGAATAATGCCACCTGTTTGTTTGCATGTTAATGTAGGAACCATAACCACATCATACTTCTTGGATTTAGAAGATACGAAGTGACCAGAGAGAATAATGAGAAGAGAGAGAGAGAGAGAGAGAGAGAGAGAGAGAGAGGGGAAAAGCCTCAGCATGTTTATATATATGCATGCTACTCAATGATTAGAAAATGTAAAGGAAACCTACGAAGAAAATTTGCAAAGTAGAGTAAGGGAATAAGAGGAGGAGGTTAAGAAGGTTGCATATTTTCCTACCATTTCACTATTCCATTTCAATCCTACAACTAAGTAAGAAAACCCTTTCATTTTTTTTTTAATTGTTGAAAATTTCAGATTATATTCATATGATAAAATGACTAACTTATAGATAGAAATTTTTATATATATGTATATAAATTTTGTGATGTGTATATCAAATATTTGAAGATATTGATAGTCTTAAAGTCATGGTATTATTGTGGAAATAGGCTTGCATGTGTAGTTTATACCATTAAAGAGAGGATTGAAGATTTTGTTTGGCTCTTAAATCTGTTAGAACATTTGTACAAATTTTTAGACAATTTTATACTCAAAATTTGGAGATGATTTCTTCTAAAAAGTTGTTGAGAATGATGTCTAGTTCATCCAGGAATTTTTGAAACAATTATTGAGCTTTTTACGAATTTATACAATTTTTAATTAAATCTGAAATTGTAATACAGATTTTACTATATATTTGAAAATTTATTAAAAATTCTATATTAAGCCAAATATGGTAATTTCTAACTAAAAGATGAAATTTGAGAAGTCTAGTTTCATAACAAATTTTTAGATTATGGAGTTAGTCTGTGAATTTAAGTATGGAATTAATTTAAGAAAATGTGATAAATCTGTGTTATAAAATTTCTGGGAATTTTACAGAATTATTTATAACTTATTTTTTGGGAAATTCTTTCTAAAAAATG
The DNA here is from genome assembly GCA_036172215.1 of Camellia granthamiana. Classification (NCBI taxonomy): domain Eukaryota; kingdom Viridiplantae; phylum Streptophyta; class Magnoliopsida; order Ericales; family Theaceae; genus Camellia; species Camellia granthamiana. The sequence goes on along the minus strand of CM069911.1, from coordinate 60,640,559 downwards.
ACCTAAACATCTTTATTGAATATTCTGTATATTTTCACGAATTTTAGAATTGTATAAATAATTTATATATAATTTTTATTACCTAAGGTATAACCTGAAATTTTCTGGATAGGTTTAAGATCATCACTTCAATCATTTATTTGGATAAAAATCAATTATTGTGTTGGTCTAATTTATAAAATATTGTAAATTAGTAATCCATGTATGGGTGTATTGTGGTTTATTTAAGCTTCGTTTCGCAACAGAGTTTTGGGCTAAAATAGCCACTAAACGCCAAAATAGGCTAAATTAGCTACGAAATGACAAAATGGGTTCACGGGCGTAAGTTACATACAAGGTGGGGTGAAAGTACCAAACTACCCCTGGCACTGTGTTCACACCATCACAGCCTCTAACCTCACATATACACACTTCGCACCAGTTAGGTCATCCACAGCCGTTGAAACGAAGGAGGCGATCTAAACGGCGCTGCTCGGGGAAGAACCACAGCGATACTTCTGATAGGCCAACGCCACCGGAGTTCATATCGGCGACAACCCTACAACTTAGTCTCTCAAACACGACCAATTTTGAGATAATGGTTGGTTTTCCCTCTTTTTTTTTTTTTTTTTTTTTTGGGGGGGGGGTTTGTTTGCGTAATAGCTTATCCTCGAACCCGATCTGGTTGGTTTATCTTTGAAACCCATTGTTGTTGCTGCTTCAAAATTTTCCTCCAATTATTTAGGTTACATTTTGTTAATTTCGGTTTGCACAATGGGAAACCCACTATTATATCTCTCATACTTACTGCAAAACCTCACTTTGATGGACGCTCAGTCATGGAAACTGGTCGTCACGGCCGATTAGTGGTGGACAACACATTTTTTTTGATGATTATTTGAGGTGTTCTTCACATATGAAATTTGAATTTACGAAATATGATTTTTCTGAATTCTGATTTTCTGTTTTTTTTTCTACAAATTTTTTCTGAAATTTTTGATTTCTAATCAGATTTTTTCTAAAATCTGAAATCTAAATTTCTGTCTTCATAAATCTGATTGTTGTGCCTAATCTGAAATCTGATTTTTCTGAAATATGAAATATGAATTTCTGATGTTTTCTGATTTTTTTTTTCCTGAAATCTGAGAATGTCTCCATGTGTCTTAAAAAAAATCTGAATTTACAAACAAATTTGAGTTGTGTAAATTCTTTATTTGATTTCTTATAAATCTCAGTAAAAAAAAAGAAATTCATATCACAGTGTTTATTGATTTGTGAATGCTGAATGAATTCTGATTTTCCTGAATTATGAAATCTGAATTTGTGATTTTTTCTGGTTTTTGTTTATGAAATATGGAATTTGTAATCAATTTTTTTGCTGAAATCTGAAATCTAAATTTATGTATTGATAATAATCTGAAATCTGAGTAAAAACCTCTGCTTTTGTCTTCATAAATCTGAGAATGTCTCCTCATCATCATGCCCTGATCTTGCTTTGAACTGAACAATTGTGTAGCATTTCAAAATAGGCTGCCATGTAATCAATTTCATAGTTATGAAACAAGAATCATGTTGCTTAGGAGATGAGAAAGAGTGACATTATCCACATTGAAGGTAAGATTGGGAGATGAGGGAGAATAGATTAATTTGGTTTGACATAATAAAGAAAGGCATATTAGCCTGTGGTTTAACTAAGATTATGGCCTTTGAAGGCTTTGATTGAGTAGGATGGTAAAACAAGATTCATGTAACCGACCTAAAATTGTTGGAGACATAGGTAAGTATAGAATCAATTTTCCAGTCCTACAAACCTCTCCTAAACCTAGATGTCCACACCACTTCCTTTGATTGAGAATGTCTCCATGTCTCTTCAAAAAATCTGTCTTCATATCTGGCTTCATTCATATATATGAGATTTTTTTTTTGTGGTTATTCAACTTCACTTCTTATTACACTGGACATTTCAAATTGTTATTAGAAAATCTATGGAACTTCAACTACACTATTATTATACTGTGGATTCATGAATGTAAACTTGCAATTGGAGCATGAGATTGCATATGGCAGAAACTAATTGATTTTTGTTTTCATTGACATATTTATCAGAAATGTAAAAAAAAAAATCAGTGCATGAGCTTTGTCATAATTTTAATTGAAGGTGAGAATGTGAGGAAGGAAAATATCCAGTTTATATAATGAGGGGATTTGTCATAATTTTAGTTTAAAATTTTCATTTTAAAAACACGTTGACAGTGAAACCATAACTGGTAAGCTGTTTTTCTTTAATATAAAATGAATAAAATAATGAGTTTGTATACCCATCCTATGAAACTTGTGCATCAACGTATTCAGTTCATGTTTAACCTGAAATATGGATATCATAAACTAATTACTGCTATGATTCATTGTTACTTTCGAATGTTTGTCAAACATTGTATGGCTTCGTTTACCTCTAGTGCAACTTCCAGTACATGGCCACGTTGAATGTGTGCTTGTGGACATGGCCCCTGTATTGTTAAGATTTCAAGGTCCACCAAAAATCCAGGGCGTCCCTACTTTGCATGTCCCCGCCCTGTGGTGAGTGCCCAATTCATTACTAGTCATAACTGCATGAATATTAAGAACCCATTGACTAATAGTTTCATCATTTGCACTTATTAGCCCTGTGTCAGTTGGATTGGTTGGTGCGAAGAACCAAGGTGAGAGAGCACGGGCTATGTGTCATCCAGAAACGACATTGTCATGCAATTGTGGGATAATGTCATACACATTCAACAATCCTTGTGTCTCCTTAAGACCATTGTGTCTGTGCTATGCATTGTCATTGTCATTGTCATTTTGTTGTTGCATATGTAAGGAACATTAGGATGTTGTTAGTATGTTCAGAACGTTAGAAGGATGTTAGTATGTTGTTAGTATGTTTTTGTATGACTATAAGCTTGCTTTGCGTTCCTCCACTAGGAAAGGGTAGACGTATTAATGACTATCATAACTATGTCCACCACTCAGTTGCATGTTTATTTATGTATTTTATTAATGTGCAATGGTTATATGCTGTCAAATTTACCATCCTATTTGTCTGTTTATTCTTCATGGGCATAGATTGTGCATCGTGTAACCAATTTAAATTATTCTGCTATGGGCTTATACGTTTGTATATAACAACCAAATATGTGATGGTGATATTTTGTAACCGTACATTACTTAGCTGCGTCGTTGTTGGTAATGGCTTCCATACGTACTTCTCTGCGTACCCAATCCAAAAGTAAAGGCATTGTGACAGAGAAGTCAAGCAGTGTTGAAGCGACACAGACTCTGTTCAGCCACAAGGCCTCATGGGACAGTGACTCAATCCGAATTTTCCTGCAGTTGATTGCAAATGAGATTACAAAAGGAAATCGGTCATTCCTAGTCTTCAGCCAAGCAGGGTACAAGTCTTTGGCAAGGAAATTTGAGAAAAAAATAGGAAGAAAACATGGCCTTAAACAGTTGAAGAATAAATACATGAGTCTGAAAAAAGAGTGGCAAACATGGACAAAGTTGATGGATTCAAGCAAAGGAGTGTCAGGGATAGGATTTGATAGCGAAACTGGTATGTTTTAGGCATCTGATGAGTGGTTGGACAAGATGGAATCAGCAAGACATGTTTGTTTCGTTTCATATTTGTCTGTTACCAGTAAATTTAACCTTTTTCGTTAACTGCATTATTTATTATATGAAATGTAACATCTTGCTCTTTCATAAGTCTCCAATTGCGTAGATAAACAAGGTGTGTGCCAAGTTCAAGGAAAAAACTTTGGAACATCGTGACTTGATGGAGACGGTCTTTATCGGGGGGCATCAGCTACTGGTAAGCACCATTAGACCCCATGAGAGAAACTTCCTGAAGTTGCCGATGACTCATCTGATTCTGTGCACAGTTTGGGAGCATAGCCATTTGCTGATTTGATACTCGTAGGAGTACAGGACGTGGATTCAGATTCTTCACTCGAACCTGTTCCGACTGAAAAGGGAAAAAGTAGAAAGACGCCATCAACAAGTGTTTCAAAGTCGAAGAAGGCAACAAGTGGAGCGTCAGTTATTGCGGAAAGCATGAACAATCTAACAAATGTGGTCCGTACCCAGAATCAGCAGGTTACGGTGAGGCACCTCACAGGTAACGAATCATTGTACACAATTTCGGAGTGCCTACATCGACTGACAAATATTTCATCCCTTATTGGTACGCCGCTATTTCATTTCGCCTCGACACTTATGGATAACGCAGATTACCGGGAGGTGATGATGTGCCAGCCTGATGACGACCACATTATAGGGTGGCTTACACAGAAGCAGTTCCAATGTACTGCGTCGACGCTGTTTGCGAACCTGTTTAGGGCTCGCCGAATGTGATATAGCGGTGTAATGCTGAAGATGCCTGCTATTCTCTTGCTTTGCAAAACTTTTATTTAAGTTATTGTTGGAACTGTACTAAACAGGATGGTTGTGTGTGCATGTTTTAAACTTTTTTCAGTTTTTTTTTTTTTTGCTAGCTATGGTGAACAAAGGTTTGCATGTTTGTCCGAGTTTAGGATGAAAGAATGGTTGTGTGTTTTTTTGGGATGGAATAGGATGGTTGTGTTTGAATTTTATTTATGGGAATGAAATGCACAATGACGGGCTGCGTGTGGTGCTTTTGTATTTATTTATTTTGTTTGCGAAACGTCGTTATGTTAGATTGACGTCATCTTTTGTGGTTGTGTTAGCAATGCCATTACTGTGTTAATGGTCTCTCTCTAAACAATTAAAACCAGGTTCACTATTTGTTTAATTCATATCATTGTACGTGCAGTTATATGAAATGTTACGCGTTAGTAATGGCATTGGTGACGCAAATTTGTTACATTAAGAATTATGTCGGCATTCTGTAATTGCAAACTGTTATTACATTTGAGTCAATGCATCACGTGCAAACTGATTGAAACCGTGCCACTGTTGTAGGTTTCGCAAAAACCAAAACGTGATGAATCCCTGGAATGGAAGCAACAATGACGATTTAAGGGAAATGCTTAATCAAATGGCCGTACAATTGCAACAACAAAGCAACTGGACATTTCTACAAGCATGCCAGTATGTCAAAGAGTGGTACGAAAAACACATGGCTAAAACGTTATGTCGCACTTCTATATTGACCGGGCATGCATGGATATTTGAACTATATGCGGGCCATATGGGTCAATTTGAGGAAAATATTTGCATGCCGAAGCAAGTTTTTGCCACTTTGTGTGAGACATTAGTAAATGATTTTGGGTTACAAGTACCGCAACGTCCACATGGATTAGCTATTGAAGAAAGCGTTGCAATGTTTATCCACGTGTTGAAAGGAAAGCAAAATCGGGAAATCCAAGAACGGTTCCAACATTCGGTGGAGACTGTGTCTCGGCACTTGCATAATGTATTAACTTCCATGAAAGAGTTCACTGTTGTTCATTGCTTGCCCACATATAGCCAACATCGTATACATCCATACGTGCGATCTAAACGAAAATACCTACCGTTCAAGGTACTATTGACAAAACCTTACACAGTTATTTGTGCCAAGTCCAGTTATGTTGTTTTTATTTTTAAGTGGACGTGACGTATGAAAATAACCATTACATGTACTTGTAAGAATAACAATACAATTGGGTTGTTGGTAGGACTGTATTGGAGCCATAGACGGAACACATGTAAGTACATGGGTTATGGGGCCAGATGCGGCAACATATTTCGGTAGGAAATACTGTCACACGCAAAATATCATGGCCGCGTGCGATTTTGACATGTGTTTCATCTTCATTTTGTGCGGATGGGAAGGAAGTATGCACGATAGTCGCATCTTCAACGAGATACTAACAAATGACAATGTCCTATTTCCACATCCTGAAGAAGGTAACACATTGCATTGAAAAATCGATGGGAGTATAATTTTAGGCAAACATCGTTACTTGAAAATAAAGCACAATGTCGATTTTCGTGTCATAAATTCTTGTACTGTCTGCAGGCAAATATTATTTTGTCGATGCTGACTATCCAAACCGAGTAGGTTACCTAGCACCTTTTAAAGGCAGTCGTTACCACCAACAACAATTCCAAAGTAGTCAACAGAATAGGATGGCAAAAACCCCAAGGGAATTATTTAACAAAGTGCACTCGTCGTTACGCAGTGTGGTAGAACGCACTTTCGGTGCCTGGAAAAATCGATGGGGGTTTATTAGAAACATGCCTCGGTATGACTTTGCAAATGTGCAAGTTTAGTTAGTAGGTGCGTCAATGGCATTACATAATTATATACGGCGAAATACAGGTAATCTAACAACTGTTCACCCAATCTACGACGAGGAAGAGGCTATGACAATAGTAAACGCCATACCAGAAGTTGAACATGACGATAATGGTTTAATGGTTGGGGATAAGGACCCGCATATGGCATTGGTGCGACTTCGCATACGCGACAAGTTAGTGTACTTGCGTAATAACGGAACGTTAGGAAACATATAATAGTCCACCTAATATTCGTAGGGTTCTAACATTGATAATACACGTGGAACAGACTGTATTCAAATATATTATCATGTACAATATGTATGTGTTTACACGGGAATATAATCCCTTTCAGTTAGTGACGTGCCTAACTTTGAAAAAACAAAAACCACAGCAAAAAGCCTTTTCGAAAAAAAAAAAATAAGGTCAAACAAATAAGAACAAATTAAAAAATTATTATGTGTCACGTCAATTAAAAACATAAAAAGACCAGTTTAAAACAACAAAAAGCCAAAACAGACATCACAAAGTATTATGTGCCACGGCAATATATGATTTTTCACATCATTTTAAAAAAATTACATGAAAAAACGTTTTTCCAAAAAAAAACAAACAAAGTAAAAAATTTAAAATTAAAAACATAAATTAGCAGTTGCCACATAATTTAAAAATAATGAAAACACATGAAAAACCATTTTTGAAAACTAAAACAAATTAATGTATACAAATCAAAAAAAATTGACAAAAGCGTCAATGAAAAAAAAAAGAACCACAAAAATAAGTCTCATCCAAAAAAAAAGAAAAAAAAGAAATTAGCATTTGCTACGTAATTTGGAAAAAAATAAAACACATGAAAAACCATTTTTGAAAAATAAAAACAAATTAATGTATATAAATAAAAAAAAATGACAAAAACGTAAATTAAAAAAAAAGAACCACAAAAATACGCATCATCCAAAAAAATAAAAAATAAAAACATAAAAACAGAAATTAGCATTTGCTGCGTAATTTACAAATAAATAAAACACATGAAAACCCATTTTTGAAAAATAAAAACAAATTAATGTATACCAATAAAAATAAAAAAGACAAAAACGTAAATTAAAAAAAAAAAACAAACTAATGTATACAAAAAGAGAAATGGCAAAAACATAAATTTAAAAAAAAAAAGAACCATAAAAATATGCCTAATCCAAAAAATAAAAATAAAAAAAATCGGGTCCAATGACGCTGACGTGGAGGATGTAAGGCAAGGAGTTGACATGTAAAAATCACTTCAAGGGCAGTTCGGTCATTTAACATAAAAACACCTCACCAAAAGGCCAAAAAAGTCAAAAAACCCTTCCCAAATACGGCCTTTTAGCCCCAGGCTAAAATAACCAAAAAGCCAACCCATTTCCCAAACGACACCTTAATATTGTGCTAGTCTAATTTTGTAAATTAAAAATTCATGCATTTGTGTGATTATGGTTTATTTTCTTTGTATCTAAGTTATTATATTCATACCATGGTTCAAATTAATTGTTTATTTAAATTTTTTACATTGAATTATTATTGTGTGACATGTGTAATATTTTATGTTGGGAATTTTAATGAGTTGGTATAACATTATTGGTGATTGAAATTTGAATAATTTGTGATTAATATAAAAACTAACCGAAATGATTAATGGTATATATAAAGTTAATGATAGAAAGTTAATATCGGTTGTTCAGGGTGAGCCCTGGTTTTGAGAATTCTCACTTAAATTGTGTCGCGAAACCCTAAGATGGCACGAGACTTATTTAAACTCTTATCGGTATTTGGTTTTGGAATAAGGGTGGATGTACGGGTGGCACGCAGGGAAGTTACGTACCCCTGGCAGACCATTTCCTTGGGGCAGACCATGGATGCCACGGCTTGGGTATATAACTCTAGGCGTGGGCATCTTTGGTAGTTCTTTAATATTTGACTAATGGGGGATTTCAAATTAACCGCAGCCATGACTTAGTGGTTAGTTAGAAAATCTCTTGGGTGAGATTTTGAGCGTCCCCTAAACTATTAAAATTGTCGAAATTATTATAATGGTTGTTACATTTATCATGCTATTAAATTTTATCATTATTTTAATTATTATTATGGTTTGATTATTTTCTCTTAAAAAAAAAAAAGAATGATAGGTTGGTTATATTTTTTTACTGTGTTGCAAAACTTATGGCATATATTTTGTTGCTCTGGCGTTTCATGCCAGATTATGTCGAAGAAGGGACTGAGGCTGATTTTGGAGCTGCTGCTAATATTGAACCTTGGCTAACTTAAAGTCAAGACTTTATCAAAATAAAATTTTATTATCTCTTGTATTAGTACCTAAAAATGTTGTAATGTTGAATGTGAACTTGTAATTTTTTTTTGTGTTGTTGAACTTTGACCATGTGAGAATTTAAATTTTCCTAATTAGATGTTAAAATTTTTATTTAGCAAGTTATTTTGTTATTTAAATTTTATGATGTTCCAAAAATTTGGGGCGTCACAAAAAAAGCCAGAGACCAAAATCTGGCCTTGCTAACTAAGCTGAGTTGGAACATGGTTAGTGTAGACACCCTATTTTTGATGGCCCTTACGACTTGGACGTCCTCGTATGCACACCTGATGATGAGTTTATATGCTCACAAAGTGCTCGAAGTCCTCAACAGAATGCCACCATTTCAAACCTTGTACCTTTGTTGTCCTAGTTTTGAACCAAGCCTATCTTTTTCAGCCTGTAGCCTCTGGTGGCCTGCCAGCCACCACTTTTGGGCTGCCGCCCACCAGTATAGTTTGTAGATATTTTATGCCAACTGTGCCAGCTGTTTGCACAGATGCATGCATCTATCCCCACGTGTAGGGCTGAATCTCCTTGAGGGAATTTCATGTTTTCTATATATAGAAAGCCCATCTCTCATGTTTTAAGGTTAGAAAATTTTGAGGTAAAAAATTTTCCTCTATCTCTACAATTCTCTATCTCTCTCTCTCTATCAAATCTCTACACTTTTGCCTACAAATCTTCAACATTTGCTTATACACCCTTAACCAAATCTTCTCATCTTTGAGCTGAGGTATTCTTAAGCTTGGTTTGAGCTCTAAAGGGTGTGTTTACTTGGTTTTGTTGCTTGGAATAGCTTCTTCTCTTCAAGAGATATAAGACTTTACTTGTAGCTTTGTTTTGTTTGCTATTATTCCTACTATTTTTCCATTGCTTTGGGCTGTCAAAACTCCATATTTTTGGGCTGAAACTTGTGGTTTAAGGTCTTAAAGGGTGGAGGGGTGGGTCACCCTTCTCTACACTTTTCTCTCGAGGCTTTTTCCCTTATGTTTCCCACATTTGTATTATCTTTTTTTGAGCTTTCAAACACAGTTTTTCAAAGTTATTTCAGTGGCTAAAATCATGTTTTAAAGTCCAAAATTAGAGGGGTTTGCCTCCCCTTGTGTCTTGCTTACTAGCCTAGCTTGTGCTATGTTTTATCATATTAATCTAGCTTTTTTGGTCTTAATTCTAGCATGTTTTGGGACTATTTTTAGATTGTTTTTGGTTGATAGTTGCATTTGAGTTTTGATTTGCATACTTATAGTGTAATTATCCTCATGAGCTTGGTGTTTTAGACCTTAAACACCGTCTCATTTCAGTTGATAGCATTTATTTATGCTTTTCTCATTTATTTTTAGCACTAATAATCTCTGCAACCTCCCTCTTTTCTTGGCTTTTGTTTTGCTTTGAGAGTTGTTTTAAAGCTCTTGTTCTTTTAAGCATGAGATTAAGGTTGTCATGCTTAATGGTTTAATCCCTTTTAGGGGTTCATTATCAACAGCATGATATCTCTTTCATGTCTTAAGTTAACTCTTGGTTTGGTACTTCACTCCATTAGAGGACTTAAATTCATTATTGGACTTAATGAATTAAAGAATGGTTGATAATCTAAAATGAAGTAATTAAAATTGGGACTAAAATGGTGCAAGATAATAAAATGTTGTATTCAATTGGATGTTAATTGAACACATGGAAGCTTTAGGTATTTCATACTCATTAGTGATGAAATGACTCAAGTTTCCAAGGTCACTACTTCCCTTGATCAACTCATGAAAGGGAGGAGGTTATAGTCTTATTTTGTTGCATTTATTGAAATTGCACACTTTGGTTCATGAGCCATCAGGCAATGAAATTGCTTGAGTTGATGGTTTGTGGACCAAGTTCATTACTCCTCTGATTTGTTCATGAAAAGGAGGGGTGAATTGTGCAAACAAACCCTTGAAAATACCACATGCATGCTCTGTTTGTTCTTTGTTGCAGCATGATGAACTGGGCAGTAGTGGCCGGCAGGCCACCTTCCATGGCCAGCAAGTGGTCGGCAGACCACTATTGATGGTCGACCGGCTATCACTGGTGGCCGGTAGGCCTCATCACTGGCTAGCCGGCACTTATATAAAATTCAGCAGTGTGTTTCTGAGGCAAAACAGAGTTATTTTGGAAGTGGGCAACAGTGTGTGTGTTCTATTGTGCAACAGAGGCTTTCCGGAAACAAAACAGTGACTTTTCGGGTGGAAACCGAGCACGCGCATGAGCATCTCTCGCATTCCGAGCTTGTTTGAGTTATTTAGATTAAATATTTGTTGTAATTAATTAGTTGTAACTAGTTATTCAATTTCGTGTTGTAATAATTAGTTAACTAGAATAGTTAGTTATTTATTTGTTGTAATAATAGTTAAGTAGTTTAACTAATTTCATTTGTATGTAATAATTAGCTTAATTTGCTTAGCTTTAATTAGTTAGTTAATTAGCTAGTTTATTCATTCGAACTCTCCTTCGTGAGAGCACAATGTAATAATATATATGTCTTCCAACCCTACGTCTTTTTCCCTTTTATTTACTAACTTATGATGGTTAGATTATGGACATCATGTTTCGATTAGCATACTTCATGTTTGCATCCATTTGTATTGCATGCACCGAGACTCGGTTTATCATTCTAACTGCATTATTGTTTAAATATTTTTTTTTGAATACGTGCTTAGATAGCTTGCTACTTAATTGACTCAAATGCCATATTAGTAGCCGAGCCTAACAATTGCATATCGCATGTGTTGCATTAGCCATCTTGCATAAGTTAGGAATCATGCATTTTTTCTAACTCATTTCTTTTTTGGCTTGGAGTACTAGGTGAGCCTTTACTCGCTTTAGCATAAATTGTATGAGTGTGTGATTGTTGCCATGTCTAGCATGCTTAACATAAGGCTAAGTGCTTAAATGCTATAAACTGCTTGAATGCCTATGGATGAAGGCTTATTGCTTGAATTGGAATAATTTGAGTAATATTCATATACGATCACTTTTTCAAGTGGTATATATTTGAAACAATTTTAAAAAATGAACATGAATCAAGTGTTCTAATTTTTGCAAAGTTAGTCTATACTTGTGTGTGTGCGCATCACATAGTAATACTAGCCTAATAAACCGGAACAAGAGCATATAATGTAAATAAGATTCATATCATGATTTGTAGAGGCCGATCTTTGATCGGGCGAACGGGGGTGCTCAAATGTATTCATGACCTTCCTTTTTCGTACTTAAGTTCCCGAGCTGAGACAATCTTGGTGATGACGGACACGTGGCCTTTGGCACAAGTCATGGGTTTCCTAAGTTTCCCAAAAATATTTAGGTGGCGACTCTGTATTTGGCAAAGCAGTCCATTTTTGGCATTTTTAATTCAAAATCGATGGCAAGTCTGTTGATGTGTGGAAAGATTAGTGGTGTGGTGATAGGTCCTTTGCAGAATCTGTTCCCAGCCCCAATCAAAGCAAATCCACTAATGATCCCAGGTGTGAAAATGTTAGAGACTTGTTGGGAGAGGATGGAAATTGGGATGATCAATGTGTCAAAAGTCTTCTCCCCTCTCTTATTGCCTTTCTAATTTTGAATACTGTCCTTTCTAATAATGCTAACATGGATTCTCTTCTATAGAAATGTGTAACTGATGGTGTGTTTTCTATTTCATCTATTTATGAGCTTATCCAGGGTAAACTTGATATGGAAGAGGACTGGAACTGGTTGTGGAAGCTTAGGCTACCACAAAAATTTAAAGCTTTCTTGTAGACTGTCTCCATCGAAAGTTGCTTACTAATCATATGAGAATAAAAAGGGGCCTCACCAATGATCCTATATGCCTAAATTGCTGTGGGATTGATGATATCAATCATCTGATTAAGGAGTGTTATAAGGCTAAAGAAGTATGGCTTTCAACTTTTGGCAAGAATTGGTACCTAGATATGTTGAAGAAATCTTGGATGGATTGGCTCAAGAGTAATTCTAGAAATAAAAAACATTTTAATGAAGACATCTCTTGGTACACTATTTTTGTTGTGATTTTATGGAAAATCTAAAAAACTAGAAATACTTTTGTGTTTGATGGAAAGAATACTAATAACAAAAAGAGTGCCACATTTATTTTGGATTACTCTAGAGATATCCGCCAAGCTTTTCTTAACTTAATCCTTAATCCTAGACCATCCTATAGACTTATTCATTGGTGTTGGCCATCTGCAGGTAGGATAAAACTCAATACAGATGGATGCAAGAAAGCCAGGGAAGAAGGAGGCTTTGGAGGGCTACTTCATGATGAAAGAGGAGCTTGGGTATGTGGCTATTATGGCAAGATGCAAATGAGAACAAGTTTAGAAGCTGAGTTGTGGGCCTTATACAAAGGCCTTACTATCATATTATAAAAGGGACTAAATAATGTGATGATCGAAACTGATGCGGCCCATGTGATCAAGCTGATGGAAGAAGAAACAGGGGACTGCCCCTTCAGAAACTTGGAAGAAGATGCCAAAATACTTTTTAGAGGGTGTGAATACACTATTCAACACATTTGGAAATAAAGCAACTTATGTGTGAACATATTGGCTAAACTAGGTGCAGAACAACCTAAAGAAATGTTGGTGGTAAATGAGCCATCTATTGAAATTAAGAGCTTGTTAGTTACAGGCAGGTCTATCTAGTAATTGGGCTTAGCCCTTTGTTGTTGTTGTTGTTGTTGTTATTGTTATTATGTTTTTTTATTTTTTTTTGGTGTAACCCACAAAAAAAAAGGTTCAATAAGCTGATTGTTACAATTGAAAAATATAAAATCAAAGTGAGATTTGGCTATAAAATGTAAGGGTTTACTCTAATTTCCATAGCTACTTTAATACAATATTAATAGAAAAATCATATTATAAGAGATTAACTATTACGGTTGAAAAATAAAAAAAATTAAAAGAGGATTCGGTATATTGAGCAAAGTGTGAAGTGTAAATTTTTTTATTTATCACCTCACAATCCAAACAACTCATGAAAGAGATTCAAAAAGTATTTTTTACAAGAAAAAATTTAGGAAAAAAAAAAAAAAACTCTTAAGGTTTTACTATTATAATAAAATAAACCTTGAAAGTTTAATTTTGTTAATTTATACATCTTTAAGGAATTGTTTGGGATGACCTAAATAAGTGCACTTTTTGTCTTTTTACGAAAAGATGTGCAGAAAAGTAGAGATGTGATGTGATAGAAAAAAGATAAAAAGATAAAAAGATGGATTATTTGGGACTTCCCAAACTTGGTCAATAAAATTAATAAAATTAATATTTTGGTCAATTTAAACACTTCATCTATTTTTGTTAAATAAAATTAATAAAAAAATTAATATTTTGGTCAATAAAATAAGTAAACAAATCAAAAATATTAAAATTAAAATTAAAATTAAAATTGATAAAAATAAAAATTTATTTTGTTATAACGATGAAATCTATCATTTTTTTATATATCTAAATTTCACAAAATTTTCACTCCAAACAAACATAATATTTACTACATTTTCCCTAATTTTTATCTGCTATATTTTCTTACTTGCCAAACAAGAACTTTCTGGTAAAAAAATCTAGAAGATAAGTGGAGCATGAGGAGGATACACAATCCGTGTCCCTCAAAATGGGGACTGCTCACCTTCCTCTTCAGTTCCCCAGATCAGCCACTTCACCATCATCACCACAGCCACTGCCGATTCTACTCACAAAAAACCCTAGAATCTTAAACATCACTTCGCGTCGCTCCACCGTCTACGGCGGTCGGCATGTCGGAGAAAAGCGATTCAGATTCAATCTTAACGACGAGTTCGTTACCGGCGACGAAGACGATGGGTTTGGTGCGAAGAAGAGGGTCTGGTGGTCCGATGATTCGATTGATATCGACGACGATGATGATGAAGAAGGATTTGGGGTTTTTGGGGAGTCTATTGACGCGTCTTGGGTTTTCAAGGTACACGAAATCATCTTAAATTTGTAGTTTTGGTTGATGAAATTTATATGCTATTATCAAAGTGTTCTGTTTGGTTGGTTGTCTTTGAAATTGATTAGTTTTACGGTACACCATGAAATATAGATAGGAAAGACTATGGTGTGCATCACCTTATAATTAAGATAAAAAATGGTATAATTTCATACATTGTGAGTGTTAACTAAAGGTCATAACTTAACTAAACCCACACGAGGCATGACCAAGATTCATAACTAAAAAGGAAAATTGGTCATACTTAAACAAGAAAATGACACAATTTAAGGATGCATATATGGTAGAGAGTGTGTATGGTATAATTCTTCAATATGAAATATGAGAGAAAAGCAAAGAAAAAGAAATGATTAGCTACGTTGCAAGAGAAAAGGAAAGATTGTGGCTGTGTTTGGAAGGATTTTCAAATCATAATTCTACCCACACATTCCAATATCATGTTTGGATAGAGTTTTCAAACTATATTTCCATAATAAACAGAAAACTCTATGTCAAGCGCGATTTTTGGAATTTTTTTTTTGAAATTTGGCCTAACCGGTCGTCCGGCCTGTTGACCGGAACGGTGCAAATTTTTCCTTTGTTTTTTTTTTGGGATAGATAAGAGAAAAAAAAAAGAAATGATATTCATCTTGTTTGGTTTTATCTTTTTTTTTTTTTTTTTATAATTTTATTTTTAAAATTGAGTTTTTTTGTTTTTATTGAATTTTAAAAATATTTTATGCATAATTTTTTTTGATACACAGATTAGATACACTTAAAAAGTATAATATTTGTAAAAAAAAAAAAAACTTTAAAAAAATCACCATATACAAAATATACCCAAAAAAAAAAAGGAAAAAGGAAATTCAGTACATTTTCATATTGTATTCAATGATTTTTTTAAAGATTTTTGTACAACTTGTATACTTTTTAAATATAGCAAGATTAAGTGGATCTAAATAGTTAACCAAAAAAAAAAAAAATTGATCAAATGAAAACTCAGAAAATTGTTTTTGAAAATCCCAAACCAAACAGAGTTCCCTATCTGCTATATAAAAGAAAAGAAAAAAATGATCTCATGTTATATTACCAAAATAACCTTTTATAGGGTTAATCTTTTTATTTGTTTTATATTTAAAAGGTAGTTTTAGTATTATAACAAAATAACATTTGGTAAGTTTCATTTCTCTCCACTTTTGGTGAGATTGAAAGTAGGGGTAATGGGAGAGATGTGTTTCTCATATCTTTCCATTTCTTTCCTATTTGGTAATCCAAACAATTGATTGAAATGTATTTCACCCCATTTCATTTCTTTTCTCTTCAAATTACTCAAACCAAATGAAGTGTGAGAGTTTGTTTCCTTCAAATTTGATGATGAAATGCTATATCCAACCCTATATACTTCTACTTAAATTATGTAGAAATTTTGATATCGAATGCTCCGATTGATAAACTCAATGATATGAAATACTCCAATGATAAACTCAAGTTAAAATTAGCAAGTGTCAAGTTTGAGGAAGAGCTAGGGGTTGTAGTAAAGGAGATGAGTGGATAGATGGGTAAAATTAGTAGGTGTCAAGTTTGGATTGGATATAAATCTGAGTAAAGGAAATGGGTCTCCCTTTGATTTGAGTAAAAATTTGTGAAAAATTCAATTTGGTACAAGTCTGGGTAAAGGAGTGAAGGGGATTTTAATGGCTTTTTACTCAGACTTAAGTTTGAGTCAAGATTTGAGTAAAGGGTGAAGATGTCTTTGAGTTTTCCTTCATACTCAAGACTCAAACCAGTTCCCGTTAAGGGAAATGCTACAGTGTGCAATCCTAAAAAGGTGCACATTGTAATAAAAATTATGATTTTTGTAATGAGAGATATGAATTTTTGTGTTGAAAGGTACGAATTCCGAAGTTGTGGTGCCTAAACAAAGTTATACTTTTTGGGATAAATCTTATACTTTCGTGCTTTCGGTGGATTGAAGAGAGCCAAAGTGCTATGGTCTTGTGCCATCTTTACAACTTTTTGGGTTCTATGGTTGGAAAAAAATGCCCGGTTGTTTGAAGATAAATTTTGAAAAGTGGATTATTTGTGGGATAATTTCTGTTATTTAAATTCCTTTTGGGTGTCGAGGAATTCTCTCTTGAAGGGGGTTTCACTTTTTTTGTTGGCTAGAGATTGGTTGTCTGTGTGTGATATGTAGGCTTTGCTTGAGATGATCTTGTTTAGGTTATGTTCTTTGTATTTCCTTTTCCTTTTGTAAGAGGATTCCTTATCCTCTCTCACTCTTTGATTTATCAATAAAATCTTTTATTGTTGATCAAAAAAAACAAAAATAAAAATAAACCTTACTTTTTGTATAAGGTGCATATCATATGCATGCTTTTTGGGGTGCGCATGGTAGCCTTTCCGGTCAAAGACATGAAGTTGCAGGAATTGACTATTGGGCTGATGATTCCTCTCTATATTTGCATTTCATGATTCAAAGTAAGAATCTTGTTAGAATAATGTTCTTGTCGACATAGAATCTCAATTCCAACTAGGACGTGATCCCTCAAACATATAAATGCCATAAATTGAAGAAAATCTACCAAGGCAAAAGAAAATATGTATATATCATAATTTTGGCTTTTCTCTTAAGAATCTATATTCCTTCTCTTCACCTCAATGTTTCTGAAGCTGCCATGAGTAACTGACATTCCATATGGGATATCCTTTTACTCCACAAAAATTTCCTTCACCAGCGTAACGATTTCCCCAAATATTTTCCCTTCTCATTCATCCTAGTGGGGGCTGCTACCAGTTGATCATCTACTACTGAGCCAGGCTCTCCTCTCCGCAAATTTAGGCACTACAAAGTCCCTTCTATGCACTAAATTGAGTAGGCCCCTATTTGATTGTGTTTTTGTTTTTTATTTTTTATTTTCCGGAGAGCACAAAGGGGAACTATTTCTGAAAATTGTTGGGGAAAATACATGTCAGCGTATATTTAAAAAATATTTACAAATTAATAATAAACTTTACAAGTATTAAACTATGAAATGGTAAACTTTTTCATCAATTAGTAATTAAGTTTTAAAAAACCCACTGAGCAGTAGATTCCCCAAAATTGTTTTCCCAAAAAATTCTTGAAAACAACCCATTGTTTAGGAAAAAACCAAAAAGTTATTTTATGAAATTTCAAAAATAGTTTTCGCTAAAAGATGATAGCTATATGAAAAAGACGGGTGAAAAGTTTCCGAAACTTGAAAAATGAAAACAGAGGAAACTAAAACACAACCAAATGCAGGCCCCTAATATAGCATTTGGTAGTAGCTTAGATTAAAAGAAGAAGAAGAAGAAGAAGAAGAATACTTCCCAGCTCCAAAGTATAATACAAATAAGGATGGCAATTGAACCAAGGGTATTTGAGTACCACCCCGCTCCTAGTTTGGAGATGCAGGTTCAAGGGAAGCAAGAAAATCTTGAGCCATGCTCGTGGCAGAGTTCGGTTCAAAGTACCCTGCTTACCCAGTTTTGAAGTTTTTGTAAATGGCCTTATAGTTATTTCAATTGCATAAATTGTTCATATATGTGTACTCCCTGTAATAAAGTTTGCAATTGATCTTTCATCTCTCACTTCCCCTCTATAGTCTATGCCACATATATTACTGCTGCTGCCAACTCCATCTAAATTTTGATTTTTAGGATACATAAACAGCCACCAAAGCAGCTTCTTCTTTCTCAACGTTGTCAACTATTTCCCATTGAAGCTCACACTTAGGTTGTGTTTGGTTCATGGATATGGGAAGAGATGTGGAAAGGAAAAGAAAAAAGGTTTATGAAACATAGGTAAAATGTAGTTATATTTCATTCACATTTTACCAACCTTTTCTCTTTCCCTTTATAAATCCATGAACCAAATACAACCTTAGTAATATATAGGGAAATCATAATAGTTGCTAGTTCTAAATTCATTTGATCACTCGTTAGTCTTGCTACACTACAGGACACAAGTTGGGGGTGAGGCTGTAGATACGGTCAAGTATATTTAGGGGTTGTTTGGAAGTAGTATACGTTTTTTTATTTTTTACGAAAAAATGTAAAATGTGAGCTGGGGTTGAAATGATGTGGTAGAGAGGTGATGTGACTCAAATAAAATGTAATGTAGCCCAAATAAGATGATTGTGACTTAAACAAAATAATGTGCTAAGATAACATGTGCTGTTTTAGCACATGCCAAACAATCCCTTAATGGACATAGTCATGTTGTTGCTGCTACTGTTAGGGATATGTTTTCGCAATCAGAGACAGCATGATCTAGTATCGCATGTTTACAATGAAAGGGTACAAAGTTGATTCGCTGAATATCAAATTTGAAGGTATAGAGGCTTAGGTGAAAAGTTTAGAGCAATTTATGAAACCACCTTGCGAAATATTCACTTTAAGTTCCTGACTTCCTGTTCCAACTGTTTGGAAACAATAGAATTTTGGAAAGTAGTTCTGTATGTGTTCAATTTAATGGTTGACAAAAAAAAATGAAATACATTTGTTTTACCTAGTTTTCTGACACAATGTTGATGAGTCAGTGCAGGTTTTGAATGCTATTGGTTGGATGCTTCCCGCCATCATCATATCATTGCTGCTCGGCACGGGACCAAACACATTCTTCATGGCGTTAGTGCTTCCCATAGCTCAGTCAGCAGTTTCCCTTGTAACAGATACATTCTGGGGAAGGTCAAGTGGCAGCCCTAAGCCCAAGCGCAGGACCAAGAAGAAGAGGCCCTTTGCTAGAGCCGAGAGTGATATTAGAATGAATGGTGAGAACAAAAACACTGAATCTGGCAACATAAGAGAGAATTATGCTAGACCCACTAGTGATACTAGAACGAACAGGGGGGATGAAGATGCTGAATCTGGCAACGTAAGGGAGAATTACCAGTCGTGGGTAGCTGCAAATGACATCTCAACTAAAACACGCGATAAGAGGGCGCCCGGGTTTGGTGGATGGGACGAGCTAGACAAGCGAATGGGATCTTATAAAATCCCGAAAAGCGCTCAAAGTGTAAACAAGCCGAAACAACAGAAGAAAGGTAAACTGAGCAGGACAGTGAGAAATAGAGACACACCATTGCTGCTGAGACTGATAATTGCTGTTTTCCCATTCTTGGGATCCTGGACTAAGTTATTGTAATAAAAATGTGTATATTTGTTTTCTTTTGCTCAACAACAAAAATATTAGTTGTTATTCTGAACAGCATAAATAATATTTTTTATATCATTACTCGGATAAAATTAGAAATGATGCAAGAACATTTAGTTTTAAGCCTAAAGTAGCTTCAAACCTTCCATTGTCACATACAATATAATATTTACAAATTTAGCTCATCTCATACACTAATCCCTCTCAAACAAACAGGCCACAACAACATCATTTCTCAAAAACGCCTCGCATTATCATATTACCTAACACATATGCAACTCTTTTACGCATACAGAAATCAATTATAAATTTAAACACAATTATGTTAAATGAATGTGAGATCACAAAAAAGTGAAACTCACTCATGTAAGATAATTGTATCTAATATTCTACAACCGATTTGTGTATTTTTAGATTCTTTCATATTTATGCTGCATGTATATAAAACATCCATTTTATAAGCCACCCATTTTTTTTTTTCTTTTTAAAATAAAAAAAGCTGATACGTAGGAAGTTTGACTCTTGGAAACCGTCCGATTGCCCTTTGTACTACACAGCTTCAGCTGGTGATGATGAGTTGTGATCAGGTGTGGGACTTGAGTTCTGAGGCTCGACCTTCCTCATCATAAACCCAGGTCTATTAGCGAGATCATCTGCATCATGATAGATGTATGCAAACCCACCATGCCTGGTCAGATCCATCCCCGCCATCTCATCCTCCCTCGAGATCCGCAACAACTTCAATTTTTTCAATCCATAAAATAGTGGGCCCATTGTCACCGACACCCACCCGAAAATAACTAAGATCTCAATAAGCTGTGCCGCCAGAAGCTTACCTCCGCCACCCATAAACAACCCGTACGGCCGCCCCGCCGAAAACACCTCGTCGACATACTTCTTCTTCGCGAACAACCCGGTGAATAAAATCCCCCACGACCCACAACCCCCGTGGAGTTGCGCCGCCTCCAGTGGATCATCGTACTTCAACTTCTCTGCAACCTTGTTACACCCGATCAAAACCCAAGCTGACACGAACCCACACACGATTGCAGCCCACGGTTCTACCACCGAACACCCCGAGGTGATCGCAGCAAAACCCCCTAACAAACCGTTACACACATCAACGACATTCCAGTGTCCATCCAATAATCTCTTGCCAAACAAGGTAGTAAGTGCGGCTGTGCACCCAGCCAATGTTGTAGTCACAGCTGTCCTCCCTACGGCGCTCCATTGCCCGTAATAAGTCCCGTCAGTACCGTACGATTTCAGGATGGTTAAAAACGAACCGGGGTTGAACCCGTACCAGCCGAACCAGAGGAGGAACGAGCCGAGAACAACGAGCGAAGCGCTGTGACCTCGCAACGCGACGGACCGGCCGGACCGGTCGAATCGGCCGATTCTCGGGCCTTCGATTAGGGCTCCCCAGAGACCGGCGATGCCGCCGACCATGTGGACGACGCCTGAGCCGGCGAAGTCGATGGCGCCGGAACTGAACAAGAGGGCGCCGGAGGTACGGCTAGCGCTGAGCCAGCCGTCGCCAGACCAGACCCAGTGGGAGACGATGGGGTAGACAAAGGCGGTTAAGAAGGAGGAGTAGATGAGGTAAGCCACGAACTGAGTTCGCTCGGCTATGGAACCGCTAGTGATTCCGGCGGCGGCTATAGCGAAAGCCCATTGGTAGAGAAAGAAGCTGTAGTCGTGGGTAGCTGATGGGACGCCGGTGAGGGCGAAGGAGTAGTGGCCGATGAAGGCGTTGGAGCGGGAGCCGGAGCCGAAAGCGAAAGCGAAGCCGAATAGGTAGTAGGAGAGGCCGCCGGCGGCAGCGTCGAGGACGTTGGTGAGCATGATGTTCATGGTGTTTTTGGCGCGGACGGAGCCGGCGCAGAGCATGGCGAAGCCGAGCTGCATGGCGAAGACTAGGTAGGCTGAGAAGAGGAGGTAGGTGGTGTCGACGGCGTAGGTGGTGTCGGAGAGCTTGGTGGAGATGGCGTCTAAGCGGCCGCAGATGAAGTCTGCGACCGCGGTGGCGTTGTTGACGCCGGTGAGGTGGGGGACGAGGTCTGTGGCTGAGCAGCCGAAAGTGGAAGCCATGACAACTTATACCAGTGTTTTGCTTAGTTTAGTTAGTGTCAGAAAAATGGGAAAGAGAGAGAGGCTTAGAAGCCAAAAGTGTTAGTTACTTGTGCTTTTATAATAGACTAGGTTGTTAATCCCGTACCAGATAAAGTATGATTTTTTTTAATTGGTATCTAAAGTTATCTGTATATTTTGAATATTTTGGTCATAAATTTCTCTTAATTTCTTTTTTCTTTCTTTCTTTCTTATTAAAAGGATTAAAAATAAAATAAAATTAGTACTTTCAAAAATTCATAATAATTATAAAGTTTTGTATAAAAGACAAAATTTATTATTTGAATTTGACCATTATACTCTTTGTTTCTTCACTTTTTTTTACAATAGTCTCTTTCTCTTCACTAACTCGATAGTTGTTCATCGCCTCTACCATCTATTGGTCTCATTTATTCTCACTATCGGTCAGCGACCACCATTTTTACCATCAAATCACCATCACCTCCAGATTTGGTATATGTATATTTCCGGTTACTGTTTTGAATTTATCACCAAAATATTATGAAAAATGATATATAAATTCATTTTTAAAATCTATTTTCTAGACTGTATCAACAAGATGCTTGATTGATAATTAGAAAATAAATGAGAGAAAAATTTGATTTAGATATTTTAATAGAGTAACACATCATTACATTTAGAAAAGTGGATCTAATTTTTCAACCTGAATAGCAATACTCTATTTTTAATACAGATATAATAGGACGAATTACACTAATGGTTCCTATAGTTTGGGCCTTGGGCCTTGTGTCACTTTAGTCCATGATTTTTTAATTGTGATACATTTGACCTTGAATTTTGAATCTTGTTCCAAATAAGGACAATTAAGATATCATTGCTCAATTTCAAGGCAAAGTCGTCAATTTGATAAAATATAAACTAATTTGATAAAAATATTTTTGAATTTTTAAAATTAGTTCAACCCACTAAAGATAAAATTATGTAAAATTGATAATTTTTTTAGACATTTATTTATTTATTTATTTTACCAAATTAATTTTTATTATGTGTTTGGATGATGATCATGTAATAGGTGATTGTTTTTTATTTTCATTGAATTAATTTCTATTTTTCCAAAAGTCAAAGATGGCTACAACTTTGATATCATTATTAAACCAATCCATTAAATCAAAAAATTAAAAATTAAAAATATTTCATATATTAAATATATCAATTCCACATTAGAAGTGTAACAACCACCCATTACATGATCATTATCAAAACACATAATAAAAATTAATTTGGTAGAAAAAATAATAAATGTCTAAAATATTTATCAATTTTACATAATTTTATCTTTAGTAGGTAGAAATTATTTTTAAAAATTCAAAAATATTTTTTTGACATTTATTTTTATCAAATTAGTTTATATTTTGTTAAATTGACTACTTTGCCTTTGAAATTGAGTAATGGTATTTTCAATTGTCCTTATTTAGAACAAGATTCAAAATTTATGATCAAATGTGTCACAATTGAAAAGTCAGGGATCAAAGTGATACAAGCCCCAAATTATAGAGATTGTTAGTGTAATTTGCCCTATATAATATTTGAACATTGCTATTTATGACAAAACAAATTTAGATACAACTATTAAAAGTAATATGACAATTGAATATAAAAATATGCAACTATTAAAAAAATATAAAAATTAGATACAACTATTCAAAAAAATTAGACTCAATTTTGAAGTCCAGTGATATGACAATCAATTAGAATATTAAAAGTAATACACTCTTTCATATCTTTTCTAATTATCAACCAATTATATTACTTATATATCATTGGATACAACAAGGACTGCAAACGAACAGAGTCGAATCGAATCAAACCGAGCTCGAGCTCAACTCGTTTATTGAGCTCAAGCTCGGCTCAGTTCGATAAGAAACTGGACTCGAGTTCGGCTCCGCTCGTTAACATTAATGAAACTTAAGTTTGGCTCGGCTCGATAAATTTTTTTAATATTATTTATATTATTTAAAATATAAATAATATATTTATTATATAATTTAAATAAAGATAAACAAATCGAGCTTGATGAGCCGAGCTTATGCGAGTTCGAGTTCGGCTCGTTTACTAAATGAGCTTAATATTTGAGTTCGAGCTCGGCTCGTTTATTAAACGAACCAAGCCTAGTCGAGCCTTTAACAAGCTGAGCCGAGCTTGTTCATGAACAACTCAATTTATTTGCTGTCCTAAGTACAACATTTTCCTTATATTTATTAATCACATATTACAATTTGTCAAGATTTAAAAAAATTTAATAATTACGAATGTTTTGAAACAAAGTGATTGAATAATTTAGGAAATTTAGAAAACAAAGTGACACATCATTAGATCTAGAAAGCAGGTCTAATTTTTGAGCCTGAATAGCAATACTCTATTTTTAATACATATATAATAGGGCGAATTACACTAATGGTCCCTATAGTTTGGGTCTTGTGTCATTTTAGCTACTGATTTTTCAATTGTGATACATTTGACTTTAAATTTTGAATCTTATTCTAGATAAGGACAATTAAGATATCATTGCTCAATTTCAAGGGTAAAGTCGTCAATTTAATAAAATATAAACTAATTTGATAAAAATATTTTTGAATTTTTAAAAATTAGTTCAACCCACTAAAGATAAAATTATGTAAAATTGATAATTTTTTTAGACATTTATTTATTTATTTATTTTACCAAATTAATTTTTATTATGTGTTTGGATGATGATCATGTAATAGGTGATTGTTTTTTTTATTTTCATTGAATTAGTTTTTATTTTTCCAAAAGTCAAAGATGGCCACAACTTTGATATCATTATTAAACCAATCCATTAAATCAAAAAATTAAAAATTAAAAATATTTCATATATTAAATATATCGATTACACATTAAAAGTGTAACAACCACCCATTACATGATCATCATCCAAACACATAATAAAAATTAATTTGGTAACAAAAATAATAAATGTCTAAAATATTTATCAATTTTACATAATTTTATCTTTGGTGGGAAGAAATTTTTTCTTAAAAATTCAAAAATATTTTTTTGACATTTATTTTTATCAAATTAGTTTATATTTTGTTAAATTGACTACTATGCCCTTGAAAATTGAGTAATGGTATTTTCAATTGTCCTTATTTGGAACAAGATTCAAAATTCAGGATCAAATGTGTCACAATTGAAAAGTTAGGGACCAAAGTGACACAAGTCCCAAACTATAGGGATTGTTAGTGTAATTCGCCCTATATAATATTTGAACATTGCTATTTATGACAAAAAAAAAATTAGACTCAATTTTGAAGTCCAGTGATGTGACAATCAATTAGAATATTAAAAGTAATACACTCTTTCATATCTTCTCTAATTATCAACCAATTATATTACTTATGTATCATTGGATACAAACTAGGTCTGCAAACGAACCGAGCCGAATCAAGCTTTGTTGAGCTTGAGCTCAACTCGTTTATTGAGCTCGAGCTCGGCTTGGCTCGATAAGAAACTGGACTCAAGTTCAGCTCCGCTCGTTAACATTAATGAAACTCAAGTTTCGCTCGGCTCGATAATTTTTTTTAATATTATTTATATTATTTAAATAAAAAATATTATTTGTATTATTTAATATATAAATAATGTATTTATACTATTATTTAAATAAAGATAAACGAATCGAGCTTGATGAGCCGAGCTTGATGCGAGCTCAAGCTCGGCTCGTTTACTAAACGAGCCTAATATTTGAGTTCGAGCTCGGCTCGTTTATTAAACGAACCAAGCCTAGTCGAGCCTTTAACAAACTGAGCCGAGCTTTTAATAAGCTGAGCGAAACTTGTTCATGAACAACTTAGTTTATTTGCTGCCCTAGGTACAACATTTTCCTTATATTTATTAATCACACATTACAATTTATCAAGATTTAAAAAAATTTAATAATTACGAATGTTTTGAAACAAAGTGATTGAATAATTTAGGAAATTTAGGAAACAAAGTGACACACCATTGGATCTAGAAAGCGGGCTTAATTTTTCAGCCTGAATAGCAATACTCTATTTTTAATACATATAAAATATTTGAACATTGTTAGAAATGGTTTTGGAAAATATGATTTTTCCTTAACTTTGATCTATTTTTCAGGTGGGATCCATACGCCAAAGTTGGCGGGTCTAAGTGGTAACGGGTTCTATGCCGCGTTCTGATTCATGTGGTATATTTGGTTGCTCAAAACCATTATCGGGTGAATGAGAAATTGAAGCCAAAGAGAGCTCCATGGAAATGGTATTTTTGGTAAATTCCTTAAGGTTTGAATAAAGGCTTGTCCCACATTGGTTTGGTGGGATGAATTTTGTGGGTTTATAAAGCATGGGATTGTAACTTGGGAAGGGCCCCAAGGGGCATCCCAAGTTTGTAGAAGGAAGAGGTTATGGGCAAATTGGGCTAAAGCAATTGGACCCAAAAATAAACACGCGCGCACCGCCACTGTCTATCTGGCTGGTCCTGGAAACAGGTGCGTGATGTGAGGTTGGGTTCGGCTTGTCTGGCCCAATACTTATCTTTTTGGGCAAAAAGCATTTGAATTTATTTTTTAATTTTTGGGAAATAAATTTTGACCGTTTCAATTCAAATTTTGGTTTGAAAATTTGCACCCTTCTGTTTAAAATCTGTCTGTTCCGTTTGTACAGATTTCAAATCTGTCCATTTCAGTTCAAAAAAAAAAAACCCTTACCTGTTTAATTTAAAATTCAAATAGATTTGTATTTGTTTAATTTAAACTGAACAAGTACCATACCTATTGGATTCAAACCAAACAGTCACCATTTTCTTCTATAAATAAGCAGTCCCTCAATTGATTTTTTTACTTGAAATTTTTGTCCAAAATTTTGCAATTACTCTCTACATTTTGTTGCATTATTTTCTTGTGAGAAAGAGTGTAAACACAAAGTGTGTTCATTGTGTGAATAATTTGTAGTGCTGCTATTATTCGCAGTTGATCATTTTATCCTAGGAGATAGACGTCCATAATCTGAAAGCACCGTGGAGATGACGAATCTGTCTTAAGGACACAGTGTTAAACATTGGATTTGATCAAAAATTTGTTCAAGAAATTAATTTGGTAAGTAATTAATTTACTTTTTTGTTTTATTATTTTTCTTGTTTCAGATTTTGATTTTGTTTTTGTAACAAAATAAAAATATGTTTTATTTATTGGTTTGATTTTTGTAATCAAACAAACTCTCTCATTTCATTTATTTCTTCTGTATTCCGTTTGTTGTTAAGTACACAAACAGAATTTATTATTTAAATGCAGTGAAGATTGTCCAACAATCTTAAGACAGATTATTTTTTGGTATCTTCATTGTATTTAATTTTCTGTGCTTTCACAAAGTGATATTCTGGTTGGAAAATACAAATAGTAGTATACTATTTGACAAATAGTAGTAATATACTATTTATTTTCTTTGACAACTAGTAGTAATATATTGGTGTCATTAACAATTGCAAAATATTAATTTGTGTTACAGAAAATTATTGTAGTATTTTATTTTTCTAGTTTTAGTAACAAGAAAAATAAAATTATTTTGTGTTATGATTTATTTTCTGATTTTAGTAACTAGAAAATTAATTTGTGTTTTTATTTTTTTTATTTATTTTTTTAATCAGATATTATGGCTGCTGAAAATAGTACTCCAAATCCGATCGTTACAACGACTTCGGTCCCTATCCAGAACCATGTTCAAGTTTCAATAAATCATGGAGAAAAATCAAAAAAATTTAATGGCACAGAGTTTAAGAGATGTTAGCAGAAAATGTTGTTCTATCTTACAACTTTAAATTTGGCCCAGTTTCTTCGTGAAGAGGCTCCAGTATTTAGAGAGGATGAAAGTGATCGGCAAGTTGTTGCCGCTGGAGAAGCCTGGAAACATTCTGATTTCCTATTCAGAAACTACATCCTCAATGGCCTTGACAACATGCTGTATAATGTTTACAGCCCTCTGAAAACAGCAAAAGAATTGTGGGATTCTTTGGAGAAAAAAATACAAGACAGAGGATGCCGGCACAAAGAAATTTGTTGTCGGTAAATTTCTAGACTTCGTTATGGTAGACTTCCAAACGGTAATTTCTCAAGTACAAATTTTTTAATTAATTTTGCATCATATTCATTCTGAAGGTATGTCTCTTAGTGAATCTTTCCAAGTCGTTGCTTTAATGGAAAAGTTACCACCGGCTTGGAAAGATTTCAAAAATTATTTAAAACATAAACGTAAGGAGATGTCCATGGATGAATTGATTGTAAGACTAAGAATTATGGAAGATAACTGAAAGACTGAAAAGAGGAATAGTAAAAATCACATTGAGTCCAAGGCTAATGTGGTTGAACAAGTGCACAAACCACATAACAAAAAGTGGAAGTTTACTGGAGATGGTCCTAAACAAAACGACAACAATGGCAATAAGAAGTTCAAAGGAAAATACTATAACTATGGCAAGACCGGACATCGAGCTTCTGATTGCTACCGCCCTAAAAAGGATTGCGGAAGTATAAGCAAGAAAACCATCAATCAAGCCAATGTGATAGAATTAGATTACATCTCTGACGGGGTAAATGACATCAATCTCTCTGCTGCGGTGTCTGAGGCTAATTTGGTTAGAAATCCCAAGGAATTGTGAGTTGACACTGGGGCAACTCGTCACATTTGTGCGGACAAGAAGATATTCACTATTTACAATGAGGCTGCAAATGATGAACAAATTTTTATGGAAAATTCTTTTACTTTTACTTTAGCTGAACAAGGAAAGGTGATCTTGAAAATGACATCAGGGAAGGAATTTACCCTCAATAACGTACTGCATGTACCAGACATCCGGAAGAATTTAGTTTCTGGTTATTTTTTAAGTAAAAATGGTTTTAGGCTTGTATTTGACTTTGATAAATTTGTATTAACAAAAAGTGGTATATGTGTTGGTAAGGGATACATGAGTGATGGTCTCTTCAAGTTGAATGTAATGACGGTTGTACCAAAACTTGCTATTAATAAGAATAACACATCTTTTGCTTATATTCTTGAGTCGAATATATGGTATGGTAGATTAAGACATGTAAATTTTGATGCTTTGCGTAGATTAATTGGTTTGGATTATATACCAAAGTTTGAAATTGATCCTCATCACAAATGTGAGATTTGTGTAGAAGCGAAACTAAGGCTCCATTTAAATCGGTTGAAAGAAAAACTGAACCTCTAGAATTAATTCATACAGATGTATGTGATCTTAAACTTGTTCAAACTAGAGGAGGCAAAAAGTTTTTCATAACATTTATCGATGATTGCATAAGATATTGTTATGCATATTTACTTAGAAGTAAAGATGAAACTTTGGAAATGTTTAAACTCTACAAAACTGAAGTTGAAAATCAACTTGGTAAAACCATTAAAATGGTTAGAAATGATAGGGGTGGTGAATATGATGCACCATTAAATGAATTTTGTGCACAATATGGCATTATTTACCAAATTACAGCACCCTATTCTCCACAACAAAATGGAATTACTGAAAGAAAGAATAAAACCCTAAAAGAAATGATGAATGCCATGTTACTAAGTTCAGACTTACCACAGAACTTATGAGGGGAAGCAATATTGTCTGCTAATTATATTCTTAACAGAATACCCCACAAGAAATCTAACAACACTTCTTGTGAATTGTGGAAATGTCGACCACCTTTCTATAAATACTTAAAAGTGTAGGGGTGTTTAGCAAAAGTTGAAGTTCTTGTTCCTAAAAAAACTAAGATAGGACAAAAAACAGTGGATTATGTATTTATCGGTTATGCTTAGAATAGCAGTGCATATCGGTTTCTGACTTATAAATCAGAAATACCTGATATAAATGTGAACACTATTATAGAGTCAAGGAATACTGTGTTTTTTGAACATATCTTTCCTTATAAGAAAGGACATGAATTAAGTTCACAGAAAAGAACTTATGATTGTATACAAAGTCAAGAGACAAATGACAATCAAACGCAAGAGACTAGTAACGGTCTCGACCAGCAGGATTTAACTGATGATGAACCAAGATGAAGTAAGAGAGCAAGAATATCAAAATCTTTTGGTCCAGATTTTCTAACATACTTGTTAGAAAATGAACCTCAAAGCTTTAAGGAAGCAATGACAGGTCCTGAAGCACCTTTGTGAAAAGAGGCTGTTAATAATGAAATTGAATCCATTATACAAAATCATACTTGAGAATTGGTGGATCTTCTACCCGGTTCTAAACCTCTTGGATATAAATGGATATTCAAAAGAAAAATGAAAGCAGATGGTTCAATAGACAAGTATAAAGCAAGACTTGTGGTAAAAGGTTACAGACAAAAGGAAGGTCTGGACTATTTTGACACATATTCTCCTGTGACAAGAATAACATCCATTCGCATGCTTATTACTATTGTAGTGTTGCATAATTTAGAAATACATCAAATGAATGTTTAGACAGTTTTCTTAAATGGTGATCTAAGTGAAGAGATCTATATGGAGCAACCCGAAGGGGTTGTAGTACTAGGGTAAGAAAATAAAGTTTGTCGGCTTGTAAAATCTCTTTATGGACTAAAACAAGCACCTAAGCAATGGCATGAAAAATTTGATCATGCTATGCTTACTAATGGGTGTAAGATAAACGAATGTGACAAGTGCGTCTATGTTAAAAACACTGACCAAAGATATGTCATAGTTTGTTTTTATGTGGATGACATGCTTATCATTGGAAACAGTCAAAATATGATCAAATCAACTAAGTAAATACTGAATAGAAGATTTGATATGAAAGATATGGGGGTCGTAGATGTAATATTAGGAATGAAAATTACTAAAACATCTGACGAATATGCATTATCTCAATCACATTATATTGAGAAAATTCTTGGTAAATTTACCAAGGATGATATGAATGTAGCTAGAACACCTATAGACATCAGTCTTTATTTATCGAAAAATAAAGGTGATGCGGTGTCTCAGTTAAAATACTCCCAAATCATTGGAAGCCTAATGTACCTAATGAATTTCACTCGTCCTGATATAGCTTATGCTGTCAGTAAATTGAGTAGGTACACTAGTAATCCCGGAGAAAACTATTGGAAAGCAATCATTCGGGTTCTTAGATATCTAAGATTTACCCGTGATCATGGTTTGAACTTTACTCGATATCCAACAGTACTCAAAAGCTATTGTGATGCAAATTGGATATCAGATACTAAATGTAGACGTCCCCGAACGCATCCCGGGCGAGGGTGCGACTCCCCCCCGTTCTGGTTCGATATTGGGTCACTACAGTTCGAAGGACTCAAATGTCACGGTTCTTAATCTTGAACCAAAGAGTCCAACTCTGGTAAATCGTTTTGAAGAAAAACTGATTTTTGAAAAGAAGTGCCAAACATGGACTGCTTTGCCAGATTACAGAGTCGCCACCTAAATATTTAAAATGGGAAATTTAGGAAACCCTGACTCGGTGTCGAAGGCCACATGTCCGTCATCACCAAAGTGGTCTTGGCTCGGGAGCTTGGGTACGATCGGGGAAGGTCAGCTATGAGCACCCCCTTTCGCCCGGTCTGAAGACCGGCCTCTACTAACCGTGATATCCGTTTTTGAAAACATTACATGCTCTTATTCCAGTTATTGGCCTAGGATTACTATGTTATGCGCGCAGCAAACAAGTATAGACTAGATTGCCTAATTTGGGAATAAACATTGCATATCCGTTGGTTTTGAAAATGCATTAGAATTTGCTACTCGCAAGTAGGCTAAAACACGGATTTCGATGAGTTTTGCCAACTCAGGCAATCCAACCTCCACCCACAGGCATTCAAACAGTTTATCTCATTTAAGCACTTAGCCGCATGGTAAGCATACTGTCATGTTAGCATTCACACGCATGCGGTATGCTAAAGCAAAAATACTTACATCGTACTCCGTGCCAAAACAAATAAACTAGTTAGCAAACATGCATGCCCTAGTTCATGTTAGAGTGTCTAATGCATCGCATACAAGATGTAATTAGGATAGGCTCGGCTAACCCTAAAAATGGCATGTGAAATGCTGCAAATATCACGTATTCGATTTGGAATTGAAAATACAATGCGGTTAGCGTGATTTGCCCGAGCCCGATGTATGTGAACAAATGCATGAATGCACGCATGCATAGCATAAGGCATGCTAGAATAAACGTGCCCTAATCTACCATCAAAGCAGGTAAATAAAAGGGAGAAAGAAGTGGGGGGTTGGAAGACATACACACCACTCACCCACACTTATTACAGATTTGCCCTCGCTCGGAGGGGCCGAATAAATATTACAAATTAATTAACTACACAAGCTAATTAAATATTATAAATTCACTAAATTAATTAACAAATTAACTAAGTTAATTAAAGCAGTAAATGCCTCGGGAAGAGGGCAAGATGCACCACGCGCCCGGGACTCGCTCGGAATCGCACTGCCATGCATGGTTGCCTCTGTTTTCCCTGCTTTCCTCCTCCGAAGACTGCCAAAACTTCAGGAATACTTCCCTGGACACTGGAGATCACCACCGGCTGGGGTAGAACACCACCGGCTGAAGGATGTGGCTATCCGGCACTGAATTCATCCATCGGCTGCCAGTAGACTGCCGGTCGGCACTAAACAGTGCCGGTCGGCACAAAATGCCTGCAGAACCTGCAACTCCACAGCAGCAGAGGACACAACTTGCATGGCAATGTAATTCAAAGCATGTATGCACCAAACACACTCCTTATCATGTTTTTGACTCAAAGGAAGATGTGCCTCGGTTCTCGGACCACCAATCACGCATTTCGATGCATGATGGCCCCAAAGAACCAAGGGTGCAATTTTGATTTCAAATACATGCAATGCAAACAAACAAACAAGGGTGCTAAACCTCTATCACACTCACTTCAAGAGGCTTAGCATGCATGCCAATATGGTGCAATCCTAGACATGTCAACTAGTATGCAAAATGGGCAATGCAAGCAAGCAAAAACATGCTAG
Source organism: Camellia granthamiana (assembly GCA_036172215.1). Taxonomy (NCBI): domain Eukaryota; kingdom Viridiplantae; phylum Streptophyta; class Magnoliopsida; order Ericales; family Theaceae; genus Camellia; species Camellia granthamiana. Next base: position 60,607,669 of record CM069911.1, on the reverse strand, counting down.
GTGCACAACCTAAGCAAAGAAGCATACGAACTAAGCGAGGGGGTGAACTCAAACATGGATTAGGCAGCTCCAAATAGGCCTAAAACTATTGGCCAAGATGCTAAATCATGAGGGCCAAACACACATGCACACATGCACAAGTTAAGGCACCAACACTTAAGCATAATAAGCAACATTCAAGCACACTTGAAATGAGTTAAACATGGACTACTAGCATGCATATAAAGCTCTGAAAATCATGCAAAACATGATGCCAAATCATGCAACAAAGTAGGCTAAACATGCAACAAATGGCCCAAGTACTTGAGGTTCACCAATGAGGCTTTGAACTACACATAGTACAACCACACATGGCAATACTTAACCAACTAAAAACAGAGTTTTAACACATAAAACTAAGCCTAAAGGACCACCTGGATGGCATCTAGGTGACATGAATTCAAAGGCATGCATTAAAGCCAAAACATGAAGCATTCAACATATGTTTTTAAAGCATTAAAGAGGCAACTAAGGCAAGCACACAAGCACACCAAAGGGACTGAAATAACATGCTAGATGGTTCCAAACCATTGAAAATAGTGTAAGCAAGGCATACTACACTTTCATGCTCTTAAGGCCAACAAGCCGAATACAAAGAGGCTATATTAAGCATGCTATGGTTGACTCAAACAACATGAGACAGACCTCAAACATGGAAATATGAGCACAAAAACTTCACAAATGCAAGCCTAAAACATGCTAGAAGCTAAGGCATACAACCTAGGCATGTTAGAGGATCAAAAGGCATTACAAGGCAACTATGCTAAGCATGCATAAGGGACCTAAACCAACTTAGAAACATGTTATATCATGGCAATATAAGCATGAAAAACAAACCAAACATGCTCAACACACACTTAAGCACAAGCTCCCGCGAGAAGCCAAATCTTGCCCTTTTCAAGGACATCAAGGAGAGGGGGTGGTCCTCTCCTTCTTGAGACTCTAAGGCATCATCTTCACCACTAAAATCCCTCAAGATTTCAGTGGTGAAGAGATCCTAACACCAAAGTCTCGGATCTCTCACAATATGGCACAAAGAAGGGCCTTTTCAAGGCCTAAGGGTGGTCAAACTTGCTCAAACCACAAAACACTCTTGATAAACAATAAAGAGGCCTAAAAATCAGAACTTTTTTGTATTATAGACTAAGCACAAAAACAGTTCTAAAGCAAGTAGAAAGCAAGTAGAAACAAGGTACAAAAATGGGGTAAAAAGAGAGTAAATTCTTACCCTTGTAGCCTTCTTCAACAATGGGGATGTGTTGGTTTCCTTGAGCACCAAACCAGCTCCAAAGCTCCAAAACAAACCTCTGGACCCTCAAGAACTCAAGGAAGGTGAAACACTAGGTGTTGGTGAGCAAAAGTATGACACAAACACCTAGTGTACAAAACAAGAGGGAAGAAGAGAGATAGGATGTGTATCTATCCTAACCCTAAAAACCAGAGCTTGGTCTGTCTAAAATGTCTAAAATTTTGTAACCCTAAGCCAAGAAGAGGAGTGGTCCTCTTATAGGCAAGCAAAGCTTACAAGCTAAGCTAACTAAGAGGGTCATCCCTCCATACACGTGTATGGAGGGGAACCAAAACTATACAGCTGTCTGAAAATATCTCATAAAGCAACTGCACAGTGTCCGGCCGGCAAAGAGTGCCATTTTGGCAAAACTTAGTGCCGGTCGGCACAAAAGAGTGCCGGTCGGCACAATAAAGTGCCGATGGAAACACCAGCCAGCCGGTGGCCTCTAGCCAGTGCCGGTGGTGTGTGGGGATGCCTCACAAAGCATTCCCTGCCCTTCCAAGGCAAAACACAAGTGTTTGGTGCAAAACCAAACACAAAACGGTCGAGTTCGGAAGTCCTGAGGCAAGGCGCGCGAGCCGAGAACTCCGGGAACTCCAAACGAACGCAAACATGGATAATCACCGAGTGCTCCAACGGTGACGTCCAAGTCTTGAGGACGGTCAAAAATGGGGTGTCTACACTAAAGATTCAAAATCCACTAGTGGATATGTCTTTATTCTGGGAGGCGCTGCTGTTTCTTGGAAATCTACGAAACAAACATGCAAGCACGATCCACAATGGAATCTGAGTTCATTGCTTTAGACAAAGCAAGAGAAAAAACAGAATGATTTCGCCACTTCTTAGAAGACATTCCAATGTGGCCTAAACCTGTGCCAACTATTTGCATTCATTGTGATAGTCAATCTGCAATAGGTAGGGCATAAAATCATATGTATAGTGGTAAGTCACGACATATTCGTCGTCGACATAATACCGTAAGGCAATTGCTCTCAAATGGAATAATCTCAATAGATGATATAAAATCTAAAGAGAATATTGCAGATCCGTTAATAAAAGGTTTGACAAAAGAGCAAGTGTATGGTTCATCGAAGGGGATGAGATTAAAGTCTATTACGTAAGAGTCATCATAATGGTAACCCTACTTATATAATTGCAGATCCCAAGAACTAAATTCAAAGGGACAACTAAGTTATGTATGGCTCACTAGAAATCACCAAGGGATTAAGATTCTCTACCCATTCCTATGGTGAGAGTGATATCTGCAACATATGTTGTATGTAGGAGTTTAAGAATAAGCTTTGCTTTTAATGATTACTTATATCTTGATTTAGGCATAAAATCAAGATGAGTATAAGAGATACTCATAATAAGAATCACCTATATGAGTGTCAAATTGGAGCCGGTTCTATGAGAATGAAGAGGCTAAATTCTCTAGAAGCACCCATAAATAACCAGGAGCGTTCAAGGCCAAAATAAACACAACCGTAAGAACCACGATGTGTTAGAAGATATTTTGTGTGAAATCTATTGTCTTGGCTTATACAAACAGCTGAACAATTCAAGGCATCGCGTCCATTGGTTAGCTAGTAAGTCCGATAAGTTATCACTGGGGAAGGTTCAAAGCCGAAAGCTACCTATCTTGATGCAAGATATTTTCGATTTATACTCTTTTGACAAATTCTGCATATTGTTGCATTTCCGTTGTCATCAAATTCCATTCATGTGGGGGATTATTAGAAATGGTTTTGGAAAATATGATTTTTCCTTAACTTTGGTTTATTTTTTAGGTGGAACCCATACGCCAAAGTTGGCGGGTCTAAGTAGTAACGTGTTCTATGCCACGTTGTGATTCACGTGGTATATTTGGTTGCTCAAAACTATTATCGGGTGAATGAGAAATTGAAACCAAAGAGAGCTCCATGGAGATGGTGTTTTTGGTGGAAATTCCTTAAATTTTGAATAAAGGCTTGTTCCACATTGGTTTGGTGGGAAGAATTTTGTGGGTTTATAAGGCATGAGATTGTAACTTGGGGAGGGCCCCAAGGGGCACCAAAAGTTTGTAGAAGGAAGAGGTTATTGGCAAGTTGGGCTAGACCAATTGGACCTAAAAATAAACACACCCGTACGCCGCCGTCGTCTATCCGGCTGGTCCTGGGTTTGGGAGCGGGTGCGTGGTGTGAGGTTGGGTTCGGTTTGTCCGGCCCAATACTTATCTTTTTGGGCAAAAAACATTTGAATTTATTTTTTAATTTTTGGAAAATAAATTTTGACCTTTTGAATTCAAATTTTGGTTCGAAAATTTGCACCATTATGTTTGAAATTTGTCTGTTCCGTTTGTTCAAATTTCAAATCTGTCCATTTTAGTTCAAAAAAAAAATCCTTACCTGTTTAATTTAAAATTCAAACAGATTTGTATCTGTTTAATTTAAACTGAACAGGTACCATACCTGTTGGATTCAAACCAAACAGCCACCATTTTCTTCTATAAATAGACAGTCCCTAAATTGATTTTTTCACTTGAAATTTTCATCCAAAATTCTAAAATTACTCTGTACATTTTGTTGCATTATTTTCTTGTGGGAAAGAGTGTAAACACAAAGTGTGTTCGTTGTGCGAATAATTTGTAGTGCTGCTATTATTCGCAGTTGATCATTTTATCCTGAGAGATAGACGTCCATAATTTGAAATCACCGTGGAGAGGACGAATCTGTCTTAAGAACACAGTGTTAAACACTGGACTTAATCAAAAATTTGTTCAAGAAATTAATTTGGTAAGTAGTTAATTTATTTTTTTGTTTTATTATTTTTTTTGTTTCAGATTTTGATTTTGTTTTTGTAATAAAATAAAAATCTGTTTTATTTATTTTATTTTATTTTCTGGTTTGATTTTTGTAATCAAACAAACTCTCTCATTTCTTTTATTTTTTCTGTATTGCATTTGTTGTTAAATACACAAACAAAATTTATTCTTTAAATATAGTGAAAATTGTCCAACAAACATTACTATGACAAAAAAATTAGACTCAATTTTAAAATTTAGTGATGTGACAATCAATTAGAATATTAAAAGTAACACGTTTTTTCATATTTTCTTTAATTATCAACCACATATCATTGGGTACAACATTTTCCTTATATTTATTAGATTATATATTACAATTTATCAAGATTTTAAAATTTTTAATAATTACGAATGTTTTGAAATAAAGTGAGTGAAACATTTAGGAAATTAAGATTTTTAATGAAGTGTGAGAAGAAAATTTAATAACCATAGATCGTTTGGCCAACATGGAGGGTTGAGGTGGGCAAGAGAGAATGAAGAGGACTTTGGTTTATTTTATTGTTTTGACATTTTGTTATGAGGAAAATAACATTAAAAAAACAGTTATATGAATGTGGTGAGGTATTCGGACCATGTCTTATGTCATCGTCTGCCCCATGTTTTCTGTCATATTACAGGTTTTTCATTTGGACATTGCAACTCTCACTCGATATTAGGTTTTCAATTCAATGGGTTTGGGATCAAGTGGAATTAAGTGTTCAAACGACCACACACAAGATTAGTAGGGCGAACTTTCAGAATTTAAGCGAATATATAATTAATAGCGTAGGTTTAAATCTTTACTTATGTGTAAATCGGCAACGTACCACTATATGATTGAATGACTATGTTATACAACGCCACTTAAAGGTATTGTAATTTTAAAGATCACTATTATGATTAAACCTTTTTATATTAAGATTTTCCTTTAAAAATATTAAATACAACAGTAATTTTATTTTAAGTGATAGTATCAAAGTGAATGGATATCCAAAACGACATGAGAAATACACTTATTGTTTACAAATGATCAAATTATATAATTTCTAACTGCAGTATAAGATTTTTTTTTTAAAATTATCATCACTTAATATCATTATTATACTCAATAATTATCTGTAACCATGTTAGTTAACTACTCAAACTTTCAAGTTGATTTAATAGGTTTTTGATAGGATCAAGCCATTTGATTTGAGTAAAAAAATATGATAGGTAAAATAGGATTTCAATTTTTTATATGCATTTGTTTAGATGAAAGGTTTGATAGGCTAATTTTGAGACTAATTTTAGTATTTGAATAATCATATTTTAAGACTCGTTGAATAAAATATTAATGTAAAAAATTAAGATTATTTGATATCGATAACTATATGTTTGAATCAAATTTTTATTACAAAAAATTGACGGCTATTCTTACAATTATATTTGTTGTCTATTTTTTTGAAAAATAAATATGATTTAAACATATAATTATCGATATCCGATCATCTTGATTTTTACTAGCTTCTCTCAAGTTGGACATCTCAACTTGAGAGAACATTTGGGTTTGATAGGCTAATTTTGGGATCGATTTCAGTGATCTGAACCGGTCATTTTTTAGGTTTTGTTAAGTAGAATATTAATGCAAAAAATCAAAATAATCGGACGTTAATAGTTATATGTTTGAATCAAATTTTTATTACAAAAAATAGATGGCTATTCTTAAAATTATATTTGTCTCCATTTTTTAAAACAAATAATTCAAATATATAACTACTGATATCCAATCACCTTTTTACATGAATATTCTTCTCACCGAGTTTTAAAAAGTGAACGGTTCGGATCACTAAAATCAGTTAAAAAAGGAACCTATCAAACTTAAACATTCTCTCAAATTAAAATGATAATTTGAGAGATGCCAAACCCCTTGAAAAATAATATTACAAGTGGCTACTTTCACGAAAAACAAACTTTTCATATTTTTGGCAAGAAAACTAATATAGATTGTAAATTTAATTTATCTTTTTTTTTTTGCACTTTTTACAAATGCGACATAAAAGTTTTTTTTTTTTTAAATTTATTATTATTATATTTTATTTTTTATCACTTTCATCTTAACCAAACTCATTCTTAGCTTTGTGTAATTAATACAAAATTTTCTCCTATTTTCCTCCCATTATTAAGAAAAATTATTATCCTTTCTAATAAACCAATCGACAAGTGATTTTCCCTTATATTAGGCCTTATTTGGGTATAGGCTATTTTAGTAATTTTTTGATTTTTTTGGTTAAGACATGAGTTAAAAAAATTAATATGTTTGAAATGACTTTTTGATTTTTTACGAAAAGATGTGCAAAGAAATAGAGAGAAAAGAGAATATTTGACTTTTTGGTATATGTTATAGTTTTTTGATTTTTTTAATAATTTTTTGATTTTTAAACTGAAAGTATTGCATGCCAAACAAGGTATAAGAAAAGTTATTATCCTAAATATTAATAATTAAAATTATAAATTTTATCATGAGTTTGTAATAATTTTTTATTGCCACCATTGACAAGTGATTTTCCCTTATAAAAAAGATTGGGTTCCATCCTTCTACCATCGAATTGGAGGGTATTGTTTACGCTCATAAGGTTTATTATGAGTTCCGTTTCAATAATTTGTGTATGTCATTTGAGAAAAGTTAAGTTAATTCGATAGTTATAACATTTTTATTTTATCATTTTTCTTACTAAAAAAATAAATGGTCTATCTTTAAAAACGCCCTTGTCGTATATTATTTTGGAGACAAACATAATAAATTGAACAAGTTATAATCATCATATGGATCTAATTTTTCTTTTTATGAATGATATACATAAATGGCTTATAAAATAAACTGTTTGGATTATCAAAATAGGATCTGTGGTGAGTCCTATGAGCCCGGACAATACAATCCAATCTGATGGAGGGAAGCTGGGATCTATAGAAAATGCACACAAAGTATAATGTATAATTAAAGTTCATTTTGAGTACTATGTGAGTTATGTTTAAAATAAATTTAAATCATATAGTTCACATTTTGCACATCTTTTGTGTTTTAATTAGAGTGGTGCTATTAGCACTCCATGAATTATTTTAGATCCTCATTTCTTTTGTCATCTTGATCGTAGTCCTTGAAGCTTATTCTACCGGAGAAGTAATTGTCTCGTCCGAGGCTTCTGGCCCAGGCAGTTTTGCCTGTTCTTGAGGGTCCTTCGAGGTAGAGGGAGACTGGGCGGATGGGCCGCTGTTCTGGTTCCTGTTATCAGAGGAGGACGAGAGTTCTTCGTCAGTATATAAATTGTTGATATTATTTTTGTGTATCCCTAATCTAAGGAAGTCGTCTTCCCTCCAAACGGAGAGACAGTAATTTTGACATAACTTGTACTGAACGAAATTTCGACTTACAAACAAAATATTATTTGTTGCCCATTTTTCTACTTTTTCATTTAAGAAAGGAAATGAATTAAATGGACTAGTATATGGGGGCCTCTCTCTTTTGTAATGATCCCTCGAAAATGTTTTTAATTGGAGGTATTTTGTGACGTAATCGGTGAGACATCTTCTTTACAGAGTGCAAAGAATTGTTCCTTCGTTTTTACTTCTCAAAGTATTCCCCTCCAGAGTTCGTCTTTGTTTTTCGAAGGACTTTTCTCCTTAGATGAAAATTCTCCCCATTCAACGAACTCGCCCCCTTTCTGTATATACTATCGACTTGTTGTTGGCGAGTGGAGTTTTTCTATATTTGGATGATAGATTCTGCCATTGGTTCCAGTGAGATCGAAAAATCTCGGGTTGGAGGTTTGGATCTTCTTCGTGCATTGAACCATGGCATGGAGGTGGGGGTTTCCATCTTCGTGGAGCTCCCTTGCGACAAGTATGTAGTATGGCTGATAGGCTAGTTGGAGAAGGGATTGTAAGAGTTCTAAGAGTTGTTCTTTTGGGCATGGGCATTGTGGGTATGTGAGGAAAACATTCTTGGCATAAAAACGGAAAGAGGCTTGGCGAGGCATTTTGTAGTGGTAAACAGTGAACTCACACCAGCCGTACAAGGCCTTCCTATTAGTTAAAAAACCCGGTGTGAATGGTGTGAGTGGTGTGACTAGGGGGCGCTGTATTAATATTACCAGCGCCCCCCCTCTCGCTAATCTGGGCCGTTCATTGCTGTACTTATGGACATGTGTATGGATGAGGTTAAAATGAAGTCACACCCAGGCCCAGGTGTGAGTGGTGTGAATACTTTTGATTCCTTTGCCAGATAGTGCTATACATGTGTCGCTTTTCTGGTGGTTTGCGTGGTTGTAAAGAAAATATTCTTGCAGAATGATAGACATAAAGCAAAAGCGGGAAAATAAACGTGTTTGAATTATTTTGAATGGGGAATCTTCGTCCTTACACGTGGTAGGGCTGGGCATAGGGTCATCCGACCCGCCCAAACCGCCATACCCGATCCGAACCGCGCATGTATGGGCGGTTTCGCAAACACATTAGGGTAGGGTGCGGTTTGGATTTTATCTAATTTTCGGGTTGCGGGCGGGTTGCGGGTTTGACCAGCACCCGCCCAACCCGCCCGCATAAAACTCTTTTTTTTTTTTTTTTTAAATCTGTTCGTTCAAAAAAAACCCTTTGTTTTAATTGCATTTTGGTTTTGGTTGAATGTAAGTTAATGAATTTTTATTTTTATTTTTTGCATTTTGGATGAATGTAAGTTAATGAAGAATTACTTTTTTTTTTTTGGTATTTGGGTTAGGAATGGTAAATGTAGGATTTTTTAATTTGGGTTAGGAATGATGAATGTAGGATGAATGCAAGTTAATGATAAATGTAGATTTTGAATGATTTGTTTAGGTTACGAATTGAGATGAATACAAGTTACTGATAAAGGTAGATTTTGAATGATTTGTTTAGGTTACAAATTGATTTTGTTGTGTTTTTTATTTTATAAGTTTTTTATAAATTTTAATTCATTAATTATTAATGTTAGAGCATTTTAGAAAATGGGAGGAAAAAGGTCTAAAAGAAATATTGATAAAAAATGGGGAAAAAAAAAGGGTTTAACAAAAAAAATTTGAAAAAAAGTTCAATCCGCAAACCGCCCGCAACCGCGAACCCTATCCGCACAAACCGCAAACCGCATTGCGGGCAGTTGCGGGTTGACTTTTTCTCAAACCGCATACATGCAGGTGGGTCCAAACCGAACCGCAAACCGTCCCAAACCGAACCACGGACACCCCTAACACGCGGGCCACTTTGTCTATTTATTTGGTACCAGAAAATATTTTTTGACAGAGAAGAATATGCTTTTGCAGTGGGATAGCTATTGTGGTGAAGTTGTTTTCTGGTACCTTGTTTCGTCTCTCCTTTTCAGTCTTTTCTGTTTGTTGATTGTTTTGGCATACAATGTTGTACTCCTTAGAATAGTATCCCGAGAATTACGTGCAGTTCACTCAAATGTGTGTAGATCGTTTTTTGACGTGGCAAATAGGACTGTGGGAAGAAAGGCGGTGGTCAGCTCCGGCGAAGTTTGTTCGTGGGTACGAGGAGCAGAGGGAAAAAATATCAAAGCTAAGGTGTCTGAACAGAAGGGTTAGCAGAGGTAAGAGAATTTGCAGAATTTGTAGGATAAAAGATTTGGAGTGTTTTATAAAAAATGGAAGGAGGTATGGGTAGCCAGTATCGGACTCCCCTTGCGTACCGGAGGTCAAGGACACCGGCAGTCTGTGGATATAAGCGGAGTTACCGTGGTCGTGCACCTTTTAAGGCGGCATATGTTCGCCAACAGTACGTTCAGAATATTCCCTGTTTTATTAAGAAAACTAAGAGGGAAGTAAGGAAGTTACAATTGTCCTATTTGCCACGTCAAAAAACGATCTACACACATTTGAGTGAACTGCCCGTAATTCTCGGGATACTCTTCTAAGGAGTACAACATTGTATACCAAAACAATCAACAAATAGAAAAGACTGAAAAGGAGGACGAAACAAGGTACCAAAAAACAACTTCACCACAATAGCTATCCCACTGCAAAAGCATATTTTTCTCTGTCAAAAAATATTTTCTGGTACCAAATAAATAGACAAAGTGGCTTGCGTGTAAGGACGAAGATTCCTCATTCAAAATAATTCAAACACGTTTATTTTCTCGCTTTTGCTTTGTCTATCATTCTGCAAGAATATTTTCTTTACAACCACGCAAACCACCAGAAAAGCGACACGTGTATAGCACTATCTGGCAAAGGAATCAAAAGTACTCACACCACTCACACCTGGGCCCGGGTGTGACTTCCTTTTAACCTCATCCATACACATGTCCATAAGTACAGCAATGGACAGCCCAGATCAGCGGGAGGGAGGGGCGCTGGTAATATTAATACAGCGCCCTCCAGTCACACCATTCACACCGGGTTTTTTAACTAATAGGGAGGCCTTGTACGGCTGGTGTGAGTTCACTGTTTACCACTACAAAATGCCTCGCCAAGCCTCTTTCCGTTTTTATGCCAAGAATGTTTTTCTCACATACTCACAATGCTCATGCCCAAAAGAACAACTCTTAGAACTCCTCCAATCCCTTCTCTAACTAGCCTGTCAGCCATACTACATACTTGTCGCAAAAGAGCTCCACGAAGATGGAAACCCTCACCTCCATGCCATGGTTCAATGCACGAAGAAGATCCAAACCTCCAACCTGAGATTTTCGATCTTACTGGAACCAATGGCAGAATCTATCATCCAAATATAGAAAAACTCTACTCGCCAACAGCAATTCGACAGTACATACAGAAAGGGGGCGAGTTCGTCGAATGGGGAGAATTTTCATCTAAGGGGAAAAGTCTTTCGAAAAACAGAGACGAACTCTGGAGGGGAATACTTGGAGAAGCAGAAACGGAGGAACAATTCTTTGCACTCTGTAAAGAAAGATGTCCCATCGATTACGTCACAAAATACCCCCAATTAAAAACATTTTCGAGGGATCATTACAAAAGAGAGAGGCCCCCATATACTAGTCCATTTAATTTATTTCCTTTCTTAAATGAAGAAGCAAAAAAATGGGTAAAAAATAATATTTTGTTTGTAAGTCGAAATTTCGTTTAGGACGAGTTATGTCAAAATTGCTGTCTCTCCGTTTGGAGGGAAGACGACTTCTTTAGATTAGGGATACACAAAAATAATATCAACAATTTATATACTGACGAAGAACTCTCCTCCTCCTCTGATAACAGGAACCAGAACAGCGGCCCATCCGCCTAGCCTCCTTCTACCTCGAAGGACCCTCAAGAACAGGCAAAACCGCCTAGGCCAGAAGCCTCGAACGACACAATTACTTCTCCGGCAGAATAAGCTTCAAGGACTACGATCAAGACGCCGTCTACAACGTCATAGAAGACATCAAATACTCGACAGTCCCTACCGAATTAATGAAAAATTTAGTAGGTTGCTAGAGAGATTTCCATGTATTTGTTAAATTTCAACCTGATCTCATTATTAGAGGAGGAATCCCATGTATTATCTTAACTAATGAGGACAGTAGTTGGTTAGATGCAATGTCCCCAAAGATGAAAGAATGGTTTGATGTTAATGTAACCACTGTCATGATTAATGAAAATTTTTATTAATTTTATTTATAAAATCACTCAAAGTTTTATTTACTTACTGCATTTCCCTTATCATCAACTATTACATCTTGAGTCACATCACTATTTTTTACACTGATGATTACATTTCGCAAAACATTAGAAAATTCTGCTGGATCCATAACACCTGATCCTCTATGATCAACTTTCTCTTTGCTAACACCAACCTCTGAAATCGACGGACCAGGATCAATATCACTAGTGTCATCACCACCTCTGCGTACATCAATCTCTGACAAACTCAAACGATCTCTGCGTTCATGAATAACTGAACCACTTTCTCCAAAACCTCCTAACAACAAATCTCTTCGTCTCTCCAATAAACCAACTGACTTAGTCCATGCAAGAATCGGAATGGCCTTCGTTGGAGGACAATGCCAAACATCAACATTATCATTAGTATATTTTTTAGATAGCACAACAATAGAGGGGGCCCTCATTTGCGAATCTTCTGGCATGTTACTCGTAGAATACTTTAGATACCCCTTCATTTTACAGTGCGTAATCCCCCTTTTAATATTTGAATTTTCAAGTCGATACTTCACCATCCATGGCACCTGTTTGTCGTTAATTGAACAATAACTATTCCCATAAATAGACTAACTCGCATTGACAATCCACCGGAAAAATAAACCACGCCTGCAGACTGTCATTACCATCTAACCTCCGATCATAAACATTTACTCTGACCAATCCACTGGCATTGGGGGCGCAAAGGGGAGAATATTTTATCAATATTTTATCAACCTTAATACTTTTTTGTTTGTATCTTAACCTCAACTGAGAAAATAAATTTGGCAACGCAAGTTTAATACAACTAAAATCACTTGCTGAAACACCTTCAACAACACCAGTTTTTATATCGTCCACCTCCATTAACCTGAACATTAAAAATAAAAATAGATAAACTTACAATTCTAAACAGTTTTAAAGTACATTTGACTCCTTAAAGTAATTTTGCATTCTTTTCTACTAACAGTAGCAACCACTAAATATATGGCACTCTTTTGAATACTTCCAACATTTCCCAACAAGGTATCTTTGTAGTCTATCTAAACATTAACTGGGAAGAACCGGTCCACAACTTCTATCCCGTGACGAACGTACTCTTTGTCCTTGCCACCAACGAGCTTGAATCTCATCTTCTTTAGCATCTGAAACCGGTCGGACTGGTCATGATCAACAATCCAGGTTTCAGGATTACCTTCGCCAACTCCAATAAATATCTTGTTAGGTGTGGGGACGGACTCTGACGGACTATTATCACTTATGATGAAAAACAATATGTGGTAGACCACAGCTTCCTCTTTAGCATCTTGTCCCAATTGAACATTCCAATTAATTTTATATCCTTAACCACGATCTTGTCTGATTGACGGTCACATCTCTTATTACCTAACTCAATACCATTAAGCAATCTCGCCACACCTTTATTATCAAATTTCACGTCCCTTAATTGTTCGTCGTACAGTTGCAACTTCCTTACTCCCCTCTTAGTCTTCTTAATAAAACGGGAAATATTCTGAACGTACCGTCGGCGAACATACGCCACCTTCAAAGGTGCACGACCACAGTAACTCCGCTTATATCCACTGACCGCCGGTGTCCTTGACCTCCGGTACGCAAGGGGAGTCTGATACTGGCTACCCATACCTCCTTCCATTTTTTATAAAACACTCAAAATCTTTTATCCTACAAATTTTGCAGATTCTCTTACCTCTGCTAACCCTTTTGTTCAGACACCTTAGTTTTGATATTTTTTCCCTCTGCTCCTCGTACCCACGAACAAACTTCGCCGGAGCTGACCGCCCCACTTATAAATTTTGAAACCCTCAAAATTTTGTTCCCCCCCAAATAATACCAAATTTATCCTTGTAAAAATATTCCAGCCATTGAATGTACAGCCTCCACACCTCTACACCCAAAAAAAAAAAAAAAAAAAAAACCTCCTCCAAAAAATCCTAACAAAATCCACCAAGAAAAAAGAAGAGTCAATGTGATTACTGTTTTTGCTGTCTCATCCACCATTATCACAGTTGGTATGCTCTCTCTCTCTCTGTGTATATATACACATAATTTTTTAGTTTTCTCGTAATAATTTCTTCTTTTGTAGGAAAAAAATTATTATAATTGGTTTGGTTGGTAAATATTATAAAATTATGAGTTCGGCAGAGAACTACGCAACATTATCAAACCTATGCGATGAAGGAATAACTTTTGAATCTGATAATGAATTTGGGCTGCTTTCGATAACTTCTCTAAGTGTTAAAAATTTTGACCATTCAATGTGTTGAGAAATTTTCATGTTCAGACCTGCATTCCCGAGCATTACTTATTTGTTCATGAATGCCTTCCTGTAGACCGCCCCGAGAACTCCGCTCTCCGCGCGCGAGGGTGCGAATTCGTTTGTTCTTTAGCTACTACAGTTCGGACTCATGTCGCGGTTCTGAATCTAATCTCACAAAGTGCAATGTGAGACTGATAAATCACCAAAGAGTCCAAATCTGGCAAATCGTTTTTGGAAAACTGATTTTAATTGTCACGACCCAAACCCGCCCCTATAGGTTTAGCATCGTAACCGGCCAGTAATCCTGGGATTACCAAAGGCCTTTGAGACAGATTGTCATAATATTAGGGGCTAGCGGAAGCAAATAACAATGTACAACGTCTATTGGGCTGTGCAGACTTATATGAGACAGAAAAATTTTAAACTTTTTATATACATATATAGTTATATACACATTATCTTTAAGTCATCATATATATACAGATCAGACAAAAAGGACTTAGCCCTTTTTACAAAATACACAAGACTTGTTTACCCAAACACGAAACAAAACTTAAACTTTAAATCACATAGCAATAATCACTTGACATGTCCGGAACCTCCATGGAAGGCACATAGGTTGGTTGACAAAACCGATTCTAGGCAGATGCCTCTAAGCCTGGTCATGCGCCTGATCACCTACATACATAAATAATACAGCGAGCTAGAACCTAGTGAATAATAACAGAGTAAAGGGGTTTTATGAATGATGTCCAGCACAAGTTAGGATCCAGTATTTAAATCAGAACATATTCAGACTTCAAAACAGAAATAGATTTAGATACACACTTGTGTTCATATTCAGATTTTGCATAAGATCATACGTGGTACACCCATTAGCTAACAGATCAATTTGGTCCAGAGACCCACATGCATAGTTGGTACCAACGACCATAAAGGTCCATATCTTGCGCGCAAGTAGCCATGGTATTGTTACCCCCAGGCAAGGGCCACATGCAGATTGGCCGCGGTATTGTTACCCCCCGGGCGAGGGCCACGTGCAGATTGGCCGCGGTATTGTTACCCCTGGGCGAGGGCCACGTGAACTAAGGGTGCCACAAATACTTTTCAGAAAATTGGACATTCATTCATAATTCGTAAGATAGCATTTCAGAAAATAGATCATACCATACCAGTCAGAAAATACTTAAGTTAAACATAACTTTACAGAGTTATTACTCACAGATAGCCGCAGAAGGAAATTAGATGGACTGGACATATCAGATAAATCAGGCAGACAATGGCGCGTAACCTACACAAGCACATAACATATACACATTGAAATACAATATTACTCCCTTGATCAAACTTGACTTTCCTAGTCTTTTTCCGTCTAAACAGTCCGAAGTTCTACTACGCTGATTCTTTCTCATTCAAATAAACCAGGTTCTTATTTCACATATTCTTTCATTACTAAGTCATTTTTTTCCAAATAGATTGACCTTTTACTTGGCTTCTTAAACAATGACCACTAGATCAATGATTCATTCTTTAACTAACTAATCTATGTTGATTGGTAGCTTATTAATCTTTATTGAGTCATAAATCATGTCCAGAATGCTTCAGAAAGAGATGAGAATAAAAATGTGAACTAAATGCAATTTTCCAAAATATGCTGAAAAGGGGTCTCCGCTCGAGCGCCACTTTGGTCGCTCGAGCGGACTGTAAAGTTTGAAAAACTTCTGGGAGCTCGATTTTCATGCTCGAGTGAGACTTTCCTCGCTCGAGCAGACAGCGTAAATTATGGAATTTTTAGAATTATAATTGAAGTTCAAATTTGATGTTCAAAGCCTCAAAATATGATTTTGGTACACACAAAAAAATGGAGAATCATTGTATAATTTAGTAAACACTCTCAATTAGAAATCATTTATTCAAAGTCATGCTCCACTTGTTCAAATTTAGTTTTAACTCATTTTCTTTATATCAACCCACAATTCTAAAATATAAATTAGACTTCCCAACCTCTTGAAATTCCATGATGTATGTAATGCAACTAGATCCAATTTTACTATTAATTTTGCCAAGTTTGGCATCTACTAAATAATACAAAAAGTCAAAAAGTCACTATCCTATTTAAGTCACATCATCTTATTTAAATCACATCATCTCTCGAACACATCACATCAAACCCAACCCAAATCCAACCCATATAAACCAATAAGTCAAAAAGTGCACTTTTTTAGAACATCCCAAACCATGGGTGTTCTAAAATGTATCTAAATTGAATAAAATTCTTAAATTACATCACATGCATGGATTAAATAAAAATCCAATTATAAAATCAAAGCTTTAGGATTAATTTCAAATTTCCATAAACATGATTTTCTTAAAACATTTCCTTTGTCTCTTCAAAATATGAACTTGAATGGCTCAATTCCCTTAAAACTCATCTATTACAAGAAATACTACAAAATCAAAACAAAACAATTAATTTTCCAAATTAATTTCCACAACTATGAGTCTCCTTAATTTCTTACAAAATCCATGAGACTAATTCCATAACTTTCTTAAAGATTCATTGATGCATGTAACGATGAAGTCCAAATTCACGAGGAATAACACAAATTAAACTTACTTGATAAATTTTCCCAAACTCATTTCCTTAATCTCAAGCTTAACTCAATTTATTTTAATCTCAATTTAATTCATAGTCAAAGATGTCCTAAAATATGTTTAATTTGAGTCAAACTCTTAGATTACATTACATGCGTGGGTTAATATAATTAAAATCAAAACCCATATTTATTCTTTAATTCTTCCAAATTACATGCATGTAGAAATAAGGCCCACATTCATGCAAGATTACAAAAATTAAATGCAACAAAATTAATTTCTAAATTGATTTCCATAATCATTAACCTAACTCATTTGTATAGGCCAAATCTTTAATAAACCCTTGTTGCATGTAAATTATAGAACTTAATCCAAGAATAATTCTCTAAATTGAACCCAAATTTAACAAATTAAAAGAATCATAACTCAAGTTTTTCAACCCAACTTGATTTAACATACAAATCTAATTTCTATGAAATTATAATTAATCCTCAAATCTTTATTTTGAATCTTCTCAAAATCCACCTTCAATAAATTTTTGTTTAGATTAAGTAAACAATACTAGAAAGATGATGAAATTTCTTACTTTAAGATGAATTTTTCATAGTTTTTGACTTCAATTTTAGTATCTCACAAAACCCTCTTCTTCTTTATCTATCCTATCTTCCTTCTCCTTTCCTGACTTTACTTCTCCAGAACCTTTCTTCCTCTCTCACCGTGCGGTTCTCTCTTCCTCTCTTTAACTCTATGTTTTGAACTCCTTGAGCCTAGATGAACATTACATTCTTTTCCTTTATTTCATATACACGTGCACATAATTGGAAGGCTTTGAAATTAGCTTTTCTTATACTAATTTACACTACAAGAAAAAGCGTTTTTGGCGACCAAAATTGAATTTTTCGTCGCTGAAAGTAGTAGAAATGGCGACTAAAATGGAATTAGTCGCCAAAATTGAACACTTTTGCCGACTAAAAGACTTTAGTCGCCGAATACAATGGTTTTAGTGACTAAAAGACAGTTTAGTCGCCGAATGTAGGGGTTTTAGCGACTAAAGGTTGTTTAGTAGCCAAAAGTGACGGTTTTTGGCGACTAAAATAATTTAGTAGCCAAAAGTGATGGTTTTGGCGACTAAAAAGCAGATTGGTCGTCGATTGTAGGGGTTTTGCCGACTAAAAACAGATTGGTCGCTGAAAGTGAAGCTTTTTGGCTACAAAAAAAAAAAATTAGTAGCTAAAAATTGAGTATTGGCGACTAAAATTCAGTTTAGTAGCCAAAAGGGGACGTTTTTGGCGACTAAAAATAGGTTTCGTCGCCGAAACTGCTGATTTTTAATTGGAACTTATTTTTTAGCGACAAAAAATTTATTAGTAGCCCAAAATAATAGAATTGGCGACTAAAAAATGGTTTTAGTCGCCAAAAGTGGCCTAAATTTTTTTTTAATAAATAATTTATTTTTTACATAAATTATATTAAATAAAAATAATTATATTTATATATATAGTTTCTATTAATACCGATTAAGATACTATATAAATAATATATATTGCATATATATTCATGTGATGTTGTAGTGGCATAGTGGAGGAAGTGTGATGCAAAAAGGTTTGGAATGTGGGACGGTTGGGGTTCGAAACTCAGTAAAAGCAAAAAAAAAGTTGGTTTTTTTTTTTTCGCCGGAAACACCTTTGGCGACTAAAAATTTAGTCGCCAAAAGTCTTCATTTTGCCGACTAAGCCCTTTAGTCGGCGATTCAGCGGGTTTTGGCGACTAAATTATTAGTCGGTAAATGTCTGATTTTCAAAAGTGTAAAACACTATTGGCGACTAAAAAGTTGGTCGCTAAAGAGTTACTTTTTGCTGACTAAAAAAATGTTAGTCGCCAATACCTCCGGCGACCATATATAGGCGACAAATGTGGCGACTAAAAAATTTTGTCGGGGAAAGTAAAATTTCGACTTTTGGCGACTAAAAACAGACTTTTGGCGACTAAAAATTTAGTCGCCAAAAGTGCTTTTTTTTTTGTAGTGTTATGTGTTAACTTAATTAACTTCACTTAGTCTTAACTAATTATAATTAATACTTAATCTTAATAATTCCAATTAGCACATAATTTAATCAATCGTAACTAATTACAAATCTCACATAGTTTAATCAGTTTGACTTCCATTAAGACCCAATTAATTATATCTAAATTTATCAATCCGAATCAGTTTTTTAGTCAAACTCCCAAAAGGCTCCAAATATTAAATTAAATTTATTATCATTATCAATTTTGATTTCCCAAATCATTTAGGCCTTCAATTTCTGATCAGACTCAAATTTCCATCAATAAATTACATATTCCAATTGGACACATCATAATAAAATTTAATTTATAATAACCACAATTCTCAATCCTCATGACTTAATCAACTCCAATTAGGACCTAATTAATCGAATCTCAATTTTACTAAACTGAATCGAATATTTAATTAAACTCCCAAATGGGTCCGTAATTAAAATTAAATTGATTTAATTTCTCAATTTTACTTCCTTAAGCCATTTGGACCCTTAATTTCTAATTTCAAAATAAATCCTTAATAGAATCATATACGAGTCAGATCCCACAATTCTTATAAATCCCAACTTAAATTATAATACTCGGCAATTAAATTCAAATCCTCTTAATTAATCAAGTACTAATCATTATACGTGATGGGGTCGTTACATTAATAAAGAAGTGCCAAACATGGACTGCTTTGCCAGATACAGAGTCACTACCTAAATGTTTTATTTTGGGGGAAATTTAGGAAACCCTGACTCGTGCCTAAGGCCACGTGTCCGTCATCACCAAAGTTGCCTCGGCTCGGGAACTTGGGTATGAGAGGGGAAGGTCATGCAATGAGCACCCCCGCTCGCCTGATCAAAGATCGGCCTTTACTAACATGATATGTTGTTTTTGAAAACATATGTGTTCTTATTCTGGTTATTAACCTAGAATTACTACGTGATGTGCGCAGTATACAAGTATAGACTAGATCGCCTAAGTTGGAACAAAACATTGCATGTTCGTTTGTGAAAATGATTTGAAGTTTGCTACTCGCAAGTAGGCTAAGTCGGAGATTTTGCCACTCTCAAGTGGGCTTACAACTCGCATTTCGATGAATTGTTCCAATTCAAGCAATCCAACTTTCACCCACAGGCAGTCAGGCAGTTAAACACTTAAGCAGTTAGCCTCATGGTAAGCATGCTAACATGGCAACATACACATCTCATGTAGTATGCTAAAGCGTAAACACTCACAGTGTACTCCGAGCCAAAATAGAGAACTAGTTAGAAATCATGCATGATCCTAGTTCATGTTAAGATGGCTAATGCAACACATGCAAAAATGCAGCTAAAATAGGCTCGGCTATTCTAGAATGTCATGTAAAATGCAACTTGATAACATGCTGTTGAACACGTATTCAAGTAAATGTATTAAAATACAATGTAGTTAGTATGATGCGCTGAGCCCAGTGCATGCAATACAGATGAATGATGCACGCATGCAAGTATAGGGTATGCTAATTGAAACATGCCCTAAAACTAACCATCGTAAGCGGTTAAGTAAAAGGGAGAAAGAAATGGGGGTTGGAAGATATGCATCACACACACGCACGCTTATTACAACAGTTGGCCCTTTCGCAGGAGGGTCCAAATAAGAAGCTAACTAGCTAATCTAAGCTAATTAAACTAATTATTACATCACAAAAACTGAATAACTAGTTACAACTAATTATTACAACACAAATAAGCAGCTAAATGCATTAACTACTTAAATACAGAACCAAAGCATAAACTAGCTAAGGAAAGCAGTAAAAAGAGGTCCTCGGGATGAGGAGTGCATGCATGCCTGGTCGCCTCGTTCAAAAATCCATCGCGATACCCCAACTTGCCTCTGTTTGCAACTGTTCTCAGAACATTGCACAAAGCTCCACAAAGCTTCAACTCTACCATGGGAACCTGTAGGAACATGGCCGACCAGTTGTTGATGTTGCCAACCACCTGCCGACCACTTTTCTTTGCTGCAGACCAGAAAAAGTGGTTGGCCAGCTAGTATTTCTGGTTGGCTGACCAGTTGTTGCTGCACTCCTCCAGTTTGCTGCAACAGAGAGCAAAAGAGGGCATGGCAATGTATTTGCAAGGTATGTGTGCACAACCACCCTCCCTATCATTTCATAAGCTCAAGGGAGTGTGGTTCTCGACCCTCGGGCCACCAATCACGCATCTCGATGCATGATGGCCGAGAAGCCAAATTGCACAATTCAATATGAAATGAATGCACACGTAAATACATAAAGCCTTGACCTCTATCATGTATGATCAAGAGGGTCGGTGACCGAGAATTGAGGCACGTTTCATCACTTTGAGTATGAAATGTTCCCCGTTTCTCGTGTTTGGACTAACACCTAATCCAAACACAATGCAATTAACAACATGCATAACACAATGCAATTAACAACATGGCATACACAATGCTAAGAATAACATGGCATACACAATGCAAAGAACAACATGGCATACACAATGTAAAGAACAACATGGCATACTCAATGCAGTGTAACATGAGCATGCTATCAATGCTAGTGGCATGCATACTCAAAGCAAAGCAATATAAGCAACCTATCGATACTAATGTCATGCATACTCAATGCAAAGAAACATAAGCATGAAAATAACATGAAAACAAACATGCTCAATGGACTTAAACCAAAAATGGACAGACCTCAGTCATGCCCAAATCAGTGGCCATAATGATGAAACTAAGGCATAAAGATCAAGACAAACATGCTCAATGCAATGGCCCATCAACTAGGCATATGAGCACAACTCTCAAGAATGCTCAAAGAGTGACAATCATGGAGGTGTAACAACACTAAGTACACTGAAATAAGGTATGAAATGATGCCAAATCATGGAAACAACGTACGCATGGCATGCTAGGGTCTTTAAGGCATAAGGCTAGCAAAGAGGACTATACAAAGGGACATGCAACACATGACACAAATGCATGAACCAACCATGGACAAAGCTTAATTAGGTCTAAACAAAGACCAAAATATGCTAAGATGAGGGCTCAAGGACCTAGGCAAGATGACATACATGCTAGGTCACAAACAAGGCAACAATGCATAACACTTAAAGGCATTCAAAGCATGAAAAAAGTGGGAACATGGCGATGCTACATGCTCTGAAATATCATGACAAATGATGCCAAATCATGTACATGATACAAATGAAGCATGCTATGATGCCCAAAGCTTGAAACTAGCAAGGCACTTGCACTATAACTATGCAATACATGAAACATATGGCAAAGGCAACCCAAAACAATCCTAGAGCATGTCAAAATGAGTCTAAAACATGCATGGAAGGAAGCCAAAACAAACTAGCATGAAGGGCATAAGACATGATGCATACAAGGCCAAAAGGGAGGATTACACTACACCTACCAAGACCAATCATGAGATGGCTTCGCCAACAAAAATCAGAGTTATATCATGGCACAATAACCCCAAAAACACACTGAGATGATAGCTCGTAAGCTTAGGCATAAAGGCATACGCAATGACTCATTTCTAGGCATAAAGGACCAACCCTCCAAAGAGTGACAAATGTGAGTGCATGAACATGAAACATGAACTGAAATCACATAACAAATGATGCCAAATCATGTAAATAGCCCAAGCAATGCATGCTAGTGGACTTGATACACAAAGCTAACAAGCTAGAATGCATTATAGCTATACAAAGCATGGAATGCATGACCAAAACAACACAAATCAGAACTAGAGCATGCTAAAACATGGACAAAAGCTTTTTAAAATTAAGCCAAAATCATGCTAGAATGACAGTCTAAAGCATGATACACATTAAGCTAATTTGTGAGATTGCATTACAAGTGCATGAAGCATGCAGGGGGCTATCAAACCAAACCTTAACAGAGGTATATCATGGCAAAACAACACTAAGAATATGCTGAGATGGATTCAAAACAAGCTAGAAAGACATGCTACTTCATGAAGCACACAAAGCTAGTTTGCAAGATTTACACTACAAGTGTATAAGGCATGCATGAGGTGACAAAACCAAGTCAAAACAGTGATATGCCATGCTGAAATAAGGCCAAAAATGGCCTGAGATGGAGCCAACATATGCTAGATAAACATGCTCAAACATGAGGCATACAAAGCAAGCATACAAAACACAAGGAGAGGGGATGACCCTCTCCTATTTGGGACCTCAAAACACTATTTCCACCACTGAAATTCCTCTGAGTTTTAGTAGTGAGAAGGCCAAAACAAGGTGGTCCCAATAGCTTAAAAGGATGGTACAAAACAAAGCCTAAGAAGGGGTAGGCCACCCCCAACACAAAAGAGACCTTAAACAAATATGTTAAGCCTTAAAAATCAGAAATTTTTTCAGTAGAAAGTCAAGCAAAAAACAACATGCAAATAGGTTCAAAAGCTTAAGCAAAAATAAGGGTTTAAGAGGTTAGTTTCTCACCCTTGTAGAACCCTTTTAAAGCTGCAACTCCAGCAACTTTTCTTGATCAAAACCAGTCCAAAGACTCCAAAACCAACCTCAAAGAGCCTCAGCAACAAGAGTATGGTGTTTGAGTGTGTGTTTGTGTGCAATAGTCTGATAAAAAGGCACTTTTGAACACAAAAATAAAGAGAAGATGCAAGATAGATACAAAGATGTATGTATAACTCTCCAGCACCAAAATCTGAACCTGGAGGAGGAAGGGAGGGCCTCCCTCTTATAGAAAAATAAAGTGTAAGCTTGTTGGACAAGCTTTGGCCTAAAGCCATCCCTCCATACACGTATGGAGGATCACTTCTGTGCCCTCCAGCTATTACAGCTAGCCTAAAAATTTCTCCAAAAATGTGATGGAAAGCTGCTGACCACTTGAAATGGTCGGCCAGCTACTTCTACTGATCGGCCGACCAGTGGAAGTTGTTGGCTAGGGCAAAAAGTGGTCGGCCATGGGGGGAGATGGTCTACAGCATGAAAGCAAGGTAATGGTGTGGTGGCCGACCAGAAAAGGTGGCCCAAAGACCAAGAAAACCAGTTGCCCGACCAGAAAACTGGCTGGCATGAAGGAAAGTGGTCTCCAAGGGAAAGAACTGGTCTCCCACCCTTGTACCACCTTCCAAACAAGAAAAACATGGTTTGCACCAAAAACAAACCAAAAAGGGTGCAAGATGAAAGTCCGGGAGGCAAGGCGCACGGCTGGGAGCCTCGAAAACTAGTCTACGGGCACCAAAAGTGGTCTACGACCACAAAAAGTGGTCTCCCGAACCACAGTGTCCCTCTAGGCGGAGGCAACAAGGTATGGTTCAAAAACCACGCCAAACGGAGAACGTTAAGCGGTCCCGAAACAAGGCGCGCGACCGAAGGCTCAGAAAATCGAAATCTAGTCTCCAAGCAGGAAAAGTGGTCTACGACCACAAGAAGGTGTCTACAAGACCTTTCCCTCCCTCCAGGGAAGGGAAACAAGGCTTGGTCCACAAACCGAGCTAAAAACACAAAGAGTTCAGAGGCCCGGAGGCAAGGCACTCAGCCGAAAACTCCGAAACTTCAAAACGAGCACAACATGCACTATCACTAAGCGCTCAATCGATGACGTCTGAGTCTTAAGGCCGGTCAAAAATGGGGTGTCTACACTTCCCAAACAAATAAGTAATGTTCGGGTTTGTATTCCTGAACTTGAAGAAATGAAAACTTTTGCAAGCGTAACAATTTTGACCGTTCAATATGTTAAGAAATTTCTATGTTCGGACCTGTATTTCCGAACATTACTTATTTGTTCGGGCCTGTGTTTCCCAACAAATAAGTAATGTTCGGGCCTGTATTCCTGAACTTGAAAAAATGAAAACTTCTGCAAACGTTAACAATTTTGACCGTTCAATGTGTTAAAAAATTTCTATGTTCGGACCTACATTCCCGAATGCCATCCTGAACAAATAAATAATGTTCAGGCGTGTATTCTGCCAAAGGGTTGCCACTGTTACTGCTAGAACATTGCCATTGCTAGAGAAGTGTAGGTAGTCAAATGGTTGTCACTATTATCGCCAGAATATTACCGCCAAAGGGTTTTCAAGGTGGGTAGGTTTTGAAGGTAAGATTTGGGGAAGATGGATGGGTGGTGATGGAGGTGGTTGCTCTCATAAATCCTAATTCATGATGTAGTGGGT
This sequence comes from Camellia granthamiana, assembly GCA_036172215.1. Taxonomy (NCBI): domain Eukaryota; kingdom Viridiplantae; phylum Streptophyta; class Magnoliopsida; order Ericales; family Theaceae; genus Camellia; species Camellia granthamiana. Next base: position 60,582,781 of record CM069911.1, on the reverse strand, counting down.
ATGTAGGTTTAATGAGATGGAGTGTCCCAAAATTAATGATGTCATTTTTAGTAATTTTATTTGAGATTGTTATTGTAATAGAAAAATTTGAAAATTGAGGGGTCCAAAATAATTTATGAAGTGCTAATAGCAACACTCTTTAATTATTTGCATGTAGCATTGTTATTTGTTTATTTATTTTTGTTGGAGGGGCCATTAAATGAAAAGGAATTAACATTTTGGATTTAGTGGTTTTAAAATTCGAGAAAAAGTAAACCCTAAACCCCCAAACATAATGTTAGAGGTGCTCAGCGGATATATCGATTTGTTCAAATCGATTGAATTTAATTGGTCCGTTGTATTTTGAACAAATGCGTAATGACAAGTGGACAAATATGGATTGATTTTCTCAAATTTGCCTTGTTTTGGTCGGATGGAGGATTGAAAGTTCTCACGCCGCAACCAAATCGCGAGTACCCTTAATTTGCAGTCATTGCGAACGTAGAGGTTTGTTGGATTATTATCCATGCTTGTAGTCATTATTAATAAAACAGATTTGATTGTTATCCAAAAAAAAAAAAAAAAAAAAAATTTTGACGACAAGTTTTATTATGTTCAAAATTTGTAAAATGTAAACTATCAAATTGATTCGCATACATCTACCAATCTACTCAATCTGCATCCACCAATTCGGCAGACGGTTGCGGATTGATTTTTTCCAATCCGCCTAATTTTGAATGAATGACAGATTGAAAATTCTCAGATCTCAACCGAGCTGCAAGCATCCCTGCATAATGTGGTCTATGCTTGACAAATAAACATGGTCAATCAAGTTTACTATATGTAGGAGGGCCTTACTAATATTTAATTTTCTATTTTCCTTGGCAACATACAAAAATTATGAGTGTGATTAACAAGTCTTTTAAAAATAATTATTAACAAATTTTTAAGTGCCATATATTTTAAAGCTTTTTAACAAATGTGTTAGCAAAATCCAAAAACTATTTAATTTTTTCCCCACTCATGAAAATGTTTGGGATTTCACTCAAACTAGACTCTAAACTTTTAAACCTTAAGTCCTCCTATAACAACCTCACTCCGTAATTAGTGACTAACCTTTAATTAAGAATATTAATAAGATGGTTAAGCAGAATTATGTGTGTATTTGTTATTTGTCTGCACAGTTATGAACAGTGTATATTTGTTATTTATTTCTGCTCGTCCCTTATATTATGAATCTGTCTCAGAGGTCTTCGGTAATTTTAAGATTACTAACCGATTGCTAAACTTATAGGGACATGCTTGAGTTGTGACACCTCCCATGTTAAATAGGAATCCAAATCTTGAATATGACTTTAAAAGAAGACTGTAAAATAAAACTTTTAAATATTAATTTGTTTTTGAGATTTGAGCATAAATTCGTAACTTCTCATATAAAAATGATAAAATCCTCACTAAATGACAGCTCAGTTGGTTAAAAGCTTTTTTTGTTAGAAAAAAAAAAAAGAAAAGAAAAGAAAAAAAAGGAAAGATGTCTCAATTATTAAGGGGATGTGGGCTCTCAAGTAATTTTTTTATTTTGAAAAACTTTTGTGTGTGTTTAGGGGACACCGTTGACGTAATTAGCCTTACTTCTTGTGATTACTATAAAGATTGATGACCTAACATTTATATTTAAACTTTGGTCTTTAAAATACTATTGTAATTAAATATATATATATATATATTTTTATGGGAGTTGGGATCATAAATTCACCTTGAATTTAGACTTATAAAGTAAGAGATCCAAGGACTTACTGTAGATAATTTGTACAAAATTTTTGTACAAAACTTTTGTTATTTGTGGCTATGGGGCGATCACAGGTTTTAAATCGGTGATTTAAACAGTTCATTTTTTAAATTACAACGTATATGATAGATTATTACATTTGTCTGTAAAAAAATAGGTGGTTTAATTTTTAAATAATATTTGTTATTTAATTTTTTGTTTTTTACAATTATGATCTAAACATTGTGGACTAAAAATGAATAGTAAGGGACGTGTGGTGGAGCACCATTCAATCCAAAAGCTTATCCCTTTTTAAAAAATCTACGGTCATATTAATAGATCTTTTATTTTAAATTGATAAAATTAAGATTTGTCACATTATTCAATATAATTAATTTTATTAACATCACAATCTACTCAAGTTTCCCCTAAAACCAAACGGAAAAATAGAAAATTGCAAAGTTATATTATGGATCTTTTGTATTGAATTTTTTGTTTTTTGTTTTTTTTTTTTTTCTGTGCAAATATATTTTTAATTATTAAATCGTATGTAAAAATTTCAAGATACATATAAATTATGAATATGATCTAATAATTTAAATTACATCAAGACAAAATGACAAAAAAAAAAATTAAAAGCAAAGGATTCATGTTAATATTGATGCAGATTAAAATATATTATAAAAAATGAAAAATATTAAGAACCCACCTTTATGAAATCATAACTTATTCCGAATGTGTTTGTGTGATGAAGATTAAATTGATGAAGCGTGAAGTTCATGAGTAAAATGAATTTGAATTATTGATTATTTTATTTTATTTTATTTTTATAGATAAATTCTAGATAACTATGGGTTTGTAATGTTCTTCTAAGAAAAAGCAATAACCAATGATAATCACTTGCGTTGCTCATTAGCCGCGTAATTAGCATGATGATTACGTAATCGCTTAGATCCATCCTTTGAAAATGGACATTTGATATTTGATCATTTTAAATGATTATGCATCAAAATCACTTAGTCTGATTACATTTTTTTTAATGAAATAGTTTTGTTTATTTCAGGGATTCTCAATGCAATTTTGAATAGTATGGCTCTACTCTTCCTATTGACTTAGATAATTTAGGGTTATTAAATTAAATACATTTTTAGAAAGATTGATCATATGTAAAAGTTGTCTCTTCCCTCTTCCTTGTCCTTTTTTTAGTGAATTTGTGAAGAATGTGTGCATTATGAGTTAACAAAATATGTTGAAACAATTCATCTTAATCTTCAACTTTTCAAAACTTGGCGATGATCTTATCTATGTAGAACAGAAATTTGATGTTTTAAGTAGCGTTACTTAGTCACTTTCCTAAAGATAATATTTGCACCCACCAAAAGGTGTACAGGGGGTTACAGTAAATTTGCCTCTAGGATACAATGAAGCCTGATCTAAAGATCAAGTCTATCGGCGTCTGCACTAACGAATAATCAAAAAAACCCAAGACACTGATAATTAAGTCTGCAGAATTTGATTATCAATAAGAAAAGCAGAAACTTACTCAAGAAACTCTTGATCGAAAATTCTAAATCAAGAGGGAGAGAGAGAGATAATTGCAGCGCGTGTGGTGCTTGCAGCGTAAGTGCATGTACACTAGCATCCATCTCATAATATCATATTCAAAGAAATATTCCATATGGCACTTTATTAAGTACTCAATGTTTTGCTCTCTTTTCAATGTGGGACAAAGTTCCCAAGCTTATTTCATATTTTCCAAAGAAAAACATGAAAGGTTTTGAAAATATCAAAAACTAAACAATAAATCTTGAAAACCCATTTTGAAAATTTCTCAACAAAATCAAGATTCAAAATCTTAACCATAAATTTTATTTTATTTTTATTTTTATTTTATTTTTTCAGATTTTGTAAACAAGTACCTTAGGAATATTGCTTAACAAAATGTAAGATGTATTTACATTTTTTATGACGCGCACTCTCATAAAAAATGTCCAATAATTTGGAACTTAATAACAAGCACTTTTAAGGCATTCATTAACAATTCTTTTTTGAATAATATTAGGGATTATGAAAAAAATATTATAAAATGCTTCATGAAGATTTTTCATCATTTGATTAGTGTGTGGTGTTTTCTCGTATGTGTAATTTAACGGCGGAGAATTTTTCATGATTATTTTCATGATTTTTTTTTCATGATACCTAAAATTACTCTTTTTTGTTTTATTTTTTAAAAGAGATAATTATAGCATGATCTAAAGTTCAGTTTCGACATGATCTAAAGTTCAGTTTCGAAACCAGTATGGACCTAGCGGTAAAGGATCCTATAATGAATTGTAAATCCAAACGTCGTAGGTTTAACTATTGCTGATATTTCCTAAACTTAACCGTTATATATGGTTTGTCTGATATTTCCTAAACTTAACTGATATACATGGTTTGTTTGCAAATATCTTTGTAATGTGACCATGCTTTGAAAAACAACAATGATTTAGACCATTAAAAAATACACCGTTAATAACAATAATGCATTGGGAATGGCAAAAAAAAAAAGAAAACAAGGCATAGAAAATGAGTAGGACCCATTGCCACATCATTAGTGCTCCCCCTAGTGCTCCCAAGCATTTTTCTTTGAAAAGACCCATTGTCATTAAAAAATACAAAAGAAGTTCAGGTTCTAATCTACCATAAAATTTACAAAATATAAAATTATATTAATGAGTAGGTAGTGGCTTCTTTTCAGTTTGAAATCAAATTAGAGTGTGATGTGGGTCTTTGTAGACTCATCACGGAGCCTACATTGATGATCCGAACCGTGCAATGTGTAAAATTCGTCGAATACTTCATCCTTACAAAAAATCACGTTAATCGGATATTGATATTCACTTGATTAGATCAAATTTGTGTTAACGATAGTATGATTTTAAAAATTAATTGTTGTCACAAATGTGATATAATCAATGACTATTGATATCCAATCAATGTGATATTTTACAGGAATAAAATATTTAACGAGCTCTGTACATTGAATAATTTGAATTATCGAGACAAATTCAAAATAAACCGGACTGACAATCTAGTTAGCTTACCAAACTGAAGAGGGTCAAGTTCCTAATATGTATACGTAAGATTATGTATAAAGTGCAATAAATAAAGAGACATCAAAATAAAAATAAAAGAATCCCTAGTTGGTACTCAAGGCTAATGTAGTATAGAATCTACCATAAAAAAATGGATTAATCATATCTTAATCTAACTTATGAAAAATATTCATGCCTTAATCTAAAATCAAGTTTCTGATCTACAATTAAAAAATATAGAGCTGTTCCTCGAGGCTGATAGACTATAGGAAGAATCTATTACCCATCAAAATCAGTTGTAAAGTTATGCTACAAACACACAAACAGATCACACAATCAAATACATAAATCTTTTCCTGTGTTCGTAAACTAAAATAGAAAGGACACATATCTCTCGCATAGGTTAGACAAATGATTGTGTGTTGATACATTATATATATATATATATAATAAAATAGGAGAATTTTTAAATTTTTAATATATTTTTGTCCCACTAAGATATTTGAATGATTTAGATCGGTTCAAATTATAAAACAATGGTAGAGGTGTATTTTCTAAAAAATGTTCTAGGTATACATTTTCTATTTTTTCACTTCCTTCTCTTACTTTTTTCTTTTTTCACTCATCCTTCCATAATCTCATGAATAATCCTATGAGATTCCACCATTTTCTCTCTTTTCTTTTTATTTTTTTATTTTTCTATATTCATTTATTATCTCATTTTTATTCATTTATTTTTATTTATACCGTTCTTTTAAATACGAACAGACACTTATATATATATATATATAGAAAATGGGATGCAATTATTTGAATGACTACTTATCAAAAAAGTTTAATAGATTTGGGATTCATGAATCCAGTTGAATCTATTTATTTTATTTTTTAAATTTATGCATTTTTTTTTTAAATGGTTGTTTGAACTTTGGGTGGTGTGTTAAATTATTTAATTGTGAGGCTGCGATCGCTCGCCCACGTTATGTCACTAATCTGCTACGTGAGCTGATTAAGCCCGGGTTTGGCTATCATTTTGGGATTAAAAGAAGTACAAAATAATAAAATAGACTAAATAAGTGAATAAGACAAAATATAGCATCCAATTTATAATTATTATATTTTTTCTCTCACAAAAGTAAAAAAAACCAACAAAATCCAAACCAAACGAGACTAAAAAAATCAGGCTAAAAAAGTCATAATACAAAAAATGTGACTATATTAGCCAATGTCAAACGAAGCTTAAAGATGTCCTAAAAGGGTTTTATTCAGAGAAATATTGGAAAATTATACCAAAAAAAGAAAAAGTACTACAATGAAATTTTAATTTTTTTTTTAGATAACTGTTGAAATGTTTAAGCTAAGAAGGGCATAAGTCATTAGGTCGAGTAAATTTTTTTTGTTGGTGAGAAATCTACCTTTTGTGAAATAATTTGGTGAGGAGTCATTTTATTTGTTTTGAAAGACATTTTGTTTTCAATTTTATCTCTTAATTTATCTGTTGACTTTTTTTTATCTGTTGACTTTCATTGACTATCTGTTCAATAAAGTTTTTCTATTTGTTCAATTTTTTTCCTATTTATTCAAATTTTTTACCATATCTGTTCAAATTTTTCTCTATTTGTTCAAATTATGTGGGTTTCTACCTCTATTTGTTCAAATTCTATGAGTTTCTCTTTGTTATTGTCTATTTGAAACAATATCGGTTGAAATATGTGTTTTATTTTTTTATTATCTGTCCAAAAAAGTCTTATCTGTTCAATTTTTCCCTTATCTGTCCAAAATTCCAAAATTTCTCCATATCTACATATCAAGCACCTATTATCTGTTCAAAATAGATTTGTCTTATCTGTCAATATTTGTTTTATTTTGTTGTAATCTATTTCATTATCAACAACAACAACAACAATTCCAATCACAATCACAATCAACAATAGATAATAAAGAGAAAAAAAAAAGAAAAAAAAATTGAACATTTTCATCCATATCCAGATCCAAGCTCTCATTGTAAGAGAACACCCACACCTCTTACACTTTATCAGATTACCCCATACACACTTCATTAGATCTGTGGCCCTTAAGAGCCTCATTTCTCTGCTCTCTATGCTTTGCACTCCTAAAACACATCCCCAAGCCTTGAACCTCATTGCTAGGCATAATAGAACTCTCATGTTCCTTCATTTCGTTATCTCCACTCATGAAATCATAGGCAAAGCTCTGAAGCCCGCAAATATCACAATATCTCTCTTGAAAATTTCAACAAACACCTACAAACTACTGATCATTTGAAATCTACATAATTCAAGCTTTAATATTGTGGAAAGGTTTAGGAGTTGAGAGAGACATTGAAGAAGAGGCGGTCGTTGGAGAGCGAGTGGAAGTGGTGAAAGTCGAGGTAAGAGGTGGAGCCGTGGCTGTGGAAGGCATTGAAGTCACTATGTCTCACTAGAATCACCTCCAAAACGCTAATCATCGTCGCGTTCCGAGCAAATGTGCCGACGTTGTGCCTCTTCACTATGGTGCATACTGCCGCGTAGCTCTCAAATTCACTTTGATTTTCTATTTATGTATATGTATGTATATGAAGAGAGAGAGAGAGAGAGAGAGAGAGAGAGAGAGAGAGAGAGACCTTTGAGTTTGAACAGAAGAGTAAGATTGAGATCTCAAATTTGATGGAAGGTGGAGATCTTAGGCCACGTTTGTTTGGCGGATTAGGTTGGATGGGATTGTTGGTAGGGGGATGGTTAGTGAAGAGATTGTTAATGTGGGAATTGTTAGTGAGGGGATTAAGTAAAAGTGTGTTTGTTTTGATGATAGTGGAAGAGATGGTTAGTGATGAGATTGTTATATTATTTTTATATAAAATAAAAAAATATATATTTCTATATTAAAAAAATTATTAATCAAATATAAAAAAAATTAAAAATAATAGGTTGTGCTTGGGTTAAAAAAAAAATACACTTATTTTTCCTATTCCCTCACTATTTTTTTAATCCCATGCTTTCCCAAGAAAAGTTAAGCCCATTGCCGTACATTATTGACAATTCCATTGGACTAATAATCCAGTAGAGTATAAGGCTTACCAAACAAGCCATAGGTGAGGTGGCCTTACTAGCAATCCAATCCCCTCAATGAGTCACCCAAACAAACATGCCCTTAGATCTAACAAAATCAGAGGAAGGCGATGGTGGTTGTAGGAGACAGTGGTATTGAGAAGAGAGACTGATCGAGATGAAGAAGAGAGAAGAGAGTGAAAGGAGATTTGAGATCTAAGCATCACGGCGACAAGATTGTCGTGATTGAAGTGTTGGGTATACCTCCTTATTGGAGTGTGGGACCCAATTGGTTTTGGAAAAAGAGTTTTAAGTTGGCTTGGTTTAGGTATAATATTTTTATATATTATATTTGTGGAGGCCCAATCCAATTTGGATACAATTAGGGTTTAATTACAAAACCCTAGATTCATTATATTATATTATTTTTTGTTTATTGGAGGCAATATTGTTTTTGGTTGTTCAACACACAAGCAAGAGTGGCGGCTGCTATAGGTTCTTCGGGAACAGTGCCGAAGATTGGAATAGTGGGTCAATTTCGGTTTTTGAAGCTCAGGTTTTTGGGGCTTCTTCGGTTGGTGTTTGGTTCGTTATTTTGGGTCTTCTTCAACTTTGGTTCTGAAGATTTTGGTTCATCTATTTGGTGAGGTCTTTCTTCTTATTTATTTTTGTGATTATTTGGAATTCACCTAAGGGTGGTTTTGTGAGACCATTAGTGTCTCGTTTGTAATCGTTTGGAACTTATTTGGTTGATAGTGGAATCGGATTTCGATCCCGTGGATGTACCTCACATTGAGGGAACCACGTAAAATTCTTGTGTTGCCTTTGATTTAATTTTTCCGCATTAGTTTTTATTCCCATTGATTGATTTACTTGTGGGGATTCATCGATTTTCCCTAACAACTGGTATCAGAGCTTACGGTTTATTTGGATTTATTTATTTGTGTAAATCAATGGAGGGGAATGTGGGTCGTATGTCTAGCTTCAATGGAAGCAATTGGGTAACTTGGAAAACTAAAATGGAGGACATATTATTTTGTAAAGATTTGTATGGACCCATTGAGGGTGATAGTAACAAATCAAAAGATGGTTATTTTTCAAAGAAAGACGTTGAGTGTTATTATTGCCATCAGAAAGGGCACATGAAGCGGGAATGCCGAAAGCTCAAGAACAAGGAGAAAAGGCGTGACAAAAGTGTGGATAAGAAGCAAGAAGATACAACGGCAATTACTACCGATGATATCATGGTCGTTTGTGAAGATGATTGTATCAATTTTGTGGGCCAAGAGAGCAATTGGGTGATTGATTCCGGTGCTTCTTTTCATGTGACTTCTCGAGTTGATTTCTTCACTACCTACACTGCAGGAGATTATGGTTCTGTTCGAATGGGTAATGAAGGTTTGTCCAAGATTATTGGTATGGGTGATATTTGCTTGGAAACAAATTTGGGTTGCAAATTGTTGCTTAAGGATGTGAGGCATGTTCCCGACATTCGCCTCAATTTGATCTCTACTGGGAAGCTAGATGATGAAGGCTTCAACAACAAATTTGGTGATGGAATATGGAAGCTCACAAAAGGTTCTTTGGTGGTGGCTAAGTGCAAGAAGACTCATACACTTTATTCGATGCAAGGAAAAATTTGTAAAGATGTTGTCAATGCACTTGAAGATGATACTTCTACTGAATTGTGGCACAGGCGACTTGGACACATGAGTGAAAAGGGGCTGCAAGTATTGTTCAAGAAAGAGCTTCTACCCGGTTTGAAAGGTACACATCTTAAAACTTGTGTTCATTGTTTGGCGGGTAAACAACATAGAGTTTCTTTTCATAAAAATGTTGCTTCTAGAAAAGAAAATGTGTTGGAGTTAATTCATTCGGATGTTTGTGGTCCTTTAAAAGTTAGAACACATGGTGGTGCACTTTATTTTGTTACTTTCATTGATGATTATTCAAGAAAAGTTTGGGCTTATCTGCTAAAAACTAAAGATCAAGTTCTAGAAGTATTTAAGCATTTTCAGGCCATGGTTGAAAGAGAAACAGGGCAGAAATTGAAGTGCATCCGAACAGACAATGGTGGTGAATACATTGGGCCATTTGATGAGTATTGTCGTAGCCAAGGTATTCGGCATCAAAAGACAGTTAAGAAGACTCCTCAACAAAATGGCGTTGCCGAGAGGATGAACCGCACCATTGTGGAAAGAACAAGGTGTTTGCTTTCACAAGCTAAATTGCCAAGAGCCTTTTGGGGTGAGGCAATGAGTACAGCGGTTGACTTGATTAATTTGTCTCCTTGCTATCCTTTGAATGGTGATGTTCCTGAAAGAGTTTGGTCTGGCAAAGATGTGTCTTATGAGCACTTAAGAGTGTTTGGTTGCCGAGCTTTTGTTCACATTCCAAAGGATGAGAGGTCCAAGCTTGATAGTAAGTCAAGACAATGTATTTTTCTTGGCTATAGGCGTGATGAATTCAGGTATAGATTATGGGATCCGGTCGACAAGAAAGTTATTCGAAGCCGTGATGTTGTGTTTCTTGAAGACCAAACAATTGAAGACTTTGGTAAAGGTGATCAACCAGAGCCAAAAACTAGTGATCTCATTGATATGGATCCATCTCCTTCATCTCCAGTTGATGATGAAAATGGGGGAGATGTGCAGCCACATATTGAAGATGTGGAGGATGATGCTAATCCTAATGAAGTTGAGCCAGAAATTGAGGAAGAACATCCAACTCAAGAACCGCCACCACAACTTGAGTTGAGGAAATCTACAAGGGACCGACAACCTTCAAGAAAGTATCCTCCCAATGAATTTGTGTTGATTTCCGATCAAGGGGAGCCGGAGAGCTACCAAGAAGCAATTGAGCATGTAAAGAAAGGTGATTGGAAAAAGGCCATGGAAGAGGAGATGAATTCCTTACTTGAAAATCACACTTATGATTTAGTGAAGTTGCCTAAAGGGAGGAAAATTCTGAAAAATAAGTGGGTCTTCAAATTGAAGAATGATAGGAAGAATCTGAGGTACAAAGCGCGTCTTGTTGTGAAAAGCTTTGGGCAAAAAAAAAGGCATTGACTTTGACGAGATTTTCTCGCCGGTTGTGAAGATGTCTTCTATTCGGGTTGTACTTGGCATGGCTGCAAGTATGAACCTTGAAGTTGAACAACTTGATGTAAAGACCGCATTTCTTCACGGTGATCTTGAAGAAGAAATTTACATGGAGCAACCGGAAGGTTTTGTGGAAAAAGGGAAAGAGAAATTTGTTTGCAAATTGAAGAAAAGTTTGTATGGTCTCAAGCAAGCTCCGCGGCAATGGTACAAAAAATTTGACTCTTTCATGATGAATAATGGTTTTTCTAAAACCACTTCGGACCATTGTGTGTTTGTGAAAAATTTCCCGAATGGTAAATTTATTATTCTGTTGCTTTATGTTGATGACATGTTAATTGTGGGTCAAGATTCTACCATGATTAACAAGTTGAAGTTAGAGTTGAGTAAATCTTTTGCTATGAAAGATTTGGGGCCGGCAAAGCAAATACTTGGTATGAAAATTGTTCGTGATCGCAAAGAGGGACTGATTTGGTTGTCTCAAGAGAGCTACATTGAGAAAGTTCTTGAGAGGTTCAACATGGATAAAGCAAAGCCGGTTGGTTGTCCACTTGCAGGTCACTTCAAACTTAGTTCGAATCAATGTCCTACAAGTGAGAAAGATAAAGAAGAGATGTTGAAAGTTCCTTATGCTTCAGCAGTTGGTTCTTTGATGTACGCCATGGTTTGTACAAGGCCGGATATTGCTCACGCAGTTGGTGTGGTGAGTCGTTTTCTCTCTAATCCGGGTAAAGAACATTGGGCAGCGGTAAAATGGATTCTAAGATATCTTCGAGGGACTTCGAAGGTGTGTTTGTGTTTTGGGGATGGTAAGCCGATGCTTGATGGATTCACAGATTCTGACATGGCTGGTGATGTTGATTCTAGGAAATCTACTTCGGGGTATTTGATGACTTTTGCAGGGGGAGCTGTGGCATGGAAATCTAAATTACAAAAATGTGTTGCTCTCTCAACTACCGAAGCTGAATTTATTGCCATTACAGAAGCTTGCAAAGAAGAGTTGTGGTTGAAGAAATTTTTGCAAGAGTTGGGTTTGAAGCAAGAAAAGTATGTGCTTTATTGTGATAGTCAAAGTGCTATTCACTTGAGTAAAAATTCTACTTTTCATTCGAGATCGAAACATATTGATGTGAGATACCATTGGATTCGTGATGTGTTAGATTCGAAATTGTTACAACTCGAAAAGGTTCACACAGATGATAATATTTCAGATATGCTGACTAAGACTTTGTCGAGGGACAAACATTTAAAGTGTCGAACTTTGGCGGGTATGGTTGATGTCTCCACCTAAGTCGGTAGGGGGAGAATTGTTGGGTATACCTCCTTATTGGAGTGTGGGACCCAATTGGTTTTGGAAAAAGAGTTTTAAGTTGGCTTGGTTTAGGTATAATATTTTTATATATTATATTTGTGGAGGCCCAATCCAATTTGGATACAATTAGGGTTTAATTACAAAACCCTAGATTCATTATATTATATTATTTTTTGTTTATTGGAGGCAATATTGTTTTTGGTTGTTCAACACACAAGCAAGAGTGGCGGCTGCTATAGGTTCTTCGGGAACAGTGCCGAAGATTGGAATAGTGGGTCAATTTCGGTTTTTGAAGCTCAGGTTTTTGGGGCTTCTTCGGTTGGTGTTTGGTTCGTTATTTTGGGTCTTCTTCAACTTTGGTTCTGAAGATTTTGGTTCATCTATTTGGTGAGGTCTTTCTTCTTATTTATTTTTGTGATTATTTGGAATTCACCTAAGGGTGGTTTTGTGAGACCATTAGTGTCTCGTTTGTAATCGTTTGGAACTTATTTGGTTGATAGTGGAATCGGATTTCGATCCCGTGGATGTACCTCACATTGAGGGAACCACGTAAAATTCTTGTGTTGCCTTTGATTTAATTTTTCCGCATTAGTTTTTATTCCCATTGATTGATTTACTTGTGGGGATTCATCGATTTTCCCTAACATGAAGCACCTTGGCGGCAACATCGGAGAGAGAGAAGAGGGTCGGCAACAACGGTGGTTGTGTCGGCGGCTAAAGAGAAGAGAGAGAGAGAGAAGTGCGACTTGTGTAGGGTTTGTTTAGAAAATAATATATATATATACATATAAGAGTATTTTGGTCATCTTGTTTAAGTTTTCTTTTTGGACAAAGTATTTAAACTCCTGATCCTTTGGCTAAACAAAATTGAGATTTGAATTTATGGATCGATTACTTGTTTTTTTTTTTTCAACAATATTTGTCATTTCACAGCCTCTTATGCGTAAACAATAATAGAAAGAATCTACCATGAAGAATTGGATTGATCATGACTTAGGCTTATTTTAGAAATTAGGTTAAAAGTTGACTTTTTAATTTTTTTTTTAAAGAAATAATATGATTGAAAAAAATTAAAAAGATGACTTTTAGCTGAATTCCTTAAAGTAAGCCTTAATATGACTTCTGAAAAAACAAAATTATTTCTTAATCTAAAGTCAGTTTTCTCATCTACAATAAAATAATATCTAGTTGCTATTTGAGGCTAATAAACTTCAGAAAGAATCTATTACCAACTAAAATTGCAAATATTGAGAACTTATTGATATTATTGTGTCATGTAGCCCCCACTTCGACCCCACTTAAAAATAAAAAATAAAAAAATGGGATACAATCATTTAGATGACTACTTATCAAAAGTTTATTAAATTTGGGATCCATGAATCCATTTGAATCTTCTCCTTTTCTACTTCTTCTCTTTATTTATTTATTTATTTATAATTTCTACTTTTTATAATTTTAATTTTAACTAAAAAAATTGTTAGGCTTCGAATCACCAACGTAATCACGCATAATCTCCTTCGTGAGCTGATTAGGGATGGTTTAAGGGTTTTTATTAAGAGAAAATAATAAATATTTCCGTCAATTCAACTTTCAAGGTTTTATTTCACATGCTTCTTATGCCTATACAAACAACAAATGACAAACATGAAAATAATACGAAAAATTTGAAACCATATAATTTAAATTTTATTGGGTTATTTTACTTTTATGCTTTCAGCTTCTTGTTTTTTTTTCCTATTTTAAAATGACAGTTATTGAGTTAGACATTCGTTTTTATTTAAATCACATAAGCTAAAATCAGAAGAACTCTAAGAACTAATAATCAAATGAAATTGGTAGTTTAGAAACGAAATTAAAAAAATAACAATAATTTAGGAGATATAAAAGTGAAATTAAAAATCGAAATGGTTCTATAGAATTGATAAACAGTGTAACTTGTCTAACTTAATTAATAACATTATTATTATAATGAAAGGTTTGGCCCTTAGTATTTAAAACTAATCAAGGGACGCGGCCTCTCAAAGAAGCAGCAGTCAGCCAACAAAGCATCTCAGAATATTCATTATTATTCACTGAATATTAATGAATATTATTCACTAGTATATAAATATATTCATGTGAATATTCAAACAATGACTTAATTAGCAACAGATAGGGACCTGTAATCTCTATTATTTTTAAAAGAAATGATAAAAAAATAAAGATCATGTCTCATCAGATTATGACAGCATCAATGGTCATCATAAAAATTCATTGGGTGAATCTTTCACAAGTTGAAGATTAATTATAAGCACAAAACCAGAAAGTCCAAAGTGTTGATTTTGCCACCTTGTTCTTGTTTTTCTATCAATTTAATGTGTAACAAGAAGTAATAGGTAGTAGGTCAACTAACATGAATCTAATCCACCATTGAAATGGATGTAGGGTGCAGATACATGCACATGTCCTAAACCATTCTTCTATTAGCACATAATTGACCACACTTGTTTCAAATTAGTGTAAGGCTTACAAAAATGTAAAACTCACACCTCATGTAGAATGGTTATGTCCAAATTTTGTGATCATTTCTATGTTGATACAATCAACCATTCAAGAAAGTCTAATAATAGATACTCACAATTACCACTTCATAATATAAGAAAGGCCCCGTTAACAAGAAACAAAAAAAATGAGATAATCAATCTTTACTTTTAGTAGTAATTGACTTCCTGACCTCTCAATTGACAGTGTACAGAAGTGCCAACTAAATTGGTCTCACTGGTTGGGTCTCTAATTTAAAATTTCAAAAATTTGATATTGCATTTTATATATTTGTTACATATACGTCCATCCGGGCAAATTACAAACACCCCCCTTGAGGTTGAGAAATTACATCCCGCCCCCTGAGGTTTATATTTCCATAACAAATTACCCCCTGAGGTTTTTATTTTCATACAGATTCCCTCCTAATTTCTCCTAATTTGTTATGAAAATTTGACTCTCAGGGGGCAATTTGTAATTTCTCAAACCTCAGGGGGAATCTGTATTTTCACCAAACCTTAAGGGAGGTGTTTGTAATTTGCCCAAAAGATAAAAACAAAAAAACATCAATAACTCCATCCAATTTCCATCCAAAGCAAGATTGGGATGTTAAAGCATTATCCAACCTCTTAAATCCACAACTTTGTTCATAATACATGTACCAACAGAGATCTCCAGCTCAGTTCAAATGATTGAATCAGAAGAGAAAATGAAGAAATAAAGAATTTTTAGCTATTTTCACTAGCCCGCAAGGGACTCAACTTCTCCAATGAGAACCAAAACGATTAATTTTTGTGTGCGCACTCTATGTGTGTTGTTGTATTTGCATGGGCAACTAGGCTAAACATCATCAAGTAACACAAAGTTCTAATTCCCATGATCGGAAAACATCTACTAGTAAACTAGAAGCTAATAGACTGAGAAATAAAATTAAAAATGATATGGGTACTTGAGAGCACAAAACATTTCACCGAGACTCCCAATCCTTCAGCTTCTTGCTTCCTCTGGGTTTTGCTATATAGGTGCATTCATCCTGCCATTTTCGCATTATACTTGGTCTGAAGAGGATCATTGTCTGTACACCTGTATTACAATAAACCTCAACTAGGAAAGGGTAAGTTCTAAATAAAATAACCGTTCCAATATAAACCAAAGTTATAAGAGCAGAACTTAAACATAATTTGGATGTTAACACAATATAGCATTACAAATAAGCAGTGATTTTGAACCCAAATTCCAATAGATGCCATAAAATAATATTGATACAAGCTTAAAAAATCCAAATTCCAATAGTCACAAGTTCTACACTAATAATGAAACAAGCTTAAAAAAATGGTTCTCCTTTATGCCACACTATGCCATTCTCCACCTCAAAGATAAGCCTCTTAGCCAATTCGTCTCACACCCTCACGATGCCTCTCCACAAGCCCACAACATAAGGCCCAATTACAATACCAGTAAACCTATCACCCTTCTCCACAAGCTCTCATTCTCCAAAGCAAAAACCTCTACAGCCACTTGCCCAGCAAAGCTTTGCTAAACACCAAACTTAGGAATTCCTAAGCCTTCCCTTTGGATTGGTAAGAATAATCTATCCCACTCCAACAAAAACAAAGTCACTCGGCAATCTCTCCAATCTTCTAGGCATTGACCAAGGTATAGTGAAGATGGATACAAAGTAGGCAGGCTAAAAAAGGTGCTCTTGATCAAAATCAAACTTGCACTTTTGATAGTTAACTGTCTCTTCCATGACGCAAGTCTTCTTTCATATCCCTCCACCCCCAATCCCAAACTACCTTAGCTCTGAACGATGACCCAAAAGGCATGTGACATGTCTAGGCAGGAGAAAGGCATGTGAAATCCAAGGAAATCTACCACATTATCCACTTCCCCCGCTCTCTTGTCATCATCCGTGTATCTACATCAGTAGTAGTATTAGCCTCCAATTCCAAATTCTTCTGAATTTTCTTCATCCTAATATTCCCATCTTCATCTGCATCATCCACTCTCATTCAGGAGCTTTACCAGGCCAATACCTTTTCAACTTTTGTTTTCCCAACTTTACCGTTTATCCCTAATGGCAATAACAGTATCACCAAAACCTACCGTTACAGACATTCTTGTGAGAGACATGCGAGCGCTGAGAAAAATGAGAGTTATCTGTTTGTAAATAGACAATTCTGTTGTTAAAAACACAAGAAGCTGAACCAATGTTCAATCCCGGCAATCAAAAAAAAAAAAAAAAGGTCATGAAAGATTAGTCTGAAACACTCATTTTAATCTATATTAGGACAGAATTATCCCTACCAAAGTAAATACTCGCAATACTATCTTCCATTAGGAGTGTGCATCAGTTGATTTGGTATGGATAGAACTATATCCATAACCAAACCAAACATGATCGGTTCAAAGTTTTTTGACCCAGGACCAACCCAATCCTTCCCCACAACCAATGCATACCAACATGATGTAGCTCAGTTGTTCATATTTGAATTCCAGTTCCGCCACACTGAAAATAAGTGAATAATTTCTATACAAAACAGAGCCTCAAAATTCAATCTTACATCATCAGAAACTTCTCAAAAGAACATAATCAACAATAAACAAGGCTTGAATACTATAACAAAACACAACGATGAACAAAACATTATTTTGAATTTGAAGGAATAAGGAATAAACAGAGTACAAACAATTGTTTCAAATTTAGAGGAACAAAGGATTGTTTTTAATTTTAAGGAGCTTAAATAGAATTTTATGTAAAATATATGAAGGTCTGTGCTTCTGGATGGTTCAGTTTGGGTATAATCTACCCAAAAACTGAACTAATCTGATCGGATTGTGCGGGTTGTGTTTTGTGGGGTGTCTATCATTATTGTTTTAAGATTTAAAGTTTCAATGTAATTTTCTCAAATTATTGAATTAAAAAATTATTAAAAATACACATGGCACATTATCATTGGTTCTTCTATTTTAATATTTTAATTAAATCCTTGATTAATATGAAAAATCTTTTAAATTTATTAATTTATGAACTATTTATTTATGGTATCTATTGTCATTAGTATCTATATCTATATTCTATTTCTATAATTTTAAATTTTAAAAGGAAAATTTAGTCAAAATCCTTTCTATTGGACCCTTATTTGGTAAAAAGGATAACCCAATTTATTTTTCTTCATAAACCCTCTAAGGAGAAAACACATAATTGAGTAAAGATAAAGTAAAATACTTTTTTTTTTTTTTCTTGGACAATATTGCCAGAGTAACATGTTATTGTGTACCAAAGTAATATTTTACTGTCAAATAGAGTAACATATTACTGTCAAATAGAGTAATTGTCAAACAGAGTAACATGTTACTGTGAGATAGAGTAACATGTTATTGTCAAACAGAGTAATATGTTACTATTATTGTTTACATTAATTTTAATGGTAATATTTAAAAAAAAAAAAAAGAATTTCATAATCAACATGGATCCTATTTGATAGATTTTTATGAGAGAATTCTAAAAATATTAATTTTATTAAAAACCAACATCTATATCAAAAGTTATATTATTTTAAAGTTTAATATTTTGATAATAGTGATATTTGTTAAATTTTTCAAGAAAAACTTTTTATGCTTGTCTTTAATGCATTAAAATTTTATTATGAGGGGGTTTTGACCAAATCCCCCATTTTAAAATTACTTATATAGAAAGTCAAAAAATGAATTTTAGCCATATCTTTTTATCAAAATTTAAGTCATATCTAATTTGAAATTAGAAATTTTTTATAATAATATTTCAAATGGAATTTTATCCTTATAAAATTTGAACATATTTGTATTTTTTTGAAAAATAAAATATAAATGTGACATGAAACACGTGTGGCATAAAACTATTGGCCTATCTAGTCATATCTAATTTTAAATTTTTTTTAAAAAAATGTAAATAGAATTTTAAAACAAAAATTTAACCATACTCAACCCTACAACTAATTTAAAATTTAGAAAAAAAATCGAAATAAAATTTTAATAATAATTTATAAAAAGTTATAAAATTCAAGTATTTATGTCCTAATCCTATTAAGAAAATATGAAATTAAAACTTAAAATTTTAAATATAAAGTTTAAATTAATAATTAATAATTAATACTTCACTTCTCTTAAGCAAGTCTTAGGCCAAAAGCACAACAGATATTGTAGTGCCTCCAAATAAATGACATAAGATAAATCTGATAATTCCATACAATTACACTAATCACAAATCTAGTGGGCAAGTCTCTATATTTGTATTCCAATCATGCGAGAGGTTTACAAAAGGAGTCCACATGCAATATAGATTCAGACTTCAAAAGAGTAAATCCATATCATGTGCGACAATAAAAACAAAAGAGATAACACAACATAAATGCCCTAAAGGCTACAAGTTCTAAGGCTTAAGTCCGATTACACAAAAAATGGTTATCTAAATACCTATACAATTACAGCCCTTGGCTTATCAAAACATACAACAACAAAAATATACAAAAGAGCCTCATGCTCTCAAAACACATTCCTTGTCTTTAGCTAGGCGGAATCACCACTTCATTTCCTGCACAAATTCACTAGGGGTGAGCACAAAACCCAATAAGAAGATCTTAACAAAGTATTTATGTTTAAGCAGTCTCACGATATGCATGCTATGCAATGTTATGCTCCAAAAATCCATATCTTTATTCCTTTTTAAAAATCATGTGCAATGCTCTTTGAAAAATAAAAATAAAAATAAAAATACACCATCTCAGTAATTTCATAATACACAGTGGGGTGGTAAATACAACTCAGGTAATCCTTAAACTGGTGTTTGCAAATAGGCTTACCGGCTCTTAACTGGAAGACACATGGTACCTACTCAGCGCGTGTTTTCGAGCTTTCACTTTGGATACTCAGGCAAACTTAAACAATACCAATCTACCCTCCCTATTCGGACTTACCAATGTATTTACCCCAAAACCTTTTCAATATCATCAATTATTTTCTCAAAACAATGAATTCATTTCCAAAACATGACCATAATAATCGGTATTCAAATCTATGTAAATGAATTTATATAAATGAAATTTTACAATTTCCATATTTCTCAGCATTATGTCTTCAATAATGCAATTATCAACATCTCTCAATTTAATAATTATTAACCATATCCATGTGACATATTCACCAATGCTATAAAATTTCCAATTTTTCCATGATCTAAGTATTTTCATTATACTACCTGTGTGTGTCAATTTCCGACCACACTGCCAAACAGGTACTCAGCTGGAGAACACCGGCAAAATAGATTGAGCCCGAACAACCTGTCAACAAAAAGATAAGATTCTGGCGGTGGTTCGTCCACCTGGGAGCACTCCGACGATCAAGTCAGTTATTTCTCAAAGATAGCAAAAGTGCTTAACTCACTATTCAGAATACAAAAAGCGTACTTTAGACCCATGGGGGTGCCTCTCTTTTATAGCCAACACAGACCTAATCCCAGTAGAAGCCTAGCTTCAATGGATTCTGTCTCATTGTTAATCTTGGACTCCTAGTTAGACTGGGATAAACTCTCTAAGAGTCTTATCTTTATCTAAACTGAAGTTTTCTCTCATTCTAGGACTCTTGTCCCTTATCCACTTATCCCGGATTCCGGTATCTTCGCAGATAACCTCGGCCTCGCTGAAATTACCTCAGCATCACGACCATGACACGTGGCATCTTGGCTGGCACTCCGGTGACACCTCGGCCACGTGTCGTCATTCAAAAGTTATGTCCCCACAACTGCCCCCTAGGTTCTATTACTTCGGCATCCTGAGGTGATGGATCCTATATCATTTCTTTCATTTAGTATGTTGGCTAAACTCATTTTATCCTTCATTACCAAGGCCATCATTCGTCGGCTCAAATTTGACCAAGACTTATAGTCGGTTTTCATCAATGCTTTAGAACTATTAACCAAGCTTGTTCAAGTTTCTCAGCCGAGATCGTCCCTAAAGCCGAAGTCTTTGCTTTATCAAATCAAGAACTCCAAGAGTTTCTTCACGCGTATGAGCTGTCACGCCCAGTATTTCAACCGTTTTAGCGATGCGTCTTTCCCTCACTAGATCGTACTTGACATGCACCTTTAAGTCGCCTCGCATCTGCGTGCGCCGTCTGACAAGCACGTCGTCCTAGGCACATTGATTGTAATTTTGCCGCCATTTCGTGGTTTTGATCAAAACCACTTCGCTCTCTCCGTCTTTTCACTTTTGCATCTTCAATTTCGTGCTAACTCTATCTCTTTACTCTCCCAAATCCGCCATTGTCTTCAAGCTCTCAAGCTCTGCAACCACTTCCACTCTTCCCCTCCGGCGAAGCTTTTGCTGATCTTTTCTGATTGCTGCCATCATCTGACTTCGGCGTACTCAACACTGGCTTCACTCTTCTGGTAAGCCACTATTTCCTCTTTTATCAGTCTGTGTTTTTCTTTAAAAAAACTTTACTGTATTACTTGTTGCCATTGTCATTTTGTTCACGTTCTTGATTATAAATCCATGCGTATGATTTTAACCATGTATTTGAGCACGTTTACTTTATGATTTCGCTTTTGCCCAATCCGTTTCTTGAATACACCCACTGTTCACCCATTTGTTCATTTTTGCCACTGTTCTTGGCCTCACTATTCCTGATTCTGAATCTTCGTTCTTGTTTCTGTTTTCTGTGTTTTCTTTAGATTCCTGACTTCAATTCTTGTTTCCATAGTCTCTGGTTTGGGATTTGTTGTAGAACCCACGAATTTTAGGAAAAACTGAAACAAACTTCACTTAGATCCTAAAAATTTCTTGCCCTATCCTTCTTCTAGGTTTTGCCGAGGTCCCTCCAACCTTTACAAAACACACCCTTCTGAAATCCAACACATTCCCCCCAAGCCGACATCATGGGTATGTGGAGGCATAGGGTAGACACCCCAACTAAGTTAGAATACTTCAGGCAGGAGTTTTCCATCCCAGCCGATGTTCACCTTAGGTTGGCTGGGGAGGACGATTCCATCATGCCCACAGTTACCTCCATGCCCTTCCCAATTGTAGCTTTCGTAGAGTGTGGACTTAGGTTCCCTCTCAACATCCTTTTTTGAGAAGTCCTTCACTATTATAAACTCAACCCAATGCAGCTTGCCATTAACTCCTACCGAGTTATTAATGGTATCATTGCCTTAGCCAAAAAAGAGAATGCTAGGGTTACCCTTGCCGACATCCAATATTGTTACACCATATGCGGCCTTAAGTTAGAAAAAGGCTACATTTACTACCTTAAGCTGAGGTCCACAGAATACAAACTCGTTGCCGACCTCCCAAACTCTAACAAGGGAGCTGGGGATGATTACCTCATTGTCTCGGGCAACTGTGAGTTCGCTCCGGACGAGGACCTTCACCTCTACCCTCTTAGCCGCACATTATTCAAAGAGGGAGATGGTAAGAACCAAGTGTTACATTTACTTGCTTTCAAGTCTTTAATACTTTGCTCATTCTATATGTTCTGACGTCTATTTTTTCTTGCAGTTCTTCCACAGCCACCCAAGGACTTTCGCAAGTTCTTCTTTCCTAGCAAGGACCTCAAAAAGCTGTTGGATCTGCTAGTCGAGCGGCGGAGAGCTCCTTTGCTGCTCAATTTCATCTCGACTTATAAGTCGGTACTCCCCGATGTCCCGAAGAAGAAGAAAAGCAAGTCTCCCCTTTCCGCCACAACTCCTCAAACAGCTTCATCACCTCGGCCAGATCAAGGATCAACCTCTGATCCAGAAGAGCAACCGTCGACCTCGGCTCCACAACTGATCCCTCCATCCCAACGCAGACGTCGACGTCGAAGTGCAATTGCTGCTGAGATAGGTCGCAAGAAAGTTGTTGCAGACAACCTCCTTGCCGACATCCCCAACACAGTCACCACACAACCTTCTCCATCCCAGTCTGAACCAAAACCAAAACCCAAAAGATTGAAGAAGGCCTGACCTAAGGCAACGGTGACTCAGATCAACTATGAGGATATCTTGCCGATCTCCAAAATTGCTGAGGCAGAAAAGAGTGCCACTGCCGCCGAGAAGAGGCCCGCCGAGGCTGCTCCCTCTGAGTCAACGCGGTCAAAAAGGCCGAGGTCTGAATCCGCTACAGTCTCGGGGTCTATGAAATCCGATGACCCTTGGGTCCCTCCAATCACCATTGAGGACAAGCCGGTCAGGGCTGGTGAAGTGCCGACGACATTGAAGTCGGCATTGCCCTCTCTACCGCATTTCTCCTTCCCGAAGATCTCAATCGTAACGCCAAGATGAGCGAGTACGAAAGTTTTGCTTTGATGTTGCAGCACTCCGTACAGGTAAGCCCCCATCACTTGGTGCTTTCCACTTCTGTCTTTTCATACTTAGAGAATTTTACTAACTTCTGTTATGTTTCATTTCTTCTAGGCGATCCAGCATGCCCACTCATTTGCAATGCAAGCCTTCAGCATTAAAAAGGAGTCGGCTAACAAGACCAGGGAGGCTACCAACTTGTCCAAGTCTCTTAGCAAGGCTGAGGGCAAAATGAAGACTTTAATAAACTAGGCCGAGGAAGCCAAAAAAGCTAAGGATGAGGCTGAGGAAAGGGCTGGGGCCGCTGAGGCCATTGCTAAAGTCTCTGAAGTTGAGAAGAATTAGGCCGAGGCAAAGATGGTCGAGGCCCAAAAAGAGCTTCAAGATGCCTTGGCCACAAAAGAAGTCGAGATCAAAGCGGCAGACGAGAAGGCGTACGCCGAGGGGGCGACCGACATCAAAGAAGATTACAAGAAACAAGTCAAATAGGCATGCAACAAGGGCTATACCCTTGGTTGGATGGCTGTTCTGAAAGAGTTGGTCGTCCCCGAGGACTCACCTCTCCGAGAAAACAGCCACATCATCTCGCCGTTCCCTCCTACTCCAAGCCAATTTGAAGACGAGACTGAGTCTGAGGAGGAAGTTGAGGCCGAGAAGACTTTAGAGGCTGCTAGGGTCAAGTCCCCAACTCTGAATGAGCAAGTCTTGGACTTGACTCAGGATGAGGAGAGTGAGGTCTCAAAGGATGCCTCCTCCCAGAAGACAAACTCTAAGGTGCCAATCACCAAGAGGAGCCTCGATCAAACTCTACAAGAGATCAACGCCGAGCTCGAGGCTGAGAAGGCTGCCGAGAAGTCATCCCAATTGTCTTTTAGGACCGAGACCCCTGCCGAGTAGTCTTATTATAATCTCTTTCTTTATGTCTTGTACTTTGTACTTCCTTCTTTTGAACAATGTTAACTTTAATTTGGCCGATGTGCCATTTTTATATTTGAACTTCCTTATTTGAATACCAGTATAACTTTCTTTTTGCATTTCTTCTGAGTGCTTGGATATATGCCTTTTCTTTACTATCTTGTATGATTCTATACTTAGAATAATTTGCATGTCTTTGAAGTACATCTTAATTGTGCAATCTCTTCGGGGTGGAATACTTCAGTTATTCCCACTAACAGTTGGCTTAACTTGCAAAGTTTTCTTCAAAATTTCAACAAGTGTTTAAACCAATCTTCCTTTAACATAACCTCATATTCACTTCAACTTGTAAATTTTTCATAAAATTTCAACAAGTTTTAAACATGACCTCGATTTAACTTCAACTTGTAAATTTTTCATAAATTTCAACAAGTGTTAAACATGACCTCGGTTTATCTTCAACTTGTAAATTTTTCATAAATTTCAACAAGTGTTAAAACCAATTTTAGCTTGTAAATTCCAACTCCCAAGCATCATTCTCCAGCTCTCTGTCCCCTAATATGAACTTAAGTTCCACTTGGGTTCTCATTAAGCATGTGGCTTTAATCTTGTCGCCGAGATCAAATTCAAACAGAGACTGGCCGAGGTCATCAACCTCGGTCTCCCTGTTAATCTAACTGATATAGTTTAATTCAACTTCGTTCAACTCTATTATATGCAAGTATAGAAACTCTGCTATATAATAAGTCTAAGTTATTCGTCATGTTTCAATCAGAAACATCGCCAACTTAGTTCAACTCTATTATATGCAAGTAGAAACTGTGCCATATAATAAGTCTAAGTTATTCGTCATGTTTCAATCAGAAACATCGCTAACTTAGTTCAACTCTATCATATGCAAGTAGAAACTCTGCCATATAATAAGTCTAAGTTGTTCGTCATATTTCAATCAGAAACATCGCCAAGTGACTGGTCAGTCATACTACACAAGTTGAAAAAATCAAGTTAAGACTTTATTATTACTTCGGCTAATAACAGAAAACTTAAAAAACAAGAAATTTAATGATAGAAAAACTTTAGATTGCAAGTATTCCAGGGTTTTGGCAACTCTTTGCCCTCACTATCTGCAAACCGATGTGCACCATTACCCAGGATTGAGATAATTCTATAAGGTCCCTCCCAGTTTGGGCCAAGCTTGCCCTTTCTGGGATCCTTCTTGTTGCCGACGACCTTTCTAAGGACGAGGTCCCCAACTTGGAACTCTCGCGGGTTAACTTTCTTATTATAAGCCCTGGCAAGCTGCTGCTGGTATGCCCCAGCTGAATTGCTATTTTCTCCCTTCTTTCTTCTAACAGATCCAGATCTCGGGCTAAAAACGTATCATTAGTCCCATTCTCCATTCCCTGGGTTCTGATCCTTGGGATGCCGACCTCTAATGGGATTACTGCCTCTGTGCCAAAAGCCATGGCAAATGGGGATTCCCCAGTTAATCTTCTCGGCGTCGTCCAATATGCCCAGAGTACACTGGGCAACTCATCCACCCACTTTCCCTTAGCTGCTTCCAACCTCTTCTTGATCCCATCCAAGATGACCTTATTGGATGCTTCTGCTTGACCATTGCTTTGAGGGAAGCTTGGAGTAGAGTAATAATTCTTGATCTTGTACTTTGCACAGAAGCTCTTGATTAGCTTACTGTCAAATTGTGTACCATTGCCTGCAATTATTGCTCTTGGGATCCCGAATTTGGTGATGATGTTCTTCTATATGAATTTCTTAACATCAACGTCCCGAATCTTTGCAAGGGGTTCAGCTTTAACCCACTTGGTGAAGTAATCTGTTGCTACTAGCAAGTACTTCCTTTGTCCAGTTGCTTGAGGCAGTTGTCCAACAAGATCCATGCCCCATTGGGCAAATGGCCAAGAGCTGGACACTGGGTTTAAGTCTGCTGCTGGGTTTAAGTCTGCGATTGGTTGATGTATCAAAGGTGCAAACCTTTGACACTTCTTACATTTTCTGACATAGGCTTCAGCATCTTTTTGCATATAGGGCCACCAGTACCCCTGAGTAATGGCCCTATGAGCAAGTGACCTGCCCCTAGTGTGGCTTCCACATACTCTTTCATGTATCTCATACAAGAAGTTTTCAACTTGTGAAGGATGCACACATCTCAAAAGGCGACCAGTAAAAGACCTTCTGTAGAGATGCCCCTCTGTTGTCAGACTGAATCTTGCCGACTTCAGTCTGATCTTATGTGCTTCTTTATGATCATCTGGCAATTTTTTCTCTTTAAGGAATGTTATTATTTCATCCATCCATCTTGGTCCCATCTCCATACATATTGCTTCATGCTCTGTGTTCAGTGACTTTATGCTTGGACCCGACAAGTAGTCCACCATTATCGTCTTTGCTTCTCCAGGTTTCATTGCACTAGCCAGGTTGGCCAGAGCAGCAGCATGGCTGTTGTCATCTCGACTAACCTGCTGTAGTCAAGAATTCTGGAATAAGGCCACTAGTCTGGCCACCTCCTTTAAATAGGTCGACATCCTTTCATCTCGGGCTACGTACTCGCCTGTTGCCTGGTTGACGATAAGCTGGGAGTCACAGAAGACTATTACCTCGTCAGCTTCCATTGCTACTTCCAGCTTTAATCCTGCTATCAGTGATTCATACTCTACTTCATTGTTTGAGGCTCTAAACTCCAAATGAATGGATTGTTCCAGTACCTATCCATCTGGCGATATTAGCACTACTCTTGCCCCCGCTCCTTGTCGGTTTGAACTCCCATCAATAAACAGCCGGAAGGAGTCGCCGATGTAAATACTGCATGGCCTGAGTTTCTCTTTTTTCCTCTGTTTGGCTATCCCCAACTGGGTTTCTCCTTGTTCACCTCGGCTCAATGGAGCCCGATGTGTGATGGCGCCTGGTGTGAACTCAACCACGAAGTCGGCCAAAACTTGGCCTTTAATTGCTGTTCTAGGTCTGAATTCTAGGTCAGATTGGCCTAACAGCACTGCCCATTTGGCTATTTTGCCTGTTAGATCTCCTTGCTGCAACAGGGACTTCAAGGGATGCTCAGTTAACACCACAATTTTATGGGCTTGAAAGTAATGATTCAGCTTCTTAGAAGATATTACTAAAGCCAGTGTTAACTTCTCCAAGGGTAGATATCTAGTTTCTGCATCTGCTAGGGTCTTGCTCACGTAGTAAACTGCCATTTGCTCTCCCTTTTGTTCTCTGATTACTACTGCACTCATTACATGTTCTAAAACTGCCAAGTACAAGAATAGCTCATCTCCTAGTACTGGATTTGAGAGAACTGGAGCTGTGGTCAAATACTTCTTCAAGTCATCCAAGGTGACTTCGCATTCTTTTGTCCATAAGAAGTCTATGGCTTTCTTCACTAAACTGAAGAAAGGTTTACATTTGTCAAAACTTCTGCTGATGAATCTATTCAGGGCTGCAGCCCTTCCAGTCAACATCTGCACTTGCTTTGCCGATGTTGGGCTCCCCAACTCCAAAATGGCCTTGATTTGATCGGGGCTAGCCTCAATGCCCCTTCTGGTAACTAAGTATCCTAAGAACTTACCAGACCCAACTCCAAATGCCCACTTCGATGCATTGAGTCGGAGCCGATATGTCCTAAGGATGTCAAAAACTGCCTTTAGGTCGGCCAGATGATCTTTAGGTTCCTTGGTCTTCACGACCATGTCGTCTATGTATACCTTCACTGTTCTGCCTATTAGATGCCTGAACATTTTGGTCACCAATCTCTGGTAAGTTGCTCCTACATTTTTCAACCCAAAAGGCATCACTCTGTAGCAATACAGCCCTTTTGGGGTGATAAATGCAGTCTTTTCCTCATCTAGAGGTGTACATAGCTATCTGATGGTACCCCCTGTATGCATCTAGGAAGCTCATCCTTCCATGCCCTGAAGTGGCATTCACCAATTGGTCAATCTTGGGTAGTGGAAAACTGTCTTTGGGACAAGCCTGGTTTAAGCTGGTGAAGTCCATACAGACCCTCCACTTCCCATTTTTTTTCTTCACAACCACTGTGTTTGATAACCATGTCGGGTAATTTACCTCTCGAATGGCCTTGGCCTCCAGTAGTTTATCCACTTCCTCTTCTACTGCCTCAACATGTATCAACGTCGGACTTCTTACTCTCTGGATAACTGGTTTAGCCGACCTGTCCACATTCAGTCTATGGCAAGTGACCTCGGGGTCAATGCCAAGCATCTCATACGGCGTCCAGGCAAACACCTTAAAGTTTGCTCTCAAGAACGCCTCTAGTTCTTTTTCCTCTTCCTCGGCCAAGCTTGAGCCGAGAAGGAAGTAGCGCTCCTCATCCCCTTGCTGGACAAGGACTTTCTTCAAGGCTTCCTTACTCTTCTCGGCTGGCTCTTTGCCGACGTCCTCCAGGACTTCCATGTCCTCATCTTCAATCTCTGTTGGTTCTGTTTCTCGTATGTTGCAGGTGGATTTCATTGCTACCATGGAGCAATTCTTTGCCTGCACCTGATCCCCTCTGACCTTCTCTATTCCATGCTCTGTTAGGAACCGCAATAGCTGATGTAATGTTGAGGGAACATCCTCCATTACATATAGCCATGGCCTTTCCAGGATTGCATTGTAAGGGGAGGGGGTGTCAATTATGGTTAACTCTGTTTTTATCTTCTTGGTGCCAGCCTGCACCTCCAAACTTGTTGCTCCTAAGGGCTACGTCAGCGTTCCATTGAACCCAATCATTGGGCCATTAGACTGCTCCAGATCATCTTGGTGAAGGCCAAGCTCCTTATAACACCAGACATACGTGATGTCACAAGAGCTGCCCTAGTCAACTAAGATGCGCTTCATTTGGCATTCTCCAATCTGGAGGGATATTACCAAGGCATTGTTGTGTGGATGTTGTACCATCTTTAGGTCGTCTTCAGTGAAGGACACCATTGGTCCCTGGCACTCGTCTGCCCTAGGTCTTTTCTGACAGACCTGGTACACATGCTGTAAGTGCTTTACATTCTGAGTCTCCCCACGAATTTCGTTCTCATTGACCTTTGAATGAATCACATTGATCACTCGAGGTCCGCCTACCTGCAGTTGCAGCGCTGGAGATGGCAGTGCTGCAAATGCCTGGGGCAGTTGTGCCTGCTCTTTCCTTGTCTTGGCTTCGTCTACTAGGTCCCTTAAATGGCCCTTTCTTACCAGGTCTTCCAGATGTGCTTTCAGGGCTCTGTACCCCTGAGTCAGATGTCCAGCTTCATTGTGGTAAGCACAGTGCTTGCCAAGGCTTCTTCCCATAAATTCTCCTGGTACCCTTGCTGGTACTCTATAATAGGGTTGATTTCGGATTTTCTCCAAGACTTTGTAAATCGGGATTCGAAATACGGTTGTGACTGCCTGTGTAGCTCTTAATCCTGTCTCTTGTTTGTTGTATCCACCATCACCTCGGCTTCGCTTCGGTGAGCCGTTTTTCTTCTCTTGTTTCGACGCCTTTGTTCCTGGCGTGTCCTCATCGGCCCTAGCATACTTTTCTATCCTAGCCATAAGCTCCTCCATGCTTTTCGGCAATGTCTTTGCCAGTGATTTTCGAAGCGGGCAGTCATCTTTCAGGCCGTTCTTAAACGACACAACCGCCACCTCTTGGTTGCATCCTGGTAGTCGGTTGAATACCTCATAGTACCTCTTGGCGTAAGCCCTAAGGCTTTCATCCTTGCTGATTCTCAGAGCCATCAAGGAGTCCACCTTTAATGGCTGTAGCTTGTTTGTCACAAACTTGGCCACGAACATCTCGGCCAAACCTTCCCAGGTTTTCATAGTTCTTTTCAGCAACTTGTGAAACCAGTCCAATACAATTTCTCCGAACGACGAGAGGAACACCTTGCAAAGCAATGGCTCGTTCCCAGTGTATAGTGCCATTGAGTTTAGGTACAGGCCGACGTGAAAGTTGGGGTCTGACTTACCGTTGTATATCTGGAACCTCGGCATACTGAACCTTTTTGGGGCCTCAAATTTGTCCAACTCTACTGAGAACGGTGTTCTCGGCTTGACTGGAGAGGTTACCTCGCCATTTTGTTGCTTCCTTTGAAGGTAATCCCTCAGATCCTCCTTGGTCCGTCTAGGAGCTCGACTATCTCCAGATTTTAGCCTTTTCAGCGCGCTGCTTCCGGTGTCATTGTGAGTCCTCTTGGTCCTCTCTCCATTAGTTGCGTCGAAACAAAGTTCCTTTGCCTGAACATCCCGATGTTCTTTGGCGCAGGCTTCTTTGGTTCGACGTGTCTTCTGGGATTCTCTCCTTGTTGACTCCTCATGCCTGACCTCCCGCGAAGGCTGGTGAGAATGTCCCTTAATCTTGTCGTGCTAGGGGGCTACAGGGACTGTTTTTTGCCCTTCCTTTTGGGCATTGTTCTTGGCCGCTGGAATTGACGTGCTTTGCAGCGGGAACGGTGGCTGCATGACATTGTTTTGCATCATGAAATTGATGACCGTTTGCTGGTCGGCCAATTTGTTCGCCATTCCCTTCATCTTTTCGTCCCTCTGTAGGCTTCTATCATTCCATACCTGGAGGTCATTCTCGTTATAATACCCGCCTCGGTCTGACTTCTTTGGTACGTCGCCCTCCTGGCTGACGTCCTTATCCCCATGATTCTGGTCTCGAGTCTCCTCGTTGCAATTATCCTCCTCTGCGTTAGGGTCAACATGTTTCCTACTTCCAGTAGGGAAGGCGTCCCCAACCTTCTCTTTCTGTTCGTCGTTGGCCATCTATTCTCCTTTTGTTCCCACAGATGGCGCCAAATTGTGTGTGTCAATTTTCAACCACACTACCAAACAGGTACTTAGCTGGAGAACACCGGCAGAATAGATTGAGCCCGAACAACCTATCAACAAAAAGATAAGATTCCGGCGGTGGTTCGTCCACCTGGGAGCACTCTGACGATCAAGTCAGTTATCTCTCAAAGATAGCAAAAGTGCTTAACTCACTATTCATAATACAAAAAGCGTACCTTAGACCCATGGAGGTGCCTCTCTTTTATAGCCAACACAGACCTGATCCCAGTAGAAGCCTAGCTTCAATGGATTCTGTCTCATTGTTAATCTTGGACTCCTAGTTAGACTGGGATAAACTCTCTAAGAGTCTTATCTTTATCCAAACTGAAGTCTTCTCCCATTCTAGGACTCTTGTCCCTTATCTGCTTATCCCGGATTTCGGTATCTTCGTAGATAACCTCGGCCTTGCCGAAATTACCTCGGCATCATGACCATGACACGTGGCACCTTGCCTGGCACTCCGGTGTCACCTCGACCACGTGTCGTCATTCAAAAGTTATGTCCCCACACTACCCATGGTACTTTCTTAACAAAAATTCATCCATTACATTGATGATGTCACACCCTGGATCTCCCAGATCTGACCCACGCGAATAAACCGTTAAATAACAAATAAAAGACCGCAGTAGGTTAAATAGGTATGTCATCTCTCATGCAAACAGGTATAATAATGACATGCATTACATGAGTTATCTGGTTCCATACACCCTAAATCAACATCTAAGTTAAGGTAGAATTAAACTGTAATCTCATATATTAAAGAAAAAATGGCCATAGGCTAATTACATCATTTATAAAGGATACAACTCTTAAAAGAATGGCACTCAGCCTACATATAAATGGCCCAAGGCCTACAAACAAAAGAGCAACCTCACCCTCCTCTAAACATACAATCCAAGTCTTTATCTCTATATTTGGCAAGTAACCAACACCTGAAAAAAAGATTTCAGTCATGTAGAGTGAGTATATAGCCCAGTAGGGAACATTTCTAAAACTAATGCAACCCCACAAGCATAAATGATCATGATGCTATACATATATAACAAATTTAGAATATTTCCTTAACACAAGTATTAGTTCAATTAAACTATTCTTTGCTTAACAACCTTCCTTGTTCGATTAAAACATTTCTTACCATCATATCTAATACTTAATTGAACTTTATAAACACACACACATATATACACATATATATCATCAATCCAACCATGGTCATTGCAGAGCACCACATATACCAGTGTACAATATGAGTTACACTTCACAACCTTGGCCATCGCTAAGCACCACCTGTGGTCATCGTTAAGCACCACTTTTAACCATCACAATCCCATTCCAACAATTCAATTGAGATTAATGTGTTTTTCTTAATTATAACCAACGCATCAAACATAGGCCATTTCTAATGGCTACTCATAATTTACCAACAACATTGTTTCACAAATCATATTCTCAATTTTCCAACACATTCACCTTTCACCAATTTCACTTTCATAACATGATACTCATTTTGATCTTATCAATTTTAACACACGCTCATCAATTTCTCAAATTCCCAAATCATATACACTTAGGGTTTTTCATCAAAATTGGGGCTTTTTAATAACAATCACCCATATGCAATTTTATTTATGGAAATTAAGTTTAGTAGCTAGATTATAAATAATCAATCCCCAATTCATCCAAACCCTCAATCCATAACTCATGATTTCCAAAATCAAAATAACAACAACAACAACAAGGTGTTTGTACCCAAAATACCACAAATACACTAGCAAACTCATATTAAGTTAGAAAAATAGAACCCTACCTTGAGAAATAGAACTCTACCTCTTGAAGAGAAGAGGAGAAGGTAGAAGCACCAATCGTCGCCCAAAACAAGATTTGGCCGAGATTAAAACAAAGCCCTTGCCAAGCTTTACAACACTCACGAAGAAGTCGGAGATCAACACTGAGGCTAGAGGCCTCAAAATCAAGACTTAAGCCCAAGAATGTTAAGGGAAAAGCCGCCAGAGTAGAGAGAGAAGAGAAAGTGGATCAAAAATGAGATATTTTCACGGACTGCACTGTTTAATACACGACAGATCATGGGCGCAAACTTACCCTTACGGGCGCGACCAAGCCAACAAGGCAAGTCGTGGGCCATGAGGTCGCAAGCCCTCACCGCAGGCAACACACCTAACTCCTCGTACCCTAAACCTAAAGGTGGGTTTTGGTCGTGGCCTTCCGTGGGCGCAACCACCTCGTACTTGTGAGCGTGATACCCGCGACCACTTTGAGATAGATTCTATTACTCAGTTTCCTAGAACAATCCTAAGGTATGAAAACCACTCCCAACAACAAATAAATAAGAAAGTAAATACATAAAAGTAACAACAACAAGACCCAAACATCCTGTCACGACCCAAACCCGCCCCTATAGGTTTAGCATCGTAATCGGCTAGTAATCCTTGGACTACCGAAGGCCTCTGAACAGATTAACAAAATTAAGGGTCTAGCGGAAGCAAATACATAATTATAGTTGTACAATGAGCTGTGTTGACTTATATGAAACAGAATATTTAAAACTTTATATACATAACCGGTAGTCATACATTATACCCACACACATTACAGTATTTTAAGTACAGCCAACGGCATCAAATCAAGTCTTAAATAAACAGAAACCACAGAACTTAAACACTGGACGCTTCGGGAACCTCCACGTGAGGCACAATGGTTGGCTGACAACAGAACACAGATCCAGACAAAAGCCTTCAGGCTCGGGCTCCAGAATGCTCACCTATACATATATATACACACAATGAGCTAAAGCCCAATGAATAACATTAAGGTAAAGGGTTTAGTGAACGAAATCCGAATATATCATAAGCAGAAAACAGAACAGAGCATAATCATAATCGTTCTCATATCAGAACATAATAATGATACATCCCATAGAACACATCACAGAACGTTTTCCGACTAGAGTAATCGGTTCCAGATACCGATTAAACACATATCACCACAATGAAGTGGCTAACGAGATCTCGTAAACTTGTATGTCATGGACCCGTATTTTCATGTCGTCCCCCATGACTTGGGACTATCTATGGATACCATAATAGATTTCAAGCTTGGGATGTTCGTTCACGTAAACAGATATCATTTCAGAAATCATAACTTATCACATTTCATTTGGAACATAATTCATATCAACATATCTTTATAGAAATGTTACTCACAGTGGTTCCAGTAAGTGGTCAATCAATTCTCGAGTCTTGACCTACAATCACAAAATACATAACACAAGCATGTCTTATCATTACACATTCATGTGGCCAACACGGCTTAGCTTACATCATATTGATTCTTGTTATTCCTTAACACATTGCTCAAAACACACTCTTCAATCTCATAACTTAGTACATTCATTCCTTAGTGTGTTTCTAATCCATAACCTCATTACTATGGCTTAATTAAGGCTTAGAAATGCCTAAGATGCAATGAGGATGCCAAACATGCCTTGGAATACTTAGTCAAATTTTCTGAAAATAAGGTCCCCGCTCGAGCGTAGACTTCCTCACTCGAGCGGACGTGCAAAATGAGAGGGGCCGCTCGAGCGTGATTTTCTCCGCTCGAGCGACCTGCAAACTTGGAAAAAGTACTAGTTGGTCGAAATCCACACTCGAGCTACAACTCCCACGCTCGAGCGTATCGACAACATGCAAGGGGTTCGCTCGAGCGTCCAAGTAGTCGCTCGAGCGGAGAGCTCATGTCTGAAAAAAATACTGAGAGCTCGCATTCTCCGCTCAAGCGCAGGTTTCCTCGCTCGAGCGGACTGTAAAATTCTGGGTTTTCAAAAATAGAGTTTGAGCTTCGAAATGCAATTTCAATGGCAAACTCGTGCATGGCTTGATCAAAACACTTGGAAAGCTTTTTTAAAACATGAATACATGATCATTCTCAAACGTTTAGCTCAAAACTCAAGGATTTAGGAAATTTGAACTTAAAAGCTCCTGCATGAAAGATTTTTCAAACTTCTTTCTTGATTTCTCCAAAACATGCAAATGGTTGGTATGAATCTATGAATTTCCAAAACATTATGCAAGATATGGACTCACATGCTAGCAATGACTTCAAAACTCTAACAAAAATGATGGAACCAAAAGGGTAATCCCCAAGGATGCACATGCAAGACATCTACAAGCCCAAAGACCCACTTCTTTTGCTAATTTCATGAAAAAGTTTCAAAGATGTGCTGAAATCACAATACATGGGAGTTAACTGCAGAATTTAAACATAGAATCCTTACCCAAAGCTTGTTCCCAAATTATGAGAGGTGAATCTTCCTCATTCTCTTCTTCTTCTTCAAACTTTTGAGCTTTCTCACTCTAAAGCCAACTCTCTCTCTCTCTCTAGCTTGAATTCTCTCAGTACAAGGACTCAAATAAGCAGAAAGGAATGGTACAAACCTTCTCACACTCAGCTGAACAAACACAACTCACACTCTCATACTTTGACTACACTACACGTGCACACACATGCACTACTCCAACACACCCACAAGGATTTATCCTCTACACTCAACACCACCAAGGCTTAGCACACCTTACTCTTAATCACATCTTGGATCATTAATAGGATTAGATTAGGTACCAATCATGCATTATTTAAATCAAACATAAGTAACCTTAATTTATTCAGGTTAGCGCGAAATTCAATTAATCCAAATTAGTTCCCATCAAGGTTCAATTTAATCACATGCGATTTTTACTGAACCGAATCAATTCTTAATA
This sequence comes from Camellia granthamiana, assembly GCA_036172215.1. Lineage (NCBI taxonomy): Eukaryota > Viridiplantae > Streptophyta > Magnoliopsida > Ericales > Theaceae > Camellia > Camellia granthamiana. The sequence continues at coordinate 60,547,145 of CM069911.1, read as the reverse complement.
AAATTTGTCATGGTGTTCTAAAATTTCCAAACAACACGTTGATATAATCAATTTCGATTTCGGATGCCGATAAGGCTTTCAATTTACATCTTAAAGCGGAATCCAAACAGATATTTCTACACGTAACAGATAGGAGGCCAAAATCATGTAAAATTCCATAATAATCCCATAATTTATTTTATCCGCTTAATTAACATCCCTGATTACTAACTAATGGCTAATTGCGGGTCGGGATTATTACAGTCTCCCCACCTTAAAAAGTTTGGTCCTCCAAACTTGAGTTAACATATGTTAGAAAAACAACTTCAACTCTTTACAAAACAGAAGCATAACCAGATTCATAAACATGTTCGTGATCCAATCTCAACCTTAGCTTGTACAGAAACAGAATCATAAATCATATACAGAGATTAGGGTTCGTATCAAAACAGTGTCTTATACACATCCAGATTTTAATCAGAAACAGATTCATATACATGCTCATATTCACATTTTTGTCCAGATTATACACAGATGTCACAAGTCTTGCTTAAACATACGTGATACATCCCTTAGCATCAACAGAGCAGATACAGAACAGATACAGACACGTGAGGGTTACGAATAACCAGTTCCATAAAGGAACCTCCGAATCCAGGTAACCAAGAATACACACGCTGAGCCCCAAGATGGAGCCTCCGGTACGGGTAACAAAGTACAGACATGTTAAGTTCCATGATGGAACCTCCGATACCGGGTAACAGCCAACAGATATCACATGATGCTAAGGATGTCACGAATACATATCATAAATTGGACAATCAATCAGCATATAGCATTTCAGAAAACAAAACTTATTCTGTCACACAGAAAATAAATACAGTTGGACATAACTTTATTAAGTTATTACTTACATTACTTAGATCAAGTACTTATGGGACGTCATAGATTCACACTGTTTCCCGTTATTAAGTCACAGAGACTCGATTTACTCACTTCCAAGTCATTAATCCGGTCCTTGTTCGATTTGGTTTTGAATTCGGTAATCCATCACAGTCAATCCAGGTCATTCTAAAGTTATCAGAAATACAAGGTAATTTCATACATTAACCCCATAGCAGTAAATGAATTTCTGAAGTACTCGTTCATATACTATTCATCAGCCTCAGTTCCCACAAATTCAATCGTACTGTGTGTCAATACAGAAGCAGTTACACTGATTACATATACTTCCAAGTAGTTAGAGTTTATAATCAAACCAGTCTTGTTGTCAACAAATCCCATCAGCTTTGAAGTACACTAACACCAAAGCAATCATTCTCTAGTCAAACCAGTTCATGGTCAAAACGGTAATATCGGGCAGATAACTTAATTTCTATCTCAGCAATCTGAATAATTATTTTTACTAAAGTTTTTGTTTATACCTAATTGTTGCAGATAACTTCAAGAAATGCATCAAAAACTTACTTGAAGATGGTAGACAACTCCTACCTTGGCAGCTTTGATGAGGTGAGTACATGGGCACTAATATGATTCAAGAATAGTCATTTCAAGCTATAATATAAAACATATAATAGCTTTCTTAGGTGCTCTGGAAAAGAAAAGAAATTGAAAAATCTGATGATTCAATTTGGGAAATTACAGGTGAATAAGCTTATGGACAAGGTTGAAGCTACATTCATTAAGCATTTTTCGAACTCAAACCGAAGTAAAGGGATGAACATCTTAAGACCAAAAGTGAATTGAGAAAGGCATAGGATAACATTCTTCTTAGGTAAGATTTCAACACTCTTTACATGGTTCAGGTTTAGCCAAAACAATTAAGAGGAAATTAAGCCAAAAAAATTCAGGTTAAGCCAAGTTACAATACATCCATCCATTATAGCAGCAACTTAGCTGACCATTAAATCTCATACAATGCAATTTTTGTCAATTGACACAATGTTCACACAATTAAATCTAATTTTTACCAATTTTTCTCAATCAACACATATTTGCGATGTACAAATTCAAAAGACCCAATTTCTGATTCACAAATTCAAATCCAAACTGATATAAACTGATATACAAATTCAAATCCAATTTTTGATTTATAGTTTCAAATCCAAACTGATATAAAAAGCCCCAATTTCTAATTTACAAACACAAAATCCGAACCCTAGGTACTGTGATGTCGGGAGTTACCACAGAGAGAGAGAGAGAGAGAGATGCTTTTCTGGTAGGTGATGAGAGTCCAAACCACCAACGACAGCTCTGGTGATTTGATAATGACGATGCAACGAGGAGGGCTCCGGCGGTTTGATGAAGACGATGGAGAGAATGGCGCAGCGACGAGAGGGTTAAGAGCGAGTGAAAGGACGAGAGGGACAAGAGAAGAAAGAGCCTGAGTTGCGTGGATTTGGGGTTTGAATAGAGGGGATAGAGAGAGAGAGGCCATACGCGTTGGTTGAAGAGAGGATGATTCGAGGCATTCGAGCTTCTAATTGTCGAGGCACCAAGCATTATTGATATACATATCAATTAAAATTTTATTTTAACATCATCTTAATTTTTTATAATATAAAATGATATAATTTTTCTCATGAAAAATATGCATTCCATTTGGTGGTACACACCATAAATATTCGCAACCCTCTCATAATAACAATAACAAGTAATTATGGATGAAATATAATTTAATCAATTGGATCCAAAATTATTTTCCCTCTGAAATTGGTGCAAAAATTATTTCCTCACCAAAAAACAAAATTATTGACCACGAAAATAGTTTTCTCACTAAATGATATCAAAATATTAAAAATTATTGGTGACGAAAATATATTTGTCGCTAAATAGTTTTATAATTGGTGACCAATTTTTTCCTCACCAAAAGTCCCAAAATTTTGGCGCCAACGAAAAAAATTAGCAAGAAAATCTTCAGTGACAAAAAAATAAAAATAATGACAAAAAACAATTTCGTTACCTAATTTTTTTTATTATGTATGTAAATTGGTGATGAAATTTTATTTTTCTCTCTAAAAATAGTACATTTGGAGACGAAATATTATTTTCTACATTAAAAGGTACGTCTTCCGTGACAAAATTTATTTTCGACATAAGTTTTCGTCTCTAAAGACTCTTTTTGTTATAATGTTTCCTGATATAAAATCAGAGCTTTAATCTTTGTAATATTTCTTGAGAGAGTTTCATTTCAAGCTTTTTGTGAAAGCAAAACCTATCATTCAAAGATTGTAAGAGTGTGGTACACTCATGTTTCTTGACTCTTTAAGTGTGATTGAGAATCAACTAAAGAGGCTAAGGTTTTAAACTTGGTGTAGTCTTTGTAAAATCTGTGGAGGATTGCTCCATTTGTGAAATGGTTGCTAGCACCTACTGAAGCTAGAAGATAGTGAAAAAATCTCAAGTGAAGCTTGAGGAGTGGATATAGGTTTTGTTGAAACTAAACCATTATAAATCTGTTTGTCTCTTCTTCCTTAATCTCTTTACTTAACTGTTATAACTATTTACTGTGGTTTCATACCTCACTGTTAAATTTCTTCATTAAGAATTGTCATCAACAGATATTCATCTACTACTTGGAATTAATTATCTGCTGTGCAAGTTGTAATTTTTATTGGGATATTATTATTTTTATTTGTAAAAACCTAATTCACCCCCCTTCTTAGGTTGTCTTTTGGGTAACAATTGGTATCAGAGCTTAGACCCTTGTTTTAAATTTAACCATCTGAGAGTTTCGATCCATGACAACCTTAGCTAGCACTAGCACTGTTGAAGGACAAGCCACCAATAGGCCACCTTTGTTTGATGGAAACAATTATAGCCATTGGAAAGATAAGATGACCCTATACCTTCAAGCCACTGATTATGCCATGTGGATTATTGTCACCAAATGTCCAAAAATTCCTACCAAATTAGTAAACAATATTAGTGTACCTAAAATTGAAGATGAATATGGTGAGAGGGATCACAGATTATTGCAAGCCAATGCTAAAGTCAAACTCACCCTTGTTTGTGGATTAGACTTTAAGGAATATAACAGGATTTCGAGCTGTGATTCAGCAAAGGAAATTTAGGACAAACTTGAGGTAACGTATGAAGGCACCAACCAAGTGAACAAATCTTGTATTGATATACTTGTTCATAGTTATGAATTGTTTAAAATGAACTCTGATGAATCTATTTCAAACATGTTTACTAGATTTACTGAAATTGTAAATTCTTTGAAATATCTTGGCAAAATTTATACTAACAGTGAGTTAGTGAGAAAAATTCTTAGGTGTTTACCAAAGAATTGGGAAGCAAAGGTCACTGCCATTATAGAAGCCAAGAATCTCTCCACACTTGGATTGGATGAGCTCATGGGCTCTCTTATGACTCATGAGATCTCTATGAAAGGACATGAGGATATTGAAGATAAAAAGAAAAGTGGTATTGCATTCAAAGCTTTATCCTATGAAGAAGAAGATGAAAACTCTAGTGAAGATGAAAGCTATGCCATGTTTAGTAGAAATCTCAAAAAGCACTTCAAAAAAAAACTATCATGGAGGAAGAAGACTTTTCAAGAAAGAGTACAACAAAGATAACAAGAAAGAACTTATCATTTGCTATGAGTGCAAAAATCTAGGACATATGAAGATGGATTATCCAAAATTGAAAAATCATGGAAAAGACTACAAAAAGAACAAGAATGCCATGGTAGTAGCTTGGGGAGAAAGTGAAGATGAAAGCTCAAGTGATAAAGCTAAAAATAAAGTAGCCAACTTGTATCTCATGGCTCTTGAAGATGAAGACTACTCAAAATGAGGTAACTATTCTTTATGAAGAACTTGAGAGTGCATTCCATGAATTACAAGATGAATTTAGAAAAGTTTGTGCCAAATATAATGTGTTAACATCTCTAATGAGAAAACTGCTTTGAAAAACAATGTTGATGATTTGACAAAAGCACTTGAAAATTTTGTGAAAGGTAGAGATAATCTCAACATGCTTCTTGGAAATAAAAGATGTGTTTTCGATAAGGCGGGCATTGGATATGACCCTATTAAGAAACAAAAGAATCTCAATACAATTTTTGAAAAGGCACATCTCATGACACATCCTCATATTACTTGTCATTATTGTAGAAATAAAGGCCATTATATATTTTCTTGTCCTTTCAAAAATAATATGAACATGGGAATTAAAAAGATTTGGATTATTAAGGGAACTAACAAAACTAACTAAGGACTCAAGAAATTATGGGTACCAAAATCCAACATTTGATTGTCATTTTGTAGGTATGCCTTAAATCCAAAGCTAAAGAAGGGAAGTGGTACCTTAATAGTGAATGTTCTAGACACATGACCGAAGATAAATATTGTTTCACTACTTTATCATCCAAAGATAGAGGATTTGTCGCTTTTGAAGACAACAAGAAAGTAAAAATTATTGGTATTGGTAGCATTGGTATTTCTCCTAACCCTTCTATTGAAAATGTTATCCTTGTAGATGGACTTAAGCATAACCTACTTAGTATTAGTCAATTATGTGATAAGGGTAATAGAGTTATTTTTGATAAATCACATTGCACAATTGAAAGCACAATTAATCACAAAGCTTTATTTGTTGGTAATTGTCAAGACCCAAACCAACCCCTATAGGTTTAGCATCATGACCGGCCAATAATCATAGATTATCTACGGTCTCTATACAAATAATCCATTTAATATAAAGTACATGGCTTAGCGGAAGTATAATATAACACAACATTTATCCATTGAGCCGTGCGTATATGAAAAGAGCTTCGTATAATAAGCAAAGATTTGCTCCAAAAGGACATTCATCACATTTGCATAAACTTTCACGTCTTATAGTTATACAAACCCCAATTATACGCAAATACAAAACCATTGAACAAACAAAAAGGGGTTTAACTAGCATGGCTCCAATGAAGCCTGGTTCACTTCGCTTGGAAGCTTCTTAAAAGGCTGACTCGGGTAGACTTGAGGCTTTCTTAACTCTGATGTTCAGATTGCTCACCTACATATATATAAATAATTAGTGAGCCAGGGCCCAGTGAGTAATAATAGAATAAATAGGTTATATAAATGAAGTTCGATAACATTACCAAACCAGATCCCAATAATCAATTCTCATTAATCAATAAATTTCGTTATCGATATCTTTCAATATTAAATTAAGTGGCATATCCATGTGGCGATAATATTCCAATAACAATGGACCATAAAGGTCAAGCCAATAGGCCACGAAGGGTCAACCAATGGACCACGAAGGGTCAAACAAAAAATCTCTGTGTTTCAATTATTCCAATAGCCATGGCATTGTTACTCCCAAGCAAGGGCCCATAATCAAAAGATACTACAATATAGTTTCAAAAGTGAACTTCATTCATCGATAGAAAGTAACATTTTAATAAATCAGTCAATCAATCACATATCGATTTCGGGAGTAATAACAATTTCAAAAATAAATGTTACATGAACATATCTTTATAAAGTTACTACTCACAGTGGTTTGTGTTGTAACTAAGCCTTAGACGTCCACCTAAACAAAACACATAACAAAAGCACAATTGAAGCACCATTTCATTTTAATTCCAATTTTCACATGTGTCTCTAACTCATTTTATGATTCTATGAGTCCATTAGGTGTTTAAGGATGCTAGAAATGACATAAGAATGCAATTATGCACTGAGAAGAATTAGTCAAAATTTGCTGAAAGCAGGGTCCTCGCTCGAGCGGGGGTTCAAAAATAAGGGCGGTCGCTCTAGCGCAACTTTGGTCGCTCAAGCGGTCTGTAAACTCTACAAAAGTACTGGTTGCGTGATTTTTATGCTCGATCAAGGATTTTGTTGCTCGAGCGAAGAGTAACATAAAACAGGGTCCGCTCAAGCGTAGATTTTCTAGCTCCAACGTGATGCAAGTCTCTGTAAAAATACTAGGAGTGTGAATTTTCCGCTCGAGCGAGCATTTTTTCACTCGAGCGAGCTGGTCATTATCTGGGTTTCTAATTTGATGTTTGAAGTTTAGAAATGATATTCAATGCCCCAAAACTTGTATTTCTGGTACAAAAACATGAAAAATCATTATACAACTTGAAAACACTCCCAATTTGAAATCATTTACTCAAAATCATGATCCGTTTGACAACCTAAAGCTTGAAACTCTATATCATGAACCATGCATGTATCACATTGAATTTGTATCTTCTTATATCTTTCCAAAACTTGATCAACCCACATGATAATTATGAAAACATGGGAAAACCCTCAAGTTAAGTTGCAAAAATGCCATGCATGTAAGAATTTCATGGATTCTAACTCAAAATGCACATGTATGTATACAATTCAACTCTTTTACACCAAATTCATGAAAATCTAACACGTATCTGATAATTACATGCAAAAGAGTGCTAGAACTAGTTGAATTAAACTTCTCCATGCAATATTTCCAAGAATTAAAGATAGATTTCATACCTAGTGTTGAATACAAGTGTTGGCCTGGCTTAATTCATCAAATTTCTAGCAATTCTCTTCAAATCTCTTCTTTCTCTCTCTAAAGTGTTGAGCTCTCCTTCCTTCTCTCTCAATTCTCAGCCAAGAGTTGTATATCATATGAGCTCAAGACTTAATTAGGGTATATATAGGTATAGATTAGTTTAGAACGATCAAGGTTGATTAATACTAACTAATTGGGCTCAATTCTAATTAATTCAATCAGTTTATTCTAAATATTTTAATCCAAATCAATTTTCAATTAAAATTGCCATAAAATTCTAAATATTCTAATTAGTCTATTAAGCTAATCAATTTCAATTTCTGAAGCTGTCTAGTCTCTCAATTTTTATCTCTAAGTTGCCAATTCGAACAAATATTCCATGTAATAACAGATAACTACAAAATTAAGCATGTAATCACACAATTAAACACACAATCATGCAATTAAGCTTATTGAAACAATATAATATAATAGTTCAAAGGTCGGGGTCGTCACAGTAATCGTCTTAATAATGTTTATGTTTTTCATCTCAATGATCTTTATGTTAGTGATGTTAAATGTTTTTATGCTAATAATTTTTATGCTAACAGTGATAATAGTTGGTTATGGCATATAAGATTTGGTCATGCTCATATGGATTTAATTGCTAAACTTTTGAGAAAGGATTTGGTCGTTGGACTTCCAAAAATTAAATTTGAAAAAAATCGCCTTTGTGGTACTTGTCAACAAGGAAAACAAACCAAAACATCTTTTAAATCAAAATCTCATATTTCCATTACTAGAAATTTAAAATTATTGCATATGGATTTACTTGGTCCCTCAAGGACATCTAGTCTTGGTGATAAACATTATTGTCTTGTTGTTGTTGATGATTATTCGAGATTTACATGGGTTATTTTCTTAGCACACAAAGATGAAACCTTTTCTTCTTTTACAAAACTTTGTTGTAGAATTCAAAATGAAAAAGGTTTTCTTATTACTAATATTCTAACCGACCATGGTAGAGAACTTGAAAATGAAAATTTTGAATTGTTTTGTGATGAGCATGGTGTTGGACATATTTTTTCAGCACTTAGAACCCCTCAATAAAATGGTATTGTAGAAAGGAAGAATAGAACTTTAAAAGAAATGTGTAGAACCATGTTTTGCGAAAATAATCTTCCTAAATATTTTTAGGCTAAGACCTTTCACACCGCATGCTATATTTTAAATCGTGCATTGACTAGACCTATTTTCAAAAAGATTCCTTATGAACTTTGGCATAATAGAAAGCCTAACATTAGTCACTTGCATGTTTTTGGTTATAAGTGTTATGTGCAGAATAATAATAAGGACAACTTAGGTAAATTTGATTCAAAATCTGATGAAGCAATTTTTCTTGGCTATTTCTAAACTAGCAAAGCTTATCGTGTTTTTAATAAAAGAACTCTTGTTGTTGAAGAATCCATACATGTGGCATTTGATGAAACTAACATCTCTTCTCAAAAGCAAGTTGCTAGTGATGATATAGATTTGGAACCAAATGTGGAGGATTCGAGTATCTACAAAGAATAGGACCAACCGTGTGAGTTGAACAAAGAGATTGAACAACCTATTCTCCCTTCTCAAGAAAAAGAAGGAAACAACGATGATTTACCAAAAGAATGGAAGTTTGTTCACAATCACCCTAAGGATTTAATCCTAGGTGATCCTATCAAAAGTGTTGCCACTTGCTCTTCATTTAGAAACATTTGTGGTAACTTAGCTTTTTTTTCACAGATCGAGCCAAAAAATTTTCAAGAAGCTGAATTCGCTGAACATTGGATGATAGCTATGCATGAAAAACTCAATTAATTTGAGAGAAACAAAGTTTGGAAACTAGTGCCAAGGCCTAAAGATCATTCCATTATTGGCAGAAAATGGATCTTTAGAAACAAACTTGATGAATCCGGCACCATTATTAGAAATAAAGTTAGACTCGTAGCTCAAGGATACAATCAAGAAAAATGTATTGATTTCGATGAAACTTTTGCTCCGGTTGCTAGATTAAAAGCCATTCACATGTTACTTGCATTTGCATGTTATAGAGATTTCAAACTTTATCAAATGGATGTAAAACGTTCTTTTCTAAATAGTTTCATAAATGAGGAAGTTTACATAAAACAACCCCATGTTTTGAAGATCATGCTTTTCCAAATCATGTATTTAAACTCTCAAAAGCTTTGTATGGTTTGAAATAAACACCTCGTGCATGGTATGAACACTTGAGTAAATTTTTGATTGAAAATGATTTTACTAAAGGAAAGATTGACACAACACTTTTTGTTAAAACCAAAAATGATGATTTACTTATTGTGCAAATATATGTGGATGACATTATATTTGGTGCTACTAATGAAACCTTGTGTAAAGAATTTGCTAAGTGTATGCAAGGTGAGTTTGAGATGAGCATGATGGGGGAGCTAAATTATTTTCTTGGGCTTCAAATAAAACAATGTAAGGAAGGGATTTACACCAACCAAGTTAAGTACACAGAGGAACTACACAAAAAGTTTGGTATGTATGATTCAAAAATAGCCGGAACACCTATGAGCACGTCAATTAAGTTAGACAATGATGAAAAGGGTAAGTCCATTAAGCAAACAAAATATCGAGGTATGATCGGCTCACTTCTCTATTTAACTGCAAGTAGACCGAATATTTTGTTTAGTGTTTGCATGTGTACTAAATATCAATCAAATCCTAAGGAATCACACCTTAGTGCTGTTAAAAGAATTTTTAGATATCTTGTTGGCACTCAAAATTTGGAATTATTTTATTCTAGAGGTGTTGCATTTGATTTAATTGGTTACTCAGATGCCGACTTTGTCGGATGCAAACTTAATAGAAAAAGCACCAGTGGCATTTGTCACTTCCTTGGTAACTCATTAGTATCTTGGTTTAGCAAAAAATATAATTTTGTTACTTTATCAATGGCCGAAGCTGAATATATAGCTTCTAGAAGTTGTTGTGCCCAAGTACTTTGGATGAAACAATAATTAGAGGACATTGATTTGCATTATGATCACATTCTTATTAAATGTGATGATAATAGTGTCATCAACTTAAGCAAAAATCCAATTCAACACTCACGAACAAAACATTTTGAAATTTGACACCACTTTTTAAGAGATCATGTTCAAAAAGGGGATATTCTTCTTGAATTTATAAACACCGAGAATCAATTGGCGGATATTTTTACAAAACCCCTAAGCAAGGATCACTTCAATGTTATTCGTGGAGAAATTGGAATGTCGAATTCTGCTTAAAAGGTTTTGTTGTGAATGTGAAACTCGAATTTTTCTTAAAATGATGTATGTGAACTGTTACATTGATATGGAAACATTTATATCAGCTGAATGCTATTGAGTTTCTCATACATTTCTTCTTTAACATCATTCTGATGCCAAGCAATTTGTTTTTATTATTGTGTTTCTACTTTTATCTATCCAAAAACTACATCTGCATAAGCCCCAGCCACAACCAGCAAAGGACCTCAACAACACAGCAGAACTATAGCAAAGGAGTAGAAAAGAAAAAAAAAAATTTGCTTGACCGATCGTCCGGGCGAATAACCGGGAGGTCGACTGGTGCCCACCTAGACAAGTTTTAAATACTCCAAACCGACTGCTCTGTCCAGATTCTTCCCCTCTTCTTCAACAATCTATGCTCTACCTCTTAAACCTTCATATCTCCTTCTCCTAAAACTCTCTAAAATCACATATTTCATCAAATCTTTGCACAAATTCAAGTAAGTTTTCCTACATTTCTTGTTTTCCCTCATGTTTTTGTTTCAAGCTCTATAATTTTACTTGAGATATACATCTATGGTGGGTTTTGTTCAAAACTGAAAATGATGAACTCTTTTCATCATCCTTGTTTACCACTTGAACATTTTGCTTAGAATAGCATAGATTGATATTGCTTAGTTCATTTTTTTATAATCTGTGCTTGAAATTTGGTTTAGCCGTGTATACCTTGCCTCCATATATGTATGCATTTATATATATATATATATATCTTTATGTATATAGACATTTGTCTTGATATATCAAAATTTAGGATAAATTTATCTTTTCCATTGATATTTTCCTCAATTATGCTTCTATTTTTGCACCTCTATGATTTAGACCTTGTCATATTTATTAAATTGATTATTTGGCTTTATCATATGAATGCTCATTTTGCCTAAAAATCCCTTCTAAATTGCTTCCATATCCTGTATTTTTTTTTCTTCTTCTTATTACTCTGAAACTTGTATTCTTCTTTGTCCATCAGTGCATGAGACCTCATATTTTTTTTTAACACTCTACATTGTTTTTCTTCTTATTTGGCTCTCATAGGTTCTTGCAACAAGTATTTTTTTACCTAGTCAACCATAACCTGAAATAATTCTATCTATCTCCATTTTTTTTATTATGTTTAAATCCTTAGCATCACTAAATTTCAATCCATCATGTGTGCCTACCATTGTTAACCTCATTTGAAGGACCTGATTTTTTTTTTTTTTTTGCTTGATTATCAACCCTTGTTAAAAGATTATTCTGTTTTATTTTCACACAGTTATAGCTTCTCGCACTAAGAAGCCTCGAGCCGGAGAGGAAGGTCAGTCTTCACATCCAACACGTCAATATCCAACTACTGACTTCCTCACATTCCTCCAAGATCAAGCATTTGCCACCATGTCATCCCGCTCCATTATTATAAGCCATCGAGTTAATCTTACCTCATAGTATGATGCTCTCTTAATGACTAAACTTGAAGCAATGGGCTGGCAAAACTTGGTAAATTTATCGAAAAGGTATATCCTCGTCTTCTCCCCTTATTTTATGTGCACCTTCACTCTTCTAATGTCAACGCGAAAGATTACACCATTAACTCCTTTGTGAAAGGCACATTTATTGAGTTTACTGTTCCCACTTTGGCCACTATTCTTAATGTTAACACTTGTCCTCACCAAATCTATTTCTAAACCGAGACCCAAATGGCTCAAACTGTGGGTAATATAGCTAAAGTTTATTAAACCATTTGTCTTAGCAAAACCACCAGATCCAACCTTCAAGCCAAGCACCTTAAACACCATCTCCGCATTCTCCACCGCTTTTTACTAGAAAATGTCGCTCCTAAAGCCAGTCATTATGATGTTGTTCCTACTTATAATGTCTATCTACTTTATTGTTTTGAGATTGTGTACCCTCTTGATCTGTGCTACATCATCATGCGAGAAATGGCCCTTGTTTCTTCTTCATGTGACAAATCCTTAGCTTTTGGCGCCTTATTGACAAAGCTCTTCAAACACTACAATGTCAAATTTTCCAAAGAGCTCGAATCACCTATTGCCTCCAATATCAGTGAATACACTATCAACTATGCTAGAGGAAATGATGTTCTACTAGGAAGTATGGCTGCTCCTGACATTCCCATAGAGGATCCTTAAGATCATCCTCCAGTTGCCATGCCACCACCCCACCAACCACCTCCTGCTTATTGGACGAATTTTTTAGTTACGTAACAAGACCACTACAATCAACGCCTTGCATAGGAACAACAAATGATTCAGCAATTTGGCGCCTTCAACACTTGTGTTGATCATATTGAGGCCCACGTTGATGTCATCTATCACTATCACTTCCCTCATCCTCCTCCTCCTCCAGATTATGAGCAGTGATTTCTATTTTTTTTTTTTTTTTTGATAATGTCACTGGAGGAGAAATTGTGATGTTTTGTTTCAAACTGGTGAAGAAAAACTTCTTTTTATAATAATGATGTTTTTTTTGGAAAATTTTTATGTTACCTTAGTTTGGGAAGAACATCTATTGTTTGGTAACTTAGTCTCATATCATGCCTTTGAGTAAAATCATATTTATTGCAAATGTGCTAACTTGTATATCTAGTATGAGCGATCATTCAGGGGGAGCATTACTTGAGGGGGAGCTTTTCTTACTCCCAAACAAATCAAAACATCATGGTATGCCATCATCAAAAAGGAAAAATTGTTAGACTTATTTATTTTGATGATTTAATTGATTCTATTTCTGATTTATTTGGAAGAGAAAAATATATTGAAATCTTATGATATATACCATTATATTTTCTTTCCTAATCATATTTTTGAAATGTAAAAATATGCTTAATTAGGTGTTAATTTCATCCCAAAACAGAGCCCAAAATAGCACCTAAACAGCCCAGCACAGTAGCAGCCGAAACAGTCCAGCCCAAAGGGAGGCCGGACGTCCAGGTGGACATTAATCAGACCCATCCTTCAATTGCTTCAAGATCTAATCATTCATGGGGAATGCAAATTAGAGTAGAGTAGATTTAACCAAAATCTTACTCAATCTTTCTAACACATGCAACAGACAACAGTCGATGATCTTCTCTTTAATAAAAAGCAGAGCTTCTGCTGAACAAAAAAAAAGACAAGCAACAACACAAGCAAGAAAACATTCTCTGATCAATCATCACTCTTATCTTTCTCTATTCTCTGAAATGTTCTTCATCAAATTTTTGTTTTCCCTTCGAAAATTTCAAGGAGCTTTAGCTTTAAGCATATATACAGGTGAGAGTTTTATTTTTCCTCATATAAACTCAGAGCTTCAATCTTTGTAATATTTCTTAAGAGAGTTTCATTTCAAGCTTTTTGTGAAAACAAAACCTATCATTCAAAGATTGTAAGAGTGTGGTACAGGTTTCTTGGCTCTTTAAGTGTGATCGAGAAGTTATAGCGATCCTGGTTTTCCCTCTCTTTATTTATTGTATTCCGGACTCGGTTCCGTGGATGTGTTGTTGTCTCATTCTCATTTCCATCCTTTACTTTTTGTATTTGAGTCTTGGGTTGTGTTGGGCAGGTTTGAAACAGGTTGATTGTGCTTTGAAACCAAAAGTTGATGCCCATAATTTGGCCTTCACGCTCGAGCGGGGCTTTTGACGCTCGAGTGGGCCCTTTGTTGTTGCTTCTCCTCTCGAGCGGGCGTTTTGACGCTCGAGCGTGAATTTCCATCTCCCAGTATTTTTCTCTGCAGGTCTTTGTACGCTCGAGCGGGAGTTTTGACGCTCGAGCGTGACCCTTTGATTTTGTTCCTCCGCTCGAGCGGGGAGTTTGACGCTCGAGCGGGGACCATCGCCTGCAAAACTTCTGTGGGTGTGCATCCGACGCTCGAGCGGGCATTTTAACGTTCGAACGTGAGTCTGTGTCTGACGCTCAAGCGGGGGTTTCCACGCTCGAGCGGGGAGACTTTTATATCAGTCCGAGTTTCACCTTTTTGGATCACTTTTTGATTTTCTTTCTCTCTCTTACTTTTTCAAAACCTCCATTGGAGAGCACCTCACTCTAAAACTCCAACTTCTCTCTAGGGTTTGATCTAGTATGAGTGATCTTCTAACCTTGGGCCTTTGTAAAAAGTGTAGAGCTTGTTGAGGGCTACCTTTTGATCTGAAAATATTGGGGTTTGGAGCACTTCGAATTTCTTCATCTTCTTCCTTTGAGCTCCGAAATTGAGGTAGGGATAACTACCCATTTATATGATCTTTGACATAAATTTTTAGTCATTTTGATTTAACGTTGAAATTGGGTGATTTTGGGTGTTAGGGTTTCTAAGTGTATAAAGAGGGGCTTTGTTATTTTGACTCATAAATATGTATTTTGGGTCTTAAAGTGATGGTGTTGTTGTTGGTTGTTGATATTGATGCCTTTGGGTCAAAGTTGAGAAAGATGGAGAAAAGCCCTAATTTTTTTGTTATGAATTAATTGATATAATTAATTTGGGAATGTTATGGAAATACGAAATTGAGGTGGAAATGATGAAATTTGCATAATATGAGATAGAATGGTGGAGTTGGATTTATTAATTGCTCACTTTGAAAATGTTGAATAGATATCTGTTGAGGCATTTATTATCTGTTTAGAAATAACTGCTTTAGGCTATCGGTGGAGGATAGTCTTGATTGTTGTAGACAATGCATGATGATTAGGCGAACTAAAACTAATCAATTAAATATGTCATTGAATATGTCGATTGGAATAATACATCAAATTTATGTATTGATTGATTATGTATATGATATGTGTTTATATACATTGTATTGTGTGGGATGAGATAGGGGATGTACTCTACGGTTTAGGGGAAGATAGGGGATGGACTCCTAAATCGAATATTGTTTGGGAGGAGATAGAGGATGGACTCCATCGATATAGCAAATATGTGTATCTATTGAAGTATTGATACAGCAAATCTGTGTATCATATATGAAGTATGGAAGTGTTTTATTTGAGATTGATACAGTAATTATGTGTATCTATTGTGAAGTATGAAGTGTTTAATTTGAGTTGTTATCTCAATTGAAATGGAAGTACTGTTGATATGAGATGTAATCTAATTTAAATTGTTTGGCCAGGTTCTGAGTCATAGTTATGAATTGAGAAATTGGATAAGAAATGGAAAATGGAATGAAACATGGACACATTTGTCATGTAATTGAAATGGGTTATGAATTGATTTATGTGAGTTAAACATTTATCAAATGCTAATGTTTTAGTTGTTGCTCATATTATGTTTAGCATATCTCTACTGGGCGTTGGCTCACCCTATAGAGGACATCATTTTCAGGTACAGGTATTATGCCACCTCCAAGGACGTAGCTTGGAAGGCTTGAGGCTGTTGGACTATTTTTGTTGTTTTTGTTGTATTACATGTATATCAAGCCAAGGGCTTATCTTGTGTAGAGTTAGTACTCTCTTTTTGTAACCAAGTGTTGACTTGGAAAGTTGTAAACCCATAGGGCATTTACTTTTGTTGTCAACATGTAATACTTTTGGACTAAATACTCTGATGAATAAAAATATGTTTATTTCTCTTATGTTTATGGATGTCGCGAATGCATGATTTATGGGTTTATTTTGACGGCATTACAACTTGGTATCAGAGTGTACCGGGTTTGAACATTTTGGGTATGTAGGAAGTGATTAGTATCACAATGGGTTTGTCTCGCTTGTTAGAGACTTAGACGTAACGTTATATGTGTAATAACCCCAACCCCAGATTAACATTAATTCGTGCTTAGTTAAGCCTAACAATAATTTAGGAAGGATTTGGAACTAATTTGCATGAGTATTGCATGATTTTTGTGTTATATCTGTTAGGCGTAGAAATATCTGTTTATGTTTTAGTTTTGAATTGCGAATTGAAAGCCTTATCGGCGCCCGATTTTGAAATTGACTTGATATATGTACCAGTTAGGATTTATAGAATTTTATGGTAGGTTTAATTAAAATTGGGTTCGGAACAATTAAATTTGATTAAATTAATGCCACTAATCAACCTTGCTAGCACATTTTGTTTAATGGCCTAATTAGAGCCTTAGTGGCCCTTTTGAGCACAATAACACCCCCCACTCACTCCCTTCTTCATTTTTACATACACTCTTGAGTCCTCTTAGACCCAAAAACGTGAGAGTAAAAGAATTGGTCCAAGATTTGGAGATTTAGCTCAAATTCAAGGAGGTGCTAAGGATTGTTAACAATTGAAGAAGATTTGTAGAGCCTCAACCTTAATTTTGTAGATTCGAGCCGCTAGGTAAGAAACTAAACTCTCCTTTGAGTAATTGAGTTAGATTCAACAAGATCATTAGTGAGCTAAGTGAATTCATATGGGAATTGTACTAGAAATGGGTCATACCATGCATGCATGTACATTTCCTTGCAAATTGAGCATGATTTCAAAGATTTCTTCCATGTATGTGCTAACTTCACCTACATTTTGGTCATTCATCTTGCTTTCCATCAAATTATCAAGTTTGGTTATGTTTTGGAGAGGTTTAGCTCAAAAATGTTCATGCATGTCATGTTTTGGATCTTTTATAAAGAGTAAGTTGAGTTTACGCATAATTGGTTTATTCTTGGGCCATAATTTCTTGAATTGAAGCTTTAAACATGTTGTTTTATGAGTTACCAAGGGTTTTTCAAAGTTTTGGCCCAGAAAAATGAGTTTTGGTTGGTTAATGGTTGAGTTTCATGTTTGGAGGTCAATCTGGATTTTCCAGAAATTTGACCCACGCTCGAGCGTTAAGCCTAAGTACATGCATTTCTGCTCGAGCGGCGAGAGTCACACTCGAGCGTGAAATGCGTATACCCAGAAGTTTATGTGTTTTGCAGTCCGCTCGAGCGAGGGTCTGTGTCACACGCTCGAGCGGGGGTCGAGCGCCCGTCGGGCGTGAATTTCATGCATCCAGCACTTTTCATGAGTTTGCAGTTCGCTTGAGCGGGGAAGTCCACGCTTGAGCGGAGCTTCTTTATCTGCGTGTCCGCTCGACGGGGAAAGCCACGCTCGAGCGTGGACCTTATTTTCAGTAAAATTTGAGAAATGGTTTTCAATGTATTTTTGCATGCTCATTCCATCCTAGGCATTCCTAAGCCATGTTTTAGACCCTTTAATGAGGATAAAAGATTAGAGACACACTAGGAGCCAACGAAATAAGTTTTGTACAATTAGAACGTGTGTTTCAAGTGTGTATCTGTTATGTGTTATGTAGGTCACGTACCGCATCCTGTCTGACTAACCTGCTCTGTTTGTTTGTCTCAAGGCCCACTGTGAGTAATAACTCTGTAAAGTTATGTTTAACTTAAGTATTTTCTGACTGGTATAGTATGATATGTTTTCTGAAATACTATCTTATGAATTACGAATGAATGTCCAATTTTCTGAAAAGTATTTGTGGCACCCTTAGTTCACGTGGCCCTCGCCCGGGGGTAACAATACCGTGACCAATCTGCACGTGGCCCTCGCCCGGGGGTAACAATACCGCGGCCAATCTGCATGTGGCCCTTGCCTGGGGGTAATAATACCATGGCTACTTGCGTGCAAGATATGGACCTTTATGGTCGTTGGTACCAACTATGCATGTGAGTCTCTGGACCAAATTGATCTGATAGCTAATGGGTGTATCACGTATGATCTTATGTAAAATCTGAATATGAACATGAGCGCGTATCTAAATCTATTTCTGTTCTGAAGTCTGAATATGTTCTGATTTAAATACTGGATTCTAACTTTTGCTGGACATCATTCATACAACCCCTTTACTCCGTTATTATTCACTGGGCTTTCGCTCACAGTTTATATTATGTATGTAGGTGAGCCAGCGTGTGACCAGGGCCAGAGTTGACAGCCTTCTGTACTGTTTTGTCAGCCAACTGTTGTGCCTCCCGAGGAGGTTCCGATCGAAGTCTAATGCCATGGCTGTTTTTGTATTCATGCTAGTCTCTGTATGTGTTTTGTAAGGACAGGTCTTGGGACATAATACTTTGTAAATATTGGTGTCCTTTGACTGGCATGCTTATGTATATATATAAGTTTTGAAATGTTCTGTCCTATGTACGTTATCACAGCTCATTGGACCTTGTCTATTTTTGTATTATTGCTTCCATAGCCCTTTATTATTTGCTAATCTGTTCAGAGGCCTTTGGTAATCCACGGATTACTGGCCGATTACGGTACTGAACCTACAGGGGCGGGTTTGGGTCATGACAATATGCTTATGTGATAACATGTTTTATGTGACTATATGGGTATGGGATTTAGTTTCTAGGATGTTGATTGGATCCTTGGGTTTCTGTGAGTCTGGTTGGAAAAGCACTTGATCAATGCTGTTTCTAACTGGAACTCTAGCAACGCCATGGGACTATCATTATCCGGAAATGAAATTCATAAGTGCTTATGTAATTATGTGCTTACGTGGAATGAATTACTGTTGTCCATGCATTAGGACACGAGTGTTATAGCTTCGGCACATTTGTGAATGTGCTAATGTTCTTCGTTACCTTTATTAGGATGTCAGGACGAGGACGTGGTGGTAGGCGAGGTAGGCCTAAGAGGCAGGAAATGCCTATACCGGAGGAGATTCCGGAGCAGCAAGAGGGTTTTGCTCAGGCCAATGTGGCCGAGCCAGTAGGTCAGCAGGCCATGGGCGCCTTAGCCCGCGAGATGGCAGGAGCTTTGAGGGAATCCTTGGGCATTCTCAGGGCTGAGAATCAGGTCCAGGCCCATGATGTTGAGGTAGGGCCTTCATTTCTGAAGAGGAAGTTCTTCCGGTCTAACCCAGACGAGTTTGTGGGTGATCCAAAAGAACCACTTAAGGCGGATGAATGGCTCGAACAGATGACGAAGACATTTGAGATGCTTGGCATCGAGGACGGAGCTTTGAAGGTGACCTTGGCATCTTTCCAGTTAAAGGGGGATGCGGGTCAATGGTGGAAGTTCATGAGAGGTCGTGTTGGGGGGACTTGGGAGGCCTTTGTAAATGCTTTCCAGGAGAAGTTCTTGTCTCCAACTGTCAGGGAGAAGTTGAGGGATCAATTCTCCCAGCTTAAGCAGCTGAGTTCTTCAGTGGCTGAGTTTGAGGCCGCATTTACCAATTTATCCAGGTTCACACCTGAGCTTGTGGCGTCTGAGGAACGCCGTTGTCTTGAGTTTGAGAGGAAATTGAGGCACAGGCTCAAGATGAGAGTTAGGGTGTCTATGACTCGAGAGTATGGGCGTCTTGTGGATGTCGCAGCCCATATGGAGATTATGATGCAGGAGGAGGAGGAGAGACAAAGGCGCTCCAAGAGGAGTCAGGATAGTCAGGGGGACGGCAGAAGGTAAAGGGGTCCTAACCCTTAGCAGTCCCAGGGTGCTTTTGCTAGATCTACCTTTCCAGTGTCGAGTGCAGGTTCTGGAAGAGGCAGTCAAAGAGACATTACCTGTTACAAATGTGGTCAGCTGGGCCACAAGTCTCCAGCTTGCCCGCAGAGGGGAGGAGGTCAGAGAGCAGCTTCATCTTCGGCTCGACCTCAGAGCCAGAGTCAGGGCAAAGGCCAGCCACTCTCTTGGTACCAGTGTGGTCAGGCGGGGCACCTAAAGAGGTTTTGCCCACAGTTGAGTGCCACATCGGGCGCGTCTGGTTCTAGGCAGACACAGGGTTTTCAGCCAGCACAGTCAGTTCAGGCCTCGAGGGCCAATTAGGGAGCTTTGTCGTCCTAGTCTGTGCAGCAGTCTTTTGCTCCTAGAGGTGAGCAAGTAGATCAGGGGCCTACAGGACGTGTGTATGCTGTTACCGTGCAGGATCTTGTACCGGCTCCATCTGTTGTGAGAGGTACCTTTTTGTTTTGCAACTCAGTTGCCAATGTGTTGATTGATATGGGTGCATCCCATTCTTTTATATCTGCTACATTTGCATCTGTTTTGGGGTTGGAGTTGGCACAGTTAACATCTCCTATTTGTGTTGTATCACTTGTTAGGGGTGAGTTGATTTTGAAACAAGAGTGTCGGGGCTGTGATATAGAGGTCGCTGACCGCCGGCTTCCATTTTCTTTTGTAGTTATGGCTATGTCGGGTTTTGATGTTATTTTGGGTATGGACAGGCTATCGTCATACCGGGCAGTTATTGATTGTTACCGCCAGAGGGTCACAATATGTACCTTGAGCAGGGATTGTTTCCATTTCTTGGGGGATCGAGTTGGTAGTGTGTTGCCACCGGTGTATGATCCGCGAGGGCGAGGTGAGCTTAGTAGTCTCCTCACTAGCTTTATGAGTAGTGAGTGTAACGAGACCCAGACTGTGTTGTCGAGGGTGGTTTGTGAGTACTCGGACGTCTTTCCTGAGGATCTTGTGAGTTTGCCACCACATCGAGAGATCGAGTTCTCTATTGATTTAGTGCCCGGCACGGTGCCGATTTCTATGGCACCTTATCGTTTTGCCCCAGCCGAGTTGAGTGAATTGAAGATTCAACTCCAGGAGTTACTGGATAAGGGCTTCATTCGCCATAGTGTTTCACCGTGCGAAGCACCGGCCCTCTTTGCTAAAAAGAGAGATGGTGCCTTGAGACTTTGCCTCGATTATCGGAAATTGAATCGAGCTACGGTTAAGAATAAATACCCTATGCCTCGTAAAGATGATCTGTGTGACCAGTTAAAAGGATCCCATTGTTTCTCTATGATAGATTTGAGATCGGGTTACCATTAGTTGAGGGTCAGGGAGGAGGATATTTCGAAGACGGCATTCCGTACGCGGTATGGCCATTATGAGTTTCTGGTGATGCCTTTTGGGCTCACCAATGCACCAGCAGTATTTATGGACTTGATGAACCAGATATTTCGGGAATTCTTAGATCTTTTTGTAGTCGTTTTCGTGGACGACATTCTGATTTATTCGCCTTCGAAGGAGGAGCACGAGGAACACTTGAGAGTGGTGCTTGAGTTGCTTAGAGCCCATAGGCTGTATGCCAAGTTTGGGAAGTGTGAGTTCTAGCTAAGAGAGGTCAAGTTCTTAGGCCATGTAGTCTCTGGGGAAGGAGTGTCTGTTGATACATCCAAGATTGAGGCAGTGCAGGATTGGGCACAGTCTAAGAGTGTTTTTGAGATCCGCAGTTGTAATAACCCCGATCCACAATTAGCCACTAATCGGTAGTTAAGGATGTTAATTAAGTGAATAAAATAAATTATGGTTTATTATGTAATTTGCATGATATTTGGCTTACTATCTGTTACTTGTCGGAATATCTGTTTGGAATTCCACTTTAATATGTAAATTGAAAGCTTTATCAGCATCCGAAACCGAAATTGACTACACCAATGTGTTATTTGGAATTTTTAGAACCATATGGCAAATTTTATTAAAAATTGATTCAGAACGATTAATTAGGTTGTGTTTGGTTAGCCTAATGTCCCAATTAATGCATTATATCATTATAACTATATATCCATCACATAAGCTCATTTTGAGCTCATTTTCTTTCATCCCTTGAGTGGAAAAATCTGGTGAAACATTTTAGAGAGAGAGGGAGCAAAATTCTAGTGAGAGAAAGGAAGAGATTGTAGAAGAATTGAAGGCTATAGCTTGAATTGATCAAAGATTGTGCAAGTACCTAGCTAATTGAAGACTCTAGGTAAGGATTTAAGACTTAATCATGACTTTTAACCATCAAGTAGATCATTTCAAGAAGAATTTGTGATTATGTACAAGATTTGGACCAAAGATGTTGAATTTAGAGTTAATTCATGCATGCATGTGCATTTTCTTACCAATTGAGCATGATTTCCATGAATCCTCTCTTACATGTTTGAAATTCATCTTGATTTAGGGAAATCATCAAGTTTCAAGTTGTTTTGTGCTGTTTGATCATGTTTTGAGAAGTTTGATACAAGAAAAATCCATGCATGTTGTGTTCATGAACATTCATCATGTTTTAAGTTGAAATTGTGAGTTTTTAACAAACTCTTGGGCCATGATTTTATGAAATAATCCTTAACCCATCTTGTTTTACAAGTTTACTAAGTTATCTCAAGTTTTGGGGCCCAAGAGACGTGTTTTGGATGGTTGAATTCGAGTTTTGAGCTTGGGAGGTCAATCTGGATTTTCCAGAAATTTGACCCACGCTCGAGCGGGGACTTTCACGCTCGAGCGTGAACCCTGAATTCATGCACCACGCTCGAGCGTGGGTCGAACGCTCGTCGAGCGTGAAAATCTTGCATCCAGTACTTTAGAGTTTACAGTCCGCTCGAGCGGAGAAAGTCACGCTCGAGCGGAGATTCATTGTCTGCATGTCCGCTCGAGCGGGGAAACCCACGCTCGAGCGTAGACCTCATTTTCAGAAAATTTGACTAAGTGTTCCAAGGCATGTTTTGGCATCCTCATTGCATCTTAGGCATTCCTAAGCCTTAATTAAGCCATAGTAATGAGGTTATGGATTAGAAACACACTAAGGAATGAATGTACTAAGTTATGAGATTCAAGAGTGTGTTTCGAGCAATGTGTTAAGGAAGAACAAGAATCAATATGATGTAAACTAAGCCGTGTTGGCCACATGAATGTGTAATAATAAGACATGCTTGTGTTATGTATTTTGTGATTGTAGGTCAAGACTCGAGGATTGATTGACCACTTACTGGAACCACTGTAAGTAACATTATTGTAAAGATACGTTCATATGACTTATGTTCCAAATGAAATATGATAAGTTCTGATTTCTGAAATGATATCTGTTTTCGTGAACGAATATTCCAAGTTTGAAATCTATTATGGCATCCATAGATAGTCCCAAGTCATGGGGGACGGCATGAAAATGCGGGTCCATGACATACAAGTTTACGAGATCTCGTTAGCCACTTCATTGTGGTGATATGTGTTTAATCGGTATCCGGAACCGATTACTCTAGTCGGAAGACGTTCTGTGATGTGTTCTATGGGATGTGCCATTATTATGTTCTGATATGAAAATGATTATGCTCTGGTCTGTTTTCTGCTTATGATATATTCGGATTTCGTTCACTAAACCCATTACCTTAATGTTATTCACTAGGCTTTAGCTCACTGTTTGTATATATATGTATATAGGAGAACATTCTGGAGTTCAAGCCCAAAGGCTTTTGCCTGGTGCTGTGTTTCTGTTATCAGCCAACCACTGCGCCTCACGTGGAGGTTCCTGAAGTGTCCTATGTTCAGTCCTTTGGGTTCTGTATATGTATAAGACTTGATTTGATGTTGTTGGCTGTACTTAAAATACTGTAATGTGTGTGGGTATAACATATGGTTGACTATCGGATATGTATATAAAGTTTTAATTATTCTGTTTCATATAAGTCAGCACAGGTCATTGGATAATTATATTTATGTATTTGCTTCTGCTAGCCCCTTAATTTTGTTAATCTGTTCAGAGGCCTTCGGTAATCCAAGGATTACTGGCCGGTTACAATGCTAAACCTATAGGGGCGGGTTTGGGTCGTAACAGCAGTTTTCTGGGATTAGCTGGGTATTACTGCCGGTTTATGAAAGATTTCTTTAGGCTAGCTTCATTGTTGACTAGATTGACGCGGAAAGGGGTCAAGTTTGTATGGAGTGAGACTTGTGAAAAGTCGTTCCAAGAATTGAAGGTTAGATTGACCACCGCTCCGGTTTTGATTATTCCGGAGAGAGGTTTGGGTTATGCCATTTATTGTGATGCCTCACGAGAGGGTTTGGGTTGTGTGCTGATGCAAGAGGGGAAAGTGGTAGCCTATGGCTCACATTAGTTAAAAATACACGAGAGGAATTACCCTACTCATGACCTAGAGTTAGCAGCTGTGATTTTTTCTTTAAAGATTTGGAGGCACTACCTTTATGGTGAGAGATTTAAGGTATTCTCGGATCATAAGAGTCTGAAGTATCTGTTTACACAAAGAGACTTGAATTTGAGGCAGAGAAGATGGATGGAGTTCATTGAGGATTACGACTTCGAGTTGCACTATCACCCAGGTAAGGCCAATGTTGTGGCCGATGCCCTTAGCAGGAAATCCATTAGTGATGTCGCTTGTATAGCCATCCGGGAGTGGGTGATGTTGGGTGCACTTGAGGAGTTTGATTTGCTTCTGGGCAAATCCGTTGAGGCTGCGGCCTTGTTTTCTGTTGTTGCGCAGCCTACACTTGTGACTCGAGTGTTAGAGGCACAGAGAGGTGATCTTGAGGTAGAATCCCTCCGACAGAAGATCTCCAGTGGGAAGGTTGAGAAGGGTTTGGCTGTGTATCCCAACCTGAGTGTGAGATACCGAGATCGTTTGTTTGTGCCGGAGTCTTGCCGAGAGGAGGTACTCCGAGAGTTTCACTATTCACGCCTTGCGGTGCATCAGGGAGGCACCAAGATGTATCGGGATTTGGGTCGCCAGTTTTGGTGGCGGGGTATGAAGAAGGATGTGGCAGTGTTCGTGTCTAAGTGCCTTACTTGTCAGCAAGTGAAGGCCGAGTAGTAGAGGCCAGCGGGTTTGTTGCAACCCTTGCCTATTGCCAAGTGGAAGTGGGAGCACGTCACTATGGACTTCGTTGTAGGTCTTCCGAGGACTCAGCGGGGTAATGATGCTATTTGGGTGGTTGTAGACCGGTTGACTAAGTCGGCGCACTTTATCCCTATGCGCGTGAGAGATTCGGTAGATCATCTGGCCGACTTGTATATTCGGGACATAGTGAGGTTGCACGGGATCCCAGTGTCGATCGTCTCAGATAGAGATCCTCATTTTACTGCTAGGTTGTGGCAGAGTTTGTAGAGTGCTTTGGGCACTAGATTGACCTTTAGCATGGCTTATCATCCTCAGACTAACGGGCAGTCCGAGCGTACTATTCAGATCCTTGAGGATATGCTTCGAGGTTGTGTCCTTGACTTTAGTGGGTCGTGGGAGAGGCACTTGCTCTTGGTGGAGTTTGCCTACAACAACAGTTTTCAGTCGAGTATCGGTATGGCACCGTTTGAGGCCTTGTATGGCCGACCGTGTAGGTCTCCGATTTGTTGGGCCGAGGTGGGTGATGCACCTTTATTGGGCCCAGATTTGGTGAGGGAAACAACGGAGAAAGTTGAGCTTATCCGTAGGAGGCTTATTACAGCCCAGAGTCACCAAAAGAGTTATGCCGACCGTAGGAGGAGGCCTTTGGCATTTGAGACGGGTGATCACGTCTTTCTGAAAATATCACCTAGACGACATTTGATGAGTTTTGGGAAGAGTGGAAAGTTGTCCCCTCGGTTTATTGGTCCCTTTGAGATCCTTGAGAGGATTGGGGAGGTTGCATACCGCTTAACTTTGCCGCCGTAGTTGTCCAGGGTGCATGACGTGTTTCATGTTAGTATCCTTCGGAAGTACAAGCCGGATCCATCGCATGTATTGGATTGGACTAACTTAGAGGTGGATGAGGATACCTCATATGAGGAGAGACCGGTTCGGGTCTTGGATAGGCGGGATCAAGTCTTGTGAGGCAAGACCATTCCCTTGGTAAAGGTTTTGTGGAAACATCACGGAGTGGAGGAGGCCACTTGGGAACGTGAGTTGGAGGTCCGCGAGAAATATCCGGACTTGTTTGTTGATGCATGATCATGTATTGAGAATTTTGTAATATTGATAAACTTTAAGAACATTAAATATGTCTTGAGTTGTAGAACATTGTAAATGTTTTGGTTTATGGAAGTATTATGGAGCTTGCCTTGAAATGGATTTTATTTTAACATTGCATGTGTTAATTCTGTTTTAGAAATGCAAATATAATATTGGCATCGAATATGTTTTGAGATGCATGTTGAAAATGCATGTTGGAGATTATATATTGTGATTTGCCTCTTGAAAAGAGATGGGATGACCGGTATTGGGTCAAGTTGATGAATGTTGAGTTGTAATACTGTTGAGAATTGAGAAAAACATGTTTTTTTTTTTTGAAGACTTGTACTTAATTTCGGGGACGAAATTCCTTAAGGGGGGGAGGTTATAGCGATCCTGGTTTTCCCTCTCTTTATTTATTGTATTCAGGACTCGGTTTCGTGGATGTGTTGTTGTCTCATTCTCATTTCCATCCTTTACTCTTTGTATTTTAGTCTTGGGTTGTGTTGGGCAAGTTTGAAACAGGTTGGTTTTGCTTTGAAACCAAAAGTTGATGCCCAGAATTTGGCCTTCATGCTCGAGCGGGCCCTTTGTTGTTGCTTCTCCACTCGAGCGGGCGTTTTGACGCTCAAGCGTGAATTTCCATCTTCCAGTATTTTTCTCTGCAGGTCTTCGTATGCTCGAGCGGGAGTTTTAACGCTCGAGCGTGACCCTTTGATTTTGTTCCTCCGCTCGAGCGGGGAGTTTGACACTCGAGCGGGGACCATCACCTGCAAAACTTCTGTGGGTGTGCATCCGATGCTCGAGCGGGCGTTTTGACGCTCGAGCGTGAGTCTGTGTCTGACGCTCGAGCGGGGGTTTCCACGCTCGAGCGGGGAGACTTTTATATCAATCCGAGTTTCACCTTTTTGGATCACTTTTTGATTTTCTTTCTCTCTCTTACTTTTTCAAAACCTCCATTGGAGAGCACCTCACTCTAAAACTCCAACTTCTTTCTAGGGTTTGATCTAGTAAGAGTGATCTTCTAACCTTGGGCCTTTGTAAAAAGTGTGGAGCTTGTTGAGGGCTACCTTTTGATCCGAAAATATTGGGGTTTGGAGCATTTCGAATTTCTTTATCTTCTTCCTTTGAGCTCCGAAATTGAGATAGGGATAACTACTCATTTATATGATCTTTGACATAAATTTTTAGTCATTTTGATTTAATGTTGAAGTTGGGTGATTTTGGGTGTTAGGGTTTCTAAGTGTATAAAGAGGGGCTTTGTTATTTTGACTCATACATATGTATTTTGGGTCTTAAAGTAATGGTATTGTTGTTGGTTGTTGATATTTTGAGAAAGATAAAGGAAAGCCCTAATATTTTTGTTATGAATTAATTGATATAATTAATTTGGGAATGTTATGGAAATACGAAATTGAGGTGGAAATGATGAAATTTGCATAATATGAGATAGAATGGTGGAGTTGGATTTATTAATCGCTCACTTTGAAAATGTTAAATATATATATGTTGAGGCATTTGTTATCTGTTTAGAAATAACTGCTTTGGGCTATCGGTGGAGGATAGTCTTGATTGTTGTAGACAATGCATGATGATTAGGCGAACTAAAACTAATCAATTGAAAATGTCATCGAATATGACGGTTGGAATAATACATCAAATTTATGTATTGATTGATTATGTATATGATATGTGTTTATATACATTGTATTGTGTGGGAGGAGATAGGAGATGTACTCCACGGTTTAGGAGAAGATAGGGGATGGACTCCTAAATCAGATATTATTTAGGAGGAGATAGGGGATGGACTCCATTGATACAGCAAATATGTGTATCTATTGAAATATTGATACAGCAAATCTGTGTATCATATATGAAGTAAGGAAGTGTTTTATTTGAGATTGATACAGCAATTATGTGTATCTATTGTGAAGTATGAAGTGTTTAATTTGAGTTGTTATCTCAATTGAAATGGAAGTACTATTGATATGAGATGTAATCTCATTTAAATTGTTTGGCCAGGTTCTAAGCCATAGTTATGAATTGAGAAATTGGATAAAAAATGGAAAATGGAATGAAACATGGACACATTTGTCATGTAATTGAAATGGGTTATGAATTGATTTATGTGAGTTAAACATTTATCAAATGCTAATGTTTTAGTTATTGCTCATATTATGTTTAGCATATCTCTACTGGGCGTTGGCTCACCCTATATGGGACATCATTTTCAGGTACAGGTATTATGCCACATCCAAGGATGTAGCTTGGAAGGCTTGAGGCTGTTGAACTCTTTTTGTTGTTTTTGTTGTATTACATGTATATCAAGCCAAGGGCTTATCTTGTGTAGAGTTAGTACTCTCTTTTTGTAACCAAGTGTTGACTTGGAAAGTTGTAAGCCCGTAGGGCATTTACTTTTGTTGTCAACATGTAATACTTTTGGACTAAATACTCTGATGAATAGAAATATGTTTATTTCTCTTATGTTTATGGATGTCGCGAATGTATGATTTATGGGTTTATTTTGAGGGCGTTACAGATTGAGAATCAGCTAAAGAGGACAAGGTTTTAGACTTGGTATAGTCTTTGTAAAATCTGTAGAAGATTGCTCCATTTGTGAAATGGTTGCTAGCACCCAGTGAAGCTAAAAGATAGTGGAAAAATCTTAAGTGAAACTTGAGGTGTAGATGTAGGCTTTGTTGAAGCTGAACCATTACAAATCTGTTTGTCTCTTCTTCTTTAATCTCTTTACTTAACTGTTATAACTATTTACTGTGGTTTCATATCTCACTGTTAAATTTCTTCATTAAGAATTGTAATCAACAGATATTCATCTACTACTTGGAATTAATTATCTGTTGTACAAGTTGTAATTTTTATTGGGGTATTATTATTTTTATTTGTAAAAACCTAATTCACCCCCCCTCTTAGGTTGTCTTTTAGGTAACACACTTTTTCCCCCAAATTTCAAAATTTAGGGTTTCCACCCAACATGAATTTCTTTCATTTTTAAGAGGTGTTTTCGCCAATAGACTTCTAAAAGTCACACATTTTATAAATAAGAACCAATTTCATGGAAGGGAAGATAAATTCCTCTTTTTAAAACACATTCAAAACCCTCACTCAAAACCGAACTCATAACCTAAAGATAACATCAAGAAAATGACAACAACATGCCAAAATCATATATATAACTCAAAACAACTCCCTATATCAAGATTTGAAGGAGAAGAGAGAAGAAACCTCCGAAATTGACGGTGTTGAAATCTGATCTCCACCGCACAAGATATAGCCCTTGATGATCTCTCCAACTTTGATGAAGGAACTTGGGTCAAAACTCCAATGGATTTGGAGAGATCAAGATTTGAATGGAGTTTGATGGGAGTAAATGAAGAAAGATGGGAGAGAAATGTGTTTAGAGAGAGAGATGAGGGAAAAGTGGGGTAGAGATTCAGGCTAAGGAAAGAAAAGAGAAAAAAAACTTGGACTCCAAGGTTTCCCGAACATGCGCGCCTTCTTCCGCATGTGCGGAGCGTACCTCTGCTGCACGTGCATCACTCCTCCCCCGCACATGTGGTTATTTCAGTGATGAACCCAGGAAACTCCATTTCACCGCACGTGCGGCCCATCTCCCGCACATCCCCTCCGCTCGTGAAATAAATTCAATTCCCAACCTTCGAAGACATACCCTCACCAAAAGTACAGTTTTGCTCCCTCTTCTGATTTGTACACTTTACAAGCCCATGACATCCCCGACTACAACTATGCTTCCAAAACAAGGAAACTCAACCCCAGAACAAAAAGAAATGGAGATATAAATCCGCGAAAGGTTTCGAGAATGATGTACCTAACCGGCCGACGAGGCATCAGATTAGTTCCTGGCACTCCCAACACGAGTAAAATAAATACGATTGAAGGGAGGCAAGACGGGTTATGTACCCAAGCATCACATATGCCCGATCTAATATTGGATAATGTTTTCAAACGTAAATATACCTTAATATTAATAGAATAGACATTAGTTATATTTTAAGAATAAATATATAAATTTCATAATTAGAATTTTAAAATATTAATAAATATGCAAAAAAAATTTATATACATATTTCTTATTTTGATTATATATATATATTTCTATAAGAATTTAATACAAATAAATAAATAAATAGACAAGTAACTCATAGATTAACCATAAAGTAACAATTCTCCAATAACTAAATTTAGGACAATAATGATTTAAAAGTCAATCCAAAATCTATTGTTAAACTATGTTTTGTCTACAACTCCTAAACTAACATATGGTTATTACAGCCTACAAAACTATTATATAATTTTAACTAATCATTTATCGAATGTTTACTATAGATAAATTTTCTTAACGAGATCTAGATATAGGACTATAATGTAACTCACAGTGTATCTAACTCAACTTGGTCTTGGATTTTTTTTTTTTTTCGTACATAATTATATCTAAATATTAATTTAATAAATTTGAATATTAATAAATAAAATTTTACCCAAGTTTAATTTTTTTAACAAACATGCATAAATATGTACATATTTTTTATTTTCATTATGAAAAAAATATTGAAGGTATGTATTTATCAATTTAAAATATATTTATATAAATAAGTTGGTCAAGTAACTCTTCAATATATATTGGTTGACTTAATCCTAACATGCCTTATGACAGTTCGATTATTCCATAGAATTTTAAAATTTTCAAAAATGCTCTTACACTTTAAGACCAACTTAAATTTATTCTACCATATCAATTAATTATTTTTCTAAACCGTAACATGGCACACAGTAACTCAAGTTATATTTCTAATATTGTTATTAAAATAAATATAAAATTTAAATCTTTCACTTCATTTATTTTTTTAGGCCACATCGCATTAATCCTTAAAATTTGAACCTATCTTCAGCGATGATTTGGGAACCTCAAAAAAAGCTGCGTTTTGTGCAGCTCAAAAACGCAGCATGTAGCAACTGAAAACGCAGGCTGCTCATTTGGAAAGATCATAAAACGCAGGTTGTAATATTACAAGACTACCCTCAATGTTTACAACTTCAGGATAAATTTCTTAATTTGGGTGGGGGTATTTTGGTCATTTTATTATGATGTGACATCATAAACAAATATTAACCCAAAAAGCCAACAAGTAACTTTTTACCAACTTCTCAAATCACTTTTTAAAAAAGCCAAAAAACTTGATAACAAGTCAAAAGCCAACTTCCCAAAACACCCCTAAGACATGAAAGCTCACTATTATCACCATAACAAGTTGTTTCTACAACTAAAACCCACCCCAACAATTAAAACTACATATAAAAATTAAAGTATTTTCAATAAAATATAAAAAATAAAGAAAAATAGAGAACATATAGAAGAGAGAGCTAGAGATACTAAAAAAAATAGTATTCATCATGTTTGTTTTTAGAAACTTGAGTCAATTTTTCAAAAAATTGATTTTTTTTTTCTTTTTTTTTTGTTTTAAGTGAATTTTTAAAATATTTTACACAATTAATCTAAATACACTTTAAAAAGTATAATACTTGTGAAAAAAAAACTTTAAAAAATTCACTAAATATAAAAAATATATTTAAAAAATACGAAAATTCAATACATCTTTGTATTTTGTTGTATTCAGTGAATTTTTTTTTTAAAAAAAAATTGTACAATTTTTCTTACTTTTTAAGTATATGAAGATTAAGTGGATCTAAAAATTTAAAAATTTTGATTAAAATATTTTATAAAATCTTTAAAAATACAAAAATACAAATTAAAAACTCAAAAAATAATTTTTGAAAACTCAAAACTAAACAGGGTGTTGTTATTTCATTTAACAAACTTTGATATGACAAATTATATTTATAAAAATTTTATAGACAAAATATAATTATACTCAACAGATAGCAGTTTTTGTAATTTATGCAAATTTATTTATTTTTAATTTTACTAATTGAAAAATACTAATAAAAGGCTTAAGTAATGACTAAAACTTAAGTTTGGCTAACCTAAAAAAGTGCACTTATTTCATCTTTTTATCTTTTTTGAGTCACATCAATCAACATCTCCTCTCTACTTTTTCTACACATAATACAATAAAACTCAAAAAGTGCACTTATTTAGTCTTCCCAAACTTGGCCTTTCATAATTTTTTCAAATTATTGTCAATTAATTTTAAAATTAATCATTGTTTAGAAGCGTACATAACACGAACTTTACACTAATATAATATATATTGTGGGAATATATTTCTGAGTACCAACACGTGGCATGATGACGCCGACGTGTCAGCCGAGGTGCCACGTATCAAGGTAGTTATGCCGAGGTTATCTCGGAGTTGCCGAGGTTACATCCGAAGATATCGGAATCCGGGATAAACGGATGAGGGACAAGAGTCCTAAATTGAGGGAAGACTTCAGTTTGAGTAAAGATAAAACTCTTAGAGGGTTTTATCCTAATCCCACTGGGAGTTCTAGATTAGCAGTAATCCTGAGTCCATTGGAGTTAGGCTCCTATTGGGACTAGGATTGTATTGGCTATAAAAGAGAGGCACCCCCATGGGTCTAAAGTATGTTTTTTATGCACTCAAGCTTGTGAGTTGAATACTTGATTATCTTTGAGATATATACTGACTTGATCGTCGGAGTGCCCCCGGGTGGAAGAACCACCGCCGGAGCTTTCTCTTTCTGTGCAGGACAGCAAGGTGCCACCTATTCTGCCTGTGTTCTACAGCTGAATCACTAAGGAGGGCAGTGTGATCGGAAAATCGCTCACACAATTTGGCGCCGTCTGTGGGAACGAAAGACGAATAGATGGCCAGTAACGCACAAAAAGAAAAGGTTGGAGACGACGCACCCGCAGGGAGTGACAGGCCTATCGACCTTGACATTGAAGGAGACAACCACAATACAGAAACCCGTGACCAGGGGCACGGAGGAAAAAACGTCGGCCAGGAGGGCGACACTTCAAAGAAGACAGACCAAGACAGATACTACAACGAAGATAACCTCCAGATATGGAGGGATAGGTGCTTACGGATGGATGATGAAGTAAAAGATTTGGCAGACAAGTTGGCAGACCTGCAGTCGGTGGTCAACTTCATGATGCAAAATAATGTCATGCAGCCGTCCTACCCACTGCAAGACACGCCGATCCCAGCAGTCAATACCCAGAAGGGAGGAAGGAAAACAATTCCCGAAGTACCTTAGCACACCAGGAGCGGAAGACACTCTCACCCACCTTCCAGGGGAATCGGACGAGAGGAGCCGAGACAAGAGAAGTCCCAGAGAACGAATCACACAAAGGACCCAGAGCCCAGAGAACATCGGCACGTCCAAGGACAGGTGCTCTGCTTTGACACAACCCGTGGAGAAAGATCAAAACGGCCCCATCACGAGGCCGAGAGTAGTGTGCCGAAAAGACTGAAGTCCAAAGATAGCCGAGCTCCGGGAAGGAGTAAAGAAGACTTGAGGAATTACCTCAAGAGAAAGGAACATAATGCTGAAGCCAAGGTCACATCACCCGTAAAGCCGAGGACACCGTTCTCGGTGGAACTGGACAAATTTGAGGCACCAAAGAGATTCAGTATGCCGAGGTTTCAAATATACGATGGTAAGTCAGACCCTAACTTCTACGTTGGACTATTTTTGAACTCGATGGCGTTATACAGTGGAAACGAGCCATTACTTTGCAAAGTGTTCCCCTCGTCCTTTGGCGAGATTGCATCAGATTGGTTCCATAAGCTGCCAAAGGGAAGCGTGAAGACTTGGGAAGATCTGGCCGAGATGTTTGTGGCTAGATTCGTAACAAATAAGCTGCAGCCATTAAGGGTGGACGCACTAATGGCCCTGAAGATCAGCAAGGATGAAGGCCTTAGGGCCTATGCAAAAAGGTACTACGAGGTGTTCAATCGAATACCCGAATGCAACCAGGAAGTGGCGGTCGTGTCTTTCAAGAACGGCCTGAAAGAAGATTGTTCGTTGCGGAAATCCTTGGCAAAGACATTACCAAAGAACATGGAAGAGCTCATGGCAAGAATTGAGAAGTATGCTAGAGCCGAAGAGGATACGTCGGGGAATAAAGAGGTAAAACAGGAAAAATGGAGCAGCTCACCGAAACGAGGCCGAAGTAACAACGGATTTAGCAAAACAGAGACGGAGTTAAGGGCTAAACAGGCAGTGACAACCGTATTCCGAATTCCGATTCAAAAAGTCCTAGGAAAAATTCGGAACCAGCCCTATTTCAGAACACCAGCAAGGGAACCAGGAGAATTTATGGGAAGAAACATGGACAGACATTGTGCTTATCACAATGAAAACGGACATACCACACAGGGCTGCAGAGCCCTAAAAGCACACTTGGAAGATCTGGTAAGGCAAGGCCACCTGAGAGACCTTATCGATGAAACCAGAACAAGAGAAGAACAGGCAAGACTGCCTCAGGCTCCAGCAGCCCCACCACCTCCGCAACCTCGGGCAGAAGGACCTCAGATAGTTAACGTGATCCACTCAAAGGTTAACGAGAATGAAGTCAGAGGAGAGACTCAAAGGGTAAGGCATCTGCAGCATGTCTACCAAGTCGGGGAAAAAAGACATCGGCCAGAGGAGTACCAAGGACCGATGATAGCCTTCACCGAAGCTGACCTAGAGATGGTACAGCACCCACATAATGATGCCTTGGTAGTATCCCTCCAGGTTGGGGAGTACCAAGTAAAACGCATCCTAATAGATCAAGGCAGCTCTTGTGACATCATGTATGTTAGATGTTACAAGGAGCTAGGCCTTCACCCAGACGACATGGAGCAATCAAATGGCCCGATGGTCGGCTTCAATGGAACGTCGACGTGGCCACTGGGCGCTACAAACTTGGAAGTACAGGCCGGCACTAAGAAAATCAGGACAGAATTCATCGTGATTGACACACCTTCTCCTTATAACATCATATTGGAAAGGCCATGGTTGCATGCAATGGGGGCAGTTCCCTCAACGTTGCATCAACTATTGCGGTTCCCAACAGAACATGGGATTGAAGAAGTCAGAGGAGACCAGCTATAAGCCAAAAATTGCTCCATGGCAACAATGAAAACAACCTGCAACATACAAGAACCAGGGAAGGTAGAAATTAAAGATGAGGACATGGAAGTCCTAGATGATGTCGGCAAGGAGCTGGCCGAGAAGAGCGAGGAAACACTGAAGAAAATCCTCGTCCAGGAGGGCGACGAAGAGCGCTTCTTTCTTCTCGGTTCAGGGTTAGCCGAAGAAGAAGAGAAAGAACTGGAAGCTTTTTTAAGAACAAACATAGAGGTGTTCGCCTGGACACCTTATGAAATGCCTGGCATTGACCCTGAGGTCACATGTCACAGACTGAACGTCGACAGGTCGGCAAAACTTGTAATACAACGAGCTAGAAGACCGACGTTGATGCACGTCGAAGCAGTGGAGGAAGAAGTAGACAGACTTCTGGAAGCCAAGGCCATCAGAGAAGTCAATTATCCAACATGGCTATCAAACACTATGGTGGTAAAGAAGAAAAATGGTAAATGGAGGGTCTGCGTGGATTTTACAAGCCTGCCCCAAAGACAGCTTCCCGCTACCCAAAATCGATCAATTAGTAGACGCCACATCTGGACATGGAAGGATGAGCTTCCTGGACACTTATAGGGGATACCACCAGATAGCCATGTACCCCCCAGATGAGGAGAAGACAGCATTCATCACCCCAAAAGGCCTGTACTGTTACAGGGTAATGCCTTTTGGGCTGAAGAACGCAGGTGCAACCTACCAAAGGCTGGTAACCAAAATGTTCAAACACTTGATCGGCCGAACAGTAGAAGTCTACATCGATGACATGGTCGTGAAGACCAAGGAGCCTAAGAGTCATCTTGCCGACTTGAAAGAGGTATTTGAAATACTCAAAACATATCGGCTCCGACTCAACGCATCTAAGTGCGCGTTTGGAGTTGGATCTGGTAAGTTTTTAGGGTACCTAGTAACAAGAAGGGGAATAGAGGCCAGCCCAGATCAGATCAAGGCCATCCTAGATCTACAGAGCCCAACATCGGCAAAACAGGTTCAAATACTCACTGGCAGGGCCGCAGCCCTAAACAGGTTCATAAGCCGAAGTTCAGACAAGTGTAAACCCTTCTTCAACTTGATAAAAAAGACCGCAAATTTCCTATGGACTGAAGAATGTGAGGCCGCTTTGGCCGATCTAAAGAAGTATCTGACCACCGCCCTAGTCCTCTCAACACCTGAACCTGGGGAGGAGTTGTTTCTGTACTTAGCCGTATCAAAACACGCAGTAAGTGCAGTACTAATCCGAGAAGAACAAGGAGAACAGAAGGCTGTCTATTATGTAAGTAAAACCATGGCCGACGCAGAAACAAGGTATCTACCGCTAGAAAAGTTAATGCTGGCTTTAGTAATGGCCTCAAAAAAGTTGAACCACTACTTCCAGGCACACAAGATTATAGTGCTAACAGAGCACCCACTGAAGTCCTTATTGCAACAAGGAGACTTAACAGGAAGAATTGCAAGATGGGCAGTAACCTTGGGCCAGTATGACCTGGAGTTTAGACCCAGAACAACAATTAAGGGCCAAGTTTTGGCCGACTTCGTGGCTGAGTTCTCGCCAGAATCAATCGAACATCGGGCTCCGTTGAGCCATGATGAACGATGTCCAAGCAAACAAGGAGAATCCCAGCCTAAGGCAAAAGAGCAAAGGAAGGAAAAACTCAGACCCTGCAGCATCTACATCGGCGACTCCTTTAGACTGTTTGTCGATGGAAGTTCAAACCGACAAGGAGCGGGGGCAGGAATACTGCTGATATCTCCAGATGGGGAAATAATAGAACAGTCCATCCGTTTGGGGTTCAAGGCCTCAAACAATGAAGCAGAATACGAAGCATTAATTGCAGGACTAAAGCTGGCAACAGCAGCAGAAGCAGATGAGGTAATAGTTTTTTGTGATTCACAGTTAATTGTTAACCAGTCAACAGGAGAATTTGCAGCCAGAGACGAGAGAATGTCGGCATATGCAAAAGAGGTCATCAGATTGGCCGAACTATTTCAGAACTGCCGACTTCTTCAAGTAAGCCGAGATGATAACAGCCACGTCGACACGTTGGCCAACCTGGCAAGTTCAATGCAGACGGGAAAAACAAGAACAATTATGATTGACTATATGTCGGGCCCAAGCATAGAACCACAGAACACAAAGCAGGAAGCAATGTGTGTGGACATGGGGCCAAGCTGGATGGATGCAATTATTGCATATCTGAAGGAAGGAAAGCTGCCAGAAGACCGCAAAGAGGCACACAAAGTCAGATTGAAGTCGGCAAGATTCATCCTGACCAAGGACGGACATCTCTACAGAAGGTCCTTCACTGGACCCCTCTTAAGGTGCGTACACCCTTTTCAGGTTGAAGATTTTTTATATGAAATTCATGAGGGAATTTGTGGAAGCCATGCTGGGGGCAGATCACTAGCCCATAGGGCCATTACCCAGGGGTATTGGTGGCCCTACATGCAAAAAGATGCAGAAGCATACGTGAAGAAGTGTGAACAATGCCAAAGGTTTGCACCTTTGATTCATCAGCCAGCTGCTGACCTGAATCCAGTATCCAGCCCCTGGCCGTTTGCCCAATGGGGCATGGATCTGGTTGGACAACTTCCCCAAGCAACTGGGCAGAGGAAATACTTGCTGGTAGCAACGGATTACTTCACAAAGTGGATAGAGGCAGAACCTCTTGCCAAAATCCGAGATGTGGACGTCAAGAACTTCATATGGAAAAACATTATCACCAGATTTGGCATTCCAAGAGCCATCGTTGCTGACAACGGAACGCAGTTTGACAGCAAACTCATCAAAAACTTCTGTGCAAAATTCAAGATCAAGAATTACTTTTCAACACCAAGTTTTCCCCAAAGCAATGGGCAAGCAGAAGCATCCAACAAAGTAATTTTGGATGTGTAGACGCGCCCGTGGGCTTCACTCTACAGTTCGGACTCGATTTGTGTCGCGGTTCTAAATCTGAACCAAAGAGTCCAACTCTGGCAAATCGTTTTGAAGAAAACAGATTTTTTTTTGAAAAGTAGTGCCAAACATGGACTGCTTTGCCAGATTACAGAGTCGCCACCTAAATGTTTTTTTAAAATGGGAAATTTAGGAAACCCTGACTCGGTGCCGAAGGCCACGTGTCCGTCATCACCAAAGTGATCTTGGCTCGGGAGCTTGGGTACGATCGGGGAAGGTCAGCTATGAGCACCCCCTTTCGCCCGGTCCGAAGACCGGCCTCTACTAACCGTGATATCCGATTTTGAAAACCTTACATGTTCTTATTCCGGTTATTAGCCTAGAATTACTAAGTTATGCGCACAGCAAACAAGTATAGACCAAATCACCTAAGTTGGAACAAAGCATTTCATGCTAGTTTTGAAAATGGTTTGCTACTCGCAAGTAGGCTAAAATGCAGGTTTTGCCACCCTCAAGCGGGCTTTTAGAAGAGACAGTTTTGCCACTATCTAGTGGGCTTTAAAACTCACAGTTTTTGATGCATTGTCCCAATTTAGGTAATTCAACCTCCATCCACAGGCATTCAAGCAGTTATATCACATAAGCACTTAGCCTCATGGTAGTCATGCTATTATGGCAACACTCACACACATGTGATATGCTAAAGCATAAAATCTCACCTAGTACTCCAAGCCAAAACAGAAGCTCATTAGAAATCCATGCATGGACCTAAGCATACTGAAATGTCTAATGCAACACATACAAAGATGTAATCTAGGCAGGCTCGGCTATCCTAGACATGGTATGTGAAACGCTACAACTAACACGTATTCAATTCGGAATTGAAAGTACGATGCAGTTTGCATGATGTACCGAGCCCGGTGCATGTAAACAAATGAATGAATGCAAACATGCTTTCATACTGTTATGTTGATTTAAATATGCCCTAATCTACCATCATAAGCAGGTAAATAAAAGGGAGAAAGAAGTGGGGGTTGGAAGACATACACACACCCACGCACACTTATTACAAACATGCCCTCACACGGAGGGACCAAAATAATAATACAGTCCGAAAATAAATGAATAAATATTACAAATTCTAATTACTGAATAAATAAATGTGCAATAAAAGGGGGCCACAGCCCCTCGCCTCGGGATGCGTGAATGATGCATGCTCGATGTCCGCCTTGCTCGGAAATCCGCACCATGCCACTGTTGCCTCTGTTCTTGCTGCCCTGTCTCTCCAAAAATTGCCAAAGTCCTGGAACAGGCTCCCTGCATCCTAAGGATCATCATCGGCTGGATAGAGTGTCCACCGGCCGTGTATAAAGTCCACCGGCTGGAGATGAAGTCATCGGCACTGAATCAATGGCCGGCCGGCACTCTATACTGCCGGTCGGCAGAGAATTCCTGCAGAAGACAGTTTTTTGACAGCAACAAGGACAGACAGTGTATGGCATGGTATTTCAAGCAAATGTGTGCACGGACACACTCCCTATCATGCAATGGACTCAAGGGAGTATAGCCCTTGGTTCTCGGACCACCAATCGCGCATTTCAATGCGTGATGGCCCAAGAGCCAAGTTGTGCACTTTCAATGGGGTGAAATGCAATGCATACAATCAAGTCAAGGGGCTTCTACCTCCATCATGACTTGGTCAAGAGGTAGAGCATGCATGCTAATGCAATGCAATCCTAGACATGCAAGCTAAGGATGCAACATGGCATGGCACTTATGCAAGCATGCAAGCAAACATGAGGCAATGCAAACTAATGAAAAGATGGACTTACACATGAATTGGGCAGCTCTAAATAGGCCTATAACAGTGGCCAAAAGTGCCCAAAAGGATGGACAATTACTCAAGCAAACATGCAAGCAAATGGGCCCAAAACCAAGGCATCAACAAGGGGGATTTCACTACCACTAACATGACTATCCATGGCATGAATCAAGTAACCAAAAACAGAATCCTAGCATGCAAAGATACACTCAAATCCCCCCTAATGACAGCCCCAAAATGCTCCAAAAACACAAGCATGCATAAGGCCTATTCCTAGGCATAAAAGGGCACACCTTCAAAGCATGAAATAGGTGACAAGTACAAACATGTGAGCATGGATTAAGGTCTGAAATAACATGTTGGGGGGTTCCAAATCCTTGAAATCATGGAAGCAATGCATCCTACACATGCACCTACTTGAAGCATACAAGCTACAATGCAAAGGGGCTATACAAAGCATGCCAAGATTGATCCAAACAACCTAGGACAGACCTTATACATGGCAAAACAAGCACATTTTCAGTTTATGATCAGCCACAAAAACAGAAGCAAGATGGGCTAACAAAGCATGCAAAATTACGGTAAATAGAAGAGATTTCAAAGCAAGTAGCACATGGAGTATGCAAACAATGTTGAGCCCTTCAACAATGTTGAAGAAGGGCTCAAAATAAGCCTACTCTTAGCTTACATCATGCTCTGAAACAGAATAAATACCAGCCAAAAATATTATGCAAGAATCATGGCATACAAGGGGGTAAAGAGATAGGTGCTAGATGCTACCACCAAACGGCAAGGGGTCCTCAATCAAACATGAAGAGGACCCCAAAATAAGACTATTTGAAGTTTGGGTCGGAGCCCAAAAGTGCTTGCAAGCAAGGCTAAGAAATGATGCAAGAAAATGCTAGTTTAGGGGAAATAGACACTTACCCTTGAAGACCAGCAAACCAGCACCTCTTGGACCAAGTTTAGGTGCTCCTAAACTCTGAAGAACAGCCCCAAGTCGCTG
Source organism: Camellia granthamiana (assembly GCA_036172215.1). NCBI lineage: Eukaryota > Viridiplantae > Streptophyta > Magnoliopsida > Ericales > Theaceae > Camellia > Camellia granthamiana. Next base: position 60,505,975 of record CM069911.1, on the reverse strand, counting down.
GAATGGATGTTGGAGGTGTTGTGCTATGGGTTGGTGAAGGAATGGCCAAGAATAATGGACTTTTGGAGGCAAAGGAGTGAGATATAGAGAGAGATAGAGGGTTGTATCTATCTATATCAGATATATATCTATATATCTCTGGTTTTTGTTCCAAACTCCCAACCTTGATCAAAGGAGGAGAGGGCCTCCTTATATAGGCCAAGCAAAACAAGACTTAGAGGCTAAGTTTCAAAGGGTCAAAGGGTGCAAGGCTTGTAAGGGAAGCTTGGACAGCTGGTAGGCTTCTTGAGGAAGCCAAGACAAAAGGGTCAAGGCTTCCTCAAGAAGCCATGAGCAAAGGGTGCAAAATAAGGGCCAAAAGGTGCAAAATGGTGCAAAATAGGCACATGGATGCACGTGGGTCTGGTTCTGTGCATCCCAGCTGGCACAGCTGGTGTGCACTATGCTTGGGGGGTTCAAAGAGTTCAGGTCGGCCAGAAGGTGTGATCATCGGCCAAAATAAAGTGCCGGTCGGCACTCTTTTCTGCCGGTCGGATAAATAGAGTGCCGATGGATGATTCCTTGGTCAAAACATGGCCGGTGGGTATGCAAATCGAAGCCCCGGAAGTTAGCTTTCCAATGGCGCAAACCTTACATCAAAATTCCTCCTGTGCAAAAAGTTATGCCCTTTTCCGTGAAGTCGCGCAGACTCGATCCAACCGGGATGATGCCCAGCTTCAACCAACCATATCTCCTCCACCCTGACTCGGCTCTAGGAGATTCTTGAATGAAAAATGAAGCCCCGGAAGTCTTCTTTCCAATGGTGGTGGCCTCATAGCTCAACTCCAAGTATGCAATTGAATAAGTCCGATTTAGCGTGGGCTGCTCGACTCCCTTCTACTCGGATCTTTGCCAATCTTCTTCTTCAACCTGTTTTCTCCCCTCCTCTCCTCTTTTCTTCAACTCCAAACCCTTAAACAAAGTGTTTGGGAAGATTTGCCTCTCTTCTTGCCGAAGAAACTGAACCTGTGCCCTGCACATCTCTCAACACCGAGCAAACTATCAGTAATGCCCAAGTCTTGAGGGCGGTCAAAAATGGGGTGTCTACAGGATGGAATAAAAAAGAGACTGCAGGCAGCAAAAGGGAAGTGGGTAGACGAATTGCCCAACGTACTTTGGGCATATCGGACTACGCCGAGAAGATCAACAGGGGAATCTGTAACGACCCTCGTTACTGATTACTGAATAACCCCCGAATTATATACTGATTATCGCTAAACTGAATTGCTAATGACTGATAATCGAATTGATTGAAGTACCGGATAGACCGATCGAAATCGAAACTGAAATTGAATAAATTTAGTTATTGAACTGCACATTGCATCTGTTTAATTGATTGAATGCCTGTTTGAATTTGTGTGTTTAATTGCTAATTGAAGGCCTTATCGGTGGCCGAATTAGAAACCGTTTAGTGTTTTAGAATCAGTAGAATATTTGTGAATTAATGGTATATTTATCTGAAAATTGATTAGGAATGATTAAATTAGATTTAAACAGGTTAATTGCCAAGTTTAGTTTAATTACCTAAATGCCATTGTGAGTGGGCACTTGTTTATTCTATTATATGAGCCTGATACACCTTATTACACTTAACAAAACAATCTTCTCAGCCCCTTTATTCTTGTTTCAACCGACCAAAGTGTTAGAGAGAGGGAGAGTTAAGAAAATTGGGTTCATTGTTGAACTTGTTAAAGAACTTGTTGAAATTGCTTGAGACTTGGCATAATTGAGCTTGTTCATCTTGATTACAAGACTTAGGTGAGTGAAATTATCAACTTCTTGCCATCGTTAAGTTCCATCTTGCATGCATCATGGTTATAGAGAAGTAAATCATGAATTTGCTCATAAATGTTGAATTGAAGCTCAAATGTTACATGCATGTTTATATTGAGGCATTTTGAGTTGATTTCATGATTAATGGTCACATACATGCCCATATTATGTAAGAATCCATGTTTTCAGTTTGTTTTCAAGGTATTGAGCTCTTTGGAGCAAGATTTGGAGATTGATTTTGGTTTAAAACTCATGCATTGCATGTTTTGAAATTGTTCTTGAAAATGGGTTTGAAAATGGCTTTAATTGACCAACTCTTGGGCCTTGCATGTGCAAATTGGCTTTTAAAACCTGTAGTACATTGAGTTTAAAGTGTTTTCCCAGATTTTGGGCCCAAGAGGTTGAGTTTTGGATGGTTGAATACTTGGTTCGAACTTGGGAGACAAATCTGGAAATTCCAGATTTGGCTTCCTCACTCGAGCGAAGGATTCCTCGCTCGAGCGAGCCCTTTGATTTTGCAATCTCGCTCGAGCGAGCATCGAGCGACCATCGCGCGAAAAATTCCAGCAACCAGTACTTTTACTGTTCATACAGATCGCTCGAGCGGAGGATTTCTCGCTCGAGCGAAGCCTTTGATTTTGGAAGCTCGCTCGAGCGAAGGAAGGCTCGCTCGAGCGAGGTGCCTATTTTCAGCAACTTTTGAAAAATGCCTTCCAAGTGTAATTTTGCATCCTCATCTCATCCTAGGCATTCTTAGGCCTAGTTTAAGGCATCTTAATGAGGATTTAGACATAGAACCACACCGAGGAAATTTAGGGATTTAATTAACATCCTTTCCAACTGTAAACTTAGTGTGTGTTCTATTCTGTTAATTGTTTAGGGTTGGCTCTCGGGGACACGCTCTAGCTGCTAATAGCCCAATCTCTGTGAGTAACAGATTGTGTAAAGATATGTTCAAAATGATTATATTTTGAATACCGAACTGAACTGTTTATTGAACTAATATTGTTTATTGAATGAATGTATGTCCTGTATTTCGAACTGTATTGTGGCATCCTTAGCACCCATTGTTATTGACTGATACAGAGCTCTGTCGGTTTCCTCGTGGAACCATATTGTTATTGATTGATGGCCATCACTATTGTTGGGTCTGTTAAGGCCCGGTCCTTTTGGACCTATTGTTTATAGGCTAATGGATGTACCACATATGACTGATTGATTGAAACATTGATTGATCGAAATATTGATTGACTGAAATACTGAAAGATTGAAATACTGCTTAAATGAATTGATTTCATCGCTATAAGGACATTCATTCATAACCCCTTTACACATGATGTTATTCACTGGGCTTTAGCTCACTGTTTATATATATATGTAGGTTCTCAGCAGCCAGACCGAAGCTAGGAGCGTGGGATTGGTCCCCAGTTTTGTCAAGCCAGCCTATGTGCCTCACTGCGAGGTTCTGTGTTGCCATGCTATGGCTTTGGGGTCTTTTGTACTTCCCCTGTCTGTCTCACTGTTTTGTACTGTTGTGGGACCATTGTATAGACTGTTACTGTTTACTGTACTGTCCAAGGGGTTAAGTCCCTGTTTTCACCGACTGTTATGGATGTGTATATATATATGCCGTATTGTACTGTACTGTTCTATGTACATGTGAATGAAAAACTTTTTGGCATACAGATTGTCACAGCTCATTGGACACTATTCATTTATTGTTTTGGCTTCCGCCAGGCCCTGAACTCTGTTATATTGTATGATTGTTAAGTAGGCTTTTGGTAATCACGGATTACTGGCCAGTTACGGTGCTAAACCCATAGGGCCGGGTTTGGGTCGTGACAGAATCCCCCTTTGCCATGGCTTATGGCACAGAAGCAGTCATTCCACTGGAAGTCGGCACCCCAGGGATCCGAACCCAGGGAGTTGAGGATGGCACTAATGATATACTCTTAGCCCGAGATCTGGATCTTTTGGAAGAACGAAGAGAGAAGGCTGCAATTCAGCTTGTAGTATACCAGCAACAGCTTGCCAGAACCTACAACAAGAAGGTCAATCCAAGAGATTTTCAAGTCGGCAACTTAGTCTTGAGGAAAGTCGTCAGCAACAAGAAGGATTCCAAAGAGGGCAAGCTTGGCCCAAACTGGAAAGGACCCTACAGAATTACTTCGGTATTAGGCAATGGAGCTTATCGGCTTGAAGACAATGAGGGCAAAGCATTACCAAGACCTTGGAACACTTGTAATTTGAAATTTTTCTATCATTAGCTATTTTTGGCCAATGTCATTAATAAAAAATTTTCAGAATTCTTCAAGCACATATGATTGACAAAGACACATAATGTTGTTTCCGGAAAACATGAATAATGAGAACCCAAGTGGAACTCAGGTTCACAATGGGGGTAGAGAGAAGGCAAAGATACAAAGTTTACCACTTGTTGAAATTTGTAGCAATTTACAAGTTGGTCAAACCGATACAAAGTTTACCACTTGTTGAAATTTGTAGCAATTTACAAGTTGGTTAAACCGATACAAAGCTTACCACTTGTTGAAATTTGTAGCAATTTACAAAGTGGGAGTTAAGCCGAGACCACTGTTTCTCTTCGCTTGTTGAAATTTGTAGCAATTTACAAGTCGAAGTGAAGCCGATATTATCGCTTACAGACTTATGGCAATCTACTGGTTAGTTAAACCAAAAAAGATGCTTAACACTTGTTGAAATTTGTAGCAATTTACAAGTTGAAGTTAAGCCGACATATGATCATTTGTTGAAATTTGCAGCAATTTACAGGTTGAGGTAAAAGCTAAGTATATTTAAATCCTTGTTGAAATTTGTAGCAATTTACAAGTAGGACATTGTTTAACACCTATTATAATTTGAGAAAAGTTTATAAGTATATATACTTGTTGAAATTTATGCATAGTTTGCAGGTCAGTATCTGGCCGAAGTAAAACTTATAGTTATCATACCCGAGGTATGTAACCCCAAGAAGATTGCACAAAGGAGGCAAAGTAAGAAAATACACGCAAAATATTCTAAGTATAAACCAATGCAGAAGCAATCAAGAGAAACTAAAAGATTGAAGCATTCAAAGATAAACAGTTGCAGTTGAATACACAAAAGGCACTACGGCCGACCAGAAGCAAGTTGTTCAGCAGTAAAAAAGAAAAGAAAATATAAAAAAAGGTACAAAAGACATCAAGGTTGTGATTCTTCAACATCAGGCACAATTTGAGTCTGGACCTCGGCAGATTCTTGAAGAACTACCTCGGCAGACTCTTGAGAAACTACTTCAGCAGCCTTCTCCGCCGCAACCTCAGCATCAATCTCTGCAAGTGTTCTGTCAAGGCTTCTTTCAGCTAAGAGAAGGTCGGATGATAAGTGAACTGAGTCAGTTTCAGTGGGCACCTTCTCAACCTCCTCATCCTCCTCTTGGGTCAGGTCCAGGACTTGATCACCCTGAGAAGGAGACTTGGTTTCATTGACGTCTTTGGGCCTCCTTACTAAAGCCTCATCATCATTCTTGTCCTCATCTTCGGATTCGGACTCAGGCTCTTCTTCAGTTTGACTTGGAGGAGGAGAAGGAGGAGGAGGGAATGGCAGAGGAATAGCGTCAGCCTTGCGCAAGGGCGAGTCATCTGGGACATTAAGCTTTTTTGCAAGGGACATCCAACCAAGGAAGAATCCCCTGTTGCATGCCTGCCTTACCTGAAGCTTGTAGTCCTCAGTGACGTCAGCTACGCCCTGGGCATATGCCTTTTCATCAGCATCCTTGATCTCAGCATCTTTTGTAGCCAGCGCCTCCTGGAGCTCCTTTTCGGCTTGGGCCCTCTTTTCCTCAGCCTCCTTCTTCTCGGCCTCGGCAACTTTCTTTATAGCCTCAGCAGCATCAGCCTTTTCTTTGGCCAGAGTTTGAGCCTTAGTAGCAGCCTCGGCCTGATCTTCCAACTTTTTCATTTTGGCTTGAAGACTCTTGTTGATTTTTTGGAGGGCAGAGAATTCCCTCTTCATGTCGGTTAACTTCTCCCTGTTCTGGAAAGATTGCATGGAGAAGGAATGGGCGTGCTGAACAGCTTGAAAGAGCATAAAAATAAATAAATAAATAAATAAGGGGGGAAGCTTATGTTAGTACAAAAGTTTTGCAAGTATGGAAAAATAAGAAAAGACAGATTACCAAGTGTAGCAACTTACTTGAACACAGTGTTGAAGCATCAGGGTGTAGTTTTCGTACTCGCTCATCTCGGCGTTCTTCTCTAAATCGCCTGGGAGGAGTAAAGCTGTGCTAAGGGCAACGCCGACGTTGATGTCGTCGGCGCTGTCACTGGCAAGAACAGGCTTATCCTCCAGGGTAATCTCAGGTGTCCAGGGGACATTTGGTACCTTGGACTTTGAGGTCGTCGCAGAAGAAGACCTCGGCTTCTTTGATTGTGTGGATCCTGATGGTTGGGCTTCAGCAGACCTTTTGGCGGGCCCAAAAGTAGGAATGGCAACGGGGCGGGGCGGGGCCGGGGATCACACTCCCCGTCCCCGATCCCCGATGATAAGAATTTCCCCGGTCCCGGCCCCGATCCCCGACGGGGAGTCTCTCACCACCCCCATCCCCGTCCCCTAACGGGGATCGGGTTTCCCCGACCCCGTAAATTCCCCGACCAAAATTTAAAAAAAAAAAAAAAAATACAACAACAAACACATTCAGATCAGATCTCTTCAACATATATCTAACATATATATCATCAACAACAACAATCATATATACTCAACAGATCTGACTCAGATTTAACATATATAACATATATAGAACAGATCGAAATATTTATTCAAAGCTAGATTTAACATATATAGAACAGATCGAAACAGATCTGAGCTAAAAAAAAAAAAATAGGTGAGTGAGATGGAGGGACGACGGCTGAGGTTGAGGTTGAGCCTCGCCGCCGATGCCGTGAGAGGAGGGAAGACGGCGATCGGCGGTGATGAGAGGAGGGAGCTCGCCGCCGTGAGACCACCTGCGTGGAGAGAGGGAGAGCGGCTGAGGTTGAGCCTCGTGAGACCTGCGTAGAGAGAGAGAGTCTCCCTGGTGGGAGGAGGGAGATGGGAGGAGGAGATCGCCGTGATGGGAGGAGGGAGAAGCCGCGGAGGAGGAGATGCACCGTCGCCACTGCAGAGAGAGAGAGGAGATCGCACTCTTTCTTTGTCGCCACTGGAGAGAAGAGAGAATGAGAGAAGAGGAGAGAGAGAGAGTAAGAGATAAGAAAGACAGAGTGTAGATGGTCTGACCATCAAACATATATATATATAATATATAATATTAAAGAGTCCTGCTGTGTATGTGCCACACACTAAACATATATATATATAATATATAATTCGGGGCTGACCGGGGCGGGGGACGGGGCCGGGGCCGGGCCGGGGCCGGGGATGAAATCTGTATCACCGTCCCCGGCCCGAATGTCACCGGGGCTTTAATTTCGAATACCATCCCCGTCCCCACGGGGGTATTTTTCGGGGAAAAACCATTCTTATCGGGGACGGGGGGTCGGGTCCCCGTCGGGCCGGGTTTAAATTGCCATCTCTACCCAAAAGCAGTCTTCATGCTCTCAGCCAACTTGGAGATAGGCAGGGCGTCCTCAGCCTCAACCTCGGTGGCTTTGGCCTTTGGCTGGGCCTTCGTGGTTCTCTTTGGCTTAGGTGGGGGCATGGTTTGGGATGGTACAGCGTCGACATCGGTTGGAAGGTCGGCAAGGAGATCTTGGGCGACAGGTTTTTGGCGAACCATTTCGGCAGTTTTGACAAGTCTGCGCCGGCGTTTTCTTTCAGGAATTGGTACCAAGTATGGTGCCGATGTGGACAGCTGATTGGTTGGGTCAGATGTGGACTCTTGATCTGTTCGGGATGAAGAAGCGGCTTGAGTTGTCGCAGTGGGTAGAGAGAGGCTCTTTTTCTTCTTCCTTAGAACGTCGGGCAGAGTTGATTTATATGTTGGAATGAAATTCAGCACCACTGGAGCTTTGCGCTTATGGATTGGCAGATCTAAGACCTTCTTCAAATCCTTGCCCAGAAAGTAGGACTAGCGAAAGTCCTTTGGTGGTTTGCGAACGTCTGCCAGAAGAAAAAGACATTAGTTACAGGCAAAGTTTTTAAGACTTAAAAAGAAACAACTAAGTGATTGACACTGGGCTCTTACCCTTGCCCTCTTTAACTGTTCGAGGAAGAGGGTAGAGACGGACTTCTTCATCTGGGCCAAATTCCCAATTTCCCGAAGCAATAACATAGTCATCTCTAGCCCCTTTGTTGGAGTCTAGGAGGTCGGCCACAATTTTGAAATCAGTAGACCTCGGCTTGAGGTAATACACGTAACCTTTTTCTTTCAGGTTAAGGGCACACATAGTATAACAGTATTGGATGTCGGTAAGAGTGATCCTAACATTCTCTTACCGAGCTAAGGCTATGATACCATTAAGCACTCTATAGGAGTTGATGGTGAGTTGCATTGGGTTCAAGGTGTAGTAATGAAGAACTTCACGAAAAAGGGGATTGAATGGGAGCCGAAGTCCACATTCAACAAAAGCTACAATATGGAACGACATTGTATTATCTGTACGCATGATGGAATCATCAGCCCCAGCCAGCCTAAGGTGAACGTCGTCTGGGATGGAGAACTCGTGCCTAAAGAATTCGAGTTTGGTTGGAGTGTTTACCCTGTGTCTCCACATGCCCATGATGTTGATCTAAATATAGAGGGCTAGGTTTCAGAAGAGAATTAATTCAGAAGGGTTGCAAGAACCTCGGCTACAAATCTGGGTAATTACAGTAAGGGCTTGTTTCAGTTTTTCCTAAAAGAATTGAAGGTATTATAAACAAATCCCAAAACTAGAACTATGAAGACAAAGATCAAAGGCACAGATCTGGAAAAAATACGACAAAACAGAAAACAAGGGCGAAGTTTCAGATTAAAGAACGAAAATGGGCTATCAGAAACACGAAGAAAACAAAGGGTTGAAGGCCGAAAACAGTGGTGAAACAGTGCAGGTGTTCATGACATGTGCAAAATCATGAAATAAGACGCATTTAGATAAATGACTCATAAATTAAATGCTTGAGCAGAGCAGTAGTAGCAAGAAATTCAAGAAACGATCAATAACTGAGAAAGGAAGGGCCAGTTGCTTACCAGACAAAGTGAGGCCGAAACAAAATTCGTCGAGGACAGACGACGGTTATAGCAGTCTCAGAAGCTTCACTGAAGTGAAAAAAAGAGATCAGTTGCAGAGCCTCTAACTTGAACAATGGCGGATTCGAAGGAAAGAGTTTAGAGAGAGATAAAGCAAGAGAAATTGATGTGCAAAAGTGAAGGAAAACGAAAGAGGGAAAAAAGTTTTGTCAAAAACTTGAAACGGCGGCAAACAAAAGCATTTATTGCGCCTGGAGTAACGCAGGCGTCAGACGGCGCAGACAGAGGAAAGGCAGCTTACAGACGCGTCGCAGGCACGCACCAATAAGGATAAAACGCATGAGTAAAACAGTTGAGGAATAATGCATGACAGCTCATACGCGTGGGAGAGTTTGTTTGAACTCTTGTTCTTGAAAGAAGACATGTCGGCCTAAAGAGAATTATTGAACCAACGTACTGAAAGGAATTAACGGTGTAGATTCCATCATCTCAGAATGCCGAGGTAATAGAACCTAGTGGGCAGTTATGGGAATATATTTCTGAGTACCAACACGTGGCATGATGACGCCGACGTGTCAGCAGAGGTGCCACATATCGAGGTAGTTATGCCTAGGTTATCTCGGAGTTGCCGAGGTTACATCCGAAGATATCGGAATCCGGGATAAACGGATGAGGGACAAGAGTCCTAGATTGAGGGAAGACTTCAGTTTGGGTAAAGATAAAACTCTTAGAGGGTTTTATCCTAATCCTACTGGGAGTTCTAGATTAGCAGTAATCCTGAGTCCATTGGAGTTAGGCTCCTATTAGGACTAGGATTGTATTGGCTATAAAAGAGAGGCACCCCCATGGGTCTAAGGTAAGCTTGTGAGTTGAATACTTGATTATCTTTGAGATATATACTGACTTGATCGTCGGAGTGTCCCTGGGTGGAAGAACCACCGCCGGAGTTTTCTCTTTATGTGCAGGACAACAAGGTGTCACCTATTCTGCCTGTGTTCTACAGCTGAATCACTAAGGAGGGCAGTGTGATCGGAAAATCACTCACACATATATATATCAAAATATATGGTAAACGTCAAACAATTGAAACATACGACAGGAGAGAGACTTGCACAAGGAAGAATTATCGTCCGCCTATCAAACTGTACTCCAATCAGAAATGTTGGGCTTCCAATTTTTCAAGCCCCTCAACTGGAAAAAACCAAATATTTTCCCAAATTAATATATACTGTTATATAAATTTTAATTAAATTATTTATGTTATACTCAGATTTAGAAATAAATAAACTCTTATAATTTGACATAATTACATTTATATCTCATTTATTAAGGTTAAAATGACATAATTAATACAAATATTACAGTAAATAAGTATAAAATATAAATATCAATATAAAAACTATGACAATATCAATTTTATATTTTTTTTATCCATACAAGTAACGAATTATTGATAAAAAAAATTAAGAAGTATATATTTAAAATCATAAGAAACTTAATATAATTGTGCTAAATTTGTAAAGTTTAATATATTTTCTCACAATCTTATGAGAAATTAATGTAATTTATTTGTATTATATATATACATATAAAATTATTTTTAAAAAATATTGTAACGTATATAATGTAATAAAAATGATATACCGTTTTTAAAGATGTGTATGGTAAGAGTTCCATACATGATTTTATTCCATATATTTGTATGATGTTATTTGATCACCATGTTTGTGATTTCTGAAATCAGAATCAATCCTAAAAGCTGGTTTTTGCATTAAATTATTATCAGGTAAAATTTATCCATAAATCTCATATTGAGGAATGTTGATCCATTTAGTTTTATGAGTTTTCTTATGAATTAATTAGTTATTTTTGTTTTGGAAAGGTATATTTATTTGATTTGGTGCCATTTGAATTTAAGTGAATGTCTTGTTATTATTCATTTTTTTAATTTTTTTGATTCGTTTTTGGGATGAGAATGGAAAAGTGAGATGTGGAAGATTCTTTTTAGGGGGGTTTGTGGCTGAAGTGTTAGTTGTGAAGTGTGAAAATTTACATTTTTATTATTACATTGGAGTGTTACGTTTAGAAGAAGTACACTATGAAGTTTTTATGTGTTACATTGATTGAAGTGTTACGTTTGAAAAAAATACACTATGAAATTTTTTTGGAATATTACATTTGAAAAAAGTACACTAAATAGTTTTTTAGTGTGTTACATTAGAGTGGTACATTTGGGAAAAGTACACTAAAGAGTTTTGTGTGTTATATTGATTGGAGTGTGTTACGTTTGGTAAAAATACAGTAAGGGATTTTTTTGGAATGTGTTACATTGGAGTATTGCATTCGGAAAAACATATTATGGAGCTTTTGTGTGTTACATTGATTTGAGTGCTTTGTTTGAAAAAAATACACTAAGGAGTTTTTTTAGAATGTTACGTTGTTACATTTGAGAAAAGTACACAAATGAGATTTTTATTGTGTTACATTAGAGTGCTACGTTTAGAAAAGTACACTAATGAGTTTTTTTGAAGTGTTACGTTTAGTAATTTCAATATTATGAGAAAATCTATATTTGTCTCTCAACACAAAACATACGTGCGTTTATGATTGGTCATTTATGTAATTCACATTAGAATATAAGACCTTTGGGTCTATAAAAAAAAAAATGAAAAAACAAACAAGTCACAAAATTATTATTTAAAATTTATTAGTGCTTCACCCAATTATCAAAATCAATTAACTTATTTATCATGGCATGGTGTTTTGTTTGAGCTTGTCTCAATCTTTATCAATATTGACTATTCTTCCACTATAATTAAAACATCAATTTTCATAAATGTCTAACAACAATGTCAAGAAAATGACATTTGATAAAGTAGGGTCATGTATGTAATTGACCATACTCAAACAACAAATTTAATAATGTACGAGGTTCTAATAGTGACTAGGTCATGTCTCATTCAAAGATATTTATTATGTAAATAGCAGTTGCATGTTAAATGAAGAGCATGCAAGAAAAATTACTCTCTTTTTTAAAGTTTTGTAATAGTTATGAAATATCTTGGTGCTAAATTATGAAGTTTTGTGGAAGTAAATTTGTGATGAATTTAGTAATCAAATTGTGGTAGTTGATTATGAGACTTGTGCTAATTTGTGATGTTTGGTATGAAAGTCCAAATTAAAAATTGTCCAATAAAAATAAGACACGCGGCAAATTAAAGGGTTATGAGATAGACAATTCAAATACAAGATAAATCCCAAAAAGAATAGCAGTTGGAGGAAGTTATCTCAGCAATTGCTGAGGAAATTTGAATTTAAAATAATGAAGAAAGCATGCATCAAAGTAGAGACATGGAGGAAAATTAGGACTGAGTAAGAAATCCGTGAAATCCGTAATCCGATCCGATCTAGTCCAATCCAGTAGGTTTGGATTGGTTTTTTGAATCCGTGGTTCGGTTCCGGATTGAAAAATTAAAAATTCGTAGTTCACGGATTGGTTTCGGATTGAACTCCACGGTTTTATATTGGAACCGATCCGAACCGTATATAAATAGTCTATATTTTTATTATATACCCTCGTGCATAATATCTTCTCTTATTTTATATAAAACTTAAATACAAACCTAAACTCACATAGTATCTTCTTTTATTATTTTTGTTTGCTAGTTTTTAATGTTAATTTGTAATGGTCTAAATACTTATGGTGGAACCAGTTTTCTTATGGTTGTTTAAATTCTAGAACAGTATGTCGCTATTATGAAAAAACATGTTGTTATTGTGAAACTAATATGGTGCTATAATTATATTTTTATGAAATTAAAGTGTTATATATATTTTTTTGTTATTTAATTATATAAATCCGTGGTCCTAAACCAATCCAATCCGTGTTTAAATAGATTGGTACTTGGTTCCACGATTTAAACGGATTGGATTGGTTCCAATTTTTCAGGAACCGTAGATAATGGATTGATCCTGGTTTTATCCCAATCCGGTCCAATAATCATGGAAGTCGTGCGAAGCAGTTGTTGCCTTCTTCCACATGTGTGGAGCGTACCTCTGCTGCATGTGCGACACTCCTCTCCTGCACGTGCAATTATTTCAATGATGAATGCCCAAGAAACTCCACTTCGCTGCACGTGCCCTCCGCTCGTGAAATAAATTCAGCCCCCAACCTTCGAAGACATACCCTTACTGCACGTGTGGCCCAAGCCTCCGCAGGTGTAGTTTTGCTCCCTTTCCTAATTTGTACACTTTACAAGCCCATGATATCCCCGGCTCCAACTATGCTTCCAAAACAAGGAAACTCAACCCCGGAACAAAAAGAAATGGAGATATAAATCCGTGAAAGGTTTCGAGAGTGATGTACCTAAACGACTGACAAGGCACATCAGATTAGTTCCCGACACTTCCAACACGAGTAAAATAAATACGATTAAGGGGAAGCAAGACGGGTTATGTACCCAAGCATCACACATGCCCAGTATAATATTGGATAATGTTTTCAAACGTAAATATGCCTTAATATTAATAGAATAGACATTAGTTATATTTTAAGAATAAATATATAAATTTCATAATTAGAATTTTAAAATATTAATATACATGCAAAAATTTATATACATATTTTTTATTTTGATTATATATGTATTTATATAAGAATTTAATACAAATAAATAAATAAGTAGACAAGTAACTCATAAATTGACCATCAAGTAACAATTCTCCAATAACTGAATTTAGGACAATGATGATTTAAAAGTCAATCCAAAATCTATTTTTAAACTATGTTTAGTGTCTAACACTCCTAAGCTAAAACATGGTCATTACAACCTACAAAACTATTATATAATTTCAACTAATCATTTACCGAATGTTTACTCATTAATAGATAAATTTTCTTAGCTAGATCTAGATATAGGATTATAACATAACTCATAGGGCGTGTTTGATTCACCGGATTGGGGGGAGGGACTATCGACTATTTGGATTGTAATCCAAATAGTACTCTTTATCCGCCGTTTGATTTTTTTTTTAATCCGCCGGACTCCTTATCTCCCATATGTGGGACTATTGTGTCCTAGGGGGGTTATGGGATAGTTTTTGGGGGACTATCCACTGTTGGGAATAGGTGGTCAAAATGACCATTTTGACCCTTTATTATTTAATTATGTATTATATTTAATAAAATTTAAATGTCTCAATTTAAAAATAAAATAATTTTATTTAACTTTTTATTGATGTTTTATTTATTTAATTTTTTAAAATACTTTTTTATAGATATTTTATTGATTTTTTATTTTAAAATTTTGTTTATATTTTATTTAATTTCATTATTTAAATTTAATAGATGTTTTATTTAATTTCATTGTTTGATTATTATTTTTTTTTTAAAAACAAATTTATTTAAAATTTTAATTAAAAAAATAATATATATTTTTATTGATATTTTTTTTAAAAAAAAATAAATTTATTTAATTGTGTAAAAAATAAAATAAAATAAATTTTTATTTAATCTAGCTAAAAATAATTAAAATATTAAAGATATGTTTAATATTGCTATTACTTAGTAAACAATTGAAAAAGGGTAAAATAGTCTTTTGTTCATTTATCATATCCAGTCCGTCCAACCAAACGTTGGATTTACTAAAAATAGTCATTTCCATACATCTAATCCCATGAAAAAACAAATACAGGATACATATCCAATCCAGCCAAATAGTTCGGGAGATTCACAGTCCCAAGACTCAAGTCCGATGGATTCTAATCCCCCCTTATCCAGTCTGTCTAATCAAACACACCCTTTGTATCTAACTCAACTTGGTCTTGGATTATTTTTATTTTTATTTTCATACATAATTATATCTAAATATTAATTTAATTAATTTGAATATTAATAAATAAAATTTTACGCAAGTTTAAATTTTTTTTAACAAACATGCATAAATATGTACATGTTTGTTATTTTCATTATGAAAAAAAATATTAAAAGAATGTATTTATCAATTTAAAATATATTTATATAAATAAGTTGGTCAAATAACGCTTCAATTTATATTGGTTGACTTAATCCTAACATGGCTTATGACAGTTCGATTATTCCATAAAATTTCAAAAATTTCAAAAATGCTCTTACGCTTTAAGACCAACTTAAATTTATTCTACGACATCAATTAATTATTTTTCTAAACCGTAACATGGCACACAGTAACTCGAGTTATACTTCTAATATAGTTATTGAAATAAATATAAAATTTAAATCCTTCACTTCATTTCTTTTTTTTAGGCCACATCGCGTTAATCCCTAAAATTTGAATCTATCTTCAGACATGAAAGCTCACTACTATCACGATGACAAGTTGTTTCTACAACTAAAATCCACCACAACAATTAAAACTACATATAAAAATTAAAGTCTTTTCAATAAAATATAAAAAATAAAGAAAAATAGAGAACGGATAGAAGAGAGCTAGAGATACTAAAAAAATAGTATGCACCGTGTTTGTTTCTAGAAAATTAAGTCAATTTTTCATAAAATTTAGTTTTTTATTTTTCGTATTTTTTTTAAGTGAATTTTTAAAAATATTTTACACAATTTTTTTAGATATATCTAATCTAAATACGCTTAAAAAGGTATAATATTTGTGAAATTTTTTTTTAATAAAATTCACTAAATTTTGTTGTATTCGGTGATTTTTTTAAAAAAAAATTTGTACAATTTTTCTTACTTTTTAAGTATATTAAGATTAAGAGGATCTAAAAATTTTAAAAATTTGATTAAAATGTTTTATAAAATCATTAAAAATACAAAAATACGAATTAAAAACTCAGAAAATAATTTTTGAAAACTCAAAAGCAAACAGGGTGTTGTTATTTCATTTAACAAACTTTAATATGACAAATTATAATTATAAAAATTTTATAGACAAAATATAATTATACTTAACATAAAGCAGTTCTTTTATAATTTATGAAAATTTATTAATTTTTAATTTTACTAATTGGAAAATAATAATAGAAAGCTTAAGTAATGACTGAAACTTACTTAGTCTTATTCATTTATAGTTTTTCCAAATTATTTTTAATTCATTTTAAAATTAAATTTTAAATCATTGTTTAGAAATGTACATAACACGAGCTTTACGCTAATATAGTAATGGCGTTTGGGAAGAAAATGAGTTGGATTTTTTCTCATTTTTTTTATTAAAAGACAAAAATTTTGCAAAATCAAAAAAAACACATCCAAACAAAATATCACATCCAACCCCATAATCATTTCACTTTTTCTCTCACAAACATCACATCCAACCACAAAAAAACCCAACTATCTTTCCAAACACAAAAAAATTTTTATTCAATAATATCTTACATCTAATAAAACCTACATAAAAATTCACTTCCCAAACACTATCAGTATACGGTAAACGTCAAACAATTGAAAACATACGATAGGAGAGAGATTTGCAGAAGGAAGAATTATCGTCCGCCGATCAAACTGTACTCCAATCAGAAATATTGGGCTTCCAATTTTTCAAGCCCTTGAACTAAAAAAAAAAAACCAAATATTTTCCCAAATTAATATATACTATTATATAAATTTTACTTAAATTATTTATGTTATACTCAGATTTAGAAATAAATAAATAAATAAACCCTTATAATTTGACATAATTATATTTATATCTCATTTAGTAAGGTTAGAATGACAGAATTAATACAAATATTACAGTAAATAAGTATAAAATATAAATATCAATATAATACAATATCAATTTTTTTTTTTGGTCTATACAACTAACGAATTATTGATAAAAAAATTAATAGGTATACATTTAAAATCATAAGAAACTTAATATAATTGTGCTAAATTTGTACAGTTTAATATATTTTCTCACAATCTTATGAGAAATTAATGTAATTTATTTGTATTATATATATATACATATAAAATTATTTTAAAAAAATATTGTAACGTATATAGTGTAATAAAAATGATATACCGTTTTTAAAGATGTGTATGGTAAGAGTTCCATGTATGATTTTATTCCATATATTGGTATGATTTTATTTGATTACCATATTTGTGATTTCTGAAATCCGAATCAATCCTAAAGGCTAGTTTTTGCATTAAATTATTATCAGGGAAAATTTACCCATAAATCTCATTTGAGGGAATGTTGATCCATTTAGTTTTAAGAGTTTTCTTATGAATTAATTAGTTGTTTTTGTTTTGGAAAGGTACATTTATTTAATTTGGTGCCATTTGAATTTAATTGAATCTCCTTTTATTATTTATTTTTTTAATTTTTTTGATTCGTTTTTGGGATGAGAATGGAAAAGTGAGATGTGGAAGATTTTTTTTGGGGGGGTTTGTGGCTGAAGTGTTAGTTGTGAAGCGTGAAAATTTACATTTTTGTTATTACATTGGAGCGTTACATTAGAGTGTTACGTTTGGAAGAAGTACACTAAAAAGTTTTTATGTGTTACATTAATTGAAATATTACGTTTGAAAAAAATACACTATGAAATTTTTTTGGAATGTTATGATTGAGAAAAGTACACTAAATAGTTTTTTAGTGTGTTACATTGGAGTGGTACGTTTGGGAAAAGTATACTAAAGAGTTTTATGTGTTATATTGATTGGAGTGTGTTACGTTTGGTAAAAATACACTAAGAGATTTTTTTGGAATGTGTTACATTGGAGTATTGCGTTTGGAAAAACACATTATGGAGTTTTTGTTGTTACATTGATTTGAGTGTTTCGTTTGAAAAAAATACACTAAGGAGTTTTTTTAGAATGTTACGTTGTTACGTTTGAGAAAAGTACACGTGTGTTACATTAGAGTATTATGTTTGGAAAAAGTACACTAATGAGTTTTTTTGAAGTGTTACGTTTAGTAATTTCAATATTATGAGAAAATCTATATTTGTCTCTTAACACAAAACACATGAGCGTTTATGATTAGTCATTTATGTAATTCACATTAGAATATGGGACCTTTGGGTCTATAAAAAAAAAATGAAGAATCAAACAGGCCATAAAATTATTATTTAAAATTTATTAGTGCTTCACCCAATTATCAAAATCAATTAACTTATTTATCATGGCATGGTGTTTTGTTTGAGCTTGTCTCAATCTTTATAAATATTGACTATTCTTCCACTATAATTAAAACATCAATTTTCATAAATGTCTAACAACAATGTCAAGAAAATGACATTTGATAAAGTAGGGTCATGTATGTAATTGACCATACTCAAACAGCAAACTTAATAATGTACGAGGATCTAATAATAACTAGGTCATGTCTCATTCAAAGATATTTATGTTAAACGAAGAGCATGCAAGAAAAACATTAAAATTGTGTATTACTCTCTTTTTTGAAGTTTTGTAATAGTTATGAAATATGTTGGTGCCAAATTATGAAGTTTTGTGAAAGTAAATTTGTGGTGAATTTAGTTATCAAATTTTGTGGTAGTTGATTATGAGACTTGTGCTAATTTGTGGTGCTTGGTATGAAAGTCCAAATTAAAAACTGTCCAATAAAAATAAGACATGTGGCAAATTAAAGGATTATGAGATAGACAATTCAAATACAAGATAAATCCCAGAAAGAATAGCAGTTGGAGGAAGTTATCTCAGCAATTGCTGAGGAAATTTGAATTTAAAACAATGAAGAAAGCATGCATCAAAGTAGAGACATGGAGGAAAATCATGGAAGTCGTCCGAAGCAGTTGTTGCCCCTTCAATGGTTACCAGATGATCAAAGAAATTGTTGCATCTATAAACAATCGTTCAATGGAAGAATTGAATTTTCATATCAAACTTTATCAAACCAGAATCACCACATATCATTTTACAGTTTGTCTTTCAAGGCAAGTAAATTTTTGTAGAAACTAATACAAAAATCAGAAGGAAAATCCTATAATTCCACATTGTTTATACAAAATTTGTTACTTGAATGACATGACAGTGTTCTTTGTAAATAAAAGATGTCTCAATGAGTTTTTATTTTTATAGTGACAGGCTCCTATTTCAACACGCATCATTTTGTATACATTTTTATTTACTGTGTATATATATATATTTGTTTTTTCCTTCTAAACATACATTAATACGTACTACTTAGACGTTATTGTGTTGTTGTTATATATATATATATTTGTTTGTATCATTATTCAATTCAAAATATTAACAGAAAGCCTCTCTGTAGCTACAGATGTGGATGCCATTTTCATATTTTTAGTACTGCTGGTATTTAAGAGCAGAATTTGGGTTGATAGATGTTGTGGGGGATATGGCTATTTTTTGGACTATGAAGTAAATGCGTGCCATTGTTGCATATAAAAGTAGTTGGGCTTCTACAGCTTCATACCTCTCTCTCTAGTTTCATTCAAAATAAATGCTGTCCTATTACATGTTTTAAAATTTTGGGTAAATTACAAATACACCCTTTGATATTTTTAATTTTATAATAAATCACTCATTTTTTAATAAATCATCAAGTTAATTAACAGTTTTTAATTGTGTTAGAAATATATTTCAATTAATAATTTAGATAATTTTATTATTATATAGGAGAGCAATTATGAATTTTATTTTTTTAGTTAATTCTGTTAAATAAAAAATTCTAACGAGAGCGTATTTGTAATTTTTCAAACTATAAGGAGCAATCTATATTTTAAGCAAATCTTAGAGGGTGTATTTCTAATTTACCCTTTAATTTTATTTCTTGATCTTATTCTATCTTGTCCCTTGTATTATCATCAATTATTTGATTTGAGCGTTCTCGTAGCTTTCAGAGAACTTTTTAATTTTGGTTAATAAGAATTAAAATAAAATTTGCTACATATGTGGTTTGACAATTTAAATTGGCATACAAATGAACCATTATTTTTATCCAAACTTATACTCAACCATTATGAGGATATCTGTTTAAATCCAAACACCTTGATCTTGTTTTCAATTCATAACTTTGTTTTCAGAGATAGAATAGAGGAAATTCATAATAAGAGGATTAAGTAAAATTATTTTTGTTTTGATAATAGTTGTTAGTGTAGGAATTGTTAAATTATTTTTACATAAAATAAATATAAAATAATAAAACAAATAAAAAAAATACAAAAACATTAAATATTAATGTTAAAAAAAATGCCCAACATGTAAAAAATTAAAAATAAAATAAATAAAACAATGATTTTTACTAAACAAAAAATACAAAAAAATTAAATATTAATGTTCAAAAAAAATACCCAACATGTAAAAAATTGAAAAATAAATAAAAAATTTATAATCCGGCGGACTATTTTTCTAATACCACATCCACCTCCTCCGTCCCAATTCTCCTTCAAAGGCCCAACCCAATCCCCTCCTCCATCTTAATCTCTTCCACAAATTTACAAACAAACACAACATTAAATGAGTCTTACCTCTATCCTAATCTCATCCCTCCCTCTATACCTCAAAACAAACGGGGCCTTAAGACCTTGAAAGTAGTTGCCAATATAAATTCCTCTGTTGGTATCCTTTCTCATTTGCAAATGATATTAGAACAGCGGTGCTACACGCACCAATTGATATACCAATTAGTATACCAGCATATACTATGACATTATCATTTCAAAACTATAGACTCTACCTATTATACAAACTACAAAAATCTAAAACCTCTAAAATTATGTTATATCATCCGTCAATACACTAATTGGTATACCAATTAGTGTGTATAACTTTATTCTATTAAGAACGGACTTATAAGACCAATACACCTCTATTGTAGAGGCGCCTTTCGGATTGAACTTCAAAGGGATAAATCATGAGACCGGTTGTCGAATTGGGTCATAACAAATAATACTTTCAAGTGAGAATTGGACAGTGTCGACATAGAAATGTTGGCATCCAACATCGACCGCAGACGATGACGATGGGGAACACTTCCATTGTGACGTGCCTTCTTGAATTGGAGCCCAAAAGAACAAAACTTCTAAGATTGATTGTTGAGGTCCACCCATAACAAGGATCCTCTAGAGTGAATTTCTCTAGAGTGATCCCTAAAGTGCAGATCCAACGGCACAAAATTGAAGTTTGAATTTTTTTTTATTTTTTATTTTTCAAATTATATAGATGGTGTATAGATGGTGGCTTTTGTGCCGTTGGATCTACACTTTAGGGATCACTCTAGGAAAATTCACTCTAGAGAATCCTTGCTCGGAGCCTAATAGACAATACATCTAGTTGGAAATTGAGTCACACGTCTAATACCTCCAAAGATCTCTCTTTTCTTTTTTTCTTTTTCCCTTCTCATTTATTAAATTCAATTTTGGGAATATGGGGCTGAGATTGTGGAAGTGACTCCTTGGGAGTAGCTGAAATTGAACCCCACCCCATTTATTTTGATCACATGGCATCTTTATTCATGGCCTCTCCCATCTGCACTCTCTACATATAAAGCTGTACTTTATTAAGGTAGCTCATGTTCTTGTTTAATTAGTGGGGCTGAGTAGGCAAAAAACTCGATTTTGTTAAAAAGGGTTTTCAACGATGACTCAATGCACAACAGTCTCGTTGAAGAAGGATTTGATAGGAGAGAAAAACAAATTTGATTATTTTACTTAGCGGATTTGATTTTGTTGTATACCATTTCCTAGCTAAATTTGTATATAAATTCTAGTAGTATTAGGGTGTGTTTGATTGAACAGACTGGATAAAGGGGATTAGAATCCATCGGACTTGAGTCCTAGGACTGTAAATCCTCCGGACTATTTGGTTGGATTGGACATGTATTCTGTGTTTGTTTTTTCATGAGATTAGATGTCTGAAAAGGACTATTTTTAGTGAATCCAATGTTTGGTTGGACGGACTGAATATGATAAATGAACAAAAAACTATTTTACCATTTTTCAATTATTTACTAAGTAATAGCAATATTAAACATATATTTAATATTTTAATTATTTTTAGCTAGATTAAATAAAAATTTATTTTATTTTATTTTTTACACAATTAAATAAATTTATTTTTTAAATAAAATATCAATAAAAATATATGTTATTTTTTTAATTAAAATTTTAAATAAATTTGTTTTTAAATATAATAATAATTAAACAATGAAATTAAATAAAACATCTATTAACATTTAAATAATGAAATTAAATAAAATATAAACAAAATTTTAAAATAAAATATCAATAAAATATCTATAAAAAATTATTTTAAAAAATTAAATAAATAAAACATCAATAAAAAGTTAAATAAAATTATTTTATTTTTAAATTGAGACATTTAAATTTTATTGAATTTTACTAAATATAATACATAATTAAATAGTAAATCATTTTACCATATAATCCCAATAGTAAATTGCCCTCCCAAAACTGTCCCACACCCCCCGGGATAATATAATCCCCCATATGGGGGATAAGGAGTCCGACTGGACTCTATGTACGGCGAATTAAAAAAAAAACAAACGATAGATTACTCACTCCTTCGAATAAACAATCCGAATAGTGAATAGTCCCCCCCAATCAAACACACCCTTATAGCATGTTTGTTTTGAGGGATAAGGGTGTGGGATTAGACTATTAGTCCCACCGAACTAATAGTCCATTGTTTGTTTGAAAAATTTTGCTCCGGACTAATAGTCCCCCCGGACTAATAGTCCCCCCCGGACTATTAGTCCGACAAATATGGGACTATCCTATCCCATGGGGGGTGTGGGATAGAAACCATGGGATTGGTATCCCATGGGATTATTTTATGAAATGTCCATTTTACCCTCCATGCTATTACTTAGTAAACAATTAGAAAAGGGTAAAATAGTCTTTTGAACATTTATAAATTATTTTTTTAGTGTTGTTAATTTAAAATTATATATTAAATAAAAATTTTAAATTATAAATTATAAATTAAATTTAATTAAAAATAATAAATTATAAATTATGGCCTTATAAATTAAATTTTTTTAGTGTTGTTAAAAAATTAAATTTACATATTAAATAAAATTATTTTTTAGTGTTGTTAATTTAAAATTATATATTAAATAAAAAATATAACTTATAAATTAAATTTATTTAAAAATAATAAATTATAAATTATGACCTTATAAATTAAATTTTTTTAGTGTCGTTGAAAATTTAATTTATATATTAAATAAAATTATTTTTTTATTGTCGTTAATTTAAAATTATATATTAAATAAAAAATATAAATTATAAATTATAAATTTAATTTAATTGAAAATAACAAATTAAAAATTATGGCCTTATAAATTAAATTTTTTTAGTGTTGTTAAATTATAAATTATAGATTACAAATTTAAAATTATATATTAAATAAAAATTATAAATTACAAGGATAAAATAGTCTTTTGAACATTTATCATTTTCCGTAATATCTCAAACAAACATGGGATTCAATAGAATAGTCCAATCCAGACCTCTAATCCCATGACCAAACAAACATAGGATACAAATTTAGTCCTACCAAATAGTCCCGGGACAATATATCCCAGGACTAATAGTCCGATGGATTACAATCCCCCATTATCCAGTCCGTCCAAACAAACGCACCCTTAGTGTTTTAGGGTAAAAATTCCACTTGCTTTTTAATAACCATGTACTTTAATAATCATGTACTTCATCTCACTTTGTTAAATTAAGAGTTGATTTGAAAAGATAATTGGACCAAATATTTTCCTAATTCCTCGAAGTAATTGCAAATACTAGAAAAAGCATAAAATTTTAGTACGTCTTTATTTGTTCTGCGGTGAAAAAGTTTCAAAAATTATAGAGGGCCAAATTGATCCCAGCTTCATTTTGAAATATGTATATTAATTATTTCTCTAGTGGTTACATCCCAATAAAGAACAAATTAACAAGCATAGCATTTCTCTATAATTAATGAGGCTCATAGAAGAAAATTCAACTATAATAAATTAACATAGTGAGCATGCTTTTTTGTGATGATGATGATTGAAGGAAAATGAATGGTTGATATATATAGCTAGCTAGTTAAGGACTTATTATTGATGTAAATGGTTCATGTTTGTGTTGACTCATAAAGAAACAACCTAGCTTATATATGTCACAAATGGAGCTATCACAAACAAGTTTCGTTAAACAAGGTGCAATAACTTTTTTGCTTAATCTTAGCCAACAACTCAACTTGCCCCCACATAGATAAGGGTTTTAAAGACAAACTCATCTGGAAATAAAATTGATAGGTTTTGGAATTTTAATTATTTTGAAAGTACTTTAACATATATATTGTTGCAGTAAAGGAAGAGAGACCACCAAATTTTTGTGAAATCTCTACTATGAATATAATTTTTGTGCAATAAATTATGCCAATAAAGGAAGAGAGACCGCCAAATTTTTGTGAAATCTCTACCATGAATATAGTTTTTGTGCAATAAATTATGCCTACAACTTAGTTAAAATCAAACGCATCTCAAACTTTTTAATTAATTAATTAAATTAGGTCAGTTGATCACCTTTTATACTTGGGAGGTTAGGAAGTCAATTATTATCAAAGACAAATATTAATAATTTCTCCTCTATTATGAATATAATTTTTTTTTTTTTTTTTGGTTAGGTTGATGTTGGCCTACTGTAGTTATTGGACTATAATTATTTTGATGTAATTACATTTTCATTATATTTGTAAATCATCTTCTATCAATTAATAAAATTATATATATATATATGTGTGTGTGTGTATGTATGTACTAATTTCTATACAAGCAATGTATATATAATAATTGTTGAATTCCCACTGAATTCAAACTATCAAGTAGTTAATTGGTAAGCTGATAAAAAATAAAATAAAATAAGTTAATGGGTAGGTCTATTTAATTATGTGATGATATGTCTATCTAATAATAGAAAATTACATAATTCTTTTGTTTGAAAATAGAAGACAAAGTAGTCACATATTCCTATATTATTAAAAAAAAAAAAAAATACACACAAATTAGGCTTAATAAACAATTTCTCCAAACTACACTCATATTTTTTCACACATCCATCACTTAATAAAAAGGTAAATATTTTTAAAAGCGATTAAGTCACCCTTTTTTTCAGTTTATAAATAAGTGTGATTGTTAAAAAACATTGTAAGTGCACATCCCTCCCCACATTAAGGTATGAACTCAATTCAAGTTAACCAGGATGTTTGTGAATTAATATTTTTAGTATTTTTTTATGAAAAAATAGGTAAAAAAACAAAAAGATTGAGTTGGATTTTTTTGTAATAATTTATTAATTTCTTAAACTATTTCGGTAACTCTCCAAACAACACCTGAGTGTATCAATATCTCTATTAAATTTTTTACTATTATTATAATGAACTAATTATAACGGTAATCTCTATACTTTACTCATTGTGTCATTTTAGTTCATATATTTTTAATTGGCTCAAATTTAATTTTGAATTTATGATTTTGTTTCAATTTAGTCCAATTAATACAACTCTTAGCTTTTTTTTTTATAGAAAATATGTACATAGGTGTCACATGCCATATTTTTAAAGGCAAAATTATAAATTTACTCAATTCAGTTAGTTAACTACAACAAATTTAGTGATAATTTTTCTTAAAAAACACTAAAGATATTGAGTTTGTTTGGTTTGTGTTTTGAGGTAAAATTTTTTTTAAAAAAAAAAATTGAGAAGAGTTTAAAATTTTTTTGGTTTATTTAGTTGTATATTTTGAAAATATTTTTGGAGTTTGAAAGTTTGTAATGATTTGATATTTTATTGTAGTTAAGTAGATATGTGTGAGAGAAAAAGTGATTAAAAAAAAGAGAGGAGAGAAAAAAAATTATTGATTGATGTGTAATAGAGAGAAGTAATTTTGAATTTTTTTTTGAGAAAATTTGTATCAAAAACATGTTTCAAAATACAAACCAAACACACTCATTTTTAGGGGTGGTTTGAGATGAATTAAATGAGTGTACTTTTTGACTTCTTATGAAATATGGATTGAGTTTGAAGTGATGTGATAGAGAGGTGATATGACTTAAATAAGATAGTGATTTTTTGACCTTTTAACTTTTTAAGATTATAATAAATAAGGCCTTAATTGGAGTAAATTGAAATAAATTCTAAAATTAAAGGTCAAAATTAAATTAATTAAAAATATAAAAAACAAAATAAGAAAAAAGATAAAATGTAGGACCACTGCGTAATTTATCCTATTATAATTTATAGTTTTTTGGGGGGTAATAATTTACACCTCTATTTGACAGTGGCAGGCATGCTTGGATGACGGATGACCAACGACAGCATTGGGCACCATTATTAGGCATTTTGTTGTACAACTCCATTTCGTAGCTCGAAATAGCGTGGGTCGAAAGGCCCGAATTGCTTTGTACACCCACCCTTTTTTTTTATACACCCACCCTCCCTCTGTTCATCCCCTTCCTCTGGAAAACTCACACACACACACAGAGCTCCGTTCATCCCCTCCCTTTGGTGTCATTTTTTTTTTTTTTTTTTTTTTCAGAAGAAGTAGAAAATCAGAGGAGGAGGAGAAAGAAAGGAGGAGGAGGAGGAATGAGGAGAAGGACTGGAGGGGGCCCAATTATTAGGGCTGGAGGCGGAGGCGGAGGCACGATCGGGCGGAGGCGACGAGCTGTGAGCTGCGACGGCGGGCGGAGGTGACGAACGAGCTGCGAGCTGCGACGAGGACGGCGGGCGGAGGTGACGAACGAGCTACGAGCTGCGATGAAGACGGCGGGCGGAGGCGGCGGAGACGACGAGCTCTTCTCTCCTCTCCTCTCTCTTTCTTTGTCTCTTCTCCTCTTCCCCTCTGTTCTCCTGTGTTCAACGAAGTTCAACGAAGAAGAAGAAGAAAATCGCAAAACGACGTGGTTTTCAAATTTCGGGCCATTCGACCCTCACCCATTTCGAGCTACCACCTATTTTTCTTTGTGGTATATGTTAGATATTTTTATAATAAAATATTAAGATAAATTATAAATACATTTTTTGAAATTTGTTTAAAATATAAATTGCCCTCTATGATTTAGAAAATTATAAATATTTTTTCTGTCAGAATTTTTTATTTAACAGAATTAATTAAAAAAATGAAATTTATAATTGTTCACCTATATAATAATAAAATTATTTGAATTGTTAATTAAAATAAAATTTTAATATTATTAAAAACTGTTAATTAACTTGATGGTTTATTAATAAAATGACCTATTTGTTATGAAATTAGAAATTTTAGGTGGCATAATGTAATTTCTAGAACTACATGGGGTAATTTGTAATTTCAGTAAACCTCAGGCGGTGTGTTTGTAATTTATCCTAAATATTAAGTATTTTTTTTAGTATGGTTTTAATAATTTATAATTCAAAAATAAAATTACACATTTGAGGTAATACTACACATTTTTTGATTAAAAAATATTTGGACAAAACAATGTGTAATATTACCCTAAAATGTGACTTAACTTTTAAATCATAAATTATCGTAATCCTATCAAAAATTTATATAACATTTACCATAAAAATATATAACATACATCACAAAAATATATAACATATATTATAAAAGTGCATAATCGAGGTATATAATACACACCATTTGAGAGATTGTTTTCCATATTTCTTACATAGGCGTGAAATTCTTACAGTTGTATAAATCGGACTTAACAATTTATATGAAATCTGCCTTTAAATTTTTTTTTATTTTTTATTTAATGTGTTTACAACCCTATATACAATTAGGCTATTTTTGACAATATTTTTTTTAAAAAAAGGCATACTTTTAAAAAAATTAATTTTTTTGATTCATTTGATCCAGAAGAATCTTAAAAATTAAATAATAATAATAAGTTAATTCAGTTGATCACCTTTCATACCTTTCTACTAAGGAGGTTAGAAAGTCAATCATTGTCAAAGACAAAGATTGATAATTTCTCCTCTATTATGAATATTTGTAAATAATCTTCTATCAATTAATAAAATAATATATATGTGTGTGCCTATATGTCTGTACTAATTTCTATACAAGTCACAATGTGTATATAATAATTGTTGAATTCCCACTGAATTCAAACCATCAAGTATTTAATTGGTAAGCTGATAAATAAATAAAAAAATGGCTAATTGGTAGGTCTATTCAATTATGTGATGATATGTCTATTTAATAATTGAAAATTACATAATAATTTTGTTTGAAAATAGAAGACAAAGTAGTCACATATTCCTATATTTTCAAAAAAAAAATACATCCAAATTAGGCTTAATAAACAATTTCACCAAACTACACTCATATTTTTTCACACATCCAGCACTTAATAAAAAGGTAAATATTTTTAAAAGCGATTAAGTCACCCTTTTTTTCAGTTTATAAATGAGTGTGATTGTTAAAAAAAATTGTAAGTGCACATCCCTCCCCACATTAAGGTATGAACTCAATTCAAGTTAACCAGGATGTTTGTGAATTAATTTTTTTAGTATTTTTTTTTTATGAAAAATAAGTAAAAAAATAAAAAGATTGAGGTGGATTTTTTGTAATAATTTATTAATTTTTTAAACTATTTTGGTAACTCTCCAAACAATACCTCAATGTATCAATATCTATAATGGACAAATTATGACAGTAGTTTTTATACTTTACTTATTGTGTCATTTTAGTTTTTGTACTTTTAATTGGCTCGATTTTAATTTTGAATTTATAATTTTATCTCCATTTGGTCCAACCAATACAACTATTAGCATTTTTTTTTATAGAAAATATATACATAGGTGTTACATGCCATATTTTTAAGGACAAAATTATAAATTTACTCAACTCAGTTAGTTAATTATAACAAATTTAGTGATAATTTTCCTTAAAAAACACTAAAGATATTATTAATTGAAACAAATTGAAATAAAATCTGAAATTAAAAATTAAAATTGAATCAATTAAAAATAATAAGAATCAAAATGACAAAAAAAATAAAATATAAGGCTATCAGTATAATTTATCCTATTATAATTTTTAGTTTTTTTGGGGGTAATAATTTACACTTCTATTTGACAGTGGCAGGCTTGCTTTGGATGACCGACAAGTGGACGGGAGATGACGGATGACCGACGACCGCACTGGGCACCGCTCTACAGGTTTGGTTTCACTTTTTTGAGTTGTTTTTTCGAAAAGTGATGTGAAAATTATATTTTGAAAATGAATATTTATTTGGTTTTTAAAAGAAGTTCACTATTGCAAATTTAAATTTCTTTCCATAGGTGGAAAGACAATAACAAAAAATAAAAATAAAAATTTGTCACAACAAAAAGTACTCTTATAGAATTTTATGTATATATTTTACATGCTAGGTTTTACTTTTTTGAGTTATTTTTTCAAAAAGTGATTTGAAAATGAATGTGTGTTGATTTCAATTTTTTGAATTCAATTTTTTGAAAATTAAATTTTTTTATTTTTCTTATTTTTTGTTTTTAGTGAATATTTTTAAAATTTTAAGCAATTTTTTAACTTTTTTAGATACACCTTATTTAGATGTATTTAAATAGTAAAATATTTGTGAAAAAATATTTTAAAAATTAATAAATACAGAAAAATATAAAAAATATACTGAATTTTTATATTTTTGGCATTTAGTGAATTTTTTAAATATTTTTTCATAAATATTATACTTTTTAAGTGTATTTATATTAGGTGCGTCTAAAAATTAAAAATTTGCTTAAAATATTTTTAAAAATTCAGTGAAAGTAAAAAAAAATACGAAAAATGAAAAAGTAAAATCTTATGAAAAGTGAATTCTAGAAATGAAAACAAAACTGATATAAAATTTGGTTTTCAAAAAAATTCACTATTCCTTTCATAGGTGGAGAGACAATTAAAAAAAAATATCACATCAAAAAGTATTCCTATGAAATTTTGAAAACTTCTCTGGTTTCCTAAATAACCAAATAAGAACTCCAAAGTTTTCAAAAAGCTAAGCCTAAAAAACAGGAACAAAACAAAGTGATTATTACGTATTTTGTGGTATATGTTATATATTTTTATAGTAAATATTAAATTTTTTTTAGTAGGATTTTAATAATTTGTAATTCAAAAATAAAATTATACGTTTCTCGTAATACTACACATTTTTTGATTAGAAAATATTTGGACAAAACAATCTGTAATATTATCCTAAAATGTGACTCAATTTTTAAATCGTAAATTGTCATAATCATATCAAAAAATTATGTAACATTTATCATAAAAATATATAACATATATCACAAAAATATATAACACATACCATAAAAGTGCATAATTGGTGCATATAATTCACATCATTTGAGAAATTGTTTTCCATGTTTCTTACATAGGCATGAAATTTTTACAGTTGAAAGGATATAAATCAGACTATAATTTACATGAAATCTGTCTTTAAAAATGTTTTTCTTTTTTATTTAATGTGCTTACAGCCCTATATACAATTAGGCTATTTTTGACAATATTTTTTTTAAAAAAAAAAGGCATACTTTTAAAAAATTAATTTTTTAGATTCATTTGATCCAGAAGAATTTTAAAAATTAAATAATAATAATAAGTTTTTTTTAAAAATAACTGTTTTATACTTTTCAAATCCATCTAGAACCTAAAAATGAAAAGGTTTTTTTGAAATATTAAAAAAAAAAAATACTAAAAAACTAAATAAAAACAGCAAACAAAAGATTACTAAAAAGAGAAATTGTGAAACCCACCTTACAAAAATCGTAGTTATTTATAGATAGCTACATAAAGTCATTAAAAGCCTGATCCATCCATATCCATTACTCTATCTACATAAAATCTATACAATTTGTGAAATTGATAGAGTCCTTGGTCCAAAAGCAAGCAAGTTGCGCTATATATATATATATATCTTCTATGTGTAGACTATTATGGGGCCATTTGGAAATTAAAAAAAAAGGATTAATTTTTAACTTTTAATTCATTTTTGAATCCTATCACATATTATATTTTTTTATACATAAAATAATAAAAAAGTCAAAAAAAATTAAAAAGCTAGCTTTTAACTAAATCACCCAAAGTAAAGGTTGATAATCCAAATAAGTGCATTTTTTGACTTTTTGTGAAATATGAGTTAGGTTTGAAGTAATGTGGTAGAGATGTGATGTAACTTAAATAAGATGATATTATTTAAATAGGATAGTGACTTTTTGACTTTTTTAGAGTACTCCAAACAAGGCCTTAGTGTTTTGAAAGTTTTATTTTTTTATTTAAAATATATATATATAGATAGAGAAATACATGAAAGCTTAGAAAGAAAAAAAAAATTCTTATCACTTGATTAATACACATATTATAATATTAATTTTATTTATTTATTTATTTAAATTAAATATATATCAAGAATGCTACAGACCCCAAAAATTCTACTAAAAGTTTTACCAAATGCCTCACATGGGTGTGGGACCCACATGGGACCTACATTGTGTGGGTCCCACACCCATGTGAGACATTTGGTAAAATTTTTGATAAAATTTTTGATATCTGTAGCATTACTGAATATATATTGCATGCGACAGCTGCTCGTACATGCATAAACACCAATACAACTGTAATGTAGTAACTGGTGGATTGATTGGTGCAGAAATTTAAGTCTGCTAAACGACCCACCGTTGCTGGTAGCTCGCAAAAGCAATTAGAAAATGTTAGAGACCCTAAAAATTCTATCAAAAATTTTATCAAATGTCTTACATAGATGTGGGACCTACATGGGATCCACATTGCGTGGGTCTCACACCCATGTGAGATATTTGGTAAAATTTTTAGTAGAATTTTTGAGATCTGTAGTATTATTGAAGCAATTAATATGCTCTCTCCAGTGAGATATAGGGGTGATTCAGCAATCAAATAAAAAGTCTAACTTCTAATTTTTTATTTATTTTACGTCATATTATCTTTCATATTTTTTATTCATAAAAAGATAAAATAAATTAAAAAAATCTAAAAATTAATTTTTTATCAACTTTTTAAAACAACAAATAGATCATACACCAACTCCAAAATCAATCCTATATATAAGTCCGTCCCTCTTCTCACACATACTCATTGCATACTTGTTAGTTAATTAGTAAGAGCAATCGTCCAACTAGCTTCGATCATGGACGGTTCATTCTCTCCAATCAGCTCCTCCAACTGGAGGACCATTTTATGTGTGGTCATGGCAGTGATAACAGTGGTGAACATTGTTATTCCTCAAGTTGAGGCTCAGGGTCGAGCTTTTTTTGTTTTTGGAGACTCACTCGTCGACAATGGCAACAATGACTACCTTCTCACATCTGCTCGAGCGGACTCACCACCTTATGGGATTGACTATCCGACTCACCGTCCCACCGGCCGATTCTCTAATGGCCTCAACATTCCGGACATTATTAGTTAAGTTTCATATTCGTGTGTAATTTTGAAATTTTACATCAAAATTTAAAGGGATCATATACACATATGATATCCCGGTGTCTAAATATGTATTTTATTATATTTTAGTCGTCATTCTTTTAGTTTTGTTGCATTTTTTTTTTTTTTTATAAAATTTTAAAGATATCCTTCCACCCGGTATTAATTTTAAACAAGGCTAAAACTATTAATTAACATAAAACAGATTGTGTATTTTGAGATTGCCAGGATAATTAACCCTCCTTCTTTTTCTTTCATATTTTAGAGATGTTCTCTTTTATAGGTCAAATAATAAGTCTCAATTCCAGTCCCATCACTGTGTACAAAATCTTTACATGCTTTTTATGCTTAAACACATATCATTAGTACCCTTTTTAAAAAGTAATATTAGCTAGAGAGTAATTGGGAATTTCTTTTTTTTCTTTTCTTTTTATGAAGGCGAGCAACTGGGAACAGAACCAACGCTGCCGTACTTGAGCCCAGAGCTGACAGGTGAAAGACTGCTTGTTGGTGCCAATTTTGCCTCTGCCGGGGTTGGAATTCTCAATGATACCGGCATTCAGTTTGTATGTAATTTTAAATAATTTTCTTACACTACATAACATTAATGTCATTCTAATTTGTGACATACCCCACTTCACTTCTATGCTTTTTATGAATCTATAATATATTGTGCCCTTATCTATACTTTTTATGATTCTATAACATATTGTATCCTTATATTTTATACTAGGTTAATGTTTGGGACCTCCACTGGGGGAGACTCCCAGTGGCAGTCATTGGCCAAAAATGTTTTTTTTTTTTTTTTTTTTTTTTTCTCTTCTTCAATCACTAACCCTTACGTGTGTGTGGGATAATAAAGGTAGAAGATAGTAGAGGTCTGTATCATTGTTGTTTGTACTAATCCTTCAATTCAACCCGTCAAACCTACATTTTTAGTCAATTGTCAACTTTCCTCTCCCTCCAGATACATTTGACAAAAAAAAATTGCACGTGTCAACTTCAAAAGTAAGCCATTTGTTGCACAATGACAATTTTATATCAATTTCTATAAACCATGAAAGGAAATATTAACACTTGACTAAAAAGTATTACAATTAAAAGATGAACGAGCAAAGTGTTTATATATACGCATATTTTTTGGGGGTTTTTTTTTTTTAATAAATAAAAAGTTATAAATTATATAATGTATGATTATGATGAATGTTGATGATGCAGTTGAACATTATAAGGATATTTATGCAATTGGAGTACTTCGAACAGTACCAAACAAGAGTGAGTGGTTTGATTGGAGCAGAGCAGACTCAGAGACTTGTAAACCAAGCACTTGTTCTCATCACTCTCGGCGGCAATGATTTTGTGAACAACTACTATCTCATTCCCTTCTCCGCAAGATCTCGCCAATTCTCTCTCCCCGATTACGTTCGATATCTCGTTTCAGAGTATCGCAAAGTTCTCGCGGTAATCATCCCTTTCTCTTCTTTCAAAACTCAGCTCTACTAATAAGAAATCGAGCATAGAATTAGACATAACTTTATTACACACATATAAGTCTCACAAAATGTGAAATGATTATGTCCGATTTTGTTATTGATTTATGCGTTCTGAAACCAAAATTTATTTGAAAGGATTGGGCATGTCCTTAAATCACAAAGTAGACTAAATCGGTTTAGTTTGAATTTGTGAGTTTACCATGAATCTCACTCTCACAATTTGATTTTGTTGATTTTCTAAGCTCTTGTGAATCGGTTCAGCATCATTCTTTATATGAATAATTTATATACAGGGCCTAAAAGATTAACACATCAAATTATTAACATGGTTACAAATTGGTTTAATCCTCTTTTGTTTCTTTAAAAGGAATGGTTTAAGTGATAGCATAATAAATGATATCACAAGTCTCATGTCATGCAAACACGAGTAATGTTAATGTTAGGAATATCAAAAATTTTACACAATAGAATGTATAAAATTTACACCACATGGGACTGACATCTATTTAAGTATTGTATAAATTTTTTAATAATATTTTTAGGGACTTTTACATTTTTTGCGCACACATATATTAACACACATAATCTTATTTTTCACAGCTTTTTCTCACTCTTAAATCCAAGTATGTGAATTCTATTCATTTTAATAACATAAATCTTATTATCTTGTATGAAGTGAAAATCAGATGACAACGAAAATTATAGAAACATAATTATGTTTTTAAGTAACTAAATTAATTAATTAAATTTTTTTTTGGTGTTAAAAAAAGGGGGTAGCGCAGGCTCTGCGAGTTTCAAAACCCGAGTTAAGACATTGTTTTAGGTAAAGGATAAAGGCGCCACACCGAGGGGTAACGAAGAGTTGAACCCAAGTTGAAAGCATTTTTGGGCCAACCCTTTCACTAAACCCACCCCCAGGGCAACTAAATTAATTTTAAATATCATAGGATGTGTTGTAAATATATTAATGAAACATATGAAATTATATTTAAATTTTAATACATAAATTTAATCACATTAATTAACATTATCGCTTTGATTGGTTTACATTGTTTTTTTGAAAATTGATTTTTTTTTCATTGTTTTTTTTTTTTCTGTTTTTAATTAATTTTTTTAATATTTTAAGCAAAGTTTTAAATTTTTTTGATACACATAATCTAGATACATTTAAAAAGAAAAAAACTTACAAAAAAAAAAATATAAAATTTCAATACCTTTGCATATTTTGTTATATTCAATGATTTTTTTTTAATATTTTTAAATTAATTTTATACTTTTTAAGTGTTTTAAGTGGATCTAAAAAATAAAAAAATAATTTTAAAAATTTTAAAAGTCGCTAAAAATATAAAAACACAAAAAATTGTTACTTGAAAAAATGTATCCACTCTATATAGTGAATTTAGCAATGTTTTGATATTTATGGTGGAAACAAGTTGGGCATGCAAGCACGTATGCCCGGAAGAGACAACTTTGACTAGCCAATGCCTTATCCATGTTTGGTTGGTTTGGTTGGTGGACGTGTTAAATCCCTTCCACTGCTTTTTTCACGTGCCCATTAAAGCCATTTACCAATGCATTTATAAAAGGAAAATGTTTGATAGTCTAAAATTTTGTAGTTTAAATGATTTAAATTTGTCAAAATGATGTAGTTTTGAGTGATTAGAGTCATTTGAGTTATAAAATTTTGAGCTACCTAATATTATTGTTTATAAAAATTAAAAAATTAAAAAAAAAAAAAAAAAGACCTCTCTGACTGTAAGGTTAGGGTCATGTTTGACAATGAATAAAGTCCCGTTTATTTTCAGAGATAGAATAGAGAGGATTTATAGTGAGGAGACTGATAGTGAAAAGATTAAGTAAAATTATGTTTGTTTTGATGATAGTTGTTAGTGTAAGAATTGTTAAATTATTTTTATATAAAATAATAAAATAAATAAAAAAATGCAAAAAATTAAAAATTAATGTTCAAAAAAAAATTTCCAGTATGTAAAAAATTGTTACTTGAAAAAATGTATCCACTCTATATGGTGAATTTAGCAATGTTTTGTTATTTATGGTGGAAACAAGTTGGGCATGCATGCACGTATGCCCGGAAGAGACAACTTTGACTAGCCAATGCCTTATCCATGTTTGTTGGTTTGGTTGGTTTGGTTGGTGGACGTGTTAAATCCCTTCCACTGCTTTTTTTACGTGCTCATTAAAGCCATTTACCAATGCATTTATAAAAGGAAAATGTGTGATAGTCTGAAATTTTGTTATTTAAATGACTCAAATCTGTTAAAACGATATCGTTTTATATTCAAAATGACGTCGTTTTGAGTGATTAAAACTATTTGAGTAACAAAATTTTGAACTACTTAGCATTGTTGTTTATAAAAATAAAAAAATTTAAAAAAATAAAAAAAGACCTCTCTGACTGTAAGGTTAGGGTCATGTTTGACAATGAATAAAGCCCTGTTTATTTTCAGAGGTAGAATAGAGAAAATTTATAGTGAGGAGACTGATAGTGAGAGGATTAAGTAAAACTATGCTTGTTTTGATGATAGTTGTTAGTGTAAGAATTATTAAATTATTTTTATATAAAATAATAAAACAAATAAAAAAATACAAAAAATTAAATATTAATGTTCAAAAAAAAATTTCCAATATGTAAAAAAATAAAAAAATTTCTAATCCCCTCACTATTTTCTAATACCATCTCCACCTCCTCCATCCCAATCCCCCTTTCAACCTCCATCTTAATCCTCTCCTCCATCCTAATCCCTTCTCCAATTCTACAAACAAACACAACATTAAATGACCCCACCTCCATCTTAATCTCATCCCATCCTTTACACCCAAAACAAACGGGGCCTAAAATAGTTTTAAAAAAGTCAATCTATTATTTTTAATTTTTTATATATATTTTTTTTTATAAAAAAATTAAAAATTTATTTTTAAGAAAAATAATTCCCAAACAAACAGTAACGGACAAGTTATGAGTGATGCTATAAATTCAAAAAAATTATTTATGTTGTGTTTGATTGAAAGATTTAGGGAGAGATTTAGAAACGGAAAGAGAAAATGTGTGTGAAATTTGGTAAAATATAGGTATATTTTATTTATACTGCACATACATTTTCTATTTCTCTTTTCAAATCTCTCCTCAAATCCCCCAACTAAACACAACATTAGAATTTTGTCTACATAAGCCAAAGTGAATGCTTTAATCTTAATAAATAAATTTTTAAAAAATGAATGCTTTAATGTTCCTTTCAGACTATGCCATTAGATTACTTGAACTCTTGATCCTAAAATTTAGTGAGTTACACAATTAGAATGGGTCTTTCACTCACTACTACATTTACATGGTGATTTTGAAAAGTTAAAAAATAAAAATAAAAAATAAAATTAACGATAAAAGTTTGAAAAATTATTAATAAATATATTTTTAAAGACAAAATAATTAGCACAAAAAATGTTCAATTTTTTAAACAAAAAATTTAATCCAAAAAAGATAGTAATTCATCACTCATGTCCAATTTCGTCTTTAAAAAAAAGACGGTAACACTTTTGGCGATTAATATTTCATCTCTAAACAGTGATTTTGTCCATAATTTTTTTGTCTTTAGAAGCCTTAATTTGTTGTAGTAACATGAGAAGGTATAAACTATCATGACAAATTAATTTAATCGGAGTTAGCAAATTTTCTTGAATTATGCTCTTGTAAGTCAACGGATTAATTGAATCTCCCTAGCAAGTTAGGGCATATCTTTCTATTTGCATGTAAATCTTAATTATTATCCTTAAATTTAATGATATTTTATATTTGATCATGTAGTAATTTAGTAAACTCCATTGTGGACCTTGGCCCTTCTAAATCAAACCTAAATTACTTACATTAACTCTTAACAAAAGGGCAACACCTTGTTCTACATAAAGTAAGCGTTAAAGGGTCTGCTTCACTAGTTCATGTGTACATTTTGTCTTCAACATGGAATTGATATGAAATATAAAAATTAATTTTAAATTTTTAACTATCAAGTCCTATAATAAATATATAACTGCAGAGATTGTATGAATTGGGGGCTCGACGGGTTTTGGTGACTAGCACCGGCCCGATGGGCTGTGTGCCGGCAGAGTTGGCTCAGCGGAGCAGGACGGGGGAGTGCGTGGTGGAATTGCAACGAGCTGCAGCATTGTTCAACCCCCAAGTTGCTGACATGATAAACGAACTCAATAGCGAAATCGGATCTAATGTGTTTGTAGCTGCAAATGCATTTCAAATGAACATGGATTTCATCTCCAATCCTCAAGCATATGGTATGTCAAAACCATTTTCTCTCTCTTACACTCGCAATCTTTCTCTTTCTATTTTGCTATAAATATAAAAACAAATCGCTTAGTATTTATTTATTATGTGATAATTTTCTTGTTTAAATGCAGTAGGTCCAAATCCAACCAACTATGAGCCTTTATTTATTTATTTGGATAGTTAACACATAGCCAATTTAATGAGACCAAATAGGGACCAAGGGGTTAGGTAACGAGGGGACCAAAAAATTGATGGAGGGAACAGTTTAGTAGGGCTACTGGGATTTAATGGACTGTCTCTTGTATGGATGACATGCATTGCTTGGTAAATTAGGTGAGAAAAAAATTATTAAGAACATGATTTCACACCTAGGTAAATATAAAAATAAAAATAATTGTAATTTTTTATCATTATGTTTAGACAAACGTTAAATGAAAGAGTGCATATGTGTGATTTTATTTTCAAATTTTTGTATATAGATAGACGATTTTACATATTGAAAAAAAAAAAAAAAAAAAAATATTATAGTAACTTTCAGGATCTCACCAATTTTACAGAGAAACAAAATGTGAGTTTTAAGAGAGTTTTTTTTTTTTTTCCCTTACAAATTTTCTCTTTTTTTTTGCCTCAATAATTAAACAAGTAATAATTGTTCTCTTACTCTTCAATTTCTTTTTTCACTAAATTCCTCGACCCAATGGTAGCATGGGATGCACCAAATAATTACCTCCCTATGTTTTTCAGACAGCATTGCTATAAACAATTTGATGATTTAGACTATATATGATTTTGTGTACCCAAACTAAATAAATTAGGGAGAATTACAACAACCAAAAAAAAA
The DNA here is from genome assembly GCA_036172215.1 of Camellia granthamiana. Lineage (NCBI taxonomy): Eukaryota > Viridiplantae > Streptophyta > Magnoliopsida > Ericales > Theaceae > Camellia > Camellia granthamiana. The sequence goes on along the minus strand of CM069911.1, from coordinate 60,466,965 downwards.
ATTTGAGGGTTTGACCTTTATAACAAAATAAATTGAGTTTTTAATTTTGTAAATTTACATCCAAATTTTTTTATTTGTTTTTAATCTAAATTGTTTCCCTATTTCTGTTAAGTAAAAATGACCGAAAAAATTAATATTTTAGTTATTAAACCTAATGAAAAAGGGTATTTTGAACATTTTATGTACACCTATATTGAGTTTAATGACTAAAATATCATTTTTTTCATCAATTTTACTTAACGAAAATATGTTGATGGTTTAGATTGAAAACAAATAAAAATATTAGAATTTAAATTGATAAAATTAAAAATTCAGAATTTATTTTGTTACAAATGTCAAACGTAATTTTTTTTTTTTTTTTAATTTCTCCAATAAATTATGTAGTAACTAACATATAATTATAATGGGCTTGGATTGAACAGGATTTGTAACATCAAAGGTAGCATGTTGTGGGCAAGGACCATACAATGGGTTAGGACTTTGCACAGTGATCTCCAACTTGTGCCCTGACAGAGATCTCTATGCATTTTGGGATGGATTCCATCCCTCTGAGAAGGCCAACAGAATTATTGTACAACGAATATTGACTGGCTCCACCGAGTACATGAACCCCATGAATCTCAGCACCATCATGGCCTTGGACTCCAGGACCTAACAACTTTTTTCTATTTATTAATAGACTCTTCTAGTTTAATTAGAAAATATTGTTTACTAGCTACTATATCTCTTGGAGCCAGCAATATGCTCTTTATCAATTCTTGTTGTAGGTTTGTTTTTTATTTTTGGTAATCTTTTTTTCTAAAATGTAATGACACTAGAGTGCGATGATGCTTGAATTTTATGTGTATTATTAATTGTTTAATGAGCAAGGATTGGGTTAATTTTATTGTTAATTCAATTTTATTATGAATAAGAATAATAATAATATAATTTTAGAGGTGAGTAAATGTATCTCATTATTATTCAATATGAGCGCGCGTAACTCTTTTAATTGTGGTTATCAAAATGTTTGATCTTTCAACCCGCAAACACTTTTGAGGTGGATCCTAGTAATACTATACCATATTTTTTGTATATTGGAGTTTCATTGCTAATTACTAAAGCACTATTTGACATAAATTAGATAGGTGCACTTATTTAGATAATTGTACTTATTTTGATTGCGTCACTTCTCTCCTTTTTTTATATATTTTTTTATAAAAAAATTAAAAAGTATATTTATTTAAATTATCTCAACAACCTAGTCAGTTGCCAAACCATTTCCATCTATTTGGCACAGGGTGTGACGTAGCACCAATGTATTGAGTGATGAGTTTGGTATTTCCGTCTCAAGAAGTGACCTACCAAAACAAGATTTGGAAGGAGTCACTAAAATTTACAATAATTATGATAGAGACCTCCACTATTCCCATTCTCACTACTCTCATATACACGTGGGAGTTTGTGATTGGAGAAAAAGAAAAAAAAAATAAAATTGGACCAATCACGCCCCACTAGGAGTCCTGGGGTCTCCTCTAGTAAAAGTCCCAAGCTTTACTAAAATTACAAAAATAAAATTTTTCATAAGAGTGTTTTGAAAAGTTAATTAAAAATTAATTTTTTTATTTTTTTAATTTATTTTATCTTTTTATAAATAAATTATATAGAAAATGATATAACTCAAGATGAATAAAAAATTAAAAGTTGACTTCCCACCAATTTCTCAAAAGAACATATAGTCTACGGTGAATTGAATTCCTAATAGATAGGCGTGAAATACAATATATATAGAAAATTGTGCAAAGGAGATAGGCAATTAAGAAGCCTGTACAACTTTTGTTACAAATTTGGATATTTTTTTGGATATTTTTTAACTAGTTCGTACATATCCTAAGCAAGTTCCAAGTATAGGATAAAGCAACATTAAAATTTATACTTGATCCACATCCCCAAGTTCTAACACTTGGCACATATAACATAGTTTCTCCTCCTCTTCTTGTTATTCCAAGGTCTCGTAAAGTGGGGCATTCTTGTCTCAGGAAGCCACAAGTTCAAAATGTTGGAAAATAACTTTGGAGGTTTTAGAATTTTTTATTATTATTATTATTAACTTTAAGCATTAATTAAAATGGGATTCAAACGTTATTTTTAACATTTCTCACCGGGTTCATATTTAATACTGCGTAGTGAATAAAATCGTATATTTGATTGTTCAAAACCATATTCAGATGAATAAGAATTCAACACGCGTTTTTAGGTTCGTAGAAATGGCTTTAGGTGAGTTTCCTACACATTTGTAAAATGTGTTTGTCCCACATTAGAAAGGTTTAAGGTTTTGAATGGGTTTATATATACCAACTTAGGATACTTGGGATGAGCCCCAAGGGATACCCAAATTTGTGGAATGGTGAGGTTATGGATAAAATGGGCTACACCCATTGAAGCCAAAACAAAAATCACACGCGCGCTGCCGTCGTCCAAGCTGGGCTTGGGCGTGGCCAAAACCATTTTTTATTTTTTTTATTTTTTCAGTTTTTTTTCTTTCACCCAAACAGACGTTTACCTATGAAAGCCCACTCGAATAGGTTCATACCTGTTGAATTCAAATCTGTATCTATTCAAACAAATTTGTACCTGTTTAATTTGTCTGAACAGGTTTTCTACATATTCAAATAGCCACCATTCCTCCTATAAATAGTCTGCCATCCAACAATTCTAGAGCGTTGAAATTTTCCAAACCCCTTCCATTTCTTCTTTTGTTCGTCCTCCTTTGCTCTTGTGTCTGTTACTGCATTTATTTTTAAGAAAAGAAAGAGAAAAAATTACAGCATAATTTGGTTCGCAAGGCTTGATTTTGTAGTGTTGCAAATCAAGTAGTAGTCGTTGCATCTTGGGAAGTAGACGTCGTTAAAATCGAAGCACCGGAGCAAGGGCAAAATCTACTTTAACGAGATTGTATCCAACACAAGCTTCGACTTATATTTTCTATAAGCTTTTAATTCGGAATTTAATTTATATAATTATTTTCTGAATTATTTTAAAATCGTTTATTTTAATTATACATTTAATTTACACACACACTACTGTGGGTATAACAATCTTAAAATAGATTAACGTTTTTATTTATTTCTGTGTTAGACAGACGAATATTTTATTTCGAGAAATTAAATGGTAGTCATATGTTATTTAATTTCTTAAATAGTAGTAATATACTGTTTAATGATTTCTTTGATAACATAGTAGTTATATATTGTTTATCATTGAAATTTTGTTACAAAATATTATTCTGTATATTTTGTGCGTAAATTCTTTTCTGTATAAATTTGTGATTGGTGCATTATTATTTCGTCAGAAGCATGACAACTAAAATAAACAGTACTGAGACTGTCATTACTCCAACCTCCACACCTATTGTGCTAGTGATGACTCCGGCAGTACCAGTAAATCATAGGGAGAAGCTAGAAAAATTCAATGGAAATGATTTTAAAAGATGACAACAAAAGATGATGTTTTATCTTACTACATTGAATTTGGCTCACTTCACTCATGAAAAAGCTCTGGCACTAAACGAGGGAGAAATTGATCGGCAAATGGTTCTCGCAGTCGCAGTCGCAGTCGTAGTTGATGTATAGAAACATTATGATTTTCTGTGTCAGAATTATATCCTTAATGGGTTGGACAATACATTGTACAATGTGTATAGTATCAAAAGCACTACAAAAGAACTGTGAGAATCTCTAGATCATAAATATAAGACAGAGGATGCCAGTATAAAGAAATTTGTTGTCGGCCATTTTCTAGATTTTAAAATGATAGATTCCAAAACAGTTATTAGCCAGGTTCAAGATCTCCAATTAATTCTCCATGACATACATGCGGAAGGGATGGTTCTCAGTGAATCTTTCCAAGTAATGACAATCATTGAAAAATTGCCATAATCCTAGAAAGAATTCAAGAATTATCTAAAGCATAAGCACAAGGAGATGAATTTGGAAGAACTGATAGTGCGGTTCAGAATTGAGGAAGACAACCGTGGTTCTGACAAGAAGTCAGGAAACCATGTCATGCGAGCTAAAACAAATGTTGTGGAACATGAACAAGGGTCAAAGTTCAACAATAAGAAGCGGAAGCATGATGACAATGGTCCCAAACAAGGATCTACTAGTAAGATCAACAACGGGTTCAACAAGAGGTTCAAAGGCAAGTGATTTGTGTGCGGTAAAGATGGCCATCGTGCTAAGGATTGTCACGTTCACAAGGACGGAAAGAGTTCAAGCAAAAAGCTAGCACAAGCGAACATGGCCGAGGATTTTTATCTTTCCGATGGAGTGGCAAACATCAATCTTGTTGCAATTGTCTCTGAAGCAAATTTAGTGGGCAATCCCAAGGAGTGGTGGGTAGATACTGGAGCAACCTGTCATATCTGTGCAGATAAGAAGATGTTCACAACTTACAAAGTGATGGAAAGTGGGGAACAATTTTTTATGGGAAACTCCTCCACTTCAACTGTAGAAGGACAAGGAAAGATCGTGCTGAAAATGACCTCGAGGAAAGAGCTCACTTTTAATAATGTACTCTATATGCTAGAGATTCGCAAGAATTTGATTTTTGGGTCTTTGTTGATGAAGAAAGGGTTTAAATTAGTCTTTGAATCTGACAAGGTTGTACTCTCTAAGAATGGAATGTATGCGGGGTGAGGTTATATGAGTGATGGGTTTTTTAAGCTCAATGTAATAACTATTGTACCTAATTTGGCTATTAACAATAAGAACACATCTCTGTTTATATTGATAAGTCTTTGTTTTATGGCATGGTAGATTAGGACATGTAAATTTTAATTCTTTGCGTAGACTTGTTTCTTTAGAATGTTTGGCAAACTTAGAATTTGATCCTAATCATAAATGTGAGATTTGTGTTGAGGTAGAACTCACTAAGGCATCATTTAATAAAGTAAAAAGAAATACTAAACCTCTAAATTTAATTCACACAGATATCTGTGATTTAAAATTTGTTCAAACTAGGAGAGATAAGAAGTACTTTATTACTTTTATTGATGATTGCACCCGATATTACTATGTTTACTTATTCAGAAGTAAAGATTAAGCCTTAGAAACTTTTAAGCAATATAAACTTGAGGTTGAAAATCAACTTAGCAAAATTGTTAAGGTAGTGAGGAGTAATAGAGGTAATGAGTTGAGGAATTTTGTTCTGAACATGGCATTATTCATCAAACCACTTCACCCTATTTTCATCAGTCAAATGGAGTTACTGTGAGGAATAATCAAACTCTTAAAGAGATGATGAATGCCATGTTGATTAGTTCAGGGTTACTTCAGAACTTATGAGAGGAGGCGATTTTGTCTGCTAATTTTATCCTTAACAAGGTACCCCACAAGAAAATTAATCAAAAACCTTATGAATTACGAAAAGGTCAACGACCTACCTACAATTACCTGTGAGGGTGTTTGGCCAAGGTGACAGTCCCCAGTCCCAAAACGATTAAAATAAGACAAAAAACCATTGATTGTGTGTTCATTGGTTATGCAAATAATAATAGTGTCATGACTCGAACCCACCCCTATAGATTAAGGTCATAACCGGCCAGTAATCATGAGATTACCTACAGCCTCAAATCAGATCAGAATATACTCCATCAGAGTTAAGGGGCCAAACGGAAACGACTTAAAAATTTTATCCAATGAGCTATGCTTACATGGCATATCAAAACGTTTCACATGTACTTAATAATAACTCACACCACATATCAGTAGTTAACATCTTGTATACCCAGGATCATTCAAACACATAGTCAGCTAAACTAAAAGCTTATACACATAAACGGTCTATCACGATCAATAGAAATAGCAAAAATGAATACAAAAGATCATGAACAAAGCCTCTTGCGTGAGGCACCTGGGCTTACTTCAGAAAACTCGGGTTCCTTTCTTAAATTCCACTAAGGCCGGGGTTAAACGTCCCTTTGCTTACCTACATACATATAAATGAGAGTGAGCTAACGCCCAGTGAATAATATCAAAATAAAGAGGTTAATGAATAAAATTCGTTCATAAATGAATCATACTTATAATGTACATATTTGAACCATTATTCTTATTCACACCAGATTTACAAATCTCAACAAAGCAAAACGACCTTAGGTCCAACACATCATGTCCATATGCACAACGCCCTCAGGTCCGATTCTTATATAAAACAACACAACCTCAGGTCCATCTATATGAAACGACTTTTGGTCCAACCAACTCTCTATTCAAAATGACCTTTGATCCAATTCGAACACATCAAGCGGCCTTGGGCCCAATTCAAACATATCAGGCGTATCAACGACCTCGGGCCCACTCTCTCTATGTTCATATCCATGCATATTTCATATTCATGGTCACGATCCCTTTCATTCAAACGGCCTTTGGCCCATCACGGTATTTTAACATATCAAATGACATATTCAAACGGCCTTTGGTCCATCTTTGCATTCATGTTTAACGGCCTTCGGCCCAATCGTTCATATCCGACTACCTTTGGCCTAATCATTCATGTCCGACGGCCTTTGGCTCAATCATTCATGTCCGACAGTCTTAGGCCCCATTCAGATATATCAAACATATCAACGGCAAATGGCAAATGGCAAATGGTAAATGCCAAACGGCAAACGGCCTTAGGCCCAATTCAAATATATCAAACATATCAATGGCAAACAGCCTTAGGCCCAATTCAAATATATCAAACGTATCAAACGGCCTTATACAAATTAGGCATATAAAATACTCATTCATATTTCAAATCAACAAATCCATGAAGCTCATACAAAAGTAGCATTTGGAAAGTGACATACTTGAAAATATCTTTACTAAGATATTACTCTCAATGTTCTGCCGGTGGATTACCCTCGAGCTCGACCCTACACATTACATAACATATATGGGTCACAAACGATTCAATCCGTTCTTAACTTGTGCATTCCTTTTAGGCCTCTTTATTATCTTCTTAATCCATTTACAATGTTCAATACATGCCTAAGAGTGCTCAGAAATGGAAGAGAACGGAAAATGAAACACAAAACATATTTACAAACTTTCTGAAACAGGGCTCCCCGCTCGAGCGTGGCTTTGGCCGCTTGAGCGACCCCTTTAGGTCTGCAAAAGTACTAGTTGTCTCATTTTTACGCTTGAGCGTGACTTCAGACGCTCGAGCTGAGGGTCAAACATATGCCTTGGACGCTAGAGCGTGATTCTCCCCGCTCGAGCGGACGACAATGTCTGCAAAACTGCTAAGAGCTAGCATTTCACGCTCGAGCGGCCATTACCCCGCTCGAGCGGACATGCCGAATTCTGGGTTTTCTAGCAGCCAATTTGAGCTTCAAACTTGCATTCAAACTAATATAACTTGCATATTATGACTCATACTTCACATGCAAACCTTCTAACATGATACAAATGCGAAATTACAACATTTTGAAGCTCAATTCCCATGCATCAATTTCATACTCATATCATTCTTGCCAAATTCATCTCCAAAATATGTAGTTGAGTCCATAGTCTCATTTTCATGGATGCATGTCTTAAATGACTTCCAATTCAACCCAATCAACATGTCTTATACACAAACATGAAGACTCATAACAAATTGCTACATGCATGCACACATTGATCTCAATTTTATCATGATTAGCATATTTTACCTTCAAATATGCAACTATATTGTAATAACCCGACCCTCGTACATGAATCTGGTATCTTTTCAGTCCTCTGTTCTGTGTTTTTGAATGCCTATTGTGAAATTCTAAGTGAAACTACATTGAATTAAATGAAACTTAGAAATATGGATTCCTATCTGTTGAATAAGAAAATTATCTGTCGCACTTAAACTGTTTGAATCCGGAATTGGAAGCCTTAGAGACTTAATTTTCTGAAATTGATTTGACATTTGAAATCTACATGATTTTTAAACTATAATGGGATTTTCTGTGAAATTTCAATTTGGGATGCTTAAACGATTAAATTTTGTCTTATTCACCCTTATAGAAATATCTCTATATATCAAAGTTCTTGGATCATTTTGACTTAGAAGCTTATTGAAAAATCTCCTGGAGGAAGAACTTAGTTGAGAAAAGGGTTGTGAGGAGTAGCTCATCAAAGAAGGTAGAGACTTGTGAGATTGAAGGGAGATCTAGATAGTGAAGTTCAAGGTAAGTCTAAGTTTCCCAAATTCAACCCTTTCTTTTTAATTTGGAGAAGGAATTGCTTGTTATGGTGTACCCTAGAGTTGTAATGAGGGTTTTGGGTGTATTGATTTATTGGTGAGATGATTCTACTACTTGCTTGTGTTAACTTAATTTTTCTTTCTTGAATTTCCATGTTGGAACTCATATGTGTATATATATAGCTATATGTGTCTATATGTGTATGTAAGAGACATAGGTTGTGGTGATGATTAATTGATCTTCCATGATTCAAAGGGTTGTGTGTTTGTACCCTTAATTACATGATCTTTGCACCATATTTTAGCATTTGAAGCATCTAATTGGGACCTTGTTGTTGATCACCAAACATGGGATTTTGTATGATTTTTGGACTGCCAAACAGGGGCCAGACCGCACGTGCGGAGGTCGTGGCCGCACGTGCGGAGAAGAGGAAAAAATTGAGTTTGGCTATTGCTTTCGATCGCTTGAGCGGAGAGAAGGGACCGCACGTGCGGTGCATGTCCACACGAGCGGAGGGGATGGCCGCACGTGCGGTCCAGGTCGGAAATCCCGTTCGCTCCGTTTTACGTGCTTAACCCTCAGCTCTTTTTGAAATTTGTGTTTGATACCTGTTTATAATTGTACATGCAATTGAAATGTAAAAAATGTAAGAAATGGTTTAAAAGAAGAAAGAAACTAATATGTGTTATCCATGTATGTAGGATACACCATAGGAGGAACCACCGCTCCGCAACAACACTGTGAGTAATAGTACACGGAATGTACATTTATTTACCGTTAATATCTGTTATGACCATTCTGTTTTCTGTTAAACACGACATTAACATATGTATTGACCGGAACTTGGTGACAATGTAAGGTTGACTACATTTCTGTATATTTCTAGGCCGAAAGGCTGTTCAGTATATTTCTGGGCCGAAAGGCTGTTCAGTATATTTCTGGGCTGAAAGGCTGTTCTGTACATTTCTGGGCTGAAAGGTTGTTCAGTATACTTCTGGGTCGAAAGGCTGTTCTGTATTTCTGGGCCAGTAGGCCGTTCTGTTATAACTGTAATATTAGGCCCAAGGCCGTTCTAAAAGTAAAACAATATCAGACTCACTATTTGGATTTCATTTTTGTGAATGTACTGCTATGCATTGTGGTTAAAGTTGGTTAGTGAACTGCTTAAGTATTATTATTCACTGAGCTTGTCTCACTCTGTAATTTTGTCTGATTCTGTAGGTAATCAACTTGGAGGTCAGTCCTAGCATCAATATCATCCATCTTTTGTCAACCTAAGGACAACTAGGCACTTGGAGAAGCCTTTGCATGCTAATGCAGTTTTGTTAGACTTTGTCATTTTGTACTAATGTTTTGTTGGCTAAGGTTGATTGTATCTAATGTTTTGTCGTATGCCCAACCTCTGGGCTGGACTTGTATTCTTTTGTGCATGTAACTTAATCTCGGATGCATATTCACTATATGTTTAATTCCGAGTCGTGGTCCTGGCATATTTGTAGTCGCTCAATGGATGTGTCTGCATGTTATTCTATTATATTAACGCTTCCATTCAGGCCCCGGATATTATATATAGCAGGATAAGTGTCTGTTTCTGAGTAGGTCATGCCCGAAATTTTAGGGGCGAGTTTGGGGCGTGACATATATGGCAAGTCATGGTAATTCTATGCATGCATGCTCAATCTAACTTCATATATAACTTAATTCACACTTTTGTTTACAATCTAGCTTCAAATCCTCAAAATTACAATCTCAATTTGTGAATCAATGCTCAAATACTCACCTTGGAGTTCCAAGTTTCCAATTTCTAGCTAATTCTTGGAGTTAAGTTTCCAAATTCACAACTTTGAGCCAAGATACACAATTCTCCCTCTTCCTCTCTATAGCCGGCCTCTCCCTCTCTCTCTAGAGTGTGATTTTCAGCCAAAAGAGAAAATGAGCTCAAAACAATGCAAATAGGCCACTTATATACTTTGGCCTAATCAAATTAATTAAGGCTAAGTAATTGAGCCTAATTTAATCGTTCTGAATCCAATTATTTTGATCTAAATCAATTTCTAATTAAATTTCACCGTAGGCTCTAAAAATTACGCTAATCACAATGGCGTAATCAATTTCAGGTTCTGTGGCCGATAGGGCCTTCAATTTAAATTCTAAAGCAGATAATCAAACAGATTTTCCTACGTTGAACAGATATAAATTCAAAACCACATATATTCATATAAATGGCACTCAAAATCATATCAAACACATAATCACAATCATAATCAAAATTAATTAGCATAACACGGACCAGGGTTATCACAAGCAGTGCATATAGATTTTTAGTACATAGATCCGAAAATCCTGATATGCATGTAAACACTATTATTGAGTCAAGGAATGCATCGTTTTTCGAACACATTTTTCCTTGCAAGCAAACTGAAGAGACAAGTTCAAATAAAAGAACTCTTGATACTGCTATGGGTGGCAGTGAAGACCAAAATGATAATAAAGCAGATGAACCTAGATATAACAAGAGGGCTAGGATCTCTAAATCATTTAGTCCAGATTTTCTGACATACCTGTTAGAAAATGAGCCTCAAAACTTCAAGGAACCAATGTCAAGTCCTAAAGCTCCATTATGGAAAGAGGCTATGAATAGTGAAATTGAATCAATTTTGCAAAATCATACTTAGGAACTGGTGGATCTTCCACTAAGGTATAAACCTCTTGGATATAAGTGGATATTCAAGAGAAAAATGAAAACAGATGGTTCAATTGATAAATACAAGGCTAGGCTTGTTGTTAAAGGATACAGGCAGAAAGAATACCTTGATTATTTTGACACATATTCACTAGTGACAAGAATAACATATATTCGCATGCTAATTGCGATTGCAGCTTTGTATAATGTAAAGATGCATCAAATGGATGTTAAAACAGCCTTTTTGAATGGCGAGTTAGATAAAGAAATCTATATGGAACAACCGGAAGGGTTTCAAGTTCCTGGCCAAGAGAAAAAGGTTTGTAAACTTGCCAAATCCCTTTATGGATTAAAACAAACTTCGAAACAATGGCATGAAAAAATTGATCATGCTATACTTTTAGATAGTTTTAAGATAAACGAATGTGACAAATGCGTCTATATTAAAAGCACAGACAAAGGCTATGTCATAGTTTGCCTTTATGTGGATGACATGCTCGTTATTGGAAGCAATAATGACATGATTAAATCCACAAACAAAAAGTTTGACATAAAAGATCTGGGAGTAGCAAATGTAATTCTAAGAATAAAAATTACTAAAATATCTGAAGGATATGCTTTATCTCAATCTCACTATGTTGAGAAAATTCTGGAGAAATTTGGAAAGCATGATAACCGTCCTGCTAAAACACTTGTTGACATAGTCTTCATTTGTCAAAAAAAATATAGGTGCAAGCATATCACAATTAGAGTACTCTCGGATAATCGGAAGCTTGATGTACTTAATGAATTACACTAGGCCAGATATAGCCTATGATGTAAGCAAATTGAGTAGGTACACAAGTAATTCAAGGTCTGATCATTGGAAAGTCATAAGTAGGCTATTTAAGTATCTAAGACATACCCAGAATTATGGCTTACATTATACCAAATATCCAGCAGTAATCTAGGGATACAGTGATGCAAATTGGATATCAGATACTAAAGACTCAAAATCCACTAGTGGATACGTCTTTACCTTGGAAGGTGTTGCAGTCTCTTGGAAATCCTCCAAGCAGACATGCATAGCAAGGTCAACAATGGAATCTGAGTTTATCGCATTAGATAAAACAGGAGAAAAAGCAGAATAGTTTCATAATTTCTTAGAAGACATTCCAATGTGGCCTAAACTTGTGCCAGCTATATGCATTCACAGTGATAGTGAAGTAGTAATAGAATGGATACAGAATCATATGTATAACAGTAAGTCTCAACACATTCGTCGAAGACATAATACCGTTAGGCATTTGCTCTCACATGGAATAATATCCACAAAATATGTAAAATTAAGGGAGAATATTGCAGATCCATTGACTAAAGGGCTAGTTAGAAAGCAAGTGTACCATTTATCGAGGGAAATGGAATTAAACCCTATTACTTAAAAGCCACCATAATGGCAACCCAACCGAGTTGACCGGAGATCCTAAGATCTTGGTTCAAAGGGACAACCGAATTATGGATGACTTCACGTATCACTAAAGAGGTTTTCTCCTGCCCATTTTTATGATAAAAAGAGTGATACCTATAGCGTTAGTAGGATAAGCTTTGCTTTTAATGATTCTTATAGCTTAGACATCCAAGTGGGGTATGGCAGGATACTCTTAATAAGAAGTTACCTATATGAGTGTAAACTAGGCCGGTTCTGTGAAAATTGAGAAGGCTAAATTCTCTAAAGCACTCATGAATTACTAGGTGTTGTTTAGGGCCAAAATGAACACAACCGTAAGAACCAAACTGTGTCTGAGGATACACTATATGTAGTCTATTGTCTTGGCTTACGCAAACAGCTAAACAATTCAAGGCATCGCGTCCACTGGTTAGCTAGTAAGTTCGATAGGTTTTCACTAGAGGAGGTTCAAAGCCAAAAACTACCTATCTCGATGTGGTGTATCTTCTTAATGTACTATTTCTTTCTCTGCATTTTGTTGCATGTCCGTTATTGTGAATTCCATTCATGTAGAAGATTGTTGGAAAATGGCTTTGGAGGCTTTGGAAAAACCTTATTTGTTGCTAACTTTGAGCATTAAGTAAGGTGAGATCCAAGTGTTATTTTTAACGTTTTTCATTGGGTTCATGTTTAATGCTGCGTAGTGAATAAAATCGTGTATTTGGTTGCTCAAAACCATTTCCGGATGAATGAGAATTCAACGCGTGTTTTCGGGTTCGTGGAAATGGCTTTAGGTGGGTTTCCTACACATTTGTGAAATGTGCTTGTCCTACATTGGAAAGGCTTAAGGTTTTGAATGTGTTTATATACACTAGCATGGGATACTTAGGATGGGCCCCAAGGGGTACCCAAGTTTATGGAAGGGTGAGGTTATAAAGTGGGCTAAACCTATTAGATCCAAAACAAAAACCACACACGCACGCCGCCGCCGTCCGTCTATCCGGTCAGTCGGGTGGACTGGGTTGGCCTTGGGCGCAGGTGATGGTGTGAGGTTGGGTTGGGCTTGTTTGACCCAATACTTATCTTTTTGGGCCAAAAACATTTTTTATTTTTTTAATTTTGGTTTCAAAATTCAAAATAAATTAGTCCAATTTTTTTTTCTTTCACCCAAACAGATCCCTACCTGTGAAAGCCCACCCGAACAGATTCAAAACAGGTTCATACCTGTTGAATTCAAATATGTATATGGTCAAACAGGTTTGTACTTGTTCAATTTGTCGAAACAGGTTTTCCACCTATTCGAATAGCCACCATTCCTCCTATAAATAGTATGTCATCCAGCAATTTTAGAGCACCGAAATTTTCCAAACCTCTTTCATTTCTTCTTTTGTTCGTCCTCTTTTGCTCTTGCATCTGTTACTGCATTTATTTATAGGAAAAAAAAAAGAAAGAGTTACAGTATAATTTGGTTCACAAGACTTGATTTTGTAGTGCTGCAAATCAAGCAGTAGTCGTTGCATCCTAGGAAGTAGACGTCATTAAAATCAAAGCACAGAAGCGATGGTGAAATCTACTTTAAGGAGATTGTGTCCAACATAAGCCCCAACTTATATTTTTCGTAAGCTTTTAATTCGAAATTTAATTTATATATTTATTTTCTAAACTATTTTATTTTATTGTTTACTTTAATTATACATTTAATTTACACACACACACACCACTATGGGTGTAACATAAAATTCCACCAAAGATTGAAAGGCCTGCAAACACCAAGAAAGCAATAGATGAGGCAGTCAAAGGGAGTAGAAAAGAGGGATAATGGAGATGATTTTGTATATGTTTCTCCAACTAGTTGTAATACAATACTCGATCAAAGGGAGCGAAAGAAATCCAAATTGTGAAGAAGAAGAATACCCATCATTTGCAAAACGGAAAAGTGCAAATATCCAAAGAGTAGGTGATATGGAGGTGAGAAATGCAGTTATGGGAGACATGAGATAAACAACGTTTTCTTCCTTCCCCATTTTAAGTCGGCTAACCGGCCATAAACATCAAATCCTGCAAACAAAACCAATTCATGATCATGATGGTGGAAAAAAAATTAGTATTTATTTCAACGAGTATTGAAAAGATTTTTTTTTTCTATTTTTCCATTATAATTAAACACTTACCATCCCCCTAAAAAAATAAAAGCATAATGAGATGTATATATAATAACAGCTCAATCGTTAAACAAGTTAGGTGCTCGCCTAAAGTCCGGGCCCTACATTTTATAACTCTTACAACTAAAAACATAATTATTTATGTGGAAAAATAATAAGGGACAAAAATATGTCATAGTTGTTTCTACAGAAATAAGTGTTGGAATAATTCGTTTTGAATTCTTCAGTTAGTGGTCTTCTGGTCTTCAAAATTCGGTGATGATCTTGTCTATGTAGAACAAAAATTTTGATGCTTCAAGTCGCGTTACTAAGTCACTTTCTTAAAGACAATATTTGCACCTACCCAACGGTATGCAGAAGGTTATAGCAAATTCGCCTCCAAGATACAATGAAACCTGATCTAAAGATCAAGTCTATCGGTATCAGCACTGATAACAGTAGATCAGAATACTCTTGATATAATCAAGTCTACAGAACCTGATTGACAATAAGAAAAGAAGAAACTGACATAAAAAACTCTTGATCGAAAACTCTAAATCAAGAGAGAAAGAGAACGAGAAAGAATTGCAGAAATGACTTTTGGATTTTTTTGGATGATTGAAATGACTGATTTCGCAGCCTATTTATAGACCTTGATGCATCTGATTGAATCGTCATGTCCCTTGATCGCATCCGATCAGATTTGACCGTTGGATCAACAATTTACGATGCAAATCATTCTCACACCGAATAGATGCCTTGACTAATCACACCCGATCACAATCGGGTGCTATCTTATCCATTCGATCGCGCGTATCTCCAATCAACGATTATAATCAGCCCACTCCAGATTGGACATACGACCGTTCAATCAGTTGGTTGACTCATCGCCAACAAATGCCACGTCACTGCCATGTGGAGTTAACTGTATTCCACGTCACCCATTATAACAACTCTGACCCATGATTAACGTTAATATATGCTTAATTATGCTTAATAAGTACTTAAAGTGAAAATTTTGCATCATATGTTGCCTTATGTGTGTTTATATCTGTTTGACGTAGAAAGATCTGTTCATGTTTTTATTTCGGTTTGCAAATTAAAGGTCTTATCGGCATCTAATTCAAAAATTGACTTGATTTATGTGTTATTTGGAATTTTTAGAACATTATGGTAGGTTTAATTAAAATTCGATTTGGAACGATTAAATTAAATTAATTTATTGCCTACTTAATTAGCCTTAATTAATTATCATTAAGTGAGCCTATATTAGGCTTCTTATATGCCTTCACTCTTTCTTTTTCTTCATTTCAACACATTTGAGTTTACACACACAAGCAAAACGTGGGAGAGAGAGAGAGAGAGAGATAGAAGAAAATTGAGATCAAAGTTGGGATATGAGAGAATTGCTAGGAATTATTGGAGATTTGCAAAGAATTTGGGAATTGAAGCTCCTTCACTTGTGCAATTTAGACTCTAGGTAAGAGTTAGTCTTTGACCTTGTAATGTAGTTGATTAATGTATGAAAACAAGTGAATTAGGTGAATTCATGTAGGAATTGAGCTAGAATTGAAAAAAGTTAAGTCATTCCATACATGCATGCATATTTATAGCATTTTGAAATTGTTTTCAAAGATTTTTCCCATGCATGTTGTGATTCTAGCATGAGTTGAGGAATTCATAACATTTCTCATCAATGGACCACATTTGATCATGTTTTAGAAGCCATGAACCCAAGTGAACACATGCATGTCATGTTCATACCTTGTTCTTACATTTCAAGTTGAATTTCCGCATGTTTGACATACTTTTGGGCCTTGATTTCATGAAATAATCTTCAAATCTTAATGTTTTACAAGTTCTCAGATATTTTTCAAAATTTTGGCCCAAAAAGATGAGTTTTGAAGTGTGAAATTCGAATTTGGAGCTTGGGAGTGCAATCTAGAAATTCCAGATTCTGCACTTCTGCTCGAACGTGAGATTCTGCACTCGAGCGGCCATGTTTGTTTTTTTTTTTGCATTTCCGCTCGAGAAGTTTGCTGGAGCATGAAATACATGCTCCCAGAAGTTTCACATTTTTGCAGACCGCTTGAGTGTCAAGAGTTGTGCTCGAGCGAGGACATGAGTCTCACGCTCGAGCGACCATCGAGCATCCGTCGAGCGTGAAAATCACATAACCAGTACTTTTTCAAAATTTACAGAGCGCTCGAGCGTGGGAAGTTGTGCTCGAGTGTCCCCTCACACATTGCATGTCCACTCAAGCGGGGAAAGCTACGCTTGAGCGGGGACCCTATTTTCAAAAAATTTGACCAAGTGTTTTCAAATGTATTTTTGCATCCTTATTCCACCTTAGACATTCCTAGGGCATGATTAAGACTCAATAGAAACACACTAGGAATGAAATGAAAGAAGTTAAGTGCCAACCGAGTGCGTGTTTCATTATGTGTTTCTGCTATATTGATATAGGTCACGTGCTATAAACCGTTTGATTAGTCTGCTCTGTCTGTCTGCACTTGAAGCCAACTGTGAGTAATAACTTAGTAAAGCTATGTTCAACCTTATTTACTTTCTGTATGGTAAAATAAGATATGTTTTCTGAAATGCTATGTTATGTATAATGAATGATTGTCCAAATTCTGACAATTTATTCGTGGCATCCTTAGCATCATGTGATATATGTTAGCTGTTACCCGGTATCAGAGGTTCCTTTATGGAACTTGTTATGTTTGTCATCTGTTACCCGTACCGGAGGCTCCATTATGGAGCTCAACATATCTGTTATCTGTTACCCGGATCCGGAGGTTCCTTTATGAAACTGGTTACTCGTAACCACCATATGTTCTGCATCTATTATGCATCTGCTCTATTAGCGCTAATGGATGTACCACGTATAATTAAGCATGAACTCTGACCTCTGTGTATGTTTTGAAGAAGGAAATGAATATGAATCTGTTTTTTAATCTGAATTATGATTTCTGAATTTGGTATGGACTTCATTCATTAAATCCTTTACTCCGTTATTATTCACTGGGCTTCCTCTCACTATTTATGTTATGTATGTAGATGATCAAGCACGTGACCAGGCTTAGAGTTGAGGACCTGGTGTCTCAATTTTTGTCAGCCAACCTTTGTGCCTCCCGAGAAGGTTCTGGATTAAGTCAAGTTTAGTGGCTGTTTTTGTGAATGTACTAGACTTTGTTTCTTTTGATTTACGCGCAAGATTTCTGATAATATGTTCATGGAGTGATGTGTAAATACTATATCTTTTGACGTCACTGGCAAGTTTATAAAAGTTTTACATTATCTGTCCCATGTATGTTTTCACAGCTCAATCGACTACGTATATTTTGTATATTTGCTTCCACAGCCCCTAACTATATGTTATTCTATTAAGAGGCCTTTGGTAATCTAAGGATTACTGGCCGGTTATGACGCTAAACCTGTAGGGGCGGGTTTGGGTTGTGACACTCATGTTACGCTGGATCCACGTTATTGCTCCAACTTGTCCGATGCAAATAGAAAAGCGCCCTCATGACGCCTTACGCCAATGTGTCCGTGCTAAATGCAAAGTACGCCATCAAACGCCACACAACCCATTGCCCACGCTACGCGCGCACGTATACATGTGCGTGTGCGGATGGTGTGAAGCACTATCCTTGCGATGTGGGTGCATGTACACTAGCATCCATCCTATAATATCATATTCAAAGGAATATTCCATGTAGCATTTTATTAAGTGCTCCATATTTTTCTCTCTCTCCAACGTGGGACAAAGTCCCCGAGCTTATTTTATGCTTTCCAAAGAAAAACATGGAAGGTTTTAAAAAACACCCAAAACTAAACAATAATTTTGAAAACCCATTTTTGAAAATTCCCCAACATTCCCCTACCATTTTTAAAATATCAGATGATGATTCATGGTTCACTTAGCAGCCTTATGCATAGGTGAAGATATCTTACGATTTGAATCATTCACTTAGTAAAGACATCTCAAAGTTGGTCAAGATGGCATAGTAGACTTGTCTTTGAACTAGCGATCTTATACGACTAACCAAACATGTCTCACGCACAGTATAGGTTACCTCAAGTATTCAAACAAACCAATACATGGATTGGCCTTGTGTCTATATCCTGTTTCATGAACACTTTAGAGTCAAGCCCTTGGACTCATAGCAAACGACACCACCTTCTACACTCACATAGGTAAGCTTACTGAGAGTACCCCTGTAATTTACAGTACCCTAACAACCCAGTTGTAAGCTTCTTAAGAGTTTGCTAACTCATCCTCTTCTTTTCACATTACAGGTACCAAGCACTTCAACCTTGAGATGAAAACGAAATAAAACTAAGTGCTTGCAATCACGACATATGGTGTACTTGGGCTCATTGTTGAAAATCCTAAGTGATTCGTGATTAGATAAAGATTTAATTCCACCAATTCCCAATTATTAAAAACACACAATCTAAATCAACAAGTACTTACGAAAGTGGTTTAGATTGTTGTTTTTGAAAAACAATAAATCGACACAAACAATTGTTACGTGGAAAAACCACAATTGAAGCACCTTCAACTGTGATAAAAAAAAACCACAGGCAAAACGCCACTAATCAATCCACTACTGAAGAAAGAAAGATTACAAAGACAACCAACAAATTACCAAACGCATCAAATTTGTCTTCAAGCTTCTATAAATCTTTCGCCACAGCCTTCGTCTCGGAATTGATCAATATGAAGTTGAATCCACAACTTCCAATGTCGAATCAACGACCACGCACAGTATCAAACTTCTTTGATGTTCCACGCATGAATCTCCGGATTCCACCGAAGAAGAACTCTCTTGAATATGAAGTAACAAACTCCTTGATGTATGTATTTCAGATCATAAGTTTAGAACTCACTCAAATCATCAAGGAAAACTCACCAAAACTTTCAAAAGAAAACCTCAAACAAAACCCTAAGACTCTTAAACAAGATCTAGGAAAAGTAACCCTAAAATTGAACCAACACGCGAATATATAGAAACAGAGATCGCGCGGTCCGCTCGAGCGTGGGAATTGACGCTCGAGCGGGGACTCTATATTGCGTGTTCTATACAGGGTTCACGCTCGAGCGAAAGATCCCACGCTCGAGCAGGACATACCAGATGCTGTAAGAGTGAAAACTCCACTCGAGCGTCACATTCCCCGCTCGAACGGGAAGACTAAAACTTGAAAAACTGGAAAATCTGCAACTTGATTACACATTTAGTTTTTCCATGGATTTTGACAACAAGAGGGTCCTAACAGAACTCAAGTCTTGATGTTTTTTCAAGCGTTGAGTCGAGTTTCCACCATGAGTGATTATGTTAAGTGGGCTTAAGATCCATCTCCTTTGATGTTTTTCACACCAAATCTCTTGTAAGTCCCTTTGTTAAGGGGTCAACCAAGTTTTCAATTGACTTTACATAACTAATGGTAATCACACCTTCTGTGATTAACTGCCTAACACAGTTATGTCTCGGTCCTATATGCTTGGAATTTCCATTATAGACATGGCTATAGGCTCGTGACAGAGTTGCTTCACTATCACAATGCAAAGATATTGGTAGCATAGGTTTTGGCCATATCTTAATCTCTAACAAGAGATTCCTTAGCCACTCTGCCTCTTTGCTACAAGAAGCCAATGCTACAAACTCAGACGCCATTGTTGAATCTGTTATGCATGTTTACTTCTTAGAACCCTAGGAGACAGCTCCTCCTCCAAGAGTAAAAATCCAACCACTCGTGGACAAGTGATCTTCGCGCTCAGTTATCCAACTGGCATCTGTGAATCCTTCCAGCACTGCTGGATAACCATTATAGACTATTCCATAGGCTATTGTTTTCCTCAAGTACCTAAGTACTCGGTTAATAGCATGCCAATGCATACTACTGGGATTACTAGTGTATCTGCTAAGTTTTCCCACTGCAAATGCAATATTAGGTCTAACGCAAGTCATGGCATACATCAGGATACCTATCACTCTTGAATATTCTAGCTGATCAACAGCTCTTCCAGTACTAGGATACAATTTCAAATTTGAATCAAAAGGTGTAGACATGGGTGCATAATTATATTGATTAAATTTCTTAAAAATTTTCTCAATATAGTGCGACTGGGTAAGAATCAAATTATTGTCCTCTTCGTTTGATCTTAATACCCAAGATTACATCAGCCAAGCCCATGACTTTCATACTAAAGCTAGACGACAAGAAACTTTTAGTACTTTTAATGACATCATTGTCAATACCAAAAATAAGCATGTCATCTACATATAGGCATATGCTTACACCTTTATTGCCAGTAAACTTACTGTACACACACTTATCATATTCATTTATCCTAAAACCATTTAACACTATTACTTTGTCAAATTTCTCATGCCACTATTTTGGAGCTTGTTTCAGCCCATATAGTGACTTCACGAGTTTACACACATTGTGTTCTTGACCTTGTACAACAAATCCTTCTGGTTGTTGCATGTAGATTTCCTGATCTAACTCTGCATTTAAGAAAGCGGTCTTAACATCCATTTGATGGATTTCAAGCTTATAGATTGAGGCTAAGGCAATCAACACTCAAATGGTGGTGATTCTAGCCACCAGAGCATATGTATCAAAATAATCGATACCCTTCTTTTGAGTAAAACCCTTATCAACTAATCTTGCTTTGAACTTGTCAATTGTGCCATCAACTTTCCTTTTTCCTTTTGAAAATCCATTTACAACCAATTGGTTTGGATCTAGGTGGCAAATCAGCAAGTATCCAGATATTATTACCCACGATTGAATCCATCTCATCGTTTATTGCTTCTTTCCAGAAAACAACATCTTTAGACTTCATAGCCTCCTCAAAGGTTGATGGATCTGAATCCATATTTAAAGAAATCATTGTTTGCTTACAATAAACTTTCCTCGTTCCTTCTACAAGGTAAACTATGAAATTAGAGCCAAATGACTTTTCAATCCTAACCCTCTTACTCCTCCTTAACTCAACAAGCTCATTAGGTTCATTAGGCTTAATGGGTTCATGTTGTTCACTTTCCTCTGTAGACATCAATTAAGTTGATTCATTTCCTTGATTAGAATCCAACCTTGGAATGGGTGTGAAACAATTATCATTAAATACCGCATCACGTGATTCAATGATAGTATTTGTTTTCACTGAACCATTGGGCTCTACTACCAGAAACCTATATGTTTTGCTATGTATAGCATAGCCAGGGTATATTTATTCAATTCCTTTTTCATCTAATTTCTTCCTTTTAGGTTCATGCAATCTAACTATTGCTCCACAGCCCCATGTTTTCAAGTAACCTAGATTAGGTTTCTTGTTTTTCCAAAGTTCATAAGGAGTAACATTTCTTCCTTTGAGAGGAATTCTATTGAGTATGTGGCAGGCAGTGAGCAAGGCTTCACCCCAAAAACCAAAACTTAAATTGGAGTAAGAAAGCATAGCATTAATCATTTATGTTAATGTCTTACTCTTTCTTTTAGCTACTCCATTTCATTGTGGTGTGTAGGGTGCAGACTTCTCATGAATAATACCAATATTTTCACAATGTTCTATAAAATGGTATTCATTGCCTATATCAGACCTAAGTCTCTGTATTTTGACATTACACTGATTTTCTACTTCTGTCTTAAAAATCTTGAATTTATCAAGCACCTTATCTTTTTAAATGCAAAAGATAGATATAACAGTACTTAGAAAAATCATCAATGAATGTTACAAAATATTTCTTACCACCTCTAGTGGGGGTACTATGCATGTCACATACATCACTATGCACAAGTTTAAACAGAGATGTGATTTTATCTACTTTAGAAAATGGAATACGAGTAAATTTAGATTGCACACAAAATTTGTATTTTTCAAACATATCTATGTCATACTTCGGAATTAAATCTAAATTAACCATATTATGCATTTTCCTAGTATTAACATGACCTAAACAAGCATGTCATAAAGAAAGAGAATCAACAATATAAGTAGAAATATATGTATTATTAATAACGTTAAGTTTGAACATTTCTTGATACATGTAACCCTTTCCAACAAAAATCACACCCTTAGACAGGATAAATTTGTCTGACTCAAATACTAACTTGAAACCATGCTTATTAAGCAGGCTTCCGAATACAAGGTTTTTCCTGACATCAGGTACATGATAAACATCATTAAGACTTAAGACTTTTCTAGATGTGAACTCTAGATCCACCGTCCCTTTGTCTTTGATAGCAGCAGTTGAAGAGTTGTCCATGTAGAGAATTGTTCCATCACTCACTTGTTTATACGTAGTGAAACAGCTCTTGTCGTTGCAGACGTGCCTTGTTGCTTTTGAGCCAATCTACCAGTCACCAGCATCTTCGAGCATGTTCACCTCAGATATAACAGCCACAAAATTGTTCTTGGCATTTGATGCTTCTAGCTTCTTCTTGTATGACCGACATTCATTCCTAAAGTGCCCTAGCTTGCCACAATACCAACAAGCACCTTTCAGCTTCTTAGCATTTTTCTCAGGTTGGGGGTCGCACTTACGCTTCTTTTTGTTGAACTTTTTGCCATCATCCACAATGTGAATATTGGAAGTCTGAGCCAATTGGTTTTCTTTACTTTCAAGAAGTCTTGACTCTTCCTTAACTTAGAGGTGTTGAGCCAATTCCTCTAAAGTTAGATCTTCCTTTTTGTGTTGAGCCAATTCCTTGAAGAAGATGGCAATTTCTCTATTATAGACGAAACAACAATAGATTCATCTATGTTCATATTCTTTTGTCGAAATTGACTTAGAATATGTTAGATCTCATGGAATGGTTCCATAATAGGCTTTGTATCAGTCATAGTATAACACATAAAATTACTAACAAGAAATTTCTTACTAGTGGCATCCTCGGTAAGATACTTTGACTGTAATATGTCCCATAGTTGCTTTATCGTTTTCAGATGTTGATACACATTGAACAGAGAGTCTAACAGCTCATTCAGAATATGTTCTCGACAAATGTAGTCATCATTCTCCCATTTGGTTTTGGTATGGGTTCGCTTCATAGTCTCGTCTTCTTGTTCCACTAGATAGGGGGTAATTAGCACATAGACCACTTTGAGAGTAGTGAGCAAAAAGTGCATCATTTTTTGCCAAAGTCAAAAATTTCCGCTATCAAACCGGTCAAGCTTCATGAAAGCTTGAATCATTTTCTGAATAGACATCGCCATGTCCAAATATTGTCTTTAGAATGTTGGAACAATTCATCTTGAATTCTTCAGTTAGTGGTCTTCAAGTCTTCAAAACTTGACGATGATCATGTCTACGTAGAACAGAAAATTTGATTCTTCAAGTTGCGTTACTAAGTTGCTTTCCTAAAGACAATAGTTGCACCCACCAAACGGTGTGCAGGGGGTTACAGTAAATTCGCCTCCAAGATACAATGAAGCTTGATCTAAAGATCAAGTCTCCCGGTGTCTGAACTGACGACAGTAGATCAAAATACTATTGATATAATCAAGAAAACCAAGACACTGATAATCAAGTCTGCAGAACCTAATTACCAATAAGAAAAACATAAACTAGCTTAAGAAACTCTTGATCGAAAACTCTAAATCAAAAGGGAAAGAGAGAGAGAGAATTGTAGAAATGACTTCTGAATTTTTTTAGATGATTGAAATAACTGATTTCGCAGCCTATTTATAGACCTTGATGTATCCGATCGAATGATCATGTCCCTTGATCGCATCCAATCCAATCTGACCGTTGGATCGATGATCTACGGTACAGATCATTCTCACACCGAATAAATGCCTTGACTAATCACACTTAATCACAATCGGGTGCCATCTCATCCGTACAATCACACGCATCTGCAATCAATGGCTATGATCAAACCGCTCCAGATCAGACATACAACCGTCCAATCGGTTGGTTGACTCATCGCCAACAGACGCCACGTCACTATCACATGGAGCTGACTGTATTCCACGTCATCGCTCCAACCTGTCCGATGCAAATAGGAAAGTGTCCTCATGGCGCCGATGCTAAGTGCGCCATCAAACGCCACACAGCCCACTACCCACGCCACGCGTGCGTACGTGTGTGTATGGATACTGCGAAGCACCATCCTTGCGGTGTGAATGCATGTACACTAGCATCCATCCAATAATATCATATTCAAAGGAATATTCCATATAGCACTTTATTAAGTGTCCCATGTTTTGCTTTCTTTCCAATGTGGGACAAAGTCCCCAAGCTTATTTCATGCTTTCCAAAGAAAAACATGGAAAATTTTGAAAAACACCCAAAACTAAACAATAATTTTGAAAACCCATTTTTGAAAATTCTCCAACAATAAGTTCACCAAAATTAAAACTAAGAAATCATACTTAGGCTATTTACACACAAAAAATTAAAAAAAAGTTTATCATAATTTCAATTGACAAAAATATGTTACCAACTTTGATATATCCAGAAAAATTACTTAGAAAAATGAATCAATGGTTTACATTCATTATTATGAGTATAATCCACATCCTACTAAATTTAAATTTACACTAAATACTCACTTTTAGGATAAAATGTAAGATAAATTTTCATCATTCATAATATTTTATGGTGAAAATTTTTAGTGTAAATTAATACCAAAAGAGAACCATAAAAGAAAGAGGGAGGCTGGAAAGGCATCAAGAAACTTAAGGCCATAGATGAGCCCCCACTCTGAAATAGTAGTACTAGTGGTGCTTGTATTTGTATAACCACCACAAGCATAAGAGCCTCCTCCTCCTCCTCCTCCTCTTCCTCTTCCGTCATTTTTCCGACACGGTAGTGGCGACGATGATGAAAAAGAACTTCTACTGCCACTGCATCTCATTCTCCGCCAAGTGGGTGGTTGGGCATCGGTGAAAATAGTGACCAAAGGGCATGTTTGATTGGGTGGATTAGAATATGGGATTGAGATTATTAATCCATGGGCCCAATTATCCTATGTTTGTTTTAACATTTTGGTTTAGGATTATTAATCCAATGGATAATTAATCCAACAAATTTGTAGGATTATTAGCAATGGGGTAAAGGTGGGATTATTAATCCAATGGATATTAATCCAATTGGATAGTGAATACCACACTAATTTAATAAGATTATTAATACTTCACTATTAATCTTGTGAATCAAACATGACCAAAGTATTCTGAGAATCAAAAATCCAAGCCATTGCTACCAAAAACACATGCAAGATTTGAGAGAACCCCAATGACCCTGCCCTTCTACCACCTCATCTACTGTCATGATCTTCATCTCCACCTCTCCTCTTTCTACCAGATTTGAGTTCACAAGCTAATCTTCTTGAGCATCTTCTTCTTTTTCTTCCATGTCTCTTCTCTTCTAGACTTTGATTTTACTACATAGTTTAGACTCTAAACAAACAAGTGTTTCAGTCATAAATTTTCAAGAAGAAAAAAATGATCAAACATAGCTTTGAATACGTAATATGAAGAGAAACGGTGTGGCTTCGGTGTTCATTGCAAGGTGGCTGGAGAGGGAAAGGTGATCAACTAACACGTTTGATTGTATTGCCGCATGAACACTACATGTGGCACATAGCTTTCGTCAACCCATTAAGTGATGACCTATGTTATGACATTTAACGCGAAAGTTAATCACAGAACTGGATATAATTACTTTTTTGATTGATTTTATATTTTAAAATTCTTATATTAAGAATATGGTTAGTTTTTTGGATCTTAATGTTCGTTTGTGGAGTGACTACTGTAATTATTTTTTTTGTTAAAATATGTAGTGAAAGTAGAAAAAAGTGTTTGGGAATAACTTTTTATGAATTTTTTTTAAAAAAACTAGGCAAAAGGAAAGGAATATTTAACTCTTTTTTTTTTATGACTTTTTAGTTTTTTTTTTTTTTTTTTTGTGTGACTATTTTATCATCTTTACCAATAAATCTTGTTCTAATTTTAATGATAAATTTATCACTAAAAATATTTTAAAAATTATAATTCAATTGCTTATACTTCTCACATCATATTTCAATACAAATTAGCACAAATAAATTAAAATAAATCACAAATAAAACCCAAAATATCTCAATCTTTTATCATTTTGATAAATTTCTCAATATCTTTACTAGTACCAAATGATCATTATTATACAAATACAAAACATATATTTAGAAAATCTCATAATTTTTTCATTATCAAAATGAAAGTCAAATACATTAAAAAAAAATAATAATTAAAAAAAAATAGATAAGACTTAGGCCTTGTTTGGGAAGACTAAATAAGTGCACTTTTTGTCTTTTTGGACAAAAAAATTGAGGTTGAAAATATGGATGTTTGGGTTAACTTTTTGACTTTTTATGAAAAAATGTGTAATAAAAAATTGTGAAAATTGGTTTTTAGAGGAAAATTTGAATTGGGAGTTGTGCAGCCGTAATTGTTGACTTTTGATGAATAGTGTTAACTTTTTAACTTTTTGAGTAACTTTTTGACTTTTTGAATTATTTGGCTCTTCCCAAACAAGGCCTTAGAAGTAAATAAGTTCAGTCCATAGAACCCACCCATAATTATCCCCTTCTCATTTTAAAGCAAATTGTCTTTCCAAGTTTTCATATGGACTCATTTGAAAAAAAAAAAAATTCTTTATTGTGATTTTCCTAACTTTTAACAATTTTTGTATATATAAAAAAATGTAGGACCCAAAAAAAAAAAAAAAAAATGAAAGAAAACGCAATTTCCAAACTGAGGCCGAACCTAAACAATATAAAATTACAACTGGGCCTGTTTGGGCCCAATTTGTTAACACCATACGAAACTTTTTCGTAGGTCGGAGAAAACACATCACCTCTCTTTGTCGCTCAATAGGTTCCACTGCCATTGCAGAACTTGAAGAGTTTCACTATTTTTCTCTCTCAAGTCAGCTATTTTAGCTACTCTCTATAATTGAAGATCGCTTGGAAGCTCTCTAAACAGTACCATTTAGGGTTAGGCATAGGGTTATTTGATTTGTAAAAATTGTCCAATCTTATTCGAATCAAACATGTGCCGATGGTTTCAAACCTGCAATAGGGTCCGATGCAATTCCTAATATTGTTATGTTACGGGTTGTAGGTTTTACCCACACCTACATGCACCTGCCCGCACTTTTTTTTTCTTTTCACCATGGAGTCAGGATCTAGACCGTCAATCTTGCATATTATTTTAGGAGATTTGGTGATAGACCCCTCACTATCTAATTTGTCTTTCAAAATGACAAGAATTATATAGATCTTTTCAAAACTCTCTAATATTTTAAAACTTATTTTTTTTTACTATACTACCCTTATATATATACATATATGTATGTATATATTTATCAGCCCTCTTGTAAAGCCATCCTCACAATATATTTCAGAGTAAAATTTTACTTTTAATTTACTCTGATTCAAAGTAAAATTTTACTCTAAATCAAAACAAAATTTATTATGATTCAAAGTAAAATTTTATATCGTTAAGTAGATCAACATGTTTTTAACCAGAATAAAATTTTACTATTACAAAAAATAAAATGCATACTAAATGAACGAATCAGAGTCAAATTTAGTTTTAGATCCATGAATAAATAAAAAAAATTTAAAAAAAAAAACGCCAATTGATATGCATTTTTGTTCACTCTCTGTACGCTCCAACTCCAATCATACCAATGTTCTCCAGCTCAAACAGATCAGAGCTCACACAACTCATATAATCATTCATCATCATCAATATCATCCTGAAAATCTTTTAATTGATATGCATTTTTGTTTTTCATCGTTGTAGTCTTAGAGATTTTTCGAAGAATAGATGTCGGCATAAGACTTGAATTGTCTCTGTAGATGTATTTGTGTCCACAGGGATAAGAATCTTTGTTGACGATGGCTGTAACAAGGTAGAATCTCACAAACCTCTTCGATTTGGCTCTCGAAAAAGGAGTTTTGCTCAAGTAAGATGATCTCGAAAATGAAAAAGACAACAAACACGTCGTGGTATCCTTTACCGACTTTGATCTTCACACCGAACTCAAATCCTTCATCATCATCGTTGCTTTACACTTCACAACATTCGTTACATTTCTCAAATTAAAGATTTAGTTAAGAATATAATAATCATATAAAATATTTAAATAATAAATTTTGTCCTTTAAACAAGACTTTTTAATTATGAGGGGGTTTTGAAAGTTTTTTTTTTTTGAGTCATTTTAACAAGAAAATGAAGGTGAGAGAGGGTTTACTAGAAAAATAAAAAGAAACTTAAATATTAAAAAAAAAATTACTAAAGACAAAAAAAATAAAAACATACTGATTCAAACACTTATATTATCAATTCTAAAATGAAAAGTTTACTTTTGTCTTTAGTGAACTTTTTTTTTAGTTAAATTTGTTTTTATTTTTTTAGCTGCATCTAATCTAGATGCATCTATAATGTAATAATACTTATGAATAAATTTGAAAAAAATATTCATTAAAGACTAAAAAAAAATTTCAATTTTTTTATTTTTTATTTTTTACATTACATACGGAGCTGATGTGTTGGTGATGTGACATATTCTGTTAATTTTTTTGGATAAAAATTAGTTTAGAAGTAAAGTAGGAAGGATTACAAACATGAAGGACTAACGCGGGAAAATTTAAATTTAAAGAGCCAAAGTAGGAAGAATTACAAATATGGAGGGCCAAAGTAGAAATAATTGTAAACATGAAAGGTTAAGGTAAAAAAAATCAAACTTAAAAAGTCAAAATAAAAAATGGATGAAACTTTAGAAAGACAAAGTGTAATTTATCTGATTTTTTAATTATAAAGGAATTTTGAAAAATATATATATATGTATTTTTTTTTATAAGAAATGTAAGAGGGTTTTTGGCCAAATTTCTCTATTTTTTTTTTTTTCGGTTGCCCAAACCCTAATCCTCTTTTCTCTCCTCCCTCAGCGGCAGCACTCACTAACTACTCCCTCGCTAACTATTCTCTCGTTGTTTCATCTATCTCTCTCTCTTTCTCTGGCCACCGGTCGGTGATAGGCCGGCACGACGACCTTCACAACACCTTCGGCAACACCTGCAAGGCTGCAACACCTTCGGCAACACCTTTGGTCAGTTCGCCTCTTTAATCTGCCTAACATAGCGGCGGAAGTGCGGCGACAGAGGTGTGTTCTCACTCTCTATGGTTTCACTGTTTCGTTTTCTCTCTCTCTACAATCCTTCACTTTTCATTTTTTTTTTTGGTCGTGGGTTTAGGGTTTTAGGATTGAGGATTGAGGATTGAGGTGGAAAAGGGGTGAGGTTTGGAGGACTGATGTGGGGGTGGGGTGGGCGTGACAATGGAGGCCTGGGTGTGGTTATTTATATGCATCAGGTGTTTGAGATAATGCCTGAGAGATGGGTTGTTGGTTATTTAACTTGATATGCATCTCAAGTATTTGAGATAATGCCTGAGAGAGATGGCACATACAGAACCTAATTTGGAAGATTGCTTTCACTCCCTCTATAATGCATTCAATGGTCAACAATAATAGGTATAGTTATAGTTGCACCAAAAAAAACAAAAAAATAGTTTTAGTGTTGGTGGTTGGTGACACTGCTGTAATGATGGGGGAGTTGGGTGGGGATAGAAGATAAGAGGAGGACAACGAAACCCGAAATTTATCATCTTGACCTTAGATTGTATATTCGGAATATAATTCTCATATACTCATTTTCTTACTATATTGAGATGCAATATATAGGTATTGTTTACCTTTTCATTACTTTATTCTTATACACCATCTTTGTCAAAGAAATGATGAAGATTGAAGACTAAATAGTTCAATCCACAAACCGCCTGCATATCTGCGAATCCTATCTACATAAACCGCAACCCACACTGCGGGCGGTTGCGGTTTCAATTTTTCCTAAGCCGCAGACATGCGGGCGGGTCCAAACCAAACCATCTAAAACCGATCCGCGCCCACCCCTAGTACCATTGAAGTCCTGCAACTTCCTCCTTCATCGTCAAAGGTATTATAAAACTCTCTCTCTCTATGGAACTCACCGAACCTCAATCTGCAAAACCCTAGGATGAAGCCCCCTTTTTCCCCCGACCGAACCCATATCCCAACTTCCCCTATCTACGAAACTTTCTTCCCATCTGATTGAATTTGTTATAAATGTGAATTGGTTGTTTTGTTTGTTGGATTTGGTACTTATTTTGGTTATTTCAACCGTCTTTGCTCTCCAAGTAATGGATATATCTCTTAAACACTTGTTTGCCATAATGATCTGCTTGCTTAGTGCCCTGTGGTGGCTCCAGGAATTTTTGTATGGATAGTATTTTTTTTTTTTGAATGGACAAGTATTATGGGAGTTGCATTAAATTTGAACATTCAACTATGAAAGATAGTTATATCAAACCCAACAAACATAAGATAGGCCTCAAACAAATAGAAGGGACACACAGGTGACAAAATCGAACCTTAGTGATATGCATGGTATAGGGGTTTGAATCTGTCCCACATTGGTCCACTAGG
The DNA here is from genome assembly GCA_036172215.1 of Camellia granthamiana. NCBI lineage: Eukaryota > Viridiplantae > Streptophyta > Magnoliopsida > Ericales > Theaceae > Camellia > Camellia granthamiana. Next base: position 60,435,980 of record CM069911.1, on the reverse strand, counting down.
AACTCTTTACCCACCTTATAAAGTGTGCAATACCTACAAATCTCCAAGAGGCCTTTTCTACTAAAGGAAGAACAAAATCGTGCGTTCCCTTGTGGTACAAAGCGGACAATATCTTGGTGTGTGCTACGCCAGTGGGGTGGTCCGCACACATGGTCTCTTAGCCAATGGGCTAACTTCATAGACATTTAAAAATTAGAAGAAAAAGAAAGAAAAAAAGTGAAGTTTAGAAGTTAGTAAGAGTATATCCGACCAAAATGTTAGGTCTTAAGTAGCAACTCAAAGAGCAATATTTGGTATCTCTACAAGCTGTGGTGACTCTAGGAGTTTGTGTTAGGGTAGTCATTAAAAGTCGTAAGCATAGTTGTCAAATCGGGATTCGTATCATGAATCGAAATGGTTTCGTACCGAATCGCAAATCGAATCGAACAAATCGAATTGTGAATTGTAAAGATTCGATCATTTTTTCTAAATTACTTAAAAACATATATCTACACATTTAGATGTTAAATATATCTTATGAATATGAAATATTTAGATTTAAATCAATGAAAATATTATTTTGAATGATAATCCCGTAGTTTATTAGGTAAGAAGTTAACAAAGGCTCCTATGTAAGCTCACCATCTTACCTTTTTTCTTTTTTAGATATTTCTTATCAACTATTCTTAATAAAGATAATAACCAAATAGGCAAACTATCAATTTTCAAAGTTAATTAACAACGATATTGATATTTGGATAATAAGTATACATACTTTTCTAAGTAACAGTGAGCAAATAATAAGAAAGAATTATTTAAAATCTTTTATTTTAAAGCCTAAATATTTTAAAATGTATAACTGGCCTCACACGTGTAATATTCAATTATATTCAATTTAATAAAATAGCAATAGATAATTCATAGTATAACTTTAATCTTAAATATCTTTAGAAGATATATTATGATTTTTTATAGGGAAAAAAATGAGAAGAAAGGTTAAAAATATGTTGAGTCTGATTGGATCTTATTAAAAACTCTATGATCACTAAAATAATAACAAATCATATATATATATGTTGGTTATTTTGATATTAAACGCTATTAGAAGTTGTATTACGTCATTTTCACTAAAAAGATTGAGAAAAAAAAAGTCGAAAATATATCGGACACAATAATTTCAAAAATTGCATGCATCGTAAAAAGTGAATCAAATTGTGAATCGATTGTGAATCGTGTGATTTACCAGAGATTCACTTCCAAAATAGATTCACCCATAGATTCGTATCGATTTTGCAAAACTTGTGAATCAAATCGATTCAAAATTGTGAATCGAATCGCGAATCGTAAGATTTTGATAACAGGGGTCATAAGTTTTAAAATCCAATGAATACTAATCGATTTTCCCATAAAATTAAACGAATATTTATGGATAAAATTGGGCTAATTTTTAATCAAATCCTAAAAAATAGGTGTAATTCAAATAATGTAACGACATGGTGGTAAGAGCCAAAGAAGCAACATAGTAGCAAGAACAGAAGCACTCTAAAATTTATAGATGATGGAAGGAAATAGGAAAAGAAAAATGCTTAAGACCTCTAAAACATGACTCCCAAATTTACTTATATTGACGTGGACTATTGCATGCTAGTTGTTGATTTGTTTAGCAATTAATCACTCAACCCCTTGCCATGTCACAGTGGGTAAATTTAAGAATAATATTTCAACGTCTCTACTAGTATTACTCCACCAAAAAATTCTGCAACTTAAAAATGAAATGTGTGGTGTATATATTAGAATAAATTTAGTCAACAATACATTTCATTTTAAGATTAATTTTTCTTTTAGTATGTAGTATTACACTATTAAAGGAAATCTTGAAGCTGTGAAAAAACAAAAAAAAAAACTGATGCCTGCAAGGGAATTAATTCCTGTAATTCAACCAAAGTAAAGAAGACCTTTAGCTGAGAAGTATTTCAATTTGGAAGAGCTTTATTATGCATCAATATATGAGAAACCAAGGTTCCTAAGAATAAAAGGGCACTAAATTGGACCACACGTGGAGGGTGTTCAAGATAGTGTTAAGGGTGTTCAAAACAAATGCAACCTCTTCAAACATTATATGTACAGTAAATTATATTTCAAACTCAGGGTATTCAACTGTCTACCCTAGAGTCCATGTAGAGTCGCACATGTCTACAAGTTCTAACCAAAATGCCATTTTGCTAGGTGCTATTTGACATTGCCCACCCAAGTCAAATGTGACATATGAGGAGAGGGTTGTCAAATTTATTTATTTATTTGCTTTGTTTATTATGTAAGACCCACATTAAGTGGGGTTGTCTAGATATTTGAAAAAACAAATTGAAGTAAAAAAAAGATTAAAGTAAAATCAATAATAAAAAAATAAATTTGGCATATTGGGTGAAGTGTTTATTTTCAGAGATGTCAAGTTTAAAGATGTTAAATTGCCACATAAGCCTTTCAAAAAATTGTGGTAACTTCCAATTTTAAGGTTTGGTTGCAGATATTGCTCTCAGAAAGCAAATTTTTATTTATTTATTTATTTATTTTAAATGAAGTGGGCTAGACATTAAAAGATTATTCGAAACTTTGATGAAGTGGACTGAAGCCAAGCAGCTCATGGTGTTCTAATTTTTTGTTTTTCCAAAGTGACAAAGTGGCCCCAAGGTGTGCAAAACAAATTTTGAGAGGTGACAAGTGGTGTGTAGGTTCAAAACATTTTACAAAAGTGACAAATGCCATCCAAAAACATATACTATTACTAGTATTATTTATTTATTTTTCCAGTATTCAGGTGAATAGCCTGAGCTCTTAGTGGCACTGTCCCCTGTTAGTTGCCTTAACATGTACAAGAACAACGTGCTATGTTGGATATACATTTCAATGGAATTTGTGGGAGTTGTTAAAGATACTATATTCAGTTGTAACTTGCTTAATTATGGTGGCTGAAATAAGTTGTTAAATTGATTATTTGATGTGACAGAGTTCAAAGATAAAATGGATGAAAGCTTATACGATGAATTTGGGAACTATATTGGGCCGGATATTGAGTCAGATCAGGAGAGTGATAGGGAGGAAGATGATGAAGACCTCCCTGACAAACTTGGTGATGAGGAAGATGCATCCGATGGTGAGGATGCTGGCGGTGCATCCAATGGGTGGATGACTACCACTGATGACATTGATATGGATAATCAAATTGTTCTTGCTGAGGACAAGAAGTATTATCCGACTGCAGAAGAGGTTTACGGGGAAGAAGTTGAAACATTAGTCATGGATGAAGATGAGCAGCCCCTTGAACAACCAATAATCAAACCAGTCAGGAATATTAAGTTTGAGTTGGGCGTTAAGGATTCATCTACGTATGTCTCAACCCAATTTCTTTTGGGGCTTATGTCAAACCCTTCTTTGGTTCGGAATGTTGCCTTGGTAGGACACATACACCACGGGAAGACTCTTTTCATGGATATGTTGGTTGAGCAGACCCACCACATTTCCACATTTGATCAAAACAGTGAGAAGCATATGAGATACACGGATACACGGATAGATGAGCAAGAGAGAAGAATATCCATCAAGGCAGTTCCCATGTCACTGGTTCTTGAGGATAGCAATTCGAAATCATACCTCTGTAATATTATGGATACTCCTGGTCATGCCAACTTCTCTGATGAAATGACTGCCGCTCTCAGGCTTGCTGATGGTGCTGTTTTGATTGTTGATGCTGCTGAAGGAGTAATGGTGAGTAAACCGTATTGCATCTATGTATTTTTGTAAGAACTCATGCACACTCACACACATAGACACAATTGCAGAGAGTTTGTGCAACCATTTGAAATCATGAACTTCCCCAACCATTTGAGTTCTATCTTGTAAAGTTTGTGCACTGCTGAACACAGGCCATTAGGTCATTTCTCACTGCCTTGTCTCCCTTTTTTTTAATCCCCCTTTCCCCCTGTGACCCTATCCTCCTAGTAAGTTTTATTATGCCATCTCACTTTATCTTACTGGTGTAATTTTTCTCTAGGTTATGTGCTTGTTCATCTTACATGTCCATCTTACTGGTGTAATTTTTGGCATTTTTTGCAAAACTTAATCATTAATGAGCCACTGTCTATGTTTTTTCTTGAGGTTTTGTACTTGTCCATCTTACATTCTAATTTGTAGCTATGTTTTTTAATGTGGTTGTCTGTCTTCTAGTAGTCAATGTCTGCTATTATGAAATATGATATATTCATATTTGGACAGATAAAATGTATTTCATGGTCATGTGTAAAATCATCATTAGTTTAAATATTACACAGTTTATTAACATTATACATTAACTTAGTTGCTTCAATTTTATTTTTTTTTCTGTAAAGCATTTTTGCTTAGTTTAATCTTTAAATCAGTTCTTACTTGAATTGGGTTTGGGTTTGTCTTTTTTTTTTTTTTTTTTTTTTTTTTTTAAACCCCTCATTGTTTCTCCCTAAAAATTCTATTGAATATTGGAAACCACATGTACACTGTCTCTCCTTCTGAACATTCCTTTGTCAGTTCATCCACCACTGGAGGAACAGAAGACACGGCTTAATCTTGAGCCTTATGTAAGCCTGTGGCGATTGAGTCCCTCATATTAAACCCTTTTAACCCTTGAGTCCAATTATGTGTCATTACAGGGCGATCATTGGTCAGTACAGTACATGGAACCAACTCTATTATATGCAACCATGTCTGAATTGAATGGCATTATAGTTGCTTTTGAGACAGTTTCTTAACATGATATAACTGCTGTTTGTATTATCCCATTAGTTAATTTTGAATATGAAAATAATTCTGCCGCTTGGCTTAACTTTTATAATATTTTTTCTTCTACAGGTTAATACAGAGAGGGCTATACGTCATGCAATTCAAGAGCGCCTTCCTATTGTAGTTGTGATCAATAAAGTGATATCTTGATCCTTTTAGTGCTCTAAATTACATTCTTATATACTTTTGATTGTTCCTCCATAAACTGGGGTTAATATATTTGTTTTTTTAGGTTGACAGGCTGATCACTGAACTTAAATTGCCCCCAAAGGATGCTTACCATAAGCTTAGGCATACAATTGAAGTCATCAATAACCACATCTCTGCTGCATCTTCAACTGCTGGAAATGTCCAAATTATTGACCCGGCTGCTGGAAATGTTTGTTTTGCAAGTGCTAGTGCAGGATGGTCTTTCACTTTGCAATCATTTGCTAAACTATATGTCAAACTCCATGGCATACCATTCGATGCAAATAAATTTGCGTCTCGTCTTTGGGGAGATTTCTACTTCGATTCTGATACGAGAGTTTTTAAGAAGAAACAACCTGCAAGTGGAGTGGAAAGGTCATTTGTCCAGTTTGTGCTAGAACCACTCTACAAAATATATAGCCAAGTAATTGGAGAACATAAGAAGAGTGTGGAAACAACTCTTGCAGAACTTGGTGTGACTCTCAGCAATGCAGCTTACAAATTAAATGTTAGGCCTTTACTTAGGTTGGCTTGTAGTTCAGCGTTTGGCTCTGCAACAGGCTTTACTGATATGCTAGTTCATCACATTCCTTCTGCACAAGATGCTGCATCTAGGAAGGTTGAACATATTTATACTGGCCCTAGGGATTCAGCTATTCGCAGGGCCATGGATGAATGTGATCCTTCTGGCCCACTCATGGTTAATGTAACCAAGTTGTACCCTAAATCTGATTGTAGTGTTTTTGATGCTTTTGGTAGGGTTTATAGTGGTGAAATCCAGACAGGGCAGACTGTACGTGTTTTGGGAGAAGGCTATTCACCGGATGATGAGGAGGACATGACCGTAAAAGAAGTAACAAAGTTATGGGTTTATCAAGCTCGTTATAGGATACCCATAAGCAAGGCTCCTCCCGGTTCTTGGGTTCTCATTGAAGGTGTGGATGCTTCTATTATGAAAACTGCCACGCTTTGTAATCTGGATTATGATGAGGACGTGTATATATTTCGGCCTCTTCAGTTCAATACTCTTCCTGTGGTGAAAACAGCAACTGAGCCTTTAAATCCAAGTGAACTTCCCAAAATGGTGGAAGGTCTTAGGAAGATCAGCAAGAGCTATCCTTTAGCAATAACTAAAGTTGAGGAGTCAGGGGAGCACACTATCCTAGGTACTGGAGAGTTGTATTTAGATTCTATAATGAAAGACCTTAGGGAGCTTTATTCAGAAGTGGAAGTCAAGGTATAGACAAACTTACTTCATTTATATATTGTGTTTCTTTTAATCTTCTGCTATGGGTTAGTGGAAAAAAAAGGTCATCTTTATTAATGGATGTACATTTTCATCTTATGCTGCATGAAAATTTAGGTGGCAGATCCTGTTGTCTCATTCTGTGAAACAGTGGTGGAGTCTTCATCAATGAAATGTTTTGCTGAAACGCCCAACAAGAGAAACAAAATTACAATGGTTTGGAAGTTTATTTTAATGTAGGGTTTGTTGAGAATCATTTAATTTTTAGTTTGCTGTATAACTATGTAAATTTATTTTCTAGATTGCAGAACCATTGGAAAGGGGACTTGCTGAGGACATTGAGAATAGTGTTGTAAGTCTTGATTGGCCTCGAAAGAAAATTGGTGACTTTTTCCAGACAAAATATGACTGGGATTTGCTTGCTGCACGTGGTATCTGGGCATTTGGGCCTGATAAGCAGGTAACATATATGCTTTACATAGCTGAAAACATACTGCTGGTTTCAAAAGACAATAAAATTTTTCACATGAGCCTTACCATCTGTCATTGATTATAGTCTGAATCTCAAATAATTTTTCTTTTTATAGTCTGAAAACTGTCATTTATGTAGGGACCCAACATTCTATTAGATGACACACTTTCAAGTGAAGTTGACAAGACATTGCTGAATGCTGTGAAGGATTCCATTGTTCAAGGGTACACTAAGCTCTCTCCCTGTCCTCTTCATTGGTTTAAATTTTCTTCTTGTTAACAAAGGATTATTTTGTGCAGATTCCAATGGGGTGCACGAGAAGGTCCCCTCTGTGATGAACCTATTAGAAATGTCAAGTTCAAAATAGTTGATGCACGTATTGCACCTGAGCCATTGCATCGGGGTAGTGGTCAGATCATTCCAACAGCTCGACGTGTGGCTTATTCGGCCTTCCTTATGGCAACCCCACGGCTAATGGAGCCAGTGTATTATGTGGAGGTAAAAATATAAAAAACTATTGACTTTGTTAAACCTATTCAAGGGAAGAAATGCATGTTAGCTAGGGCTTGAAAAAGTGTATTCATCTTTCAGTCTCTCTAGTGTTCTTTTGACTTCTTTCCAAAAGCATGTTGTACCTTTTTATCAGGAATCAGTTGCAGAGAACTTTGGTTGAAATCAATTTTATAAATATTTAGAATTTTCATCGAAGCTATGTAGATTTTTTATTTGGTAAGTAATAGATTTTTGTAAAAGAATGAATCTGTGATTACAGAGCATAGGTTGTGCCTTGCAGTTTACAAAGAATAAGAAGAAGCTCCATTAGAACAAACCGATAAAATAATTCCCTATATTGCAATATAAACAGAGAATGAATATTTCTGCCTTCCCTTCATTTTCTACAACATAAATGTTGGCAAATAGGAATGGCAACAGGACGGGCCGGACCGGGCCGGGGACCACACTCCCCGTCCCCGATCTCCGATGGTAAAAATTCCCCCGTCCCCGGCCTCGATCCCTGACGGGAAACCTATCACCGTCCCCGTCCCCGTCCCCGTCCCTTAACGGGGATCGGATTTCCCCAACCTCGAAAATTTCCCGGCCCAAAAAAAAAAAAACCAACAGAAGCAACATCAACACAGATCTAAGACTGAGATCTCATCATCAATATCATCAACAATTAACAAAATCATCAACAGATCTCAGATCTGAGATCAACAATAACATATCTCAGATCTGTGTATCTGAGTGTATCACAGAGAGAGAGAGAGAGAGAGGACGACAGAGGTGATGGAATTGCGACGAACGACGGAGAAGGTGAGCGCGATGGATGACGGAGCAGGTGGAGCGGCAGTGCAAGATAGACAGAGGTGGAGGAGAGGTGCGAGAGTGACGAGGTGGACGGAGGTGGAGAGTCGACGACGGAGGTGAAGCGGCAGTGCGAGCTGGACGGCGGTGGTGGTGGATCTGAGAGAGAGAAGTCAGTGAGTGAGGTAGAGAGAGATGAGAGACGCGGCTGTGAGAGAGAGAGAAATGAAAATGAGATGAGGGTTTGGTGTATATATATATGTATATAGGAGTAAAATAGTAATTTCACATCGGGGATAAACCGGGCCGGGGAATGGGGACGGGGACGGACCAGGTACAGGGCTGGGACACTTATCCGCGTCACCGGCCCGAAACCATTCCGGGATTGATTTTTGAATACCATCCCCGTCCCGTGGCGGGTATTTTTCGGGAAAAATCCGCTCAATTTGGGGTCGGGGGGTCGGGTCCCCATCGGGCCGGATTCAAATTGGCATCCCTATTGGCAAATTCCAGTTCAGACATACTTCCCAATTTTGGAATGTATTGGGAATGTTTTTACTAGTCACTATCTTCATTCTGAGATCCCCCCTATATATCCTCAACAAGTTCTGGATTTTTACATTTTTGTCAGAACATCCTTATTTCAATCCAGCCAAATGTGGTAGACACACTGATTTTCTCTGTTCCATAATTTCTGTTGTTCACAACTCTTTCATTTCAATCTGGTTCCTTCCCCCTGATTCATCAAATTAGCTTTTTTTCTTATGTACAAGTTGTGATTTTTTTTACCCCTTGAAGGTGTTTTTGAACATAAGGATCCAGTGATCTGTCTCAACTCAGAACAGTTGCATTTCCCTCATTTATTTATTTAAGTATCTAGTTGGTGAATTTACTAAACAATGTGTTCTTGTTTCAGATACAAACACCTATAGATTGTGTCTCTGCAATCTACACGGTTTTGTCGCGGAGGCGTGGGCATGTCACAGCCGATGTTCCTCAACCTGGAACCCCAGCTTATATTGTCAAGGTTTGGTCACTAACTTTTTCAAATAACTATTATTACCCATTAATTCAAATCTCTGGAAATTTGAAAGCCCATGGGCTAAACACTTATGTTTGAATAATCATTTTTATTTATATTGTGTTCCTTTTCTTTATGGAAATTCCAGGCATTTTTACCTGTGATCGAATCATTTGGCTTTGAGACAGACCTGAGGTATCATACCCAAGGACAGGCATTCTGCCTCTCTGTGTTTGATCATTGGGCAATAGTACCCGGTGACCCTCTTGACAAGAGTATAGTTTTAAGACCACTCGAGCCTGCACCCATTCAACACCTGGCTCGTGAGTTTATGGTGAAGACAAGACGTAGAAAGGTATAAATATTCTCAGTCATCCTCCTGCTATCCGAGTCTTTCATAACTTGCAATTCTTATGATTTGAACACGTAAAAGATATGTGGAAACATGAGACATGATTCTCTCCTAGTAATGTGTGAAAGTGTCTTTTGCCTAAAAAGCATAGACCCGTGACACGCCAACACGTTGATTTTAAAAAAATGCAGGACATGAAACATTTGGGACATGTTAAAATTGTATATTTTTACAGTTTTTTATTGTGTCATATAGATAATACTAGTTATATTAAAAATTCATTACTTAAATACCACGATATCATTCATGCTTGCATTGTAAAGAATGCAAAACAATAGACATTATAATACACATAATGTATTCATCTTATAAATGTTGTGAAACATATTTAGAGTGTGCGACTGGTGTTATGAAGAAATCAAAATATTGTTATTATTAAGGGATTCATCACATAGGATGTGCTCGGATATTATGAAGGGGTTCAAAAAGTGTTGCCGAAATGTCCGTTAAGTGTCAGATATTATGAATTTAATTTTTTTAATTAAGACACGTTGAAGTGTTTGACATGCTTTTATTGGTGTCCGAACTTCCTCGTGCTTCTCGGTCTTTTGCAATATACATACAGCTCTCATGAGTAACGTGCAAACGAAAGTACATACATTTGACCCTCCTCAGACTTGTGGAATGCATTGGAATGCCCTTGATGTGCAAACAAATAGATTTAAGATTGATGAATTGTTTACATTTTGATCTTTGGCAGGGAATGAGCGAAGATGTGAGCATAAACAAATTTTTCGACGAGGCCATGGTGGTGGAGCTAGCCCAGCAGGCAGCTGATCTTCATCAGCAAATGATTTAAATGGGTAGACTGTGGGCTTCGATGGAAGGGGATATGTGTTTTTTTGTGTCCTTTGGTGTAATCTTATTGAAGCCGTGAATGTCCCTTTCTTTTTAGTTTCTCCAATATGATAATTTTCTGATAAATTCCTATTACTTGAGAAAGTGAAAGCAGGGGGGAAAAAAGGGTTAAGAACCACTAGATGTTGAATTATGCTATGGTTATTTGATGTTTTATGGGTTCAAGTCTCGAGACAATCACTTTGTGCATTATGCTAAATGTTAGGTGTGTATCCAATTTTCTTCTTTCAAATACACATTAATGTGTATTGATTTGGTTTTTTTGTATTTTTTCCTATCAGTCTTTTTTGAATTTCCAAATTTTTGTTCACCTCTCTCAAACGTTGAACAAAATTTAATTTAATTCAGCATATATGACACACGGGAATTTAGTTTGTTTTGGTACTTAGCCAAATAGATGATATTTTGGTTTTTAAGATAGCAACAAACCAGTTCAGATCTTTCATTCTTTTCTAGCATTTTGCTTGAAAGGTCTTTAGTGAGAGAGAATGAGATATGGGTAGTAAGGTAAATTATTTTTTTATTAAAGAGTAATTAAATAATTTTTTATTTTTAAGTGAGTATTTGTAATTTTTCAAATTATATATAGACTAATAATTTATATTGGGTGGTGTTAGTAGCATCCTGATTTCGTTGAGGCCCTTATTTATAAATTTTAAAACTCTCAAAAAAATTTTTTTTTCCCTTACAAATAATATCAAAAGCATTCTTTTGAAAACATTCAACCTATTGAATGCACACCCTCCCCTACACCCCTGTATCCCCAAAAAACTCATCTTTCAAAAAATCCTAACAAAACTTACCAAGAAGAAGAAGAGTCAATGTGATTACTGTCTCTGTTATCTCATTCATCATTGTCACAGTTGATGTGTTCTCTCTCTCTCTATATATACATAATTTTTTAGTTTTCTCATAATAATTTCTTCTCTTGTAAGAAAAAAATTTATAATAATTGGTTTGGTTAGTAGATATTATAAAGTTGTGAATTCAATAGAGAATTACGCAGCAATATTATCAAAATTACGCGATGAAGGAATAATTTTTGAACCTAATAATGGATTTGGTCTACTTCTGATAATTTCTGCAAGTGTTAAAAATTTTGACCATTCAATATGTTAAGAAATTTCCATATTCGGGCCTGTTTTCCCAATCTTGAAAAAATGAAAATTTTTGCAAGCGTTAACAATTTTGACCGTTCAATGTGTTAAGAAATTTTCATTTTCGGATCTGTATTCTTGAACTTGAAAAAATGAAAACTTCTGCAAGCGTCAACAATTTTAACCGTTCAATGTGTTAAAAAATTTCTATGTTCAAACCTGCATTTTTTAACATTACTTATTTGTTAGGGAATGCCTTCTTGAACAAATAAACAATGTTTGGGCCTGTGTTCTCGAATTTCGGTCATATGTTTGGGAATTCAGTCCTAAAAAAATGACAAATATATTTTATTATTTTTGCTGTTTTTTCAAGAAATTTATTCTTACAAGACCAATCTCCTATAAGCTAAGAATAACCTCAAAACTATGAACCTCCTCTAAACTTTTATTGTTGTACTCCTCTTGTCTTATAGAGTTGTGGTTACAAGAAAAACTTCCACTCATTGTCATTGTCGAAAACATATAGACAGTCAAATGGTTGCCACTGTTACCGTCGAAATATTACTACCAAAGGGTTTTCAAGGTTTTGAGGATGAGTAGATTTTGAAGGTAGGATTTGGGAAAGATGGATGAATGATAATGGAGGTGGGTGCTCTCATAAATCCTAATTCATGATGTAACGGGTGTGTAAATTTAATTGTGAGATGGGGTGTCCCAAAATTAATGATATCCTTTTTAATAATTTTATTTGAGATTATTATTGTAATTAAAAAAAATTAAAAATTAAGGGGTTCAAAATAATTTATGAAACACTAATAGCAGCACTCTTTATATTTAAGGAGTATACATAATTGTCCTTATTAAAATTTCATAAAGAAATTTACCCAATTAACCTTTTGGAAGTTCATAGGAGAGTTTCATCCCACTTTGTTTGGTTGATATTTAAAAATAGTTCTTGAATTTTTGTTTTTCATATTTTTGGTCTTTGGTAAATTTTTTAAAAATTTTTATATCTACTTAATCTAAATACTAAGAAAATAAAAATACTTGTGATTTTTTTAAATTTACTAAATATAAAAAAAGTACATTTTTGTATTTTTTAAAAAATATATAAATATTTTATTTTTTAAGTATATTTTGAAAAATAAAAAAATAATTTAAATATGACAAAATTTCACTAATCAACAAAACACTAACAGACAAAAAAGCAAAAAGTAAATTACACTTACCTTTCCTGAGGTTTCTGACAAATACATGAATCTCTTTTGTGGTTTCAATAATTACAGTAACTTCTTCTACTTTAATTGACAATATCGAAATTCTTCTATTTCTTGACTGCCATTTACACACCTAACAGAACCTACTGATATCATCAAAGATAAACACAGAAAAATATTATTCATAATGCCCTCAAGTGTCTTCAACTCGTCTATATATCCCAATACTAAATGCTGCAAGGCAAAGCGGAAAAAGATGGAAGGCAACAAAAATTAAAGAACAATGCAGAGGTTCACAACTAAAGCACAACACAAATATGTTACCACTCACATTAAATATTTCAAAAAAATAATTACACATCAATAATAACCAGCCAGTTCCAAAAAAAAAAAAAAACATGAAAACACAACCCTAAACTCAAATAAAGCAAAAACAATAAAATCATTATTCACAAATAAAGCACAAACAACAAACATCTAATACATGTATGTCCCATCATTTATAACAAAACACAATAACAACAACAATGCAATATATGTTTTGAAAATGTATTATAACTCTCACATTTCATAAATGTAGGTTCATTGGATGGATACGTCATCATCAAGTAATAGAGGAGGAGTGATGAAGTATAGAAGTAAGACTTGTTATTATGGGAGCAAAGTAGCAATTAAAGTTGCTGAATTAGAGAAAAACATAGGCAAATTGTATTATTCATGCACACATCGGAAATGCTCATTCTGGGATTGGTGCAAACCAGTAAACTCATCTATCGGAGGATAAATGATAATGGAAGACACTCAACCTACTATAAATAAGCACACTTTATCCTATGAAGAAGAAAGTCGTGCAATGAATTTAATGAACCAAATAGGGGCTATGCAAACAAGGATGCAAGTACTTGAAGCAAACATGAGGTTTATGAAAATAGTAATAATCATGAATGTTGTTTTATGTTTGATTTTCCTAATAGTTGCGCTCAAAATGTAATGGAAATTGCAATGACTTTGAAGCTTTTGTAATGTTTTGTAATGAACCTTACATAATATTTTGTAAAAGACCTTATGTTTTGCAATGCATCTCAAAATGTAACGGATCTTATATAAATACGATGAAGTTATTTGAATATTGTGTAAATATGCGCATCTAATTTGACTAGCATAATGCCCTATAAACATAAAGACCATTCCATTACGTCATATAAACATCAATTAGAACTGTTTAGTTACATCATTCCTATCATATTTGTTCAGTTACATCATTCTATGGACCATATTTGGCAAGTTTGTTCAATTACATCATGTAAGTTCCCAAAATGAGTATCTATAAAATAATACTTCATGCGCACTATGTGGATACCCCATTTTTGACCGCCCGTAAGATTTGTGCGCTTCATTCCGAAACACTCGATGATGAAATATTATGCTGTGTAATCTTTTGAATCTTTAGCAAAAGAATTCAGTTTTGAAGTTCAAACCCAAACCTTGTACCCCATTTGGACCAAAACCTATTTTTCTAGCCTGATCACTCAAAAAGCAGCAAAATCAAAAAATGACCGACATGCCACTTTTTTGTGGGCCGGTCGTACAAAGGATTGGCCAACCGGCCATGTTTGGCGAAGCAGATCTGCTGTGGGCCATGAAATTAGGAAATTTCAGATTATTGTCATACTGTGGTCTATTAATGCATGCTTTCTCACACTTCTACTTGTCCTTTGGATTCATCTTCTCATTTCAAGTTTAACATTTCTTTTTCTTCTCTGCATTGTCCTTTCTTTCAGAATGTGCCCCCTGCAATACTTCTTAGGTTCTTGCGGGAGCACAGGTCAGAATGATTATTCATCAGAGGAATCTTATTGACAAACACTTTTGTAAGTATATTTTTCATAATTTACTTTTCTAAATAGACTTGTAGGAACAAACAGGATCTCGATTAGATCTCCGATTAGAAAATTAGAAAGAAAATTGTAAAATAGAAGACTTAATTATGGGGCCAAAATTGCGAAATGACCACCGAAACTTGGCACGGACAGCTTGTTCAAGCCTAAATAGACTTGTAGGAAAAAAGGGGACCTCTATTGGATCTCCGGTTAGAAAATTAGAAGGAAAATTGTAAAACACAAGACTTAAAAGGCTCGTTCAGGGGTCGAAATTGTGAAATGACAACCGAAACCACCGAAACTTGGCACGGACAGCTTGTTCAAGCCTAAATAGACTTGTAGGAACAAACGGGATCTCGATTGGATCTCCGATTAGAAAATTAGAAGGAAAATTGTAAAATACAAGACTTAAAAGGCCCGTTTGGGGGCCGAAATTGCGAAATGAAATGACCACTGAAACTACCGAAACTTGGCACGGACAGCTTGTTCAAGCCTAAATAGACTTGTAGGAACAAACGGGACCTCGATTGGATATCCGGTTAGAAAATTAGAAGGAAAATTGTAGAACACAAGACTTAAAAGGCCCGTTCGGGGGCCGAAATTGCGAAATGACCACCGGAACCACCAAAACTTGGCATGGACGAATTTTTCAAGCCTAAATAGACTTGTAGGAACAAACGGGACCTCGATTGGATTTCCGGTTAAAAAATTAGAAGGAAAAATGTAAAACACAAGACTTAAAAGGCCCGTTCGGGTGTTGAAATTTTGAAATAACTACCGAAACCACCGAAAACTTGGCACAGACAACTTGTTCAAGCCTAAGTAGACTTGTAGGAACAAACGGGACCTCAATTGGATCTCCAGTTAGAAAGTTAGAAGGAAAATTGTAAAACACAAGACTTAAAAGGCCCGTTCGGGGGCTGAAATTGCGAAATGACCACCGAAACCACCGAAACTTGGCACGGACAGCTTGTTCAAGCCTAAATAGACTTGTAGGAACAAACGGGACATCGATTGGATTTCCGATTAAAAAATTAGAAGGAAAAATGTAAAACACAAGACTTAAAAGGCCCGTTCGGGGGCCGAAATTTCAAAATGACCACCGAAACCACCAAAACTTGGCACGGATAGCCTTTTCAAGCCTAAATAGACTTGTAGGAACAAACGGGACCTCTATTGGATCTTCGGTTAGAAAATTAGATGGAAAATTGTAATACACAAAACTTAAAAGGCTCGTTCAGGAGCCGAAATTGTGAAATGACAACCGAAACCACCAAAACTTGGCATGTACAGCTTGTTCAAATCTAAATAGACTTGTAGGAACAAACGGGACCTCGATTGGATTTCTGGTTAGAAAATTAGAAGAAAAAATGTAAAACACAAGACTTAAAAGGCCCGTTCGGGGGCCAAAATTGCAACATGACCACTGAAACCACCGAAACTTGGCACGGGTAGCTTGTTCAAGCCTAAATAGAGTTGTATGAGCAAACAAAACCCGATTGGACTTCCCGTTACAAAATTAAAATCAAAATTGTGAAATTCATGTCGAGTTTTTTTTTGGTCAATCTAATATTGTTTTTTCTTTTTTCATGTGACAGATTGGCAATGGTGGAAAATAGTTTGGGCTGCATCAGAAGATTTGATTTTGTGTTTTTGGAAATATTTTGACATAGGATTTTGGTAAATGATTTATGGATTAAATGTTTAGCATCAAAATATTTGGTGTTGTGTTTTTGCAAATATTTTGACATAGGATTTGAGTAAATGACTTGTTGGTTAGATGTTTAACATCAAAATATTTGGTTGTAATTTTGAAAATATTTTGACATAGGATTTGGTAATGTATTTATGGGTTTGATATTAGTAGTTTGTAAGTACTTTGGTATGCATGTTTTAGATTGTCAGAGAATTGTAATTATGTTTATTGGAATTTTTCATAGCTATTAATTTTGAATTAGTATGAATGTCTTGCACAGGTGTATTATTATTTACATTACATTTGTGTATATATTGTGCACAGGAAAATAGGTGTTTTGGATTATTTTGAACAGGAAAATTATTAAAATCAAAATTTGTGTAGTGAATTTTTAGTAATAGGTGGTGTTTTTGTCGCTGTTAATATATTTGGCGACAACATATTGTTTTTGTCGCTAAAAGTTGGTGGTTATTCCAGAAACTTTTAGCAACCAAAATTTACTCGTCGCTAAAAATGTGATTTTTAGCAACCAAATTAATTTTGTCGTTAAATAGTACTTTTGGCGACGCATTTATTTGTCGCTAAAAGTACATAGCCTATCCAAATTTTAACCTTTTAGCAACAAATTGTAATTATATAGCGACAAAATATATGATTTTTGGCGACCAATTTTGCTTGTCGCTAAATGTCTACATACCGTGACAATTTCTGATTTCGTCGCCAATACTTTTAGTGACAGGGCTTTGGCAACAAGTTGTATATTTTGTCGCCGATTCTTTTGGCGACGAAATTTGTACTTTTGGCGACAAAATTTGTGAGTCACCAAATGTATTTTTTGTTGTAGTGAGATATTTTGCAGCAACAGGCTGCTCCCAATCATGAGATTTGGCCAGCTGCTCTCTTTTGAAGATATTTACGTTGGAAGACGGTTGAAACTCTATAAATACAACACATTCCCTCTGAATTTAGGGTTAGAACAATTTTCCAAAGGCTTAGACAATTGCCCAAAGCTTTCCTCCACCTTCTTGAATATAGATACACTATAGATACACCATTGAAGCTTAAACTCGAAGTTTTTTGCTGAAACTTTGAGCCTAATTTCATATATTTGAGAGTGTTTAGATTGAAGTTTGTGAATCACGAAACTCTTCCTCTTTTCAAGAGGTTGAACTTTGAACCTTTTTCACCATTTTTTCTCTCTTTTTTTTGTCTTTACATATTGTTTTCAGAGTATTTTGGGCCTAAAATATGTGATTTAAAGAAACAAAAAGTGAAGGGGTGTGACGTCCCAAATTTTTTTTTTGGAACATCAAGGGAAATTAAATAAACAAAATGACTTAATAAATCAAAAAGTTGATACCTTAATTAGACATTCCAACTCTCGTACATAACCAAAGGTTCAAACAACAATAGATATAAACTTAAAATTATCCAAATACAATATCAAATGAAATTATAAAGTCCTTAATAGCTAACACATAAGATAATAAAAGTTATTCGACTCTAGTTATGGTTTCAAGTCAGCCAAGACTCTACGTTAATGTCAACTCCATTTCAGCTTCAATTATTTCCTCGCCAAAACCTGGCATAAAACGCCAGGGCAAAAAAATATATGCCATGAGTTTTGCAACACAATAAGAAAATATAACCAGCATACCATTCTTTCTAAGAGAAAAATAATGAGATTATAAACATGAGATAACAATAAAATTGTAAACATAAATTACAACCATTAAAATTATTTCAATAATTTTAATAAATTAGGTGACACTCGAAATCTCACCAATGAGATTTAACTTACCAACCATTAAGTATGGTAACGGTTGATTTGAAACACTCCCTTGGTCAAATATTCAAGTGTTACCAACCGTAACTACCAGGGATACCCACATCCGGAGTTATATACCCAAGTAGTGGCATCCGTGGTCTACCCTAAGGAAACGGTCTGCCAGGGGTACGTAACCTTCTTGTGTGCCACCTGCACATCCACCCTTATTCCAAAACCGAATACCAAAAAGGGTTCAAATAAGTCATGTGCCATCTTAGGGTTTCGCGACATAATTTACATGAGAATTCTCAAAACCAAGACTCACCCTGAACAACCGATATTAACCGTCAATCCTTAATTTCATACACTCTTTAAAATCAGGACTCACCCTAAACAATCGATATTAACCATCAACCGTTAATTTCGTACACTTCGTTGATCATTTTAATTAATTTTCATATTAATCACTAATAATTACAAATTAGATCACAACCGATATTATACTATTTCAATATAATTTTTAACATAAAATATCAACAAATACGTTCTATAACAATCCATCAATGTGTATAAATCATTGTGAACAGTTTAATCAAGCCATGATGTGAAATAATAATTTTAAATACTAAAATAAATTACAACACACGTGCATGGACTACTAACTTACAAGATTCAATTAAATAGACTAGCACAATATTGATTTTTGGTCCTAATGAATGGTTGAAGTAGTAATCTTGATTCTATATCATTTTCAGAACATAATTTTCATAGTTAAAATTATAAATAAATTATTTATGTAACTCTAAAATTCATGTAACTATATGGGATATTCAACAAACATGTTATGCTCATTTTTCAAAAAGAATTTTCCAAAAATAAGTTATAAATAATTCGGTAAAATTTCAAGAAATTTCATGACACAGATTTGTTACATTTTCTTAAAATAATTCCACACTTAAATTTATAAATCAATTCCATGATCTAAAAATTTATTATGAAACTAGACTTCCCAAAGTTCATTTTTTATTTAAAAAATACCAAATTTGGTTTAACACAGGAGTTTTAATGATTTTTCTAATATGCCGTAAAATCTGTCTACAGTTTCAGATCTAATTAAAATTTCGTATAAGTTTTTACAAAACTAGAATAATTCTTACAAAAATTCTTGGATGAACTAGACATTATTCTTAACAACTTTGTAGAAGAAATCATCTCAAAATTTTGAGTATAAAATTGTCTAAAAATTTGTACAAGTTTCTGGCAGATTTAAGAGTCATATAATCAAACCAAATAAAATCTTCAATTATCTTTTTAATGGTACAAACTACACATGCAAGTCCAATTCCAAAATTAAACCATGATTTTAAGGCTACTAATAAAAATAACCTTCAAATATTTAACATACAAATCACAAATTTACATACAACTATAAATAATATTTTTATCTAAATTTTCTGCTATTTATAACATATGAACACAAATATGAAAAATTAACAATTAAAAAGAATGAGAGGGTTGAGAAAGTTTTCTTACTATGTTAAGTTGCTAACGATTTATCGTCTGAATTTGATTTATGATTCTGATCGTAAGATATGACCGTCCTGGCTCTATGATCGTCTTGCTGAAATTTCACATTAATCGGATGCGATCTCACCGTTGATTTTCCATTAGATTCTCTTAGAACTTTTAGTTGTCGATCATCATCTTAGACTCAGAATTTGCTAAATTTAACCCCAAAAATGGATTCTACACATCAAAAAACCTAAGGGTGGTCATCCCCAAAGTCATAGGACCACTTGATTAACCTAAATGTACTAGGATGCACCGTAGCACCATGGGCCGAGAAACGTTGGATAAAATTCAATTCATCTTCTCCAAACAGCCATAGCACGCACGAACAGAAAGACCCAAAAATTTAGTTTCAAATCCACTACTTCAAGTTCTTATATCTTTTTTTATCGTAACTCTGTTTTGTCTTATTTTTACGTCATTGGATTTACCTCACAGCCTAATTTTTGTTTCATTCCTCATATGCCTTGTTCCGTCTCTTTTTTGCATGCCATCGGATCTCTAAAATTTGACGAAAAATAAGATTTTTGCCTCCCGTCTTGAACTTTTCTTCGAACCATCTTTTGGACTCCATAACTTTCTTAATTCTTAACGGTTTTACTTCATTCTTTCGTCAATCTCTTCAACTTACTTTGTACTTCATCTTACATGACCTATTTTTCTCACTTCTTCCCAGAATGGATGGTTTTGGCATGCCGAAAGTAAGCCGAAAACCAACTTTTAAAATTCAAAATAAACTTCTCTAACTTTGTTTCTTTCTCCTCCATCTTCATTCTTCTTCTCTTTCTTCACCTACAACACGTTGTGAATGGTGGTTCTAAATGATAATGAAATTAGGTGATGGTGGTGGTGGCGGTTCGACGGTGCGTCAGTGGTGGAGAAGTTCGCAAGTTGGTGGTTCGGATGGTGATAGTATGGGTTAAGGCTGTGGCTATGGAGGTCGGGAGGAGGAAGAGAAGAAGAAAGAGAGTTTTGAGAATGTGAGAGAGAGAGAGAGAGAGAGAGAGAGAAATGAAACTGGAAGTGAAGCAAAAGATGAAGACATGTGAGGAAAAGTTAGGCTCAATTTATGGGAAAAATGAGGAAGAGTAAAAGAAGATAAAAATGAAGAGAAATTTAAAAAAAAAAAGGATAAAAGGAAATGGAACACCTGGTGTATAGCATCTGCATGTCCACCATATTTTCTTTTGTTGCAGAAAATGATAACACGTGGAAGGTGGGAGGCGAGAAAACATGGGAAGCAAACCTATGGTTTTTTATTGGGTTTTAGTACAGAAAATATTAGGTTCCAGTATAATTTGATTACAAAAAAAAATATAAAGAAAAATATAATAAAAATATCATACGGTTTAGAAATTAATATTGAGTAATAATATAAAGTCAAAAATATTTTATTTTATTTTATTTTGAATAAATTTTCAGTATAAAAATATACAGACTATTAAATTCAAAATATTGTGAATAATTATTTAAGAAAATTAAAAATGTATATATTATTTTTATTATATAAAAATACGGGGTTTCACAAGGGGTTAGCTACTCTTCCTTAGGCTTGTTTGCTGGATGAAACCTTTTGGCTTTGTTTCATTTTTGTTCACTTTTTCCACTTTCTAAAATTGATTTTCAACACTGTTTTGTGTTGTTTGTGAGCTGTTTAATGTGTTAATTTATGCTTTGAATACTATAGTTGTATTGTTGTAAGTCTTCACGGATTTGGCGTGTTTAGGATATAGCGGCCAATCCATTTGAGTTTATTGTTTTACTTTGTTATAGCTTTTCTTATGTATTTTGGAACCTTATGATCATGGGAGGATTAGAGCTAGGCTTAGCCACCCCGCCACAAGTTTGCTTAACTAGCTATAAACTTTTTGCTTTCATACTACCTTGAAGTATGTCCATCTCTTCCTTGAAGTAACTTCATGATATGAAAGAGGTAGGTAGAATAGTCTTGTTTTTCGTTGTGTTCAGCAGCAAGTGGTGTTGAAGAATCAACTGATGGGCAACCAAGGAAAAGGACAAGGTCAGCAGTAACAACCATAGGCAAAAAGCAAGCAATGGGCAGCCAATCTAGTGTTAACAAATGATTTTGAACACTTTTGTAATTAAAATAGGGTTTTTGCAATATTCATGGGGTTTAACTTACCTTACTCACCACTTTTGTAATTAAAATAGGGTTGTTGAACAATTATGTTGTACATATGGGTTATGGAAGTTACTGCTATTAGGTTTATGGGTTATGCTACCATTTGTAATGTATGAAACCTTGGACAATGCTTGTATAATTATTATGCTTCAATGGCTGAATTATGCTCTAAGTTCATGTGGGAAAATAACAGGTTCTTATTCTTGGTTTGTTGTTATCCTTGAATGGTTATTATGCTTCAATGGTTGTTATGCAATGTTTGTTTAACTTCAATTATGTTGTGACTTCATGTGGCCAAAAAACAGGTTCTTATGGTTCAATGTTTGTTATGCTTATGTCAAACTAGGTTTTTGCTTCAATTTTGTTTACATTGTACAAGTAAATGCAAACACATTGCAAACACATTACAATTGAAAACAAACCATTTCACTATTTCATTGCAAACACAATTGACATTGCCATTGTTCAACAAAAGTATTGCAATTACGAAACATATTGTGGAAGTAATGTACCAAGCCAAAACACATATTATCAATTACATAGAAAGCCTAAACACAAGTTTTCCTTTAACTATTTTGGAGTAGAAACAGTCCATTCATAAGCAATGTAGCAATCAAAGCGATGACAAGCCACTTTTGTCGTGCATGATAACGTTGAATAGCATCCTCTAATCGTGCGACCTCATTGACAAATTCTTCTAGGGCTGCAACCTTATCCAGCAACTTCGGCAAAACTTGTCTACCACAAGCACATATGGGTGGATCGTACCAGGAAAAGAAACCACGAGCCCTATTTTTCTGTAAATGCAAACAAACACAAACAAAGTTGAGTAAGTGTTCATGTCATTTTTCCATACAATTGTCATCTTCTTCAAATTGAAGATATTATTTTATTTCCAATTTCCTCATATAATAACTTTGCGATTTGGTGTTATAATAATTAGTTAATTAGGCCATTCGGACCCTCTTCTAAAAAGGGCAAATTTGTAACATTTGATGTATGTCTTCCAACTTCCATTTCTTTCTCCCTTTTATTTACATGCTTACTATAGTTGTACAAAGCATCACGTTTTTGTTTCCATCATTCTCATGCCTCGCATCCATTTTAGCACGCATTAAAATTCGGCTCATCATATATAATGTTTTTACTATTTCCTAAATGATTATGTGCGCCACCTCATGCTTTGAGTTGCTTCACATGTCATATTAGTAGCTGAATTTAATAGTTGCATTTTGTATGTGTTGCATTAGTTATGTGCATTTTTAAGATCATACATTTTGCTAACTATCTTCTTTTCCTTTGGCTTGCCTCGTTTGAGTACTAGGTAAACATTTTTGCTTTAGCATACTGTATGTGTGTTTGTGTTGTCATGTCGAGCATACTACCATAAGGCTACTTGCTTACTTGAAATATCTCTTTGCATTTCTGTAGATGGAGGCTATTTTGCTTAAATTGGAATGCCTTTGATTATTGTATATATGAGCTTATTTTTTCATTGAGTTGCATATATTCTAAACTTTTTCAAAATTGCATAAGATCAAAGCAATCCAAAGTAAGTGACGTGATCTATATTTGTTTGCTTCACATAGTAATGTTAGCATTATTAATAATTAGAACATGAGCATATAATGTCCATAAAATTCACATCATAATTTAGTAGAGGCCGATCTTTGATCGGGTGAATGGGGTGCTCAATTCATGACCTTTCACTCTCATACCTAAGTTCCCGAGCCGAGACAACTTTGGTTATGACAGACAAGTGGCCTTTGGCACGAGTCATGGGTTTTCTAAATTTCTCAAAAATATTTAGGTAGCTACTCTGAAATTTGGCAATGCAGTTGTCACGACCCAAACCCACCCCTATGGGTTTAGCACCGTAACCGGCCAGTAATCCGTGATTACCGAAGGCCTGCTTAACAGTATTAACAGTAATACAGAGTACAGGGGCTGGCGGAAGCCAAAACAGTAGTAAAATATGTCCAATGAGCTGTGACAGTCCGTATGCAAAAAGACTTTTCATAACATAATCACATTTGGAACAAAAACAGTATGTACATACATCATATACAGTCATTCAGGTTAGGGACGAAATCCCTAACATAACAGTACAGTAACAGTCTATACAGTCGTTACAAACAGAAACAGAGAGGGGGAATCTAAAACACCCCAAAGCAACCTTGGCTTGGCAGCACTTGGAACCTCGCAATGAGGCACATTGGTTGGCTTGACAAAAAGGGAGTTTAACCCAACGCTCCTAGCTCCGATCCGGTGCCAGACACCTACATATATATATAAACAGTGAGCTAAAGCCCAATGAATAACATATGCATAAAGAGGTTAAGAATGAATGTCCTTTCAGTATTTAAATCAGTCAGTTATAACAGTATATCAGTCATTCAGTCATAGCAATCATATGTGGTACATCCCATAGCAAAGCAGTACAGTGGGTCTTAATAGACCGAACAGTCAGTTGATGGCCATCATATCAGTAAACGGTAGTGGTTCCAACATGGGAACCGACAAAGATCTCTGTAACAGTAGCAGTGACAGTACAGTAATAGTAAAATGCTATGGATGCCACGAATACATTTTGCAAATAGGACAAACATTCATTCAGTAAGAAATATCATTTCAGAAAGCAGTACAGTTGATTATTCAGAAAATATTCATAATTGAATATATCTTTACAACATTGTTACTCACAGAGTTCTGGGCTATAGATAGGCTAGTAAGCGTCCTCGGATGCCAACCCTACACAGTTACAGGATGAACACACACTAAGTTGCACGTTTGGGAAACAATAACTTAGTCCCTATCTTGACTCGGTGTGGTTCTATAGCATTATCCTCATTAAGATGCCTTAAACTAGGCCTAGGAATGCCTAGGATGGAATGAGGATGCAAAGATGTACTTTAAAATACTTTTCGAAATTTTGCTGAAACAGGGGTCTCGCTCGAGCGTGGCTTTCTACGCTCGAGTGGACATGCAGACAAAGGAGCTCCACTCGAGCGTGACTTCCTTCGCTCGAGCGGACTGTAAATTCAAGCAAAAGTACTGGATGCACAAAAATCACGCTCGATGGGCGCTCGATCCACGCTCGAGCGTAAGACACAGGTCCTCGCTCGAGCGTGAACTCTCTCACTCGAGCGGACTGTAAACACATGAAAAGTACTAGATACACGCATTTCACGCTCGAGCGTTACTTTGCCCGCTCGAGCGAGACGCATGTATTCAGAGTGTACGCTCGAGCGTGAAGTCTTACACTCGAGCATGGGTCCAAAATCTGGAATTTCCAGATTGAACCTCCAAGCTCAAATTCAACTTTTAAAACATCAAATCCGATCCTTTTGAGCTAATTTTATGGAAAACACTTTAAAACTCATAATATGACATGTTTCAAAGATCAATTTGCAAAACCAAAGCCCAAAGGTGAGTCAATTAAACATAATTTCAAAGAAAACTTCAAGAACATAAAGTGTATGTAACATGCATGTGTTCAATTGAAATCAAAGCTTCAAATACATGGCCAAGTAACTCAATCCTTCCAAAAACATGATGAATTCATGAACTATAATCAAAATATGAACATGCATGTAGCAAATTTCATGGGAAAGACCTCAAAACTCAAGAATGTGTACATGCATGCATGAATTTCTACTCAATTCAACACTTTAATTTAATTCTTGACCTTAAGCTTCTATTCCTCCATGAGCCATGCAAGAAATGACTTAAATTCACAATCAAGAAGATGGATTCCTTACCTAGGTCTTCAATTTCAAGTCTAGGAGTTCAATTATGCAAATGCTCTTCAATTTCTTCTAGTTCTCTAAGCCAATTCTAGATGAATCAAGCTCTTTCTCTTACTCTCCTCTCTCATACGGTTTGGTCTAGAAAAAAATGGCTGAAGTGGTG
This sequence comes from Camellia granthamiana, assembly GCA_036172215.1. Lineage (NCBI taxonomy): Eukaryota > Viridiplantae > Streptophyta > Magnoliopsida > Ericales > Theaceae > Camellia > Camellia granthamiana. Next base: position 60,410,407 of record CM069911.1, on the reverse strand, counting down.
ATAAGCTAAGTGTATAAATTGAGCCTCAAAGATGCTAATGAAAGTGGCCCACTAATGGCAAAAGGGTAAATAAACCAACTAATGTAATTCAACATTATTTAATCCAATTTAATCATACCAAATCAAATTTCAATTAAACATACCATAAAATCACATAAATTCTAATTAACATGAAACGCTAATCAATTTCAGATTCGACCGTCGATGAGGCCTTTAATTTACAGTTCAAACCTAAAACATGAACAGATCAATTAACAGTCAAATAGATAGAAATACGTTTAAACTAATACACTTCAATCAATCAGTCACTTAACATGCTTAATCATAGATTAGCACTAATCAGTGGTATTATCAGTAAACAGTGGTGAGGTTTGTCACAGCAGTCCATTTTTGGCATCTCTAATGATTAATGGATTTTCTAAGATTTACTGGATTTGGACTCTCATTTATTTTTCTATTTCACATTGCACTTATGCAACCAAATTCAGAATCACGGGAGTCCGAGCTGTAGGGCAATCGCATCCGAGGAGACTAAACCCCTCTGAGGAGCACGAAAAACCAGCTACACCACTACAAAAAAACAAAAGTTGGCACATCATTATGTTACTATGCTTAGTATTGCATGTCCACTACAAAAATACAAAAAAAGAAAAGAAAAGTGAAACATGATCTTCACTAACTCTACACTAAAGCAATATATATTATATAGGGTAAATTGCAAATACACCCCTTGAGGTTTGCTTATAGTACAGATTGCCTCCTGTGATTTGAAAAATTACAAATATTTCCTTGTCAGAATTTTTTATTTAATAAAATTAATTAAAAAAATAAAATTCATAATTACTCTCCTATATAATAATAAAATTACTTAAATTATTAATTGAAACATATTTCTAATATCATTAAAAACTGTTAATTGATTTGATAATTTATTACTAAAATGAGCAATTATTATGAAATTAGAAACCTCAGGGGGTGGAATATAATTTTCAAAACCACAGGGAGCGATTCGTATTTTAATCAAACCTCAAGGGAAGTATTTATAATATACTCTATTATATACTTCAATATCATTAAAACCTGTTAATTGATTTGATAATTTATTACTAAAATGAGCAATTATTATGAAATTAGAAACCTCAGGTGTGGAATATAATTTTCAAAACCACAGGGGGCGATTCGTATTTTAATCAAACCTCAAGGGATGTATTTATAATATACCCTATTATATACTTCAACCATGTTAAGTCTTGTATCAAAAACATCATCATCTTAGCTAAGTCATTTGCAAAAGTAGTCAAATAAACAAACAAATAGGCAATGTTAGATTCATGCAATCTAAAAAAATAAGAAAATAATTTAATTGTAACTTTATAACTATGTGCATAACTAACATGATGTTGTGTGACTTGCGTCACACACTGAGTCGGCATGGGGGGTCCCTTTTGGAATATCCTAAATTGAAAACCAAAGTAATGTAATAAATAGGCATATCAATATCATAAATGGATAGGCAAAACAAATAAAAATCACAAATGAAAAGGAAAAGGAAAAAGAAGTAAGAAAAACTTACTTGTGCATGCTTGGCCTTGTCCCTTGCCTCTCCCAATTGAACTCCCCTCCCAGTTGAACTTCCTCTACCAGTTACATTCCCCCCCCCTTCCCTCAGTTGAAGTGCCCTTTCCAATTAAAGTGCCCCTTCCACTTGAATTGCCTCTACCACTTGCATTTTCCCTTCCAACTGAATTGTCTCTCACAGAACCTCTACCCTTACTAATAGATGTGCCACTGGTCATAGCACCAATTCTGCCACTGCCCCTACCACTGGATATGCCACTTCCCCTACTATCAGCTATGCCACTGACCCTACCACCAGTTGTACCACTACTAGATATTCCACCCCTGACTAGACTTCTTTGGTAGGTTTTCTTGTTGTGTCCAAATTGCATGCACCATCTGCATCTCAAGGTACTAGACCTTTTACTCTGATTTGTTCCAACTGGAGGCTCATAAAGCAGCTTATTCCTTAAAGTCCTTAGCCTTCCAGGCAATCTCTTCAGAGATGGGGGTTGTAAAGGATCCCAAGGTATAAGTGTCCACATGCTATGGTCTAAGATGTGATGTATCATCCCATCATTGGCTCTCAAGTAAGTTGCCTTAAAGTAGTATAGGTGGATAAATTCCTATAGGTTCAACCTACTGTGAGAAATTGCAGCCAAAACATGTTTGCGTGGGAGGCCAAATATTTTCCACTGCTTGCATACACAACTCATAGCCCCAAGATAGACAATGTGATTGACCCTCTCATTATCCTTCACTTCATGCTCATTGCCTCCTTCATACTCCACTCTGTAAGCCCTTGACCATTTCAGTGTGTGACCTCAAGCTATTTCTTGATATTCAATGTCACATTAGACTTCCATTGCACTGCCTTTTGGTACCTTATCTGAAACTTACCCATCAACTTGTACTTTATGCCCTCTAACATGGTTAAATTGGTTGACTTCTCATATTTCCCAACCAATTTTTGAAGGACTTTGTTATGTCATTTGTGATGTGATCACTCTTAATCCTACCATCAAATGCATGCCTAAACCTTTCTTCAATTGGAATCTTTTGCAACTAAATGAAAGCATTATTGTTCAGGTCCTTAATGGCTTGCATAGCCTGATCATACTCCATCTGATTACAAGCCCTTGTTGCCTTCCAGAATTGCTTTCTCAAAATCAAACCAGGAAATTTGATTTTGCAATTGTTGAATAAGTGCATACAACATCTTCTATAAGTAGCCTCTAGTATAATGTCACTAACATTCTTGTCAAGGCCCTATATACAAAAACAATGAAACATTTGTAATCATTAAAAGTATAAAATTAGAGAATAAAGCATTATGTAAGTAAATTAGTTGTTCAATATGTAAGTAAACTACCCTTTGTTGATCAGACATGATGGTCCATGGTCTAAAAGGCAGTGTATCTTCTATGATTGTTCTCAAGTTCTCTAAGAAAAAAGACCAACTGTCATTCCATTCACCCTTCACTATTGCCAATGCCAATGGAAACAAAACATTATTTTCATGTAAGGCAATTGCTGAAATTAAAACACTACCATAAGAACCTTTTAAGTGACAAACCATTCACTCCTGTGAAGGGCCTACATATATTCATGAACTTTACTTTTATTGTATCAAATGATATGAATATTCTTTGGAACAATGGATACTAAGGAATAGTAAGGTCTGGTTCTTCTCTATCTTCTGAGACTAGGGTAAGGCGTTATGTCATAATTTATCACCACCAAGCTACCAAGGTTTGTTTTCTTGATTTCCTTAGCATATGTTGGCAACAACATATATTGGCTCCTATGATCACCCTCCAGCTCCTCTTTGCACCTCTTTTTGGCTTTATACAGTTGTATCCTTGAAGCCTCAATCCCAAACATTTTATTTAGCTTCACTTGCATAGTTTTTAACCCCATGTGTGGATTGTCCTTGAAACTTTCAACCAATTTCTTTACAATCCAAGCTGATGTTGCTTCAGTGTTTGGATTCATCTTGCTGCATGTGTGAGTACGTACCAAGGTTTTTATCATGTAGGTCATCTTATCTGGAAGTGGAGATGCATGAATTTTCCAAGGGCAGCCCTCAACAACACAATGGGTTGTTACTCTAAACTTCTTATTTTTGTCCCTTATTATCTTGAAACTAGTCTGCACTATATAGTCCCTCAATCTAGCTCTAAAAGTATTCACTTTTGGAAAAATTATTCCCTTTTCCAATACAACTTCTCCATCTTGATTGAGATTTGACTCTTTTCCATTGTAGGTACCATCATACTTCATGCCTGGAAGCCTCATATTTTCATCATCCACACAGTCTACTTCGTCATCATATTCATCATCAGTAGTAGAATATGCCACTTCATCATTACCAGACTGGTAATCAATAAGTACAACATCATCATCTTGTTATCATCATCATTCAAACTCTCATTACCATCTGTTTTATTTTCACCCACAACAACTGCATTCCAATCCGTTTTCTTATCACTAAACCCATAAACATCATCCTTATGGTACTCTTCATCTATATCTACAGTATATGCACTTGCTCTACATCTACAGCATCTATTCCATCATTTCCACCTCTACTATTTCCATTTCCACCATCATTTCTATTTCCATCATCATTTTTATGTCCACCATCACTTATTCTAATAAAATGTGCTATTTCTACATACAAGTTAATTGTTTTACTCATACCTTTCACATAAAACATATCCAACACATCAAGATCATTTTCTATTAATTTCTTATTCTTAGTACCAATGTGATAATTATTGTTTCACTGCAAGAAATGTTAGAGAGGACTGTTATAGTCACATCCTTCAAGGCATCAATGTAGCAATACATATTTGGGTCTACATTATACGCTCTTTCCACTTTCACATTGTAATTGATGATTAAATCAAAATAAGGAAATGCAGCCATACTGTGATCATAATGAAGTAACAATTAATTACCAAAATCTACTCTAGTCAACAATTAACTCAACAAAAGAAGAAAAAAATTGAAGAAAGCCCTAAGTTAGAATTTCTGTCCCTCAATTCATAAGAAAAAGAAGCCCCAAACTCATAATAAAATGAAGAAGAAAAACCCTAATAAAATAAGCAAGCCCAGACAATCACAAATTCATAAGAAAAAGAAGGGCGAAAAAAAAAAAAACTCCAAAAAATCACAAATTCATAAGAAATCCCTAAATTACATTATTATACTAATATTTAACAAATCCCTATTTTTCAATGACAAATTTTGCAAATAAAATAAAAATCTTAAACATACATCTCATAAATAAAACCCAGAAAATCACAAATTCATAATAAATCCTTAGATTACACTATTATTATAGTAATATTCAACAAATTCCATTTTTTTTTTCAGTCACAAATTTTGCAAATAAAATACAAGCCCTAAATGTATATTTTCAAAGGAAACCCTTTTCACATACATCTCATAAAATCAAACCCAGAAGATAAACAAATTTGTAAGAAAATAAATAAATTAGAAACCCTAAACTCAAATAAATTCGAATGAGTTTGAAATCTTACTTGAAAGTCTTAAAAACAACTTCTCACTGACGAAACTCTTTTACATTGTGCATTGACAACGACGATCGAGCCAAAATCAAATAGCTTCTTTGTCCTTTTCACATCGATCAATCTTCTTCAATAATGATGTCGTCTCTTTCTCTCTGTTCTTTCTTTCAAGAATTCGATGTGTATTATGAATAGAGTTTGATTGGGGATTTTGTGAATAAAGGGCATTCTCGTCTTTTTGCATAGAAAAACAAGAGTAATATGGTCATTTTGTGTAGACAATTAACGTCGTCTGTGCAAAATTGACGGAATGGAAGAATCTTGATATTGCCAATTAAAGTAGGAGAAGTTACTGTATTTATTAAAATCACAGGAGAGATTCTTGTATTTGTCAGAAATTTCAAGGGAGATAAGTGTAATAAAAATTCATCACTTGTTTGGCAATAAACTAATATAGTTAAAGGCTTCGTTTGGAAAGCCATGTTTGGGATTTTTTTTGGTTATTTTAGTCACAAAAAATAAAATAGACTTTTTAGCCAAATAAGACAAAATATCACATCAACTCATAACCATTATATTATTTCTCTCACAAAAAAATTAAAAAAGCTAAAAAAGCCAAAAACCCTTCCAAAACGAGACTTTTTAGCTCTATGTTTTATTATTTGTAACTGCGTGACTTTAATTAAAAGCGTATTTTGTAAATACGTTTTCATGATTTTATAATTTTATTTATTTTATCTGCCTGAAGCACAAAAATGCTGACAGCATGTTTTTCAGCTTCGTTTGGAAATTTTCGCAAAAATAAGCTTGAGTTGAGAAATAAATTAGTATAGGGACATAGATTGGGAAAAGCCTCTTGTTTTTATTTACCGAAAGAACACCAGTTTTGGAGAATTTCTATTTCAAACCCTCCTAACTTCTTAAACCCCTATGCTCTATCCACTCTGCGCTCTCTCTCTCTCTCTCTGTCCGCGTTCTTCAGAGTGATGATAGACTCTCTCCGACAATAGAGTCAATAGCAATTCACAAATGGCGAACCTTTTAACCTCTTCACCCCTGCCTCTGAGCTTCTCTTACCCTTCTTCTCCTGCACAGTTCGCATTTTCGACCTCCCGAAATGTGATAGTATTGGCATCAGTGGTATCGTCTCCGGGAAGGAAGACTAGGAGGAAGAAACAGCAGCAGCAGCATCCGAATGACGACGCTGCCTCAATGACGGCGTCGACGGCGGAGAAAGGTCTGAGGTTGGTGTTCATGGAGGAGCTCATGGGTCGCGCTAGAAACCGCGACGTCTCTGGGGTTTCCGAAGTCATTTACGACATGATTGCTGCCGGCCTTAGTCCCGGTCCTCGCTCGTTCCATGGTTTGATTGTCTCCCACGTCCTTTCCGCCGATGATGAAGGCGCCGTAAGATATTCCCCTTCTCTCTCTCTCTCTCTATATATATATATATATAGTAAAATGATATACAAGTTCACGTTTTAGACCCACTTTCTAGACCCGTCAAGAAAAATGATTTTTAATTATCAACCAATTATGAAGTGGGTCTAATTGTTGGGTCTGAATAGCAATACTCGTATATATACACACATGTATAGTGTATGTATCAATTTGATATTTGCATGAATAATTTGTGGTATTGGGGATTGAGTGAATGAGGTTATGTTGTGGTAGTTTCAGTATTATTAGGAGTGGATTAGGAATGCTGTGACTCATGAGTGTATTGGGTGGCAAAACATTGTTGTTAGAATCTTTACGTTTCACAATTCGATAGGATTGTATTGAGCTTTTAGCAAAATGATTTGATTCGTGTAGCTGAATCTTATTTTGAGTGAATCTTCAATGCGATTCAGTTATATTAATATTTATGTCATTTCAAACACTAAATGTACTTTTTATGTATATATATAGGTATATATTATGCTATTATAGAGTGAATATTGCAATTCACAATTTACTATTTTAGAAAAAATGATTCACGATTTGGTTTGCGATTTGACAACAATGGTGGCTAACACCCTGTCAAGATCTAAGCTCTTTTAATTGAGGTGTTTGAACTAAGCCTCATTGTTGATGCCTCTTCCATATCGATTTTCTCCCTCTCCATGTAATTACTTAAAAAAAAATAAAAAAAGGAGATAGTAGTGGGTAATGCAGTTAAGAGTATGCAAGTGTAAGCGTATGTGTATATATGTTACTCCTTTGTACTATGAGAGTAGAGTAGATAGGCAAGAGTTTTTATCTAATTTGGGTAAAAATTTGGAAAGAGAAAGAAAAGGTTAGGGCAATGTGAATGAAATATAAGTTAAATTTGTTCTACATTTTCCTCGTCTTTTCTTTTCTCATTCCATATTCTTATCTAAATTTTTGATCCAAACATAGCCTTGTGAGAATTTGGAGGCAAGAATTCCCGCCCTCAAAGTGGGTCATCCCATTTACTACTCAAAATTGCTATCGAAAAGAAATACCAATGTAACACAGTGGTTTCAAAGCTGTGAACCTCTAGAATGGATGAAGGTTTGGATGTTATGAAAATGGAGGAAGTTGTGAAGATTATTCATGGCCAGCTCCTAAATGAGCTTGATCAATACGCTACTGAACAAGGTAAGCAACTTGAACTTCACAATTTACTCGGAGCCATTGATTTAAAATTTGATTAAATGACTCAAATTTTGATCAAAGATCAAGGGAAAACATTGACAAGGTTTTCTATTAACCACCATCCACATATTGATTTTGTCAATGGGTTAGGTCACAATATTGGAGGTATCCAAACACGAGCAATTTGATTTGATTTCCCTAGATATGAGCAATGATTCATCTACCATCATACCCCAATGGACAAACGCCTCACCATTGCTTCTTTCCATATGCAGGGTGAAGATCTTCAATTGGTTTTTGGTGGTATGACAAGTTTCACCACCATTTGACATGGTCTATGCTAGTTACTACTCTCAATTCACTTTTTGGCCCTACTTTAATTGAGGATCCGACGTGTATCTTATTAAAGCTCCAATAAACCACAACCATGAGGGATTATCAATGTGAGTTTGAACATTTGGCCAACTATGCAGATGGTCTCCATGAGTATTTCTTGATTAGTTCTTTTGTTTGTGGGCTCAAAGATAAAATTCAATTTGAAGTACAAATGTTGCATCTAACATCCGTAGTTGTAGTAATTGGCCTAGCTTGCTTGCAAGAAGAGAAGTTAGCAACTTCAAGCTTGGTTTGTGTGGATGAGAACCTAATTTCTACTCCTAATGATGGCAACTCCAAGTTCACCATTTCTCCAATTAAACATCTCACGCCAAAAGAGGCAAAACAAAGAAGGGAACAATGCCTTTGCTACAATTGCAATGAAAAGTTTTGTCTCGATTTCTTTTGGATGGTCCATGTTGTGATGATGTGGATCAAAATCAAGACATCAATTTTGCAAATAAGATTGATATGCATAAATATTTTGTAGGTAGTTAGTATATGTGGGTTGATGGTTGTGGGTGTTGTAATGTGAAGTGGGATATGTATTATCAATTATGTATATTAGTGGTTGAGTGGCTGAGCTTATCTTGTGGTAATTTCGATGTTATTAGGTGGAGTGAGTAGTGGGGTTTAGAGCTTAGTTGCACGAAGCGGGGGCGGGGGCGGGGGCGGGGGGCGGGAGCGGGAGTGGGGAAGCGTGAGCTGATGGAAGTTTCTTAGGTTGGGAGCGCCTCGGAAAGCGATAATATATATATTTAATAGTTATTTCTAAAATATATTTATTATATAAAGGTGAGTTAAATAATTATTTTTAAATATATTTATTATTTTTATCTTAGGTATTATTTTTATAGATGATATTTTTAATTTATTTATATATATTTTTTAATTTTTAATTGATATATATTATAAATAAAAAATAGTAAAATAATAAAATATGTTAAAAAACAGTAAAATAATAAAAAATAGTAAAATAATGATTTATTTTATAAATCTTATTAGATTTTTTTTTATTATATTTGATTTAATTAGATTTATTATATTATTATATAACAAATTATATTATTTATTATATGTTAGAAACGGGAAGACAGGAAGACAGAAACACAAATCGAAGAGAGAGAGAGAGAGAGAGAGAGAGAGAGGAGAAGAAGAAGCAGACGGAGGGGAGCAGATCGAAGGCGATGGCCATGGCGATCGAAGGCGAGAGCAAAGAGGAGTAGATCGCGAGCAGATCGCGAGGCGAGACCAGATCGAAGGTCGATCATCGATGTCGAAAGTCCAGGAGTCGAAGGTTTGTCTTCTCACTCTCTTCCTTCACACTCTCTCTCTCCTCTGTCTCTCTCTCCTAGGGTTTTTGTTCTTCACCAGCGATTCCATCTTGGCCAAGATCGCGTTTCTCTCTCTACGGAAACGCGATTCCTACACGTTTCTTTCTAAGAAACGCGGAATCGCGTTTCTTACGAAGATTCGTCACTTGTTAGGACGATTCCTGCAACTAATGTTTAGAGTCTCAATCGTAAGTGTAAGTGTATCTATATACCCTTTTTGTTCTATAAGAATAGACATGCAAGAATTATTTTATTTTATTTTTTTAAATCTAATTTGGCTTCTCTTAGGAGAATTAGAAGGCAAGAACCCACTTGAAGTGTGTCACCTCATTTACAATTCAAAATTACTTCCAAAAAGAAATACCAACTTAATAGTTTTAGTTAGAATTTATTTATAGTTTCATTTGTTGGCAATTTGAATATTGAATTTTAAGTATTTTGTGTGTATCTCATGGACGAGCGCGGATAAAGAAGCTAGTCCAAGACTATAGGTTCAGGATAGCCACTTGGAATATAGAAACCTTAACTAGTAAGACGATGGAGTTGGTAGATGTTATGATTAGAAGGAGAGTTAGTATAGCTTGCGTATAAGAAACTAAGTGGACGGGTGAGAAAGTTAGGGAAATTGAGGATACCGGTTTTAAATTGTATTATAGTGGTAAGGATAGACGTTGGAATGGGGTAAGAATCTTAATTGCCGAGGGTCTTGTGGAGAATGTAGTGGTAGTCATTAGGAAAGGGGATAGGATTATGTTAGTTCAACTAGTTATTGGAGGGAATATAGTGAACGTTATTAGTGCATACGCCCCTCAAGTAGGATTAGATGATCAGACTAAGAGGGATTTTTGGGAACAAATGGATGAGATCTTACAGGAGATACCCGTAGGAGAGAACCTGATTATAGGTGGAGATTTTAATGGCCATGTAAGCATAGATAAACTAGGCTATGAAAGGGTGCATGGTGGATACGGTTTTGGTGACAAAAATAGGGTTAGAGAGAGTATCTTAGATTTTGCGTTGGCTTTTGATCTGATGGTGGTCAATACTATGTATAAGAAGAGGGAAGAGCATTTGATAACCTTTAAGAGTGGGTCAGTTAAGAGCCAAATAGATTATTTCTTAGTGAGAAAAGTGGACCGCCTAAAATGCAATAATTGTAAGGTGATTCCTGGAGAGAGTCTGACTTCTCAACATAGGATTTTGGTACTAGATTTATGTTTTAGAGGGCAATACCAAGTCAGGAAGGATGGTGGGCATCGTAGAACGAGATGGTGGGACCTAAAGGGGATAAATTAGAAATATTTAAGAATGGAATGGATAAGGAAGGTACTTGGGGTTTGGAAGATGATGCTAACACTATGTGGAACTCGATGGCCAATTGTATGAGGAGAATCTCAAGGGAAGTGCTTGGAGAGTCAAAAGGAACCGGACTCAACTCTAGGGAAACTTAGTGGTGGAGCGAAGAGGTTCAAGCGGTAGTTAAAGTAAAAAAAGAGTGCTTTAAAAAGTGACAAAATGATAGAATTGAGGAAAACCTTAAGAGCTATAGACTGGCTAATAAGGAGGTCAAGAAAGTAGTGAGAGAGGCTAAGTTGAAAGCTTATGATGACCTATACACTAGACTAGATAGTAAGGAGGGAGAGAAGAGGGTATACAAACTCGCTAAGATACGGGAGAGGAAAACAAGAGATTTTAATCAAGTTAAGTGCATCAAGAGTGAGGATTCTAAGGTATTGGTGAGGGATGAAGGGATTAAGGAAAGATGGAAGAACTATTTTGAGAAACTATTAAATGAGGAACATGGAGGTACGACAATAGGAGAAGAAATAACCAGTAATACGATAAACCAAGACTATAGGTTTCTATTGCAGGATTATGAACTTTGAAGCAGAGATTGCACTTAAGAAGATGAAATCAAATAAGGCTTTAGGACCAGATGATATTCCTACTGAAGGTTGAAAGTGTTTGGGTAAAAAGGGGGTTGCTTGGTTAACTAGGTTGTTTAGCAAAATTTTGTTAACTAAGAACATGCCAGTTGAGTGGAGGAAGAGTATTTTAATGCCAATCTATAAGAATAAAGGAGATGTCCAGAATTGCAACAATTATGGAGGAATCAAGCTAATGTGTCATATAATAAAACTGTGGGAGACGATGATAAAACGCCGATTGCGAGATATAATGGAGGTGTCAGAGAATCAATTTGGGTTTATGCCTGGCAAGTCAACAATAGAAGCGATCTATCTTTTGAGGAGAGTAATAGAAAAGTATAGAGAAAAGAAAAGAGACATTCATATAGTGTTTATCGACCTTGAGAAAGTATATGATAGAGTGTCCTAGGATATAATATGGTGGGTGTTAGCAAAGAAAGGGGTGACAAAAGGTTACATTGATGTGATTAGGGACATGTATGAAGGGGTGCTAACCACTATTAGATCGCCTGCTGGAGAGACAAATGAATTTTCTATCACCGTAAGGTTACATCAAGGATATACCTTAAGTCTTTATCTTTTTGCTTTAGTTATGGATGGGTTGACAAGAAATATCCAGAATGACGTGCCATGGTGTATGCTTTTTGCAGACGATATAGTACTAGTGGATGAGACTAGAGAAGGAGTTAATACAAAGTTGGAGATTTGGAGAAAAGCTCTTGAATTTAAAGGATTCCGGATAAGTAGAACTAAGACAGAGTACATGGAGTGTAAATTTAGTAACAATAACAATGAAAGCAGAGGAGAAGTGAAGATTGAGAACCAAGAACTGCCTAAGAGTAAACATTTTCGTTATTTAGGGTCGATTATCACAACAGCGGGGGAGATTGATGCGGATGTGGCCCATAGGATTAAGGCGGGATGATGTAAGTGGAGAAGTGCGTCTAGGGTACTGTGCGATAAACGAATACCCACTGACTTAAAGGTAAGTTCTATAGAACGGCTATTAGACTAGAGATGTTGTATCGGACGGAGTGTTGGGCAACCAAGAAAAAACATGTAGATAAGATGAGTGTGGCTGAGATGAGAATGCTAAGATGAATGTGTGTGTGGCAAGACTAGACAAGACAGAATTAGGAATGAGTGTATTCGGGAATCGGTAGGAGTAGTATTGATAGAAGATAAGTTGAGAGAGAGTCGATTGAGATGGTTTGGTCATATTCAACGGAGACCAGCAGAGGCAGTAGTGAAGAGATGCGATGTTGTAACGGTAGATGGAAGTGTTAGGGGACGGGGTAGGCCTAAATTAACGTTGGTTAGCGTTGTAAATAGAGATATGGATCTACTTAATTTGACTAACGAAATGGCCTTTGATAGGGACTGCGTGGAGAAGAAGAATTCATGTAGCCGATCCTATTTGATGGGACTTAAGGCTTGGTTTTATTTGGTTTGGTTACGGTAAAACTAACTCACAATTCAAATTTTATAGATTCAGAGCGTGTAGAATTCCCTACCTTTAGTCAAGTTGGCATTTGAATTTGATCTAGTCTATTATGCAAATCCATCAATTGCCAAAAGAGGGATTCAAACTCTCATTTTAAGCAATGTAAAAGTTTATAAAAATTGTTGGGCATCTATCGTTATTTGTTTTCCATTAAAAACCATGCCATACATGGGTGGTTTAGCATGGTGTCATGGACCAACATTTTATGCAACGGAAATAGCCTGTGAAGCTTGTAGACTCCATAAAGTCCAGGTTCATTATTACCATTTGAGTCTTTAGGAACACTTGTTTGTCATTTCTTTGGCCCATAAGCTTTATTGACAAGAACAACTCCCGAAAAGTATTTCTGTATATCAAATGCCGCTTGTGGGCATGCTTGTTCCAAGTTGCATATCTACATTGCCATTTGGCTCTTCATCCTACTAAACTTGCTCAGCAGCGAGGCCTTTGCCCCATAGAGGGTCCCATTGTCGGCAAGGCTTCCAACCACATCACCATACACAAGTGTACCCTCTGGAAGTGTTGCCCACAACCGAGCCACATATGCATGTCATAGCACCCATAACTTATTCATTAGTGCTACAAGTCCACAAACTGCCCAACCATGTGCTAGCATAGACCCGACCCAATTATATATAGAAGTTATAGATACCCTATACTATTGAAGTCATAGGTTCAACTGTAACTAATTAATTTGAGTGTACTTATTTCTATATTAAGGGAAGCATGGAGACTTATAAAAAGGTGTTGTGTTTTGTCAAGCATGTGTTTGAAGTAGGGGTGAGTATGGTCCGGATTGGACTGGATTTGGATAAAACCAGGACCAATCCGTTATTTACGGTTCCTAAAAAATTGGAACCAATCTAATCTGTTTAAATCATAGAACCAATCCGAACCAATCCATTTAAATACGGATTGGATTGATTTAGGACCACGGATTCACATAATTAAATAACAAAAATATATATAACACTTTAATTTTATAAAAATATAAATATAGCGCTATATTAGTTCCACAATAGCAACATATTTTTCTATAATAGCGACGTACTGTTCTAATATTTAAATAACCATAAGAAAACTGGTTTCACTATAAGTATTTAAACCATTACAAATTAAAACTAAAAACCAACAAACAAAAGTAATAAAAGAAGATATTATACAGTTTTAGGTTTGAGTTTAGATTTTATATAGAATTAAGAGAAGACACTATGGGGGAGGATGTATAATAAAAATAGAGACTATTTGTATACTGTGCGGATCGGTTCCAATCCGGAACCGTGGGGTTCAATCCAGAATCAATCCGTAGACTACGGATTTTTAATTCTTCAATCCGGAACCGAACCGCGGATTCAAAAAACCAATCCAAACCTATCAGATTGGACTGGACTGGACTGGACTGGATCGGATTACAGATTTCACGGATTACTTGCTCAGCCCTAGTTTGAAGCCAACACTCTTTAGACACATAATGATATGTGTCCTAGCTTGTCCAATGATCTATATAACTTTTTAGAACTGAACATCCTTTAGATATTTAGGGGACACACTTTTCCATTAGTTAGACGTGAAACACATCAATTAAGATCAAAAGGGCAAATTTCACTTTATCTCCTTGTGGTTTGGCCCATGTGCGCATAACCGCCTTGTCATTTCGAAATAAACACATAACCTCCTATGGTTTGTGGACTAAAGTGCACCATCAAGGCCATTAATGACTGAAGCAAAAAGACTAAAATACCCTAGTGCATAAGTAACGTCATAAGACTAAAAAGACTAAACACATAAGCACAAACATTTTCGTTATTTTGTTGGGAGGCAAAATTCACTTTAACCCCACGTGCTTTACTCCATGTACGGTTCGCCTCCTGACATTTGCAAATGAGCACATTGCCCCCTTATGTTTTGGCACATATTTCGCACTTGTTAATTTGACAGAATGCTTGACGATTCACTTTAGTCAACAAACCACAGGGGTTATGTGCTTATTTTCAAGTGATAAGGGGTAAATTGCATATGGAGTAAACCATAGGGGGTGAAGTGAAGTTTGCCGAAATCAACATAACGTGGATTTGTATTATTAAAATCTCTTTAGGTTTTTTAAATTTAGGGAATCCAAAATCATAAAACTTCCAATTTGTCTCACTTAGTGCCTTGCTAGTAGAAGGGCTCTACAATCACAAAAAATGCATGTGCAACCACTACTGGAGATCAGCTTTCAAGAAAGTTTCTTTGGTCTAATGGGTTTTCTCAGAACAATGTTCAAGTTGGTCATGTTAACTCTTTAGTTAACTGCTGGGCTGGATTGACTAAATCAATAAATGGAAATCGAAGTTCTGCGTTAAAGCTGCACACAGAACACAAGAGTTAAGGGATCCTGCTGTCCCATTTCAATCTCGAGACTTTTTCTCAATATGAGGTGCTCATCAGACTGTATATAATCAGGGGTGCTCGGACGTTTTTTTCCACCAGCTTTTCAGATTACCCATGGTATTCCTCAAAACCATGTGCTTCAATTGTTAGGAATGGTATGAGTGCCATCTCAAAGAAAGCCCTATGAATCTCCATTATGGCTCCAAGGTTGTTTGGGAATAGAGCTTTTTAAACTAGATATTGTCTTTTTGTCCATACTTCTTTTCCAACACAGAATGTGGACAATGATATCTTATTACTTTGGTATACAAAACAAAATATATATTTGTTATGTAAAAAACATAGAATTGTTATTGTGTACCTGCTGTGTCTGTATTTATTTTTTATTTTCTTGAAAATTGTCATGTTGGCGTATGTCTGTGTATATGTGCTTCTTAGGTTCTGTGTGTAAGTTTATATACGTTCACATGTATGTATATATATATGTTTGTTTTTGGTAGACATTCTTCATTATATATTGTTGCCTAAATGCAGATGCATGCATTGAGAAGGGAGTTGAGTGAAGGCATTCGTCCTCTCCATGAAACATTTGTTGCGTTGATTCGTTTGTTTGGTTCTAAAGGCTGTGCCACAAGAGGCTTAGAAATCCTTGCAGCAATGGAAAAGCTGCATTTTGACATTCGCCAAGCTTGGTTGGTTCTTGTTGGTACAGTGTTCCATCAACCCCCTCCCTTGATTTTTCTATTTTTGATGCATGTGATTTATTTCTTTCTTGCACTTTTGTCATTTAATCTAAGTCAGTATTCTTGCTGTAACCAGAGGAACTTATCAGAAGCAATCATCTGGAAGATGCCAACAAAGTGTTCCTGAAGGGTGCTGAGGGTGGACTGCGAGCTACCAATGAACTTTATGATCTTTTAATTGAGGAGGACTGTAGAGTTGGGGATCACTCGAATGCGTTAACCATCGCTTATGAAATGGAGGCAGCTGGGCGGATGGCAACTACTTTCCATTTCAATTGTCTTCTTAGTGTGCAGGTAAGTCTGTTGCAGTCAATTGCTTGTGCTGGAAAGTTATTTTTTGGCCTTCATTCGCTTGTTGATTTAACTTTTTCTTCAAATCAGTTGGTACTCCAAGTCGCTGGCTAGTTTAAAAAATATTAGTTATAGATATTCCTGGAAAATATTGTTGGTGTGTTGAAGGTTAATATTAATCAAAGATTTAACTCCTTCGGAATTAATATACTGACTGATAGAATTGAAAATGGTGATCTGCTGGCACAGTGGATCAAATCAAATTGAGGCATATAAGGTATGCTTTCTATGATACAACGGCCTAGAGATTCTGACAATAGGTTTGCCCATGGGCAAACACTGCTGAGAAATGTAGTAGCTTTAAGAGAAAATAGATCACTGAAGATGGGAGATAGAGGCATATGTAATACTTTTATTATGACTCCTATCAATGTCTCTAACATATATGACTTAACTAACTATGCGCAGGCAACCCCCCCCCCCCCCCCCCCCCCCCCCCCCCCCTCTATTTGATGCAATCAATAGAAGTCATGAGGGAAAAAAAAAAAAATTGAAAGAAGTGGGAAAAATTGAGAATATGTCGATTTCAAGGCAACACCAACTTCAACCTTGCATGATCGAACTTTAGTTCTTGTAGAGCTTTGGGTCTTCCATTTCATGATGTTCTAGTGTTGTACAAACTACATATTTTTCTGTTCGATTTGTTTTTAATGTCTTCCAAAATATGTATTGCATTGAACTCAACAGTCTGATAGTTTGCTATTTATATTGCGTTATTCTTGTCAAAATAAAAAGATAGATGCATATGAGGTTGCGCCAGTATCAACTATGTATACTATTTAAAAAATAATCTGTCCAACAATATCTCCTAGTTGTCAGAAGGAATTAGGTTGCGCCAGTATCAACTATGCATAGTACACGAGAGCTTTTGTGGAGTGCATCTGGCATCTGCTAAGGAATTCTCAACTTTTCTTTATTTTAAGTTTTAACAACATATTGTCTTCTCTTCTTTTGGTAGGCTACTTGTGGAATACCTGAAATCGCTTTTGCAACATTTGAGAACATGGAATATGGAGAAGGTGTACAACTTTTTCTTCCCTTTGTGCTTGCACATTAGCCTTTTCTGTTTGTGATGCTACAGCTTTTATGCATTGCAGAACAATTATAATATTTCGTAAATCTTGGGAGACCCATGAATTTTCTTTTTTTGAATTGTTGGAAGTGTGTGAAAGAGAAGTCCAAAAGAATGTGCATAGTACAATTTGGGGCACTTTATTTGCTTTCCTATGTGTTCAACCAAATATTTAATCATAGTTTGATGATAAGAAAACACTTGGATTTTCATTACATGCGTAGAACCTGCGTCAAGTCTCAACACTTTAGAATGTTGGTCCCAATGATGCTGCCAAGGATATCTGCAAGGTCAAAATCAATATCTTTATTTTTACTTGATGGTATTACTATCATTGGAAACACTGGATTGCCTTAAAATATATAGGTATTCTTATGTTCAACATTGAGCAAAGTGGAGCTCCAAACTTTCTGAATTATCTGTAAGTTGTTTGTATTTCGTCTCAGTAGTACTTCTCAACGCATGAAACTAATTTGCTACTTTAGAGGCATGTTTTTGTGTACTATTTCCCAAGTTAAGTGTCCAGTGTACACATCAACTTAAGTTATTCCATTCATGTAAATTTTGGGTCGTCCGCAAGTAGTGGTTTGCAGTCCAACCTAATTGTTCGAGTCTGGTTCGTGGTGTTATTAATATAATGTTGTCAAGATGCCTAGTTGAGAGCAAGTGATAACCTTTCTAGTGGTCTATGAGCTGCTTGATGTACATATCATAATATATATATATACATATATATGTTGCTCACTGTTGCTGTGTTGACAATAATATAGCCTTTGCAGAATTAAATGAATATAAAATCGTCTATATACTTCCATTGTCAACCAGACTCAACACTGCCATTGGATCACAAACATTTTCCAAGTCCCAGTTTGGATCATATAGAGCCCAATCCTGCTCATTTATACTTCTCAAAAACCTAGAAGTTTGCAGACTCTCTTCCTTGTTGGAATCAACTGTGATAGTGCCCACTGTATAGATACCAACCCAGCCTTCATTCCCATCTGAACCCCCTTCTTCATCAGCCTCAAACACAACACCCTGCTTCAACTCCAGATCCAACAACCCCTCATGAGCCCCCTGCCCCTGGTTTTATTGAATCCTAACCGAACACTATCTCACCTCAAGGACTTCATCACTAGGAATGACTGAATGACTTCCAACACTGGAAAAGAGAAAAAGTAACTTTAGGCCAATCCCCAAAAAACAAGAACATGCCTTTGTTTGAACATTTAGCCTTAGTTACATCTCGTGTCACCCCCCACCTTGTTACATGGATGTTGTGACATTATCTCCTTTCTTTATTGATTGTCTCTGATTTCAAGACACCAATGATTTCAACCTCACCAACCCTCGTACTCCTCATCATCTCATGCAACATTATCTCCTTTCTCCGATTACTGGAGGATACTAATGAAATTATTCAAATGGACATAAGTGTACCGAGTTTGGATCGCCAATGATGATCATTGCACAAAGACTAAGCATTGTTAGGAGAAGGTCATTTCAAGGACGGGAATAAAAAGATTATGGGGAGTCAATGAGGACTATCATCGAAGGACCGAAAATCACTTATTAAGGAAGGAAATCTATAAAGTATGGAAATAAATCAAGCTATATTGAGAGGTCAAAGAAATTTGAATTCTTTCTTTTATTTATTTACTTCTACACTTCAAATTATTTCTATATTTAGTTCTGATGTCTATACTAACTAATTGTTTGGTAAGTTGTATCCTATCTAGTAGAATATGATTTAGTTAATCTTCAAGGTATCAAAGCAGATGATTTGTTTGTGCTAGAGCTTCTCCAGTAAACTCCCCCAGTAAACTCCCCTTCAGTGGCCTGTGGCTCCTGTTCTTGCTCATTGATCTTCAACTTGTTTTCTTAGGTTTTATTTTTCAACTTTTTTTGAATTCTCAATGTAGTTTGATTCCGTTCTATATTCTCCTGTTTTTCTTCCTTACTAATCATGCCTGGTCTTTCGTTGATTTCAAAGGACAAATGTGGTATGTGAGAGAGACTTAGAACATATTTCATATATATATATGTATGTATTTCTTTTCTACTATGAATATCTTTATCATGGAGACGTTTTCCCCCTCTCAAATTTCCCTTTTAACCAAGTTTTGCTCTTTTAATGTCTTAGAGTTATTCAATGTTCTTAAATAAGCTTAGTTAACTTTAGGTAGCCTTCCCAAATGGAATTGAGTCTTTCGTTCTTTCTGCAATATCATGGAATTCTTCAATCTTCCTAAAGAAATTAGATAGTTGTGGATAAATTGTTACACATTAGGAGTACTTGTTAATTATTGATCAAATTTGATAGATTCCCTCTCTGAAACATGAAGGTCTGGTCTTGGGAGGGATAATATCAGCCACTTGATGTCCATCCAATGCATCCGTCATGGTTATTATGTATACCCCCTTTTCTTTTCGTATGATTTTGCATACCATGTCTGTTGCTGTGGCATTATAAATTGTATTTGTCACTCTTGCTCTCATCGGGATAAATCTAACCCCTTGCCTTGTTTCTGCCTACATATATAGGATATTTTAAGAAGTGAATGTAAAGATTATGGAAGGGGATTGTATTTCACTACATTTTTGGCTAGGAAAAGAGCCTATTGAAAGAACATATTTTAATTTGGGTGATACTCAGAAAAGACAGATTGTTATATATATATATTATCTTGGGAGAAATGCGATCAAGAGGGGCTAATTTAAAACATCAAGTAAAATGAGAACAACCCCTACATTCAAAGACCCTGTTTTCCATTGGCAAGAACTTCTTCAATTGCATGTCAGAAGGAATTCAAACAACTACATCAAATACAATATTAGGAAGTACCACTTGTGGTACCTCAATATCCACGAGCTTGTCAGATGTGATCTTTTTTAGGCAACCCTCAATGATGCAATTGCATAATGTTGCAAATTTGTTGCACTACGGGGTTGCCTTGTCGTGTTGTCTAAATACCCAATGCTTTACCTTAAGAACGATACACATGTTGAGTTGATAGGGGGTACTCTCATCCTTTTTTTTTTTTTTTGGTGTCACTTACTGATTTTATCAATTTGGCTTCGGTTTAGACCCTGTTCATGTATAACTAAAATCTTGAAATCTAGTTAGTTGGAAATTAATATGAGAAATCAGTAGTAGACAGTGGCAGAGTTGTTTGGTATGCCACAATTTTCAAAATAGTTATAGTCGCTTTTGTGGATTCAGATTTGCTGTTTGTTTTGGCTATATTAACTTATGTTCTGTCTCCATCTTGTCATAACTGAAGTTGTTAAAGTTCCTTTGTTACTTATTATAAGCTTCGGATGGCAGATCATATGAAGCCAGACACAGAGACATATAATTGGGTGATCCAAGCATATACAAGAGCTGAGTCCTATGATAGGTGAATTCTGAAGAACATCCTTGGCTACAACACTATTCACTTTGCTTGTTTTGGTTTTCCAAAAACACTTTTTAGAAAATTCTGCTTCCTTGTTTTCCCTGTTTTTTTGTTTTTACTGAATTTTTTTAATATTTTAAGTAATTTTTTTAATTTTTAGACACACCTAACATAAATACACATAAAAAGTATAATTTTGTGAAAAATCTTTTAAAAATTCATTAAATACCAAAAATACAAAAAAAAAAAAATATAAATAAATAAAATACGAGAATTCAGTATATTTTTCGTATTTTTATGTATTTATTAATTTTTTAAAATAGTTTTTCACAATTTTTTTACTTTTTAGATACATCTAAGTAAGGTGCATTTAAAAAAGTAAAAAAAATGTTTAAAATTTTAAAAATATTCACTAAAAACAAAAAAATATGAAAAACAAAAAATTCAGTTTTCAAAAAACTTAATCCAAAAAACTCAAACCAAACACACATTGTTTTCTTGATGACTATATTTCAGAAACTTAGGCGGTTTGTTTGGGCAGTCCCTATTGTGATTTGATAGTCCAAGTTGACCATTTGACCAAAACACTGTTGTCATTAGTTCAAACAATCTGGAAATACATTAATTATTCTGATTTAGCTGTGAGTATATTTTATGGTCTCACTAATGGCCTGAGTGAGTCTATCAATTAATATGCTCCCTTGTTTAGCTTTGTGATTTTCATTAGTAATATTCTCCAAGATGACTACATAATAGACTAAGATGGTTTGGTCATGTTCAACAAAGACTTGTAGATGCAACAATAAGGAAGAGTGATTTGATCACCATAAATGGAAATCTTAAGGGGATGGGAAGACCTAAATTGACATGGTATATAATAAAAAAAATATATGAATTTATTTAATTTAATTGAGCATATAGCCCTTGACAGAGTAGAATGGTGCAAAAAAAGATTTATGTAGTCAATCCTACTTGAGTGGGACACAAGGCCTAGTTTGGTTTGGTATGTTTGTTCTAATAGTAATAGCATAACCTATTGATGAAGTAGCTTCGTTCCTTGTACAGGAGCACACAATTTCTGTAAGGAGTACATGAATAGTCCACAAACTGAGAAGTATGTAATAATGGGACAAGAATATGGATTCTTAGAGCAATTCCAACGGTGAGCTATCTGAGCTGCTATTGCTGTAATGTAGTAGGTGTGGGAAAATATGGTGCTCCAATGGGCTGCTATTAGAGTTGCTAAAAATAACAATTGATATATCTTGTGTTAAATTTGGCTCAAGTTTTACCTATAGCTAAAGAACTCATCAACAGAATTTTGCAAGCTCGCCTGTCATCCGGTTGATGTTGGTCCAGTGTTGGTTAAGCTAAAAAATAGCAATTTCACTGTTGGAGCAACATTGCAATCCTATAACTTTTTTGCATTGTTCATTGCTAAATTATAGCTGTAGCTATTCATTTTACCAATTCACTGTTGGAGATGCTCTTAGGCTCTATGAAAATGTGGATTGAAATTGGTGAAGAATTAGAAATAGGAGCCTCATATCCTTCTTTTTTGCAAGCCCTACACCTACTATAAGATATTATTATTAACTAACATCAATCTATAGTTGCTAACTATGTTACATGGACACTTTTGTTTCCACCAAAGTACCAACGTCCACCGAATATTATAGGGGTATGAGCGTCGGATATGTGGTTGACACCCTACCGAAATTTAGAATATTGGATCCTCTAATTTTTTAAGATGTTTGAAGAAAACAAAACTCACATTTACTAGTAAAGAAATGTCAAATCTCTCACATGGATGAGAGATAGAAATTTAATATTTTCCTTCGTCGTATTTAATTTCAAGTACATTTCTATATAATATATAACATTTTATGTACAAATATTATTCAATATGCAATGTATGTAAGTGTCCATGACATGTCCCATACCCTTGTTCCACTTATGGATACATATCCCAAATCCTAGGATTTAAGTTTATGAAGATCCGACAATTGCACCTTCACCCGATACTTGTACTTGAGTCCATCTAACATAGGTTGCTAGACATAAACCTCTAAGATTGTGTGGGGTTGTTGATAAATAAATAAAAAAAACCTCTAAGATTGTGTGGGGTTTTAGTCTACTTGATTTGGCCCAACGTTCATTGCCCCAAGAAAATTGTGAATTTGCATGTATTCTATTAGGAAAGCTAATAGTTGTCGATGAGAACTAATTTTTCTCGATATTTTGGGCTGATCTGTAGCAATGATTTTGGTCGTGGATGGACAGTTACCTTATCTACGTTGCAAGTGTTAGCTTTTTCCTTGCTAAATGTTAACAAATTCTATCCTGGTTTTTGTGACATTTTGTTATATTATTTGATTAATTTATGATTTGTCAAGCATTTCTAATTTTAAGTTATCCTTGTTGTATAACATGTTTTCTTCTGGGGCTTGGATGTGACATATAGGGTACAAGATGTTGCTGAGTTACTTGGCATGATGATTGAACATCACAAACGTTTGCAACCTAATGTCAACACCTATGCGTAAGTAGAATTTCTTCCATCACAACTAATATAATAAAATCTGTTTTGTTAATATTTGTTGTGGTATTGTTATTGATTGAGCTTGTTGTGAGTAATCTCTCTCTCTCTCTCTCTCTCTATGGGCATTACAGGCTTTCATGAATGGAATACGTGCTGTGGCACTTTAAAAAAAAAAAAAAATGAATCAAAGCCAATGTCTTGCTCAATAACTATATCCATTGAATATATGTGTGATTAGAAAACATTGGTTTTGACTTCTAGCTTTTATGTTATTATGCCTTCTTTTACAGACTGTTAGTGGAATGCTTTACCAAGTATTGTGTAGTACGAGAAGCTATTCGGCATTTTCGCGGCCTAAAAAACTTTGAAGGGGGAACAAAAGTTTTACATAATGATGGGAAATATGGGGATCCACTTTCATTGTATCTTCGGGCATTATGTCGAGAAGGTATGGACAAATATTTTATTATTATGTTTTTTATGTTAATCAAAAGAATGATCTCATTGTCTTTAGAACCTCTTTCTTCCTAATATTTTTAACTTTTGATTTTTTTTTTTTTTTAAAGCTTCTTAGACATTCAGCCCAAAGTTTGACCAATGATATATTTCTCTAGTTCAGTTCAGTCATGGGGGCCTGGAAGTTGAGAAGGTCATTTATACTAGTGAAGAAAGTTGTGACATATTACATGTATCTCTATAACTTGTGCTTATATGTAGCGGGATCTAAAAGTTGATATTTGAACTTGTTTATAAGGATTAAGCTTCTACATCATATCTTTTTTTTTTCTTCCCTTTTCTCTAATAGGTATTGAATTTTATCTTTTGATATGAAGTTTATTTCATTTGGATTAAATAATGCCAAACAGAAGCTTGTCTCATGAACACTTTGAAGCCTCAAATCTCCAATGCAAGATTGATCTTTGATATATTGTTCATTATCCTAATTGAAGATTATATGTGCACACACTTGGGATGTATTTAATCGTGTATATTTGATAAATCTATTTTAGATGAAAATGGAACTTACCTTTTTGATTAGCTGAAATGTATCTTATATAAGGTCACGTCACATGCATTAAAATCACTGTGATATTTATTTTGTTTATCAGGAACGTCAACCTTATAATCTGGCAAAACCTTTGGTTGAACTATTATAGATTCTGTAGAAGATCTTCAAAATTAAACATGATGAATTCAACAATGAAAAAGTTGCACCTACTTTTCAGATTTTACCAGTACTATCATTAAACTATTTTAACGAACTTGTGTTTAATCAATTTTTTTTGTTTAATGTATTTCTGCCTTAGTTTTCATTTAAGAGAAATCCTGGAAAGTTGTCAAGATACTTGTGGCATTGAGAAGAACTGTAGAAGGGTACAGTAATGGGGATTATGAACTCTTTCTTTTCAGTAATTTTGGAGAGAATATCTAACTCATTGCTGATTTCAGGTTGTTTAGTTTCTTTAGTAATTTGTTTTGTATAGTGCATTGCTAAAAGTTCTAGCTGATTGATCTACTCTTCCAAAGATGATTGGTCCCCCACCATTGGTATTTGATTAGGCATAGTTTTGAGTTGCTGATTGCAATGAAATGGCAAATATCTGCAGTAACTCTAGAAAGCAATGTTTCATTACAATCTAGATTTGTGAGGTTGATATGGAAAGATTTGAACCAATGCGTCCTTTGGTACATTGGTTCTTGGAGCATCTCTAGCAGTGTAATATTTTTTGTTCAATTTTAGCACAACCAAAGTGCTCTTTAAACATTTTTACCACAAGCTACTCTATTAGTTTGTAATATTTATTGTCCTAAAATAGCACAGGTAGTGTAGTATTTTTTGTGTTATCAACCACCATTTTATTTATTTATTTAAATAATGGTTCAATTCATTAATTTAAGTTTACAAAATAAATAAATGGGTTTCGTGCATTGATATAATTTTAATCTTTGCATTTGATTTATTTTATGTTTAATTACACTTTTGGTCCCTAAAGTATGTGCTTTGTGTCATTTTGGTCTCCAACGTTTAGATTGTGTCAATTTTATCCCCAAAGCATCAAATGTGTATTAAAGTGGTCCTCGTGAAGAAGGTTAATAATACTTTTGGTCCCCAATATTTTAATTTTGTCAATATCTAGAGGCTTGATTTTTTATTTCCTGAGATGTATTTTCTGTACAAAAAATATCTCTAATTATGATGGCGTCAACTATGGGGATCACTTTAACACACATTTAATACTTTGGGGATGAAACTAACACGGTTGAAATATTAGGGACCAATATAACAAAACAATGCATATTTTAGGGACCAAAGTGTAATTAGCCATTTATTTTTATTTATATGTGCCAAATTAATTCACTCAATTTATCTTCACATGACATGTTGTAATTAATCATAAATTAAACTCTGACTATAATAACATATATGTACTTTTTATCAAATTGTGTAAATTTTTTATCCAAGTGATGGCTTAAATTTGTTTCTGCTGTTGCCTGATTCAAAGTCATATGAATGAATCAGTAAAATGCAAGATATTATAACATTTTCTAATGAACTTCATATTTGTTTCGTTCATAATACTTTATATGTTATGTTCCAGAGGATATCTATCTAGGTCATTGGTTAAAGTAATCAGATAAGCTCATTCTTGTCTAATGCTTTTCTTTTCTTTATTTATTTTTGGTAAGTAGATTTAGGTTGCTCTAAACAGATCCTAAATTAAATGTTTTTGAGCTGTAACTCATCTTGAAATCAGGAAGGATTGTTGAGTTGCTCGAAGCTTTGGAAGCTATG
Organism: Camellia granthamiana; assembly: GCA_036172215.1. NCBI lineage: Eukaryota > Viridiplantae > Streptophyta > Magnoliopsida > Ericales > Theaceae > Camellia > Camellia granthamiana. The sequence goes on along the minus strand of CM069911.1, from coordinate 60,384,299 downwards.
GCCAAAGATAAGCAACGAATCCCCCCTAGAGCAATGATTGTGAGCAGGAAATATCGGACGCTAGTTAGCTCCTGGATTGAACCTTTGCATGAAGAAGCTGAAATTGGATATGAGATTGATTATATTGCCAGGTGTGTGTTGCTGTCATTATCATCAATCAACTCGATTACTGCCCTTCAATTTATTAATTTACTTACATATGGTTTAAAGGTCTCAAAAGAATCTTCTACTAAAATTGTACCCTCTATTTTGCATCTTGTTTTCATTTGTGCATCATTGTTTCAAGTCATAGTACAATTTTCATGTATAAAATAATACGACTTTTTTCAACTTATTTTCATTCTAGAAGTTTCATAGGTTAAATATCAAATTTAGTTTTCTTGTATTGTTCTTTGTTTTTTTTTCCTCACACTTCCTCTATCTCTGTTTGTTTCTTATGCTTTTAGATTATCTAAGAAGCACAAACACTTCTACGATGGTGCCTTATCCGTGTCAGACACTAACACTCTCAGACAGGCCTAGATACGTGTCAGACACAAGTTCAAATGTGTCCTATTATTCTCTTAAATATTTTAGAACCGGGCACAATTCAAATTTGAAGAAAAAAGTAGGGATACTAGTGCCCATTAGTCAGACACATGAAACAGTTCACAAAGCAAGGATTTGTAGCTTTTTATCTCTCCTCCTTTATCTTTTAGTTTTAGAAACTCTAAAGCTTGAATCTTCCAATTTGTTTGTGAATTGGATTTTTTAAGTAGATGTTATAACTTTTTTGTCCCTGCTTCTTTTCGAGTATCTATAACTTTGTAGATTATAAAGTCCATGTCTCACTTTGACTCTCTTTTTTCCCCTGAATCTTCTATAATTATTAATTTGGGCCCAAAGCTAATATACAGTGCTTTATTTTATTTAATCATAGACACACTGACCTTCCAAATTCAGACAGACTATGCCTTCATGAAATTAACAAGTACATATCATCTACCAGCTGCAATTGATGTTAGATTAAGCACTATCAATCATTTTTTTTTATAATCTGTAATTACTAAGTAAGAGGATTTATAGAAAATTGTGTTAATTATATTAGAGCTCATATCACATGAATTTTGCATGCTATCAAATATCAGAGATTGAAACAGCATGGAGGCTGTTATGCTCAGTAAATTTATTCATGATTCTTTATCTTTTTCTTTTTTTGTCCATCCTATGTTACTGCTTGGGAGTTCTCTTATCCGTGTTAATAATCTCTTCAAAATAAGGAACCTTTAATAGGAATCCATTTAGACAGTGACACAAGACATGGGGGAAAGGGTAACATAGAGCACTTCTGTTTTCTGTTAAAAGCTATGATTAACATTGCACAACAACCAGGTACATTGCGGAAGGGGGGCTTACAGGTGAGCGCAAGAGATGGGTACCTCGAAGAGGGAAAGCTCCTTTAGATCCTGATGCCCTTGGATTTGTTTATAACTACCCCATAGAAGCCTCCTTCAAACAAAGATGTCTTGATGATTGGAAGGTGCATCATCGGAAGCTCTTGAAAACCTTGCGCAATGAAGGACCTTCTGCTTTAGGAGTTGTATCTGAATATGATTATATCCGAGTCGAAGAGAGACTAAGGAACATTATTAAAGGGCCTGACCAAAATGCTTTAAAGCCTAAGGCTGCTAGTAAGATGATAGTATCTGAGCTGAAGGAAGAGCTAGAAGCGCAGGGTTTACCAACTGATGGAACTAGAAATGTTCTCTACCAGCGTGTCCAAAAAGCAAGGAGAATAAATCGCTCAAGAGGTCGGCCCCTTTGGGTGCCTCCCGTGGAAGAGGAAGAAGAAGAGGTTAATATCATACTTATGGTTCTTATTTCACTTCCTGTTTGATGGTCTTCTTGATGTGTATCCTAGTGATTCATGGTCTTCTACAAGTTATTTTCATTATAATTGTGACTGGAAGTTTCACTCTAATTGATATTGAATGGTAATGGGGGTTCTTTTGACAGGTGGACGAAGAGCTGGACGAATTAATTTCCAGAATAAAGCTGGAAGAAGGAAATACCGAGTTCTGGAAACGCCGTTTTCTTGGAGAAGGGTTAAATAATGATCATGACAGGCCCATTGAATTAAATAAATCAGAAGATATAGATGTCACGGATGACACCACTGATGTTGAGGATGTTGTGAAAGAGGTTGAAGATGAAGAGGCAGATGAAGAGGAGGATGTGGAGCAAACTGAAATCCAAGTAGGTGACAGGGTCAAGGACAAGGAAGTTGAAGCTGCGAAACCTCTTCAAATGATTGGGGTCCAATTGTTGAAAGATTCTGACATGACAGCGTCTACCACAAGAAAATCGAAGAAAAAACTTTCTCGAATATCAATGGAGGTAGTTCATGATGGTCTATTGTCATGTTTTTTTCCCATTGTTGGTAACATAATAAAATTGTTAGAAATGGGTATTAATCTATGAAGCACATGTACGGGTATTGGTATAGTATGGGTATGTTAATACGGTAAAATCTAAAAAAAAAGTAGGGTATGGTACAACTGGGTACGTTTGTAAAAAATTATTTATTTTTAATTTGGAGTAATGTAAAAATTAGTTAAATGATTTAGTTGGTTAAGATCGAATCTACAATTCTCATTTAATTTCAGAAGTAAGGTATAAACGAAAAATAGATGTCACTATATTCAATAACTTATAAACCAATGCTTAATTTTAAAATCATACTAACCATAAAAAATAAAAATAAAAATAAAAAAGGTCCAATGAAACTAACTTCACCTTTGTATAGAAGAAAATATTATTCCAACTGAGGTACTACTTGAGTATATACTTGGTACCTTTGGGGTACAGCAAAAATTAAAAAGAGAAAATGTGGGTACGTGTTTCGTGTACCGAGTATGTATGCAGAAGTAGCATGCAAAGGTAAGTATGTGGTATGGTACGACATGTTTGTTGAAATACTAGTGCTTTACAGCCTGCCCTTTTTTAGACTGCCTATTCTGGTGAGTAGGCAAAAAAAAATAAAAACTAAAATAAAAAGAAGGGTCCCCACCCCAATGTGTCTCAACGTGTCCCCAACCCAAGGTGTCCTCAGCGTGTCCCCAACTTGTCCAACTTCTTGCGACATGTCCAAGCATGTCTGCTGGTACGTGACTTCGGAGAGGTGTCCATGCTTCATAGCCCGTACTCTTTCTATGTTCAAAATCTGTTGTAGTTTTTAGTGCGAAAATTGTTATCAAAGATTTATATGTCTCTTTGGTTTTCTTGGTTTATTACTTGGAGAATTGAAGCAGCATGCATATGCTTTAGTTCATGGAATGTGTAAATTTTGTTGCATGAGGCATGAATTACAATCTAAGAAGCACGGGCACTTCTAAGAATGTGACATATCCGTGTCTGTGTTGGACACCAGCACTCTTTGGTCACTTTCCCGACACGTATCTGACACTCTTCAAAACGATCGATTAGACAAAAGTAAAACTAATTATAAGTTTGAACAAAGCAACTTAAGATACAATAATAAAATAAAAATTATATAAATTTATAGGAATTAGTGTCATATTGCATTTTTATTATCTTTGAATGGTATATTCATATGCATAGTTGTCAAATCGGGATTCATATTGTGAATCGAAATGGCTTCGTACCGAATCACGAATCGAATCGTGAATCGTAAAGATTCGGTCACTTTTTTTAAATTACTTAAAAACATATGTATACATATTTAGATGTTAAATATATCGTATGAATATGAAATATTTAGACTTAAATCAATGAAAATATTATTTTGAATGATAATCATGTAGTTTAATAGATAGAAGTTAACAAAAGTTCCTATATAAGATCACCATCTTACCTTTTTTACTTTTTAGATATTTCTTATCAACCATTCTTAATAAAGATAATAACCAAATAGACAAATTATCAATTTCTAAATTAACAATAATTAACAAGGATATTGATATTTGGACAATAAGCATACATACTTTTTTACGTAACAGTGAGCAAATAATAAGAAATAATTATTTAGAATATTTTATTTTAAAGCCTAAAACATTTTAAAAAGTATAACTGACCTCACAAATGTAATATTCAATTTAATAAAATAGCAATAGATAATTCATAGTGTAATTTTAATCTTGAACCAAACCGAACCAAACCAGGCCTTAAGTCCCGTCAATTGGGGTCGGCTACATGAATCATTCTTCTCTACACAGCCCTATCAAAAGCCATTTCGTTAGTCAAATTAAATAGATCCATATCTCTATTTACAACACTAACCAACGTTAATCTAGGCCTACCCCGTCCCCTAACACTTCCATCTACCGTTACAGCATCACATCTCTTCACTACTGCGTCTATTGGTCTCCGTTGAATATGACCAAACCATCTCAATCGATTCTCTCTCAACTTATCTTCTATCGGTGCTACTCTTATCCATTCTCGAATACACTCATTCCTAATTCTGTCTTGTCTAGTCTTGCCACACATCCACCTTAGCATTCTCATCTCAGCCACACTCATCTTATTTACATATTGTTTCTTGGTTGCCCAACACTTCATCCCATACTATATCGTGTTAGAATATTCATTTATATATTTGTAATTATCTATTTCCTGATTTCATGCCTTAGGGCTCTCCTTGGAAGTTATGTTAATTAATATAAAAGGGAATGAATTGATATTCATTCACAAAGGTTTGATTTTACCTAAACAAACATGGTATCAGAGCCCAAACCCTAAACCCAGCTTCTTCCGCCACCTTCCATCACCACTCTGAAAAAACCCATCTCCAGCCAACCCACCACCACCATTTTTCGGTCTCTCATTTAGCTATCTGGGGCTTGCGCACGCTACAGCAGGCCTTCCAGGCTCAGCCGATAGCCGTCGGAGGCCATAGAGGCCAGGACAACACCAGTCGAAGGTGACCTAGGACTAGACGACTTCCGCTAGGGCTTGTGCACGCAGCAGCAGGCCTTCCAGGCTCAGCTGACAGCCGTTGGAGGCCATCCAAGCCAGGACGAAGCCAGTCAGAGGTCACCCAGGACCAGACGCCTTCCGTCGGGGTTCACCCAGGACCAGACGACACCTTTTGGCAGTTTGACTGTCTGTTTAAGTCTAGTCGGCAGTCCCTTTGTTCCTCTGTGGCTCTCGCATGTCTCTGTGAGGTTTGGTACTGATATACTGATCGTGATATCTTAAAAAAAAAAAACTTGTTTTGATTGAGGTTCTGGTTTCAGTATTATTTTTTAATTTATTTTTGGGTCAATAGATGGCCCCAATAATTTGATTTTCATGCTCTCATAGTGGTCTGTGATTGTCATTATTTGGTTGTTCTCTTCCTTCCATAGTTATGATTCCTGCTGGTTGTGATTTAAATAAGTAGCATACTCAGATGGCCGAAATTACTAGTGAATCCACCACTCGTATCCAGCCACCTCAAGTGGAGAGCCTCATTATGTCTACTCAATCTGAAAACTACAATCCTAGCCTCAAAATTAGCACCTCACTGTTTAATGGTCAGAATTATCTAGTCTGGTTGCAGAGTCTGACTCTTTTTTTGAAGAGCAAGGGGAAGATGGGTTATGTTGATGGAAGGGTTCAACCACCAGGTCCCAATGATCCTGGTTATGACCAATGGGAGATTACTAACTCCTTTGTTATGGGGTGGCTTATTCATTCTATGGTTCCGGATATTGGTGAAGGCTACTTGTCCATGGAAACTACTCGGGATGTTTGGGAAGCTGTGGCTGCCACCTATTTTCGCAAGGGCAATTTTTCACAGACCTTTGAGTTGTGTCGTTCCATCGAGTGCTCCGTACAGGGGAAGCAGGCTGTTCTTCAGTATTTCACATTTCTTAACAATGGCTGGAAACATCTTGATCACCTGCAGGACTATAAACCGGTTTGCACTACTGATTCCGTTGGCTACATGAAGTTTGTTGCACAAGAGAGGGTCTTCAAGTTTCTGGAAGGTCTTAATCTGGAATTTGATCCGGTTCGGAGTCGTGTCCTTGGCATGGATACTCTTCCTTCTCTTCAGGAGGCCTTTGCTTACGTACAGAATGAGGAGAGCCGTCATTCTGCTATGATGCCAACTGCTTCTCCAGAACGCTATGCCTTACTTTCTGTTCCTCCTCTGGATGGGACCAATCTACCCCATGCTTCTCCTAATCCTTCTACAAAGGACCCTTTGTTCTGTGATTACTGCCACAAGCCATGACATACTCGTGAGACCTGTTGGAAGCTTCATGGGGCTCCATCTGGCGGTCGAGTTGATCGGTCTGGTTCTCGCGGAGGCCGGTCCGGCCAGGCTAGAGGACGTGGCTTTAATCCACGGGCCCATCAGTCCAGTGCAGTTGGCATACTTGATTCCACTCCAGCCCCAGTTGGCTTGTCCTCTGATGGGGTATCTAGCCTGTCTTTTTCTGAGTTTGAGGATATTTTGCGTCACTTGCTGGACCGCCGGTCTTCTACCACTCCTCCAGATGCATCCTCTTCTTCATTTGCCCGATTAGGTAACTTAGCCTCTCTTCTCAGTGCTTTCCTATCCCATAAGTCTGTCCCATGGATTATTGATTTTAGTGCCTCAGATTATATGTCTGGATCTTCTGATCTTTTCTCCGACTATAAGCCCTCTTCAGGACACGACAAAGTTCGCATTGTAGATGGTACTATGTCTTCTATCTCTGGGAAAGATTTAATTCGTGCCACTCCTACCCTTCCTCTCTCTTCAGTTTTACATGTTCCTAATTTCTCTGTTAATCTTTTATCCTTGAGTCGTATTACTCAGGATTTGAATTGTGGTGTGACTTTTTTCCCTGATCATTGTCTTTTTCAGGACCTTATCACGGGAAGGATGATTGGCAGTGGTAAAGCAGAACATGGTCTCTATATCTTGGATTAGGCTGACAAGGTTGCACATCATTCTATCCAGTCTCCAACCACCAAGGACGATTTATGGCTGTGGCATCGACGTCTTGGTCATCCCTCTTTTTATCTGCTTTAACATTTATTTCCTTCTGTTTTTACCAAAAATAATATGTCTGACTTTCAATGTGAGTCTTGTCAACTTGGCAAACAAATACGAGCTTCTTTTGCTCCTCGTATGAATAAAAGCGTAGTTCCTTTTTCTTTAATACATTCTGATGTTTGGGGTCCATCTCATGTTGCGTCATTGAAAGGCCATAGATGGTTTGTCACGTTTATCGATGATTTTTCCCGTACTACTTGCGTGTATCTCATGAAAGAAAAGAATGAGGTTTTCTCTGTGTTTCAAAATTTTCATAAAATGCTTTGTACTCAATTTGGGGTTGTCAAAATCTTACGTTTTGATAATGGGGGTGAATACATTGATTCGGGGTTAGAGAGATATTTTTCCACTCATGGCATTATCCATCAAACTTCTTGTACTAACACCCCGCAACAAAATGGGATCGCGGAGCGCAAGAATCGTCATCTTCTTGACATGGCTCGGTGTATGTGTTTTTCTATAGGTGTGCCTCGGTCCCATTGGGGCGAGGCCGTTCTCACTGCTACCTATCTCATTAATCGTCTTCCTACTCTAGTATTGCATAAAAAGGCTCCTCTCCAGGTTCTCTTCGGGTCCACGTCTCTGTTTTCCATTTCTCCAAAAATCTTTGGGTGTGTCTGTTTTGTTCACAATCATTCCCCTACTCATAATAAGTTGGACCCTCGCTCTCTCAAGTGTGTTTTCCTCGGCTACTCCCCTACTCAAAAGGGATATAAGTGTTATCATCCTTCTTCTCGTAAGTGGTTTGTGTCCATGGATGTCATATTCTTTGAGTCTCAGTCTTACTTCTTGTCTTCTCCGGTGCCCCAGTCATCCCTTCAGGGGGAGCCTTAGTGTGAAGAGATTCCTATTGTCCCTGTTACTCCTATGGTGGAATCATTTGTTCATCCACCACCTATTGCTGAAACTATAGACTTTAATGCCACCAAGGACAGGGAAGGGCAAGTTTATGTCAAGGATAAAGACAGACAGAAAGTTACTCGGATATAAGAGACCACTTCTGCTTATCCACTGCCATCTTCTACTTCTAATAAGAATCCAGGTAACTTTGACCCTATTGTTTCTCTTGAGTCTACTGATATTGCTATTCCTGACACTACTGATCTTGATATTCCTATTGTTAAGAAAAAGGGTGTAAGATCTTGCACTCAACATCCTATCTTTAATTTTGTATCATACTCTCATTTGTCATCCTCATATAGAGCCTTTGTGTCCAACATTTCTTCTGTGAGTATACCTAATCATTTTCAGGATGCTCTCACTACCTCTGAGTGGAAACTTGCTATGATTGAGGAAATGAAAGTACTTCGTAAGAATGGCACTTGGGAATTGACTAAGTTACCTAGGGGCAAACGAACCGTGGGATGCAAATGGGTGTATACAGTAAAGCACATGATAGATGGTTCAGTTGAGCGTTATAAGGCTCGACTTGTAGCCAAGGGTTTTACTCAGACATATGGGGTGGACTATCAAGAGACATTTGCTCCAGTTGTGAAGATGAATTCTGTTAGGGTACTCCTTTCTCTTGCAGCTAATTTGGATTGGCCACTTCATCAGTTTGATGTGAAGAATGCTTTCCTCTCCATGGTGACCTAGAAGAAGAGGTGTATATGGACATTCCCTTTGGTTTTGAAGATTTTCAGACAAAGGGGAAGGTATGTTGACTTCGAAAGTCACTATACGGTCTCAAACAGTCTCCAAGGGTTTGGTTTGAAAGATTTACTCAAGCAATGGTGAAGTATGGTTTCAAACAAAGTCAGGTTGATCATACTCTGTTTGTTAAACATTCCTCCCATGGTAAGACGACGGCTCTCATTGTGTATGTGGATGACATAGTGCTTACAGGGGATGATGTTGAGGAAATTCCTCTGCTAAAGAAGTATTTGGCAAGTGAGTTTGAGATCAAAGACTTGGGAAATCTGAAGTATTTTTTGGGTATTGAAGTTGCCAGATCCAAGGATGGGATTTTCATCTGTCAGAGAAAATATGTCCTTGACCTGTTGAAAGAAATAGGGATGCTTGGAAACAAAGCTTGTGACACTCCTCTAGAGCCTAACCAGAAACTGAGTGATGATATTGGAGGAGCAGCTGTTGATAGGGGGAGTTATCAGCGGTTAATGGGTAAGATGTCCTTGACCTGTTGAAAGAAACAGGGATGCTTGGAAGCAAAGCCTGTGACACTCCTCTAGAGTCTAACCAGAAACTGAGTGATGATATTAGAGGAATAGCTGTTGATAGAGGGAGTTATCAGTGGTTAATGGGTAAGCTCATTTACTTATCCCATTCTCGTCCTGATATCGCTATTGCAGTTAGTATAGTTAGCCAGTTCATGCATGCTCCTCATGCAATACACTTGGAGGCAGTTATGAGGATTCTGAGATACTTAAAATCTTCTCCTGGAAAGGGCCTTTATTTTTCCAAACACGATCATCTTAGTGTGGAAGCCTATACGGATTCAGATTGGGTAGGATCAGTAACTGATAGGAGGTCCACTTCGGGGTATTGTATCTTTGTTGAAGGGAATCTGGTTACTTGGAGAAGTAAGAAACAGAATGTGGTTGCCCGGTCTAGTGCGAAGGTAGAGTTTAGAGCCATGGCACAAGGTGTGTGTGAGCTTTTATGGATCAAGTTGTTGTTAAGTGATCTGGGGATAGATCAAATGGATTCCATGCGACTATATTGTGATAATAAAGCTGCCATCAACATAGCTCACAATCCAGTTCAACATGACAGGACAAAGTATATTGAGATTGATCGTCACTTCATCAAGGAGAAACTCACTAGCGGCACAATATGTACTCCATTTGTGAAGTCTGGTGAACAACTCGCTGATATCCTTACAAAGGGGGTTGGGAATATCCCGTTTCATGATATTCTTCGCAAGCTGGGGATAAGAGATATCTTCGCATCAGCTTGAGGGGGAGTGTTAGAATATTCATTTATATATTTGTAATTATCTGTTTCCTGATTTCATGCCTCAAGGCTCTCCTTGTAAGTTATGTTAATTAATATAAAAGGGAATGAATTGATATTCATTCACAAAGGTTTGATTTTACCTAAACAAACACATCGCTGGTCTAATAGCCGTTCTATAGAACTTACCTTTAAGTCTAGTGGGTATTCGTCTATCACACAGTACCCCAGACGCACTTCTCCACTTACACCATTCCGCCTTAATCCTATGGGCCACATCCGCATCAATCTCCCCCACTGTTGTGATAATCGACCCTAAATAACGAAAATGTTCACTCTTAGGCAGTTCTTGGTTCTCAATCTTCACTTCTCCTCTGCTTTCATTGTTACTGTTACTAAATTTACACTCTCTATACTCTGTCTTAGTTCTGCTTATCCGTAATTCTTTAGGGTTGGTTTGGCATGTTTAAAAAAAGTTAAAAAGTCAAAAAGTCACTATCCTATTTAAGTCACATCACCTTATTTAAGTCAGATTACCTCTCTAACATATCACTTCAAACCCAACTCATATTTCATAAAAAGTCAAAAAATGCACTTATTTAGATCATATCAAACAACCCCTTAGATTCAAGATCTTTTCTCCAAATCTCCAACTTTGTATTAACTCCTTCTCCAGTCTCATCCATTAGCACTAAAGCATACACCATGGCACGTCATCCTGGATATTTCTTGTCAACTCATTCATAACTAAAGCAAAAAGATAAGGACGTAAGGTAGATCCTTGGTGTAACCCTACAGTGATAGGAAATTCATTTGTTTCTCTAGCAAGCGATCTAATAGTGGTCACCACCCTTTCATACACGTCCCTAATCATATTAATGTAACCTTTTGTCACCCCTTTCTTCGCTAACACCCACCATATTATATCCCGGGGCACTCTATCATATGCTTTATCAGATCGATAAACACCATATGAATGTCTCTTTTCTTTTCTTTATACTTTTCTATAACTCTTCTCAAAAGATATATCGCTTCCATTGTTGACCTGCCAGGCATAAATCCAAATTGATTCTCTAACACCTCTATTATATCTCGCAATCGGCGTTCTATCACCCTCTCCCACACTTTCATTATATGACACATTAGCTTGCTTCCTCTATAGTTGTTGCAATTCTGGACATCTCTTTTATTTTTCTTGATTGGGACTAAAATACTCTTCCTCCACTCATCTGGCATGTTCCTAGTCTACAAAATTTTGCTAAACAACGTAGTCAACCAAGCAATCCATTTTTACCTAAACACTTCCAAGCTTCAATAGGGATATCATCTGGTCCTAAAGCCTTATTTGATTTCATCTTCTTAAGTGCAATCCCCACTTCAAAATTCCTAATCCTGCGATAGAACCTATAGTCTTGGTTTATTGTATTACTGGTTATTTTTTCCTCTATTGCCGTACCTCCATGCTCCTCATTTAATAGTTTCTCAAAATAATTCTTCCATTATTCCTTAATCTCTTCATCCCTCACTAATACCTTAGAATCCTCACTCTTGATGCACTTAACTTGATTAAAATTTCTTATTTTCCTCTCCCGTATCTTAGCAAGTTTGTATACCCTCTTCTCTCCCTCCTTACTATCTAGTCTAGTGTATAGGTCATCATAAGCTTTCAACTTAGCCTCTCTCACTATTTTCTTGACCAATCTATAGCTCTTAATCTTAAAAATCTTTAAAAAATATATTATGATTTTTTTTTTTTAAAAAAAATGAGAAGAAAGGTTAAAAATATGTTGGGTCTGATTAAATCTGATCGGATCCTATTAAAAACTCTATGATCACTAAAATAATAACAAATCATATATATGTTGGTTATTTTGGTTTTAAATACTATTAGAAGTTGTATTATGTCATTTTCACTAAAAAGATGAAGAAAAAAGAATCGAAAATATGTCGGATACAATAATTTCAAAAATTGCATGAATTGTAAATAGTGAATCGAATCGTGAATCAATTGTGAATCATGCGATTCACTAGAGATTCACTTCCAAAATAGATTTATCCATAGATTCGTATTGATTTTACAAAAATTGTGAATTGAATCATGAATCGAATCGCGAATCGTAAGATTCTGATAACAGAGTTTATGTGTATATAGCATATAATAAATATATAAAATTATATATTTCATGCGTGTCCCCCATATGTTGTGTCCTACATTTTTTTAAAATTGACGTGTCAACGTGTTCGTGTCGTGTTGTGTGTCTGTGTCCATGCTTCTTAGATTGCCTGTTTTGGATGTTTATTTCATTCCTTCTAATCACTTTTGAAATGAGACTAATGTGTCCATTTTTCTATTTCCTTTTTTAACCTCCTGAAAATGGTGGTGGGTTCATTTTTTATGCCAAATCTGGTTTCCTATTTTGCCTCATTATTGTTGCGTGACACTTAAACCCTTTCTTTAATCGGATTTTAGATGCTATGTTCAGGTTTGGAAGTTTAATATGAGCAATAACACTTGCATACGAATGCAGGATGATGCTGATGATGACTGGTTTCCAGAGGATATATATGAGGCATTTAAGGAGTTGAGGAACAGGAAAGTGTTTGATGTATCTGATATGTACACTATTGCTGATGCTTGGGGTTGGACATGGGAAAAAGAACTCAAGAATAAAACTCCTCAAAGATGGTCACAACAATGGGAAGTCGAGTTAGCAATAAAAGTAATGCTGAAGGCATGTTTCCATATCTTTTGGTTTCTTGGTCTTTTATCATGCGATGCTAGTACAGTTTCTTCTCATTATATGACATGTATATGATTTATTTGGAATTTTATTTTAATTTTTTTCTTTATTGTTCCTTAGAATTGTATCCTACTGGGTAAATATCTATTTCAGTGGATTAATATTCACGTCTTACTGATACTGTTGACAATCATAAACAGTAGCCACTCCATTGTTCATTATTTTCTTCTTCCTTGAAGTTGACTAAGAACTCTTCATCCTGGCCTCTTATTGTAGATCTTGAGATGCACCTTATCAGAGAAATGGATGTCAGACCTTTGTAAAACTAATAGCATGCGTTTGAGTGCTGTGTGTAAAAAACAACCCTATTCCGCAACTTCTGCTATTTTGTTAAGCTAGATAATTTATTTCAGTTTGGACATCAACCAGCATCTCTGTGCATAGTTTGTCAAACCCTACTATTTTAACAGTATTGTTGCTTATTGATCCTGACCTTCTCTGCGTCGATTGACATCACTGAATAGAGAAAGAGGAGAGTAAAGGGGGAAGTGAAGAAAATAAATGAAATGAATGAGAGAGCTGTGCCTAACTAGGGCTGACTACTCTATTTGATATTACTGATTACCACAAATTTTCCATTATCCTTTTATTTTATTTCTTAACCCTCCCCTCAAAGCTTGTGCATTGACATCCCAGCTTGTTCATATATACTGATTTTAGTTTGACATTAGTTGTACTAGTTTATGCCTTCTTGCCATATCATGTACAAAGTGATGATTAACCTCAATATGTTTGACCTTCTTATAATTAGAGTCATTACACACACACACACACACACACACACACTAGTCTAGTTATCCCAAGCCATCCTCATAGATGTGTTACTTGTGAACCCCATTTCCTAGGGAGAGACATAATTAGCTACATTTAATATGTAGTATGAGACTCATTTCTGTGCTCTACCTCGACTTGTTATCTAGCAACTGAATGAAACAGAGACTGATATTTCAGGTAATAGAATTGGGTGGAACACCAACTATTGGGGATTGTGCTATGATACTGCGTGCAGCTATAAGGACTCCTATGCCTTCAGCTTTCTTGAAAATTTTGCAGACGTCACACAGTCTTGGTTATATCTTTGGGAGGTATGAACTAGTTCCCTCATGTGATAGAAACTTCAATGTTGGCTTTTTCAAATTTAAAAATGCCACTGACATTCACCTTGCATTTTTAAAATGTTGATATGATCACCCCAGAAAATCTTCTAGCATGAACCACAAGTTCCATTTTCTCTTAGTACTTTTTGGCACTCTGGAAAGCACAAAATGATTAAATTACAAATGCTAGCTATATAAAATTTTGCAACTTGTACAAATATCAAAGCCGCGTGGTGTTCTTTGCTGACCTGAAAATATTTGGTTATACCAAACTACATATGGTAAAATTTAATCCCCGTTGCGATGACATCCATTTTGTTTGTTGGTGTTGGGCTACAGATGTATGATCCTGTCTTCATCTTATTTAGAGAAAAAAAATGAAAAACAGTACATGCCTTTGAAGTGCCAAATGTTATGTCATAATAATTTTGTCATGTGTCAATTAGGGATATAATTGTTAAGGTAAAGGGTCCAAGTGTCACATCTTAATACTTGAATACATGGTAGAGGACTGACTGGAGTGGTCAAGTTTCCATGAGGGATGGCAAAATACCCGACCCTAGTATAATGGGTTTGGGAATTTCTCAATAGGATAGGATCTCGGGTTTGAGGATTCTCAAGATACATTGACTTAACATGTTTATCGTTATCCTTCCCACCAAATCTCATTTTATCCGTAATTTCATCTAAAACTTCATATTATTCCTAAATCATTTCTGAATTGTATTCTCATCTTCTGCAGTCCCTTGTACGATGAAATCATCACGTTGTGCGTTGATCTCGGGGAACTTGATGCAGCAGTTGCTATAGTTGCAGACTTGGAAACTAGTGGAATCACAGTACCAGACGAAACCTTAGATAGGGTTATTTCTGCTAGACAGGTAGCCGATAATGATGTTGATGATGCATCCTGACTGACTGGTGCAGTTCATATTCTTGTTGTATAGTTTAATTTTTTTCATAATAGTGATGGCATTTAATGTCACAAAAATCAGTGCTCAAGTTGGCCGATGTATTGACAACATTAAAATGCAGTTGCTTCCATTTGGGGGCTTACTATTTTTACATAGCCCTCCCTCCCTCATTTATTTGGAATCAACAATCAATAACTCTTACTATTCCCAACGCCTGAAAATGCAGAGATATACCACATGCATGGGAGTTGGACATCTTGATGGATAGCCAATCCGGTTGTGAAACAGCTTTGCCTCTTATGTAGTGTATATATATGGGCATGATCAACTTACTCTTGGTGTCAAAACTGGCTTGATTGCTTGCTTAGCCCAATTCCACCAAACATGAATATTTTGGGCTATTCTAATTGGAGAATGTACAGGGTTGAGTCGTAGAGAAGAGCTTGAGTGGAATAGGTCTGCTGAAGATGTCTTGCCAGAGAACTTGAAAAATGTGATATGGAAGAAGAGGGGGAGTTGAGAAAGAGAGGAGGTTACCATGTCTATGAAGCAAGTAGTCAGAGGACGTATATGGGGAAAAAAAGGCCTGTCCAAGCCATTAATAAAGATGAACCAGAGAAACATGGAAGAATCAAGAGAAAGTCGTAAGAAATTAATCTCGTGGTTACATAATAACGTGAAATGTTTCTCTAAACATGTGGTGGGGGAGAGGTTGGGGATAGGCTACGGGCTTGGAGGGGTTGGTGGCGGTTGGAGAGGTTGGGAAAGGGAAGAGGAAGAGAGCGGATTGAGAGGGTGACAGCAAAACTGGGAGAGGCAAAAAAAGTGAATATTTAAATATCCATCCCTCTGCTATAATTATTTTTATTCACGTTTTTACATTTATTTCAACTATTTTTCTGCAATTCCTCTCAAAATTATTCCACAATTTATTTTGTAAAATACAATAATTAATTACAATACATATAATAAGTACTGAAAATATGCGTTAGGTATATTTAGAAGTTTCCTATTAACACAAGATACCTTGGCAGCAGCAGACCTCAGTAATATCATTATACCCATTTTTGACACTATCATTTTACCCATTAATTAATAGACATGTCAGCAAAAAGTATTATTAAGGATTCCACCGTTATGTTTGATTGAGGGATTTAAAAAATTTTAAAGTGGAAAGGGAAAGGAAAAAGAGAGGTGAAATATGAATAAAATATACTTACATTTCACATAATTTTGCACACATTTTTCCTTTCTTTTTCTAAATCCCTCTCCAAATCCTCCAACCAAAAACAACATAAATGTTTTATCGAATGTTCTACCAAATATCTTACCCAACTGAAAAACCCATACAAGACTTATATAGTGCGAGTCTCACAAAGACATTTGATAGAATATTTAGTAAAACATTTAAAATTTCTGACATTTTTCTACGCATTAAGACGTACAAATTACAAATAATGAAAAATCGAAGCACCAAAGCCCATTGTGGAAGTCCATTAAAGCTCTAATGATCCAATGACAACAAGCACAGTCCAAAGATGTCTTAGTCAGGCAGTGTCAGCTGTCAAAAAGCCAATCCTACTCACTATATAAAAACAATCTCATTGATCATCCTTTCTCAAAACCAATCAGGTCATACAATCACCTTGTAAGTAATAAAAATGTTAAAATTACATGGATCGTAACTTCGAACACATAATGGGGTACCCAAAAAGTGGTGTGCATTACAAATTCAGCCAATTCAGCCACTGCTCGCATATCATTTCACATAACTTGAATCTTTCAAAAATTTAATAGCACAAACGCAAAACTGAGAACCCAACTACTAGTATTATTATATATACTTGCATGCCATTCATTTAATGCAATCTCAACGAGTTTGGAAGTTTGAGAAATGGGATCCTTGATGTTTCAACATTTTGGGCAGCTGATTCATTAGGGTTCCAATACATGTAACCTAATAATCATAATCGATAGCTGATAACCGATTTTTTGAAACGTAAAAAGAGTTCTTACCCATCAAACTAACAACTTTCTGGTATGTCACAATAAACATCGAATGTAACAACCAAAAAAAAATACAAACCAGATCCGAAAAACCCATGAAAATATTATGGAAATTGCACAAAAATTCATATACAACTCCCTCTTAAGTATGGGTATGGCCCTCCTCCTCTGCAGCTGCTTCAAAAGTCTCACCAGGCACAAGTTCCGGGACCTCATCGTCATCGTCATCTTGAGTCGTAGTTGCACCGGCACCCTGACCACCAGGTGCCTGCTTCTGGAACTGCTCTGCTAGCTTCCTCAAGTTGTCCAAATTATCCGGCCCTGGAAAAAAGAAAATCCAGAGTAAGCAAAGCATATATATGCAACCTAACTAAACAACCTTTTCAGAGCTCTGAACATTCATTCAGGTACGACAAACAACATTTAATAATATTAATGCTTGATCTATTCGATATACAAAATAAAGACAATGAAAGGGACAACAGCATTTACCCAATTGGTTAATAATTCCAGGGAGAATATCTTGCAATTCTGGAAAACAAAAGCAAAACAATAGAAAACAAAACAAAGGTTAAATTAAATATCTGGGCACTCTAAAATCTAAAACAATAAGGGACAATAGTTGGTTTAATGACCATCAATAGCATATGGTTTCACCCTCAAGCATAACAAGGTAAACAACTTTATAAGATATTGGAACATTTGGAAAATCCGCAATTGCATCCCTTCCATAGCTCTCCAGCAACCTGGAGATTTCTCTCTTCCTCCTTCCCCAGATAACTGATTTGGGCTCATAAGATTTGGAGCTTTGTGCTATAAGCTGCTACTTTTGGTTCTTCAAGAGGAAAGAATGATCCTAAAACCTTTCCAAATCAAGTACCAATCAAGACCTTTGCTTGCTGTTTTCTAGAGTACCAACATTTATTACTTCACATAGAAGCAGAAGAAAAGGCATCACAGGTGGTTGTCTTCATATGTCTAGGCAGCCTATTTGGTAAATTGAGTTTAAAAATAAAATAAAAACAAAACTGGAGGCAAAAGAAGTTCACAACACATCAACTACAAAATTGAAGTTATCACCAAGGAACTAACAGACCCTGCAGAAGTTAATTTACTGAAATGTGAGCATTGCAAGTAATATATCAGGCAAAGAAAACGTATCAGTGAAGACAAACATAAGAATACTAAAAGAAGCCAAAAGCTAGGCCCTTTTGGCGATGAATACTTTTGGCAATGAGTGACTGTTCTTTTTTTTGTAAGTATTAATGAGTGAATTTGGTATTTCATGTTCAGGAGGCATTAACTAGTGCATTAGTCATCCAAAGTCAGATTCTTCAAGAAAGGTGCACTACTGTAACATCAGATAGCCAAGTTGTCAACAGACAATTAAATGTCGATAATAATATTTTATATTGAAGAATTGAAAGAGAAGAAAATATACTCTTTGTTTGAGGAGACCCACTAACAACCCAAGTGTTGGCAGCAATAGAAGCTTGAACTGAAATATTCAAGAGAAACAATACTTATTAGTTACCCAAGAAAATAAAAACTAAATGACCAAAAAACAGGGATTTACTGCCACAGTTGAATTACCTTTTGGATTTGTGAACTGGATAACTACGTCATCCTTAAATATATTTACTTCCTCAATTGCGGGTATGGCATTTACCCCTATTCTCTTCAGTGTGCTTTGAAGCCTTTTGTCATCTGTGGTGGTTGTCTTGTGGACAGCCTTCTTCTTCCTGTGGTTGAAAGCATATGTCATAATTAAGCCAGTACAAAGAAGTACAAGCTCAAAGCACAAGATGAAATACTACAAATATATAAGCCAAACAGTCCAACACAAGGTATATTTTATCAAACACCCTCATTTTCTACCAAAAACGATCAGCCAGAACGAAAGGCACAATACTTCTCCACATGTTGCAAGCAATATAATCTACAAAAATTAGGTAAAATGTAAAAATTATCCCCAGCAATTAATATCATCTGAATTGAATAACCTCAGTGTACTTCACCATTACAAAACTAACCATTCCCTCCACATGATGCACGGCCTATACTCACATGACTCAAACCATTACATTGATAATAAATCTGTATGATCAATATCACAAAAAATATGCTATTAGGTCTGAATATATCAATAAACAAGACCAACTCCACAGCTTGAAGTTGGCCCGTGTAAGAGGTGATAGGGGTAATCTTACCTAGCATCTCGGGTTGTGAGACAATTCCCATATTTGTTTTTTCCTAAGCTCTCACGTTGTGAGAATTTTCTTTTCATAGAGATATGGGTTAATTGATAACTCTTGGAACTAGAGGCTCATTTGCTAATTAAAGTTGTTGCCCATTTGGGGCCTGTACTGAGCTCCATTGTATATTCTTTCTTTTTGGAAATGAAATGCTCACTTATCAACATATATCAATACAAAAATGTAAGAAAGTCACCCAAACCAGGAATCAACAACCTTAGTGGTTGTGCCATCGGACAAATATCCGACATAAGAGAATCGAATTCCAACAAATAACAATAATGGCAGTAAGGGAGAGAGAATAATAATAATTTATCATGATCAGGAACAAAAGGAGCAGTAAAAGTGCAGCATAAATAATTTGTTCTAAAGATTACTGAGCTCCATTCATTTTGAATTTTGTAACATAATTGAGCTGCGCATTTATTAACATTTTGAATTCAAAAGCTAATTTAAATAAAAAGTTTAGAAATTGGCAGCTCTTAGCAATACTTTACCTTTTGATTAGTTGATGAAATAAAAAAGAGTCTAGATTAAGTTGCAAACACACACAAACCTTCTCATGCTACCCTTTCCACCGGTGCGGACCGCACCGGCCATCTTCATAAGCTTCTCTACATTCATCTGCATAATAAAGAGAACTAGAGAGTAAAAAATGCATAACAATCTCTACACAATCCAATTAGCAAAGCTTTTAATTTTACCACATTTGCAAAATAATAGAAATGAGGTTCCAATCATCATATGTCACAGCACCATAAGTAAATTACAACCACAAACAAATTCATAAAATTAAAAAAATAAAATAGGCAATGAGTCTAATAAACATTATAAGCTAAATGTGGTTTATAATTATCTTTTCCAGGCTAATTGCTGCCACAGTTGCTAAACAAAAAATGCAACAAAAATGAGTAAATCACTCAATATAATGATATTAATTGAAGCAAACCCAAGTCCAATTATGACTAGTTCTCAGAATTGCCACTACAACAATCTTTTTAACAATCACAAAAAAATAAAAGAGTCATTAAAAGAATCAATACAAAAAGGCATTCTTCAATTTCAAGCTATATACAGAAACATACACATACATTGAAAAAGAAAACCCTAGTAACAGAGCATAGTAACATACAGAGCAAAACCCTAGTTTCTCATCCATCTATATGTAAGATAACAAAAATCATGGAAGCAAAAAGAGATTAAAAAATTGAGAAATCAGATCAGATCTGCAACTCAAGCACAAGTTCCTCCACCTCACGATCTGACCATTACATATACATACATATGTACATGTACAATTACATCATTACACATATACATACATACATATACATAAAGAGAGAGAGAGAGTGAGAGAGGGTTTAAGAAACGTACCTCTGATCAGCAAGCTATGGAGTTAGGGTTGAGCTGCGGAGGTAGAGGGAATGGATAGATGATTGGAACCCTAGTTCAGTCCCCCCTTTTATAGTAGAGTCCTTAAGGCTTGTTTGTTTGTTCCATTTCACACGACTGATTATTTGGAGATGATTAATTTCATCGGTATATTACATTTTTCATCTTTTAATTAATTTATTTATTTTAATTAATTTGATTTTTTTCTTTTTTAATTAGAATAATTCACGTTTTAATGTAGTCACTTTATTAATTTTAAATTTAAGTGAAAATTATAACTAGAGAAATCAAAATAGAATTTGAGTAAAAAAATTAATGTTCTTAAAATGTGCTCACGTGCATAAGTACTTTTAACAATTTACTAAACATGTTCTCTTTTTTTTTTTCATTTATTAAACAATTGTTTGAAAAATTTTGTGTGTGTTTTTTTTTTCCCCTACAAAATAGAAACAAAACTTTTTTTTTATTTTTTATAAACCGAAAACATACAACCTTGTGACCACCAAGCTATTCCAAAACATGCCCCCCCCCCCCCCTTCCTCCTTTTCTTCATTTATTTTTTTTCTTTTCTTTCTTTTTTTTTTTTTTTTTTTTTTGGTTCTCATTTTCCTTTGCTCCTTTCTTCATTTTTATCTTTATTTTTTCTTTTATATTTTTTGATAGCCCGCGAACCTCAACACAACTTGGATAAGGATGTCGAGCACCTCACCACTTATTCTCCCAATTTCAATCAAAGACTATAAGGAGACTGATAGAGATTTTGAACTCAAGACTTATTGTCTCAATGGTAAATTACCTTACAAATTCATCAAATCCTTGGGAGTTTTCTTTTTCTTTTCATTTCCTCTTTGCTCTTTTTTTTTTCCCCTTTTCTTTTTGTCTATTTTTCTTTCTTTCTTTTCTTTTCTTTTCTTCTTTTCCTATTTTATCCTTTTGTCTTTTCCTTCCTTTTTTTTTCTTTTCACTACTATACATCAGCTTAAGGCTACTACTGGCAACAGATCAACCACAAGCAATTGCATACCTAGTTGCATGCCACACTGCCCCTTATTGGCCACCCAGTTCAGCCTCACCAAACCCACCATTGTTGCATTACACGATTATCCCAAAAGCCTGCACTCTTCCCACAAAAGTGATCATTCGTCATTGGCATAGACCAATCTGACCACACAACCTAAAAAGGGGCGGGTTCAATCACTACCCGATTGAGCGCAAACCGAGACCACTATGTTAAACTCAGCCAGAGTAAGACACCAATTCAATAACAGAAGGTTAGAAAATGCCAAGTGAAATTGCCTATTAGTACATCTAACGAAGGAGAATCAATTCAAATATTCTAAACAACAGAATTGGAATTTTCCCATGTCAATCATCATCATTTGAACAGGTAGAGCCTGTGAGGAAGTTGCCACACGTGGAGAAAACCTACCTTGGAGGGAAAGCAAGCAAAACTGCAGAAAAGGAGATTGAATCATCTGTATAAGCTAAGCACTCCAAAACCTTAGTCACTCTCACACCTTTCTTTCTATTTGACTTAAGCACGAAGGGGTTGTCTAGCCATACACCAGTCGGCTAGACTCATTGTTCTTTGTCCTATTGGCCACCTTTGTTCATTGGATTGCTTGAAGCAAGTTTCAGGCCACAGTTCCATCTCTGTGCAAAATTTGTCCCCACAAAGTAACTATGACCATCTTCTGTCATCTACAAATTTTTATATACATCATATGTTTATTGCTACTCGTCGCTAATTTTTACTGTGTCAAAAGTAGCAGTATATAAATAATAAATATACCTACATAAATTTTTATTCAGAAATGATGTGACAGTCATAAATCCTATCATTTTACACACAAAACACTATCAATACAACCTGCAATTTTAAGAAAGTCATCGCCACATGACATTTATATGAAATTTTGCATAAATTTTCAGTTTATCGGGCATCAATGTGAATGCGATGTTTTGCCAACCACCATACCAACTTGCAAGGAAGAGCTCACAGACTCCACCCAAGGCAAGTCTGTCTCTTCTTGAAATGACCCAAGATTGAAGCTTGTATAGTATACAATAACCCATTGACGCAAAAAAATGGTATACAATAACCGCCACCACATTTCCATTACAGAGATTCACATAAACACCACATAACGGCCATCACATGATCAAAAAAGATAATAACATGCCCGGTTTCTTGCTTCAATATAGTGCCCTAGCAACCGGGCATACTCATGAGCACTTTGTTCCAACACAAGGAGTGACCTTTAAAGAAATAACATAAAGATCTTTGCCCAACAAGATGCGAAAGAATGCGTCATTATTTGCTAATTCTAAAGCCAAATGCAAAATACCCATGTCCATAAGCAACACATCCCAGACACAAACAAGGTTCAAAAGTAGTTGCTGTCGTAGAAGTTTTTTAAGAAGTTGGAGGCGCCCTGATCCTTCATGCCCAAATCCTGCACAAGCCCTCCGCGGCCGACCACATATTGGCCAATGATGTGATGCCTCTGCTTCGCATGCTCCACAACGTTGTTAAGCTCTTCCAATCCCTTGAAGAGCAACATGTCAATCACCTACAGATTTACCAACACCGATCAGATAAACATTATGGTACTATCTGTTTGGCAGAGGTTAAAAAAAGACACATTTTTTTCTGAACTTCTTTGTTTTTAGTGCAAAAAAATTTAAATTTATGTCAAAATTTTACTCTCCAAACCCTTCAAGTCTAGAAAGATCTAAAAGGTTAAATTTTTTTTAAAAAAAATCCCAAAAAAGTTAACTAAAGACGAAAAAAACAACTCTTTTGCTTCTTTTTCTTGGTCTTTATTTAGTGAACTTTTTTCCACATTTGTTTTATTTTTATTTTTTGAGGCTTCTAGTGTAGTAGAACCTAAGAATGATGTGTTTTTTTGAATTAATATTTTTTTTTTGAAGTTCATTAACAGGGGCAAAAAGTCCACAAAAAAGTTAAAATTTATTGCTAAAGCCCTAAGATTGAATGTGCCCTCGAGAAAATTACTGTGCTTACTGCCTAAGGCCAATTAAAATTGCAATTTATTTAACCATGCATTAGACAGATATCTGTTAAGGCAAGCCAAGTTGTTGCAGTGCACAAGATTTAAGTCAAAAGTAACAAGTCTGGTACAAAAACCATGTCATCTTAGCCTTCACTCTTGGTGTACTGTGATAACAACCGTAATGCAAGCAGCCTTCCTCCACCAACAGCTGTTTCTGATAACTACTTAAGATGCAAGAGAGTGCAAGATAGTCTTTTGCTCAAATATTGGACGTTAAGTGTTGAAAACAAAGCGAACATAATAATAAATTTGAAGGCCATAGGGTCACTAAAAGAAACTAAAGCATTAGATGATCTCGCGCAATCCATTTCTTTAATACACTGAAATCCTCAATCAAACAATAATAGGACAAAGCTTCTAACTAGTCATAAGTCATAATGCCAAATATAAGACCTATAAACAACTCCTAAATAATCAAACTTGGAATGTAGAGCTTTTCCAACAAACTTGGACTCCTAATTCAAGCAAGCTTTATACTTAACTTCAGTTTCCTAGATGATGAAAGAGTTGCATACTACATAGAACATGCACACAAACTGGTAGAAAAACTATGATTTCTAACCAAAAATAATAATAACAGCCATAGACAAATTTTGAATTCTACAGTATTATATTATTGTCCCTACCCTAGCATAATATACTCTTGCCCGAGAGGAACATGCTGATTCCAACTATACCTTATAATTTTGTTAATCAAACTTATTTCTGTAGGCAAGCACTTACTAAAGAATAAAATATACTAGTTCAACACCTTCAACAAAAACCAACAAGGCTAGGAAAAAAGAATTGATGTCCACTTTGTACAATAACATGTACTTACTAAAGAATCAAATATACTAGTTCAACATCTTCAACAAAAACCAGCAAGGCTAGGAAAAAAGAATTGATGTCCACTTTGTACA
The DNA here is from genome assembly GCA_036172215.1 of Camellia granthamiana. NCBI lineage: Eukaryota > Viridiplantae > Streptophyta > Magnoliopsida > Ericales > Theaceae > Camellia > Camellia granthamiana. The sequence goes on along the minus strand of CM069911.1, from coordinate 60,359,911 downwards.
ATAACATTCAACAAATCTCCGAGATCGTTAATTGAAAAACCCATTATAAAAGATGATTTACAAATCTTTTGATCATGATATGATTGCTAGGATAATTCATCTTTATCAGTTTATCACTCCTCCAAATAGATGAGCATGTCACCAATGGTATTGGACTCCATAACTCAATAGGTGACAATCCTTCCTATACAGTCCTCCACATTTGATTAGAGTTCTGCTCTTTAAAGAGGCATCATTAATCTTAAGCAAAAAGTGGCACCTGACCTCCAAATTAAAAACCAAAATGAAACATCTTCTCCCAACAAAAATTAGTGAAGGATATCAATTGTCTAAAGATCCATTTGCTAATCCACCAGACAACCAACCTAGCAATATGGTTCAACTAATCTAGCTTCCTAAACGTGCTTGCAGGTGCTACCGGTTTCTCTGCAAGAAGGGTGAGGAATGGTATCTTTATTTTCTACTTTATTTAGACAAAATGCATCTTTCTTAGATATACACAAGAAACAACTGAAGTATCATTACATATAAATTTTAGCATCAGGTGCATCAATGCCTGCTCCAACACATTAGTTACCCACTAAAAAGGGTTAGCTATTAGGTTTATATGAAGAAATTGCCACCTTAATATCTAAGTTAAAGACATGAAACAAAATTAATCAATTAAAAATTTAGCCATTGTTATTGTGATATACATTGTTGAGTCCATTTCCTAAAAGTCTGAACTTTTGGAACATTTGGTGATCTGACATGATATCAAAGCGCTCTAGTTCTAGGAAGTCCTAGGTTCAAGTCTTGTTATCACCCCCATTATCCCTGTCATCGGAGCCACACATGAGAGAGAATGCTAGTTTGATATATTTGTTAGATCCATTTCCTAACGGCTTAAACTTTTGAGACAATTGCTGAACTAACAACCATAAAACTAATCACATACAAAAAATTGATAAAATCCAAATCAAGAATAAGATATTCCTCTAACAACCTATCACTTTCCTAGTGAATTTGTGTTACATTTGTTACAACAAGATAAAGGGATTCTTTCTATTTTTATTTTTTTTCTTTGTCCTTCTTGGATCAAGACTCGTGAAAGATATGTATTTTCAGAAGTCTTGGAATATGGTTAAGTTAAGATGGCTCTTCCATTTCTGGTCAGCCCACAAGCTCACCAAGCTTTTGTGCAACATCTAATCACCATTTTGGACTGACAGATTATACTTGTTGACAAGTAGAATAAAGTAAAAATATCACCTGATTAATGAATATATTTTGTAAAAATTAAAGATATTGCCTTTGTTTTTTTTTTTAATAGCTGATCTTATAAATCATCATGAACATATATGAAGCAATGCAAGCACTCCAACAAGTGTGCTAGATCAATTGATGAAAATAAAAGAAGAACAAAAAGGATCTTGTGATACAGTAGGATAAGTTGCTAAAACAAACGGGAGTTCAATATAATTTTGAAGAAAGATCATTGCAACAGTTAGAGACAATTCTTTAAAATCTTCCAATAGAAATGAGGCTACATTTGGTATGCAAGAATGGAATGACAATACGAATGAAAAGCATGGTGAAATGAAATAGAATGTCTATCTTATTCTACTATGATGTTGGATATGGGAACAAAATGACATTTTCCATTCCCATCTTTGGTTTGAGCTGCTAGAATGGAACGAAACTTTTAAAGAAAACTTAATATTACAAGAAAAAATGAAAATATATGCATGTATCCCCTCGTCATTTTATGTCAGCAATTTTCTTCCAAAGAGTAATATTTTAGCTTAGATGATTCTTGAGCAATCTCCGTAGTTAATGATCAAAATTGGAAACTTGAGTCAAGGCTAGAACAAATAGATAGACAGATTTTGTGCAAGGTAAAACAATTATACATTGCATTAGCACATGATGTATATTGTTTTTTTTTTTAAAAAAAAAAATCTTGGTTGGGTTGATTTTTATTGAGTTCATGATCATAGATAATTTAGTTTTGAAGTGCATAGACTTTATTATCTTGTGAACTTGGCCTTTAGAACCCATGGAATTGGTTTTAGGAATTTGTGCATTTGGGTTGAAAGCGTGGACCACATCAGATTAATATATGCGTACGAACATACAACCATCATGCCTTAAAAAGCAAAGCTGATGCAGTGTGTGTACGAACAAAAATGTTGTTTTGGAGATACATAGAACATCAATACCTTCTTCATTAGTACACAACTATGAGGCACGGACATGGACACGCAAATTTTCAAAAAACGGGAGACGTGACACGCTGGGGACACGCTTAATATATATAATTTTATTTATTTATTATATGTAAAATTAAAAAATATATATGATTTATTTACTTTAATATCAAATACCATTTACAAATTAATTTTTTCCTATAAATAAAAATAATTTATTCTATGTATGTTTAGGTTGAGCAAATAAGAATACTCAAAAACTAGAAAAAAAGGGAAAGAGAAAAAAAAAAAAGCAGAAAAGAAAAAAAAGGCTTTTTTGTTAAAATATATATGCATATATATCAGGGATACGTTAGGAGAGAGGGAGAGGGAAAAAAAAAAGAATGGAATAGAGGAGAGAGAGAGAGAGAGAGAAGAACAGACACACACACACACAGAGACGAACAAAAGAAGAAAAACGAAGAAGAAGAGAAGAACAAATAGTAGATTTGAAGAAACGAGGAAAGATTCGAAAACATAGCTTGATTTAGGGCTTCAAAAAGTTTTTCTTCACCCTTTCTCTTTCTCTTTCTCTTTCTCTGTATTCAACGAGTTAGAGTTTCTCTCTCTCTGTCTCTAATGTATCCACAACGTGTCGCAAGCGTGTCCAGCGGGCAAAATGCAAAAGAAGGGGGGGGGGGGGGGGGCACATTAGGTAGGGTGTGCTGGACACCCATACATTGCCTCCGGAGAGGTATCCGTGCTTATAGGTACACAAGGCTGGTTTGTTCGAACGCACGATATTCTAGATTTGTATTTCATAGCACTCAGTATAAAACAATAGCCTCACCATTCTCCGAATTTACGGTGTCACCATTCAAATGCATGTGTGGTATGTACTCCACATCGTAGCTGGAACAAAATCCATATTGGTTCTTGTTTCCTTATTCCCTTAGTTTTTTCCCTTTTCTATATATACTTGCCTTGACTTCTTTGTTAGGGATAAAGAGTGAGTTGGGCTTACATTGTGCATTGGGAAAACTTGAGTGAGATTTTCATACATAATACATAATTTCTTTCATTTTCTTGAGAGAGGATTGCTAGGTCTAGAACATAAAGACTTAGTGTCTACATATTCATAGATCGAGCTTGGAGCTTGGAGAATCGTGTGCGTGTGGCTGATGTGACTATTGGAGATTTGGAGGTATAAAAGTGGAGATTGAATAGACATGAAGACGGCTGGTTAAGAAAAATGAGTTGTACCCCTTGGTCATTTTTGTAGTGTTTGCAATTTTATTCCATTGAGTCTGTCCCTTTTACATTTTAGTTTTGCATTCATAAGCATCATCAATAGTTGATTCATCATGGAGACTTAGAGTTGAAGTGGTGATTCACAGTACAACATAGACTTGATGTGGAAAGGTAAAATCATTCATTCCATCAACATATAATTTATATTTTATCTTTGTTAGGTGTTTGGGTTTTGATTATTTTTGAGTTCTTGATCATAGATAATTGAGTTTAGACAATAGGCTAAATTACCTAGTGCACTAGACATTTAAAATCCACAAACTTTGTATTTGGGTTTTGTACTTGTGTTTTTAGCGAAAAACAACTTTTTCAAAGCAGTTGTTTGTGCGTTCGTACGCAGGTCCTCACCGTTCAATCGTTAGAAATGTTTTTCCTAAATTCTTTCCGATGCATCATCCATTCGGCTAACTCGAATGACTTTTAGGGTACCAAATGTAATTCTACTAGGATTAAATTCCATTAAATCAGCATGCTCAAGTTTTCAGGCTGAACCAATTACTTTTAGGGTGGACTCCTTTAGCTCTATTAGGATTAAAATTCACATTTAGGAAACTAAGAGATTTTGACTAACTAGAATATTTTAAACCAAATTAAATACCCAAAAATATAAGTAGACCATAATATAGCATGTGGACTAAAACCATAACTCTTTCTAGCAAATAACAAAGAATCCTACATTCTATAAAAGTTCCAACCACCTTCCACATCAAGATTGTGAACCCAATGATAAAGGCAATACATGAATGCACACAGAGATTACACAAAATGAAGAAGTTAGATTGGGCCATTGTTCAGTTAATGCAGTGCAACCAACTGCAACCTTTAGACTATTGAAACAAGGGACCCCTCTCCAATTGCATACAAAAATGAAAATTGTCAAAACATAGCTAACTGGGAAGGGAAAGTAGTCCAAGAGTCCTGGTTTATATTGACTAATTAACACTTCAGATATAAATAATATTGGATAATTTTGATAGATGTAGCAAGTACAATAAAGGGTAAAGTTTGTAAAATGCAATGCAACTGAAATACTCCAAATCTTATTGTTACAATTGTGTTACATTACAATGTCTCCCTCCAAATGTTCATTTTCTTGAAGACCATGACTATATCAAACTATTTCCCTTTTCTTTAATTTTTCCAGCTGGAGGTCCTTTTTTCTCCAGTTTGATCCAGTAAAATTAAGGAAAATGTAACCCCAAAATCTTCAACTATTTGACTCAACTGAGTACATATCTCTATATTTAAGATTCAGTTAACAAAAGCACACCTTATTTGGTTTGTTTTCAAAATATGTTTATGAACTTTTTAGAAACTAGTTTGACAAAAATAAACACCAAAAAGTATTTTCGCCCAAAAATGAAAATCATATGAAAAAAATGGCGGTTTTTTTTTAGGGGGAAATTACATATCAGTGTTATCTTTCAAAAATAATTACTGATTCATGGAAAAAATTATGATTTTAATTATTAGAGTTTGTAAAGTTCACCAGTAATTTGAAATTTATTTTATAAATATATACTGAATTGTTATTTCCCTTTATTTTATTTTTTTCACCAAACAGTAGAAAATTTTCAGAACACAAATAAAGCAAACAAATTCTGAAAATTTTATCCTGAAAGTAATTTTTCTTTCTTTTTTTTACAACAAACTTGATTGGTGCCCCGAATTTGGGGGCACTAATGCCCCGAAAATCCAAAAAAGGCAAAAAAAAAAAAAACAGAATTACCAAAATTGGAAATTTAGGGGCATTAGTGCTAAAATTTTTAGTGCTAAAAAACATTTCTCTTTTTCCAATTTGAATAATGGGTTTTCCGAACACATAGCGACAAACAATCGAGGGAAATAGAACAGCAGATCTACCGATCCAACAACTCAAATGAAGATTGGAGAGAGAGAGAGAGACCTTGGGGTTGGTGATGTGAGAGTGGTTGCGGATTTGAGAGGCGATGGAGGTGCGAAGTTCAGAGGGGGAGACGACATCTTCGAGATTGTAGATTTCCATGATAGTAGGGATTGATCTGCATGCCGATCTGAAGAAATCGAACACTCGAGCCCTGGCCTCCTCCAGGCTCGCTGAGTTCGCCGGTACCTTTACACCCCTAAACGACATTTCTTCGCCTCTTCGATGGAAAACTCAAACTGGAACCCACTAAAACCATAACCAAAGCTTCTACTCTCTGATTTTATGTGATTTATATTTTCCGAATTAATTTATTTACATATATAATTTTAACATAATTATATATAGGGTAAATTATTGATAAATCTCATTTAGAAGTGTTTTAACCCAAGAAGTTTATGAAGAAATTTTTTAACCCATTTACTCCCATGTATGTATAGTTTTATTCCATAAAGTCTTTTTTCTTGATTTACACTATTTTCTTGGACACTTTTGCCTTTATATTTAATTTTAATACCCTTATAAATATTTTTTGAATGGTTAGCAATTTTATGATGTGAACATTCATATTTTAAAATTCACATTGGTAGGAATGTGTATGTATAGTTTTATTCCATAAAGTTATTTTTCTTGATTTACACTATTTTCTTGGACACTTTTGCCCTTATATTTAATTTTGATACCATTATAAATATTTTTTGAACGGTTAGCAATTTTATGATGTGAACATTCATATTTTAAAATTCACATTGCTAGGAATGTAAAATTGGCCCGTGGGTGGCCCGAAACCCGCCCGCTAGTCGGGGCGAACCCGGCCTGTTGACAATGTGAATATTCACATTGCCATGTTAACATTCACATTAATAAGAGTGTAAAATTGACCCGCGTCTTGTGGCGGCGCGAAACCCGCCCGCGGCCTATGAGCGACCCGGGGCGGGCCCGGTCCGGCTCGTTGACAATGTGAATATTCACATTGACATATTAACATTCACATTGATAAGAGTATAAAATTGGCCCGCGGCCCATGGCTGGCCAAAAGCCCGCCCGCCGTTCGGGGCGGGCTCGGCCCAGCCCGTTGACAATGTGAATATTCAGATTGACATGTTAACATTCACATTGATAGGAGTGTAAAATTAGCTCGCGCCTCGTGGCTGCCCGAAACCCGCGAGCTCGGCCCGGCCTGTTGACAATGTGAATATTCACATTGACATGTTAACATTCACGTTGATAAGAGTATAAAATTGGCCAACGGCCTAGGGCGGGCCCAACCCGGCCCGTTGACAATGTGAATATTCACATTGACATGTTAACATTCACATTGATAGGAGTATAAAATTGGCCAGCGGCCCAGGGCGGGCCCGACCCGGCCCGTTGACAATGTGAATATTCACATTGACATGTTAACATTCACATTGATAAGAGTATAAAATTAGCCAGCGGCCCAAGGCGGGCCCGACCCCGCCTATTGACAATGTGAATATTCACATTGACATGTTAACATTCACATTAATAGGAGTGTAAAATTAGCCCGCGCCTCGTGGCTGCCCGAAACCCGCCCACAGCCCATGGGCGGCCCGGGCCCGCTTGTTGACAATGTGAATATTCACATTGACATGTTAACATTCACATTGATAAGAGTATAAAATTGGCCCATGGGCGGCCAAAAGCCCGCCCGCCCCCTGGGGAGGGCTCGGCTCGGCCCGTTGACAATATGAATATTCACATTGACATGTTAACATTCACATTGAAAGGAGTGTAAAATTAGCCCGCGTCTCGTGGCTGCCTAAAACCTGTTCACGGCCTATAGGCGGCCCGGAGCGGGCCCAACCCGGCCTGTTGACAATGTGAATATTCACATTGACATGTTAACATTCACATTGATAATAGTATAAAATTGGCCAGCGGTCTAGGGCGGGCCCGACCCAGCTCGTTGATAATGTGAATATTTACATTGACATGTTAACATTCACATTGATAAGAGTGTAAAATTGGCCCACAGCCCGAGACGGCTTGGCCCGACCCGTGACAATGTGAATATTCACATTAACATGTTAACATTAACATTGATAGGAGTGTAAAATTTGCCCGCTGCTCGAAGCTTGCCCGCGGCCCGGGGTAGGCCTGGCCCGGCCCGGCCCGTTGACAATGTGAATATTCACATTGACATGTTAAAATGCACATTAATAGGAATATAGAGTTGGGCTGCAGCCCATGGGCTGCCCGAATCCCGCCTACGGCCCGGGGCAGGCTCGTTTCGGTCCGGGCCCGAGCATGTTCGAGACCCTAGGTTAGGGCCTAGGTCATCACTTTGAAGCCCGGCCCGGCCCATCGGCCCGCTTAAGGCCCATTCAAGGCTAGATCCGAGGCCTAACCCGCTCGAGGCGCAATGTATTTGTTTGTAGAAAATAATAAAATTTTGGTAGAAAAAATTAAAAAAAATTAAAAAAAAATGGCCAGGCCCGCCCAAGCCCGACATAAGCTTGAGGCTAGGCCCAGGCCCACCGGCCTGACCAGAGGCTCAATCCATCGGCCCGTCCAAAGCCCGAATACCCTTGTGCCAGGGCTAGGGCCTGGGCCTAATTTTTTGGCCCGTGGGCCAGCCTGGGAAAGGCTCGTTTGGGCCCAGGCTCGAGCCTAGCCCGAGACCCTAGGCTAGGGCCTGGGCCATCACTTTGAAGCCCGGCCCAGCCCATCGGCCCGGTTAAGGCCCATTCAAGGCTCGGTCCGAGGCCCGGCCCGCGCTGAGGCCTAGTGTCTTTTTTTATGAAAAATAATAAAATTTTAGTAGAAAAAATTAAAAAGAATTAAAAAAAATGGCCAAGCCCGCCCCGGGCCGCCCACGGGCCGTGGGCGGGTTTCGGACAGCCACGAGACACGGGCTAATTTTACACTCCTATTAATGTGAATATTCACATTGTCAACGGGTCGGGCCGGACCCGCCCTGGGCCGCTGGCCAATTTTATACTTTTATCAATGTGAATGTTAACATGTCAATGTGAATATTCACAGTGTCAACAGGCCGGGCCGGGCCCGCCCCGAGCCGCCCACAGGCCGTGGGCGGGTTTCGAGTAGCTACGAGGCGCGGGCTAATTTTACATTCCTATCAATGTGAATGTTAACATGTTAATGTGAATATTCACATTGTCAACGGGCCGGGCCGGGGGCGGGCTTTTGGCCTCCCATGGGCCACGGACCAATTTTATACTCTTATCAATGTGAATGTTAATATGTCAATGTGAATATTCACATTGTCAACGGGCCGGACCGGGCCCGCCCCGGGCCGCGGGCAGGTTTCGCGTTGCCACGGGATGCGGACGAATTTTACACTCCTATTAATGTGAATGTTAACATGTCAATGTGAATATTCACATTGTCAATGGGCCGGGCCCGCCCCGGCCCGACTCGAATTTTTCTGGGCACCCACGAGGATCGACATGGGCCGGGCCCCTACACATTGACGATATGAACATTCACATTGACGGTGTGAACATTCACATTAGGGGTATTTTGGTAATTATGTCACCCATAGGACTTATTGAAACATAAGAAAATAATGTGAACTAAATGGAACATAAGTAGATGAAAATGGTATTTTGGTCTTTTTATCTCAAATAGAACCTAATGGAATAGTCAAAAAGAATATGGGTTGGATGGAATAAAGTTTTTAGAAAGTGGATTTATCAAAAAAGCTCCCTTATATATATATATATTTTAATAAAGCTAACTACACTATTTATCGACCGGTTCGGGTGAGGTGAAGTTTGATTTGACTAGTAAAAAATAGAAATTAAAAATTAAGATCAAAATTCTCTTTTGAAATTATAAGTTCAATAAAAAAATTTCAAAATTCTTTCAAAACTCATAATTAAACATACAACTCAAAACTATTTAAAACTCAACTCAAAAATTATTTTTAAAATTCATAATTAAACACACAACTCAAAACTTGATTCAAATTTTTTTTTAAAAACTCAAAACTAAATTCTTTTCAAAACTCAATTTTAAAAGAAAAAAAATTCAAAAACATATTTTTTCATTTTTTTTAAAAATTATTTTTAGAATCATTATTTGAGTGTGGAGTCGTATTTTGAGTTATGAATTTTAAAAAGAGAAAATTTGTTTGGTTATAAGTTTTGAAATAAGTTTTGAGTTGTATTTTGAGTTTTGAGTTGCATTTTAAAATTTTTTGAATTCATTTTTTTAAAATATTTAAAAATTTTCTTAATTTTTTTTAGGGTAAATATTTTATATGTTAAATATTTATTTATTTATTTTAATGTGCACTATATTTTATACATTTATGTGCTGAATTTTTTTAAATATTTTTAAATATTTTAATTTTAATTTTAATTTTAATTTTAATTTTAAGTATTTTATTTTATTTTATAAATATATTTTTAAATATTTTAATTTTTTTGTCATGTGTTTGGTTATGATTTGAGTGTAGAGTTTTGAAAGTAGTATGAAATTTTGAGTTATAAATAGTTATGAGTTTTAAAAATAATTTTTGAATTGCGCTTGGAGTTATGTGTTTGGTTAAGATTTGGGTGTAGAATTGTATTTTGAGTTTAAAGTATTAAAATTAAAAAAATAAAATATTTACAAAATAAAATAAAATATTTAAAATAAAAAATTAAAATTAAAATTCTATATTTAAAATAAAAAATAAATCCAAAAAAATTTAAAATACAACTCAAAATTTGAAAATTTAAAACTCAAAATACAATTCAAAACTCTTTTCAAAACTCAAAACTCTTTTCAAAATTTAAAATTTAAAAACTCTTTTCAAAACGTTTTTCAAAACTTATAACCAAACAAATTTTCTTTTTTCAAAACTCAACTTACAATTCTACACTTAAATTACAACTTCACACTCAAATCATAATTTCAAAACTAAACCAAATGAAACCTAAAACACTCAATCACATCATTCTCCTTACTTTTTTTTGTATATATTTTTATAAAAAATCAAAATATAACTAAAATATTCAATTTCTAAACGAGCTCTAATAAAATAATTGTGGTGATAGAGTGGTGTTTGAAGTGATATAGTGGTGGTTGGGTAGTGGTGATTGTGGGGGAAGTGGGTGGCACTGACAGTAATAGTAGAATAATAGTAGTGATGGCAGATATGGTAGAAGGGGATGGCGATAACTTTGTAAGGAAAACCAACACATCATCCAAAAAAAGTCATGGTTCCCAAACAAATGTTTATACATTTTGTTAAGAATTTACAAAAGAAGATAACAAAATATAATTACATTTGATATTTTTTTTTTTCATTTCATTTTCTAAATCCCTTCATAAATTCATTCACAAACCAAACACATCTTTAAAAAAAATAATTGTGAATGTGTATAGTCAAAGGAATTCTTCAAAATCTTGATTAGTAATCAAGTCGAGTTGAAGTAAACCCAATCACCACTTGATAAGACTTGTGAACATAAAATAAAATAAAAATAAAAAATAAGAGTAAATTACACTAATAGTCCATGTACTTTACCTCTTGTGTCACTTTGGTCCCCGTAGTTTTAATTAACTTGATTTTGACCCTCAATTTTGATTTTGTATCATTTTAGTCCAATTGTTAACATCGATTAAAATTGTTAACAAAAATACAAACACGTGAGACGCACATGCCATACTCTTAGGGATAAAATAGTAACTTCACCAATACTATTTTTTTTTTTTTGCCTCCAAATCAGTGAGTTAACTCATTATAATTTTGCCCTAAAATCTTATTTTTCTAAAGAGAGAACTGGAAGGAGGAAGAGGAGAGAAACAAAATGAAATAAGAAGAGGGGAATGTAATGGCTTATCGGTGTTGAGATGACAAAATAGTGTGGTTGAGAAGATTGGGAGGTCATGGTTAGAGGTCTAAGGTAAGGGTGTGATGACTGGAGATTGGTGAAAGAAGAATTGATGAAAGGAATAAGAGGGAGAGAAAGAGTCATTGCTAAACGAGGATGACAGAGATTCTGATAGAGACTGAGGGGATCACGGCTGAAAGAGAGCAAATGAGGGGCAGATAAATAGGGGTTGCGAAGGGGCTAACTAAGTCCAAAGCGATCGCAACTGAGCAAGATGAGGAAGGAGTTGACAGATGGAAGTCATGGAGGAGCTGACGGATTGAGGTTGGGGTTGGGAGATGCCGATCTTCTCGTAGATCACGATGATTTATTCAACAAATTGCAAAGAATCTTCTTTGCCAATATTTTTCTACTCTTATTTTCTCTCTTCTATTCGGTTGATTTTTTTAAATTTGATTTGTATGATTTTTTTTTTGATCTAATTGAATTATTATTTGATTTAGAGGAGTTGGTGGCCTATCACTTTGTTATTGTCATTGTTATCATCTCTCTCTGTTATTTTTTTGATTTTCACTTTGTTGTTTGGTGATGGTGAGATGATAGGGGTAGATGAATGAGGTTGGATGGAGGTGATAGATATAGTGGGTATATGCAAAAGACAGGGCGGTGAGTTTGGTAGTCTGGGTGGTAGTGGATACTAGGTTTGATATGGTGGAGGTAGATGGTGCTAATGTTGGGATTGGCTATGAATGATTTTGGTGGTAGAGGAAGGCAACGGCGGTAGGTGATTGTGTTGTAGAGAATCTAAGAGGAAGAAGATGGTGAAACAAGGAAAGGCTAGTGAAATGTCTATATTGCCCTTGAAAAAGGGTCATGTGCATCTCACGTCTTTGTTTTCCGTCAACAATTTTAACCGGTGTATAGCGATTTCGGCTTTGACCCATTATCTATTGTATTCCGGACTCGGGTTGGTATGGTTTAGAATGGTCATTCATATCTTATTCCCCTTGTCTCCCTTTTATTTTGGTTATCGGGTTGTAGTTGTGCATTTGGAACAGGTTGGTTGCTTGTTTTTTTTCCAAACCTTTGTTGCCTAGATTTTGGCTCCTTCGCTCGAGCGAGCATTTTTGCGCTCTTGCAGGCTTCACAAATTTTGCTCCTCCGCTCGAGCTGCCATTTTTGCGCTCGAGCGGGATTCGTTAACTCTTAGTATTTCTTTTGCAGGTCTGAAAATACTAGAAGTGTGCATTGGACGCTCGAGCGTCTAGTTTTACATTCGAGCAGAACTTTGTGTCTGACGCTCGAGCAGGGCTTTCCACGCTCGAGCGGACTGCATGTATAACAGTTTGAGAAGATGACATTTTGAATCACTTTTTCTTTTTTTTCTCTCTCTCTCTAAAACTCTCCAAAAAGCTCGTTCTTGAGTTTCTCTCTCTAAAACTCACATTCTCTCTTAGATTTCATCTAGATCCATTGATCTCCTCACCCTTGCGCCTTTGAGAAAAAGATAGAGCATATCAAGATCTACATTTTGATCTGAATAGAAGTAGGTTTCGGTGTTCTTGGAGTTTTTCTTTAGTTTGGCTCATCTTCTTCCTTTGAGGTAGGAATCTTTTCTACACCTTCATATAATATTTAGCTTAGTTATTTATACCTTGTGTAAAAATGATCTAGTTTGAGGGTGCTGTAAGCAAACCTAGGGTTTGGAAATAATATAGAAAGAGGGATTATTGTTGAACATGAAATAAATGAATGTGGGTTGTGAAAATGAGATTATGCTAGGCTAAAATGATTGAGTATGATATTTGGGTTGATATTTGGAAAATGGGATTTTGCTCTAAAATGACTATCATGATCATTTTATATAAATAATTGAAATTAGTATTGAAAATGTGAAATTGAAAGGGTATTGATATGAATAGTGGGATTGGTTATGTATTAACTCATTCTTTGGAAGTTTGAATAAATTATTTGTCGCAAAATTGAAGCCTCGTTTGGGAACATGCTATTTTAGTAACTTTTTGGCTTTTTACGAAAAGATGTGCAGAAAAGTAGAGAGGTGATGTGACAAGTTTTAGTTAGCTTTTTGGCTTTTTGGCTAAAATAGCCACTCCCCAAATGAGGCCTGAATATCTATTTAGAAATAATTGTATTGGGCTATCGGTGGAGGATAACTATGATTGTTGTAGAAATTGCATGAGAATTAGGTAAATTAAAACTAATCCCTTGTTGTTTATCATTGAATATGACTATATTTATATACATTGTATATGTATGATTATGTGGGAGTGGAAAGGGGATGTACTCTATTATTTGATTTTGTGTTTACATATATTGCATGTGTATGAATGGTAGTTTGGGAGGAGAAAGGGGATGGACTCAATTATAATTAAGTTGGCCGGAGTGTCTTGGATGAAAGTCTCGAAATTATACGTGGGTGCTTAGCCCGCGGATGAAATATCTGTAAAATGGCAATTGTAGTGCTTGTATAGCCTACGTTTACATAGGTCCCGTTTGACGGCTGCCCGCGAACGAAATATCCGTGAAAGGAAAGTTTGTAGTGCTTGTATGGCCTACGTTTACATAGGTCCCGTTTGACGGCTACCTGCGGATGAAATATCCGTAAAAGAAAAGCATGAAATGCTTATATGTTGATGATGTGGTTATAGAATTAATGAGTTGTAGTCTCATTTGGGTTGTTGAGAAACGATGAAATTGGCTTTATGTAATTAAATGAATTGAAGGAAAATGGCTTAAGAATTGAGTTTGATATCTTATGACTATAAAAAATGTGGATGTTTTTATCACTGACGTTGTATATGCATAGTGTACTTATACCTTTGCTAAATTTCATATACTGTATTAGATGATTTCTACTGGGCTGTGGCTCACCCTATTTGGGAATAATATTTTCAGGTAATGATGGCATGCCTCCATAAAGGCAATAGCATTGGAGGGACCTTTGGGAAGCAAGAGCTTCATATTTTGTTTATTTTGTATAGCCTAGGGCTAAATTTGAAATTGAGCGAAGCTCATTTTGTTTTAACCAAGTCAAGACTTGGAAATGTGTAAGCCAATAGGGCATCTACTTCAGTCAAATTCTTTTGTATCATTGACTTCATGTAATGAAAGGACTATTTACTCTGATTCATGCAATTATTGTTATATGTGTTGGGATGTGTCTATTGTGTATTTTGAGGGCGTTACAGGTGTTAATAATTGGACTAAAATGAGACAAAATAAAAAATTGAAGGTCAAAATCGAGCAAATTAAAACTACAAGGACCAAAATAACACAAGAGATAAAGTGCAGGGATTGTTAGTGTAATTTGTCCAAAAAATAATGTTTCATTAATTTATTTTATTTTTCTATTTGTGCTTAATTTTTTGTGTAAATTTATATATTTGATTAATAAATATTATTTTATATTTTGCTAATAAAATTTTCTTTTTTTAATATAGAATTAATTTAAGTTTTTTTTTTTTTTTTTAAAAGAAGCTCGAACTTGGCTCATTTTATATAATTAAGTTGACTTGAATCGAGCTCGAGTTTCTAAAATTAACAAGCCGAGTTCAAACTCGACTAATTTTTAAACAAACAAACAAACTTGAACACCCAAAAACTCAACTTGACTAATTTGTAGCCCTATATAATAAACCAAACTTGAACAAAAATTTAAATTCATTCAGTTTTCAAGTTAAAATTTAAACAACATACTACTCGGCTACTTATATAAATAATAAAAAAATCAATCTATTCAAACTCGACCCGTATTCAGCTCATTAAAAGTTCAATTACAATCGATTCATTATATAAACAAACTAAAGTTTGAACAAGCTCGTTGAATTTAACATATTACTTAATTCAACTCAACTTGTTTACGACCCTATCTATAGTCTATGATTGATCTCCTTGAGACTCAACCCAACTAGTAGGTTTGTTCAAGAGACACAACATGATTAATAATGGACTATTAAAGTATGCCTTAGGTTAGCACTTGACTTGATGTTGATACCATTAATAATGGACTTGACTTGGTAACCATTAATAATGGACTATTAAAGTATGCCTTAGGTTAGCACTTGACTTGATGTTGATACTATTTTTTAAATTCCAGTTACTCATTTTTCTTTAGTTTGGTTTTGTGAATTGGACTGTGTTGTGTGTTGGTGGGTTCATTACAAGATTCAATTTGGATAATTGGAACCATTAATTTATATGGTAAAACCTTGAGCAAAGCAAAAAAGAAAATTAATATTTAATATTTTCTTTATATAAAAAAAAAGAAGAAAAAATGAAATGGGCTTGTGTTTCAAACAAGTGAGCATTTTCAAAATATACAACATAAATAAATATTAAGTAAAATAGTAGAGCCATCAAAAGGGCACCAAAGATCCCATCAAGTCACTAAATAGCTTAAAAAGGCAGGGGAGCAAACAAACACGAGAATAAATTATATCCAACAATTAATGGAATTGTGTGGAATGAAGACAGAAAAACTGAAGAACATATGTCAATTATTTTGAGCTGCCTTAGCAATTTTTCACATCAAAATGTCGTAATTTATTACAGAAAGTTGAATCACATTTCACAAAAAGGTCTAAAATTTTTACTACTTCATAAAGAATAATGCTCAATGACAGATATATCTGTATATAAACATATAGAGAAGCTTTCATAGCTCTGCTACATACATAATACATAAGAACCATGCCTGTAGCTGGAACATATTAGAGGGCCTAAGGAGAACAACCATGCATTTTATTGCACAAGCTTCTTTTGAGGCTATCCACAAAGCATAGATAATGGCTCGGGTTTGTGGTCCACAGTGGACATCACTAGAGTGTTCTGCCGTCCGATGCAACTATAGAGAGAATTATAGAGTAGAGGTGTTGGAAAAATAATGGTTGCTTGGTGACTTTTATGCAATATTAAAGTAGATGCCAGTCTTCAATTGAGGTGGATTAAAGTGGGTTTAGGTTCTTTGTAATGAAATCTTTACACCACAAAAACAATGACAAAAAACCATTAAGATTTGAATGAGAAATTGACTTATTAAGTTGGCCTCATGAAAGAGGTGTTGGAAAAGGTGATTGCAGAATTATACACATTACACATGTGTATAAAATGGGTGTAACTCCTCTATAATGATGATGGATTAAAGCCATGAATTGGGAGTTTTGCAAAATTAAATCTCTTGCATTTGTTGCAAGAGCCTTTTCCTCTCTCCCTCCATATGTGTAAAAGGAGACCCTCTCCTTCATTCTTTAACACAAGAAATCTTTGCTATCTTTGTGTGTTCAGAATTTTTCCTCCAAGTTTTATATTCTTCCTAGTGAGAGAGTGTTGACTTAGTTTTGTTCGCCAAGGGTTGGTGCTTTTGTTGTAGTTGGTTCAACCATCGTATCCTGGGAGACAGAAGTCGAAGAAACCTCTAACACCCAACCGGTGAGGCGGCGAATCTGTTTGAAGGACACTGTCTAGTGCAGGTTTCGGTTTGCTTCCTTTTGCTAGTTTTATTTTATTATGAATTTCTATAAATTTCAGTATGTTCATGTTCTGAAATTCAAAATGTTTGTTCCATATGAATCTAGTTGTTTTTATTTAATCACGCAATATGTACAACAAGCTTAAAACATATTAGTATTTTTTTTTCCATGAAATTGGAACAAATAAATTCATATGTAATTGGACGAGTTAATTTTCCTAGGATTACATAACAATCTTAGATCAAATATTTTTTTCCATGCAATTGATTAATAGATTCACATATAACCTGCTGCTACTGTTATATGTGATATAATTAATTTACCTAGTTTTTATTTCCGTGGTTGTTTGGAGACTGTGCCAAAAACTTCTTTGATGAGGATAGTAATTTAATATTTTCTACATGCCGTATTCTCCCATGATTTACAAGCTATTAGATATTCAATTTGATTTATATTATATTGCCACTGTTTCGGAGGGTAATTGACCACTGGTTGAGTTCATGATTTGTTTACATGCCTACCATTATGTTAGTATTACTGTTGCTATTTTATTTTATGTATTTCTG
Organism: Camellia granthamiana; assembly: GCA_036172215.1. NCBI lineage: Eukaryota > Viridiplantae > Streptophyta > Magnoliopsida > Ericales > Theaceae > Camellia > Camellia granthamiana. Next base: position 60,342,664 of record CM069911.1, on the reverse strand, counting down.
TTATTCTAGTTTCATTTTCTAGCATGATGTTGTATTCTATAATTTCAGTTATAAAATATGAATTTATTTGTTCTATTTGATCCCACAATTTATACAACAAAAGGAATTTATGGATTTGTGAATCTGATCATCCTGTGAGGTTGGAGATGGTAGTAACGGAGACGAAAAAGTTAACTGTGCACTTTGGATTACATACCATAATGGGATTATGTGATTATATTGAATTTTTTTTGGATCAAAGTGGTTATATCTAAATGATAGGGGGTGATCCGCACATGGGCCAAATCATAGGGCGGTAAAGTGAAGTTTGTCTATTTTTTTTTATTTTAACGTGAACCAATTATTGCATTTCTCTATTTTATTTATTTATTTATTCATATTTATTTATTTATTTTTTATGTGTGTGGGGTGAACAATTGAAGTTGCCACTTTATTGTTATTATTATTAAATAGGCTCAAATTGTTATAATATGAAAAAGGTTATAACAGTAAAAACACACCATTCATTTACATTTCTTTTCGAGTGATTCTACTTACATTCTATTTCCATACACCACATTGTCTCTGTCCACACACTTAATGAACTTCATTTTTATTACAAATTTACCTTTAAATAAAATGACCAAAATAGACATCTATCCACACAATTAAACATTCAAAATAGAGATATCTGTACACATTTTTTTCTTGTAAAACTTTCTGTGTACATCCACTGCCCTCTCGATTCGATCTGTCTTTCTGAGCCTAAAAAAAGCCTTTCCTCCTCAAGCATAGAGAGTCCTTGAGTTTAGTGAGAGAAAGTGTAGAGAGAGTGCACGTCTCTGCTTTTATATTGGATCCACAGGCTTTGATTTTTCACACATCTCTGTTTGGTTATTCAGAAAAAATGTAATGGGTCTGGCTGAGTCGGTGCATTTCATTGATTGGGAACAAGAATCGTACCTAGAATACGAAGATTTCATAGTTATTCCCTTCTTTGCTCTGTTATTCCCATTTGTTTGATTCTTTCTCGACAGATATGTATACATACCACTCTTGATTAACAACACTCTTGAATGGGTACGATTGATTTAGAGCAAAAAAGGGATGATTGTTTGAAGACCCATTTGTATAGATGTAAAGTACCTAATTCACAACACATTTGAATCGCTCAAGAGCAAAGAATCGAACAAGAGCAAAGAAGGAATAATTGTTCGAAGACCTATTTGTGTTGAGAAGGGATGAATAATAGAGCAAACAATCAAAGACCCATTTGATTCACAACATTCTTGTATAGATGTAAAGTGAAAAATCTAGAAATCCCTTAGATATTGATTTGTGATTATGTATCAATTTAAACTGGTAATTAGCAATCCCAATCAAACAATCAAAGACAAATCAAAACAATAATTTTACGTGAAAAAATCACAATTGGAGCGCCTTTAATTGTGATAAAAAAAACCACGGGAAAAAGCCACAAAACAATCTACTAAGAAGACATAAAGAAATTACACAAGTGTACTCTCAATTACCTAGCGAATCCATGTCCGAATCGAACCGACCCCTATGTGCTTCTTCCAGCCCCGTCTTCACCTCGAAATTGTCTTGTCCAATGTTGAATCCACAACGCCGACATCGAATCCATGACAATGAGCCATGTTAGAATCCACCAAAGCTTCAGGCCCAAATTCTTGGGAATTCACCGAAGAACAACTCTCTCTTTTGTATTGAATGAAACAAACAATCCTTTGATGTATACTTTTCAAACCATGAATTAAACTCAAACAAACATCAAAGAAACTAGCAAGGAGACTCCAAATAAAAATCCTAATATCCAAGAAGAAAATCTAGAAGCCGTACCCTAAAATTTTACTAAACCGCACCTTTTATAGAAAACAGATTCGCGATCTCCGCTCGAGCGCAGGAATTGCTGCTTGAGCGGAAAAAAACAACTCACAGTACTTTTGCAGGTGAGTGAAACTTCTGAAGGGCCACGATCTTCGCTTGAGCGCAAGAATGTCCGCTTAAGCGGAAAAACAACTTCGACTGCAATTTTGCTTTTGGTTTCTGGGGCACTGCCCTTCGACCCCGCCTGGGCGTTGCCTCGGACTCGCCAAGGGGCACTGCCCCCAGACCTTTGCGAGCTAACCGGACAGCTCTATCCTTGACATAATCAGTGAAGTGGCAAACATGAAAGGATAAAGATCACAAACTTCTCTACATAGGCACAATTCGAGTTGGATTCGCATCTAAATACTTATAGCCTCACTGAAATAAAAAAGCGAATAAAATTACAATTGAAAAGAGTTTTGTCAAACGGGATTGCCAAGAATAAAAACTTAACAATCTCTCCCTTTGGCAATGCCGTGACAAAACACACCTAACAAATAAAATCCTAAACATCCCAACCCATTACAGCCAACAAAAGCAAACTTTTTTCTCAAGGTCATGATTTGCAAAACAACTATTAGTGCCATAATCTCCAAAACAACTATTAGTGCTACAAGAGTATATGAAAAAGTAATAGACATATGACAAGATTATCTTGAAACATGAGATGGAAATATGAAAAGATGATTATCTTGAAGCATGAGATTGAAATCATGAATAGATGCAACTTAGAGATTTTAAGAATTTAAGAACATGCAATATGAATAGATGACAATCCTAAGAAACATGCAAACACGCTCAAAAACAGTTTTGACTAAAACTTCTCCATCCTTTTTGTCATGAATTGTCAAAGGAAGCTCAAACAACTAAAGCAAAAGCATAAACCACACAAGTAGGGATAAGATGACGAAAAAATTAATAGCATGCGAGAAGTAAATAATCAACATGCACTGCAAAGTAACATGCAAACCAACGAATGCCAATCTCCCTTACCAAACTAATCAATGTAAGTTCATGGTAACAAACCCTTGTAATGATAAACCAAACTTCCCCTCACTAAAAGCAACCACAAACACTGCACTAAAAACAATGAACAAGAAGAAAAAGACAAAAAAATATGGTGAAGCAAGCAAGGAATTTCAGTTTTGTACCTTAAAACACACAAGTTTATCCAAGAAACACAATTACTTGAAAACACAATGTGCACAGCTTGTAGAAAATTTCTCATGAAAGAATGTGATTCCACATATGAAAAGCATAGATCCCATGAAAAAAGTGTGTGTGACTCTTGAAGTTCAACAAACAGTAGATTCAAGTCCTGTAGTGATCTAAAAGTTGGACCTTGTAAAGACCCTAATTTTTTCGTAAGTCATTATTTATTATTATTACTTCATTTTATTTTTGGCTTTATTAATTGTGTGAATACATGAGAATTTAATGTGATATTTAATTAGTTTAATGTGGTATTTAATTATATATAATTAATACTTTCATATATACATAAAAAAAAGGGTGTTATATGTATTGATTTATAAAATATATTTATATATGTTGTAGTTATTTAATAAAATAAAATATATATCATATTTATTTATGTTGTATTTATATTGTATTTGTATTATATAATATAATAGCCATTAGGTTATATAGTAGTGTATTAGGTTAGGTGTGCTGCCATTAGGAAGAAAAAAAAAAGAAAAAAAAGAAAGATAAAGTAGCTACGAGAGAGAGAGAGAGAGAGAGAGAGAGAGAGAGAGAGATAGATTAATCAAAAAAGAAAAGAAAGAGGGCTCGTTGTGATCAATCATTGAGAAAGCCGAGAGAGAGAGATGGCGAGAGAGAGGTGGAGAAAAAATGTTAGGATTTTATTTTGGTGGCTTCATTAATTGTTCAAGTGATTTTTTGGTCTTTAAAAAATATTGTGAGTGCAAAACCCACTTCTCTTGATTTATGTTTAATTTGTTATATTTATTTATTTATTTATATTTATTTGATGTTGGTTTAATTTTGTATTTGCATGTAGATGATAGATTGATTTCAATTATCTTGGTTAGTTGTGTATGCAAGGTTTAGGATTTTTGTATGTATTTATTTTATGGTTGTAATCACACTCATAAATATATGAAATTAAAAGAAATTGGAAACCCATAGATAAATTCCTTATACTCTATCATGATTCCATGAATTATTGTTTTATTTGAGTGATGGTGAGAAAGAATGTATAAGAAAAAACGGTGAGGATTATGAGATTTATTTGAATGCCTTAGACTTGGCATTGTTATGTTTGTTCTCATGAGTAGATGAGAGATTATGTGTATATATATATTGTTGTCTCGTTCTCATGAGTAGGCGAGTGCTTTGATTTACATGCGTACGTATATGCTAACCATCTAGGGAGTATGGGTCAAACTCGGGACGATATCCCCATGTAAGTTTGGCTTCGGAGTAATGTTAGTTATACGAGAGGCACATGGGATATATGTGTAGGCTGGAAATGAAGGGCCGAAGTGGTATAGTTAAGGTACAAATAATTAAATATGAATTTATTGGTATAGTGTGAATGGTATTGATTTATACCTCTTGAAAAATAGTAAACGACCTCAATAAATTATGAAATTTGTGCAGAGGCATGTATACGTAATTCTAGACAACTTTTTTATTTTAACTTTTTACTAAAAAGATCGATTAGAACTTGTAATCAGATGATCTTGGTTATAATAGTTTTTGTTCATTTTAGTAATGCAGATTTTAGATGCTGTTTTAACCCATGAAACGAGCTCATTTTTATTGATTTCGCGTAAACTGAAGTAAAACATTATTATGAACACTTTTTTTGTTTTGAACTTTTTCGAAAAAAATAATCTTAAGGCAGTTTCTTTTCGTTTTCAGTTTGAGATTTTTCGGTTGAATTCTGTCTAGGTTCTTCTATCAAGTTTTTCTCTCAACTTGTTCAGTTTCTGCTAAATTCATTCTCGTTGCCTTTTAGGAATTTGATTTTGTACAACTTTTGTTCTTTGAGTTTTGGTTAATTCGAATTATTTAAGCATGAAACAGTGCGATTTTTTATACTTCTTTAGCAATTCACTTGTGATTAAATTATACTAACTTTATTTTTTTTACAGAATGGTGGGTCTTACTATTTTTTTTTATGCAGGGCTGACCCACCATATTTTTATGTTTATTTTGTTTATTTTATACTCAATTTATATTTAGTTGTGTACGGGCAAGAAACTAAATGCCATCGTATCTCGGGAAACTATTCCTTCGTCTCGGTGTAGGTGGAACTACTTGTCTTGTCCCTTAACAAGTATTAAATGTACTTTTGTTTGTGTTTGGTGGACACGTGGGTGTCAAATTTTGTACTCATACTAGTATACTTGTATACTGTCTTGGCATCTCGGGTGCGTTCTATTTGAGCGCAGCCGAGTTTCCTTTGCAGGATTAGTTGAGACTACGATGGTGAAAAGAAATAACTATAGTTGTTGGACATGTCTTTTGGATTTCTTTTGTTTTCTTGAGCTTAGGGTTGATATTAGTTTATTGTATTTATTCTTTTTTTCTTTTTTTTTATGACCTTAATATTTTGACAATTTGATATTGTGGGTTATTTTTCAACTTTATATTATTTAAGTTGTTTTGACTAGTTGTTGTTACTTTAATGTTGGAGGTATTGGATAGTTATGAAATTACGGTGGATGGTTTGGTTGGCGTTTTGTTAGTTTTTTTTTTTTTTTTTCTTTTAAATCCCTTGTAATCTTTTGAGTATGGAAATTTATTTAAACATTATAGAGACGAGAATATTTAGATTTTGTTTCACCCATAAGATTTGGATGATGGAATATTGATTGGGATTTAGTCTTAATTTAATATTTAATTATCCAAATTTTGGGGTGTGACAAACCTCCGGCAAGAGAATCTAAGCACAACTTAAGGAAAGTCAAACCACTAGGAATCAAAGGGTATTTGTTGAGTAAAAGTGGAGGCTCCCCCTCAATCAATGAATCTTTTTTTATTCTTCTTTCTTTTTTCATTTTTTTTTTCCTTTTTTTTTTTCTTTCTTGTGCACACTCATTGGCGGCTTGCACGATCAAGAGTATGGAAACCGAACCAGAAAAGCATACATACAATAAGGATAGCCTGGTTGGTGACTCTGAGCTAACCTTTTCCTCATGGCTGGACTGTAAAGAATAAAGGGGAAAGCCGTGGAGATGCAAAAAATAGCAGGAGGTTAAGAGACTCAACATCACCCAAGATGTGCTAGTATAGGTCAATTCCTCTAGAAAAGTAAAAGACACAATGCTAGAAGTCCATAGAGAAAAATGATCTCTAAGGCAAAAGATTTTGATATTAGCTAATCCAAGAGTGTGTACAAAATGAGACATACTAATCAAAGAACATACATTCCGAAATGAGTAATGACCACAGAAAGCACACATATATTAATATATAATGGATATTATCATCAATTCCAATATGCATCAAGGACTTCTCCAAAATGTATACCAAGAAAATCTTTTTGGTTTTTTTTTTTCAAGACAAGATAGAAAAAAAACACAAAGAGAAAAACAAACGAACAAGCACACACAAAAAGACCCAAACTGAAAATAAAACAGAAATCTAAAACACAAAGAAAAAAAAACACAAACAAATAAACATGTTAACATAAGTCAAACTTTCTCACCCAAACCGCTTTAGTATAAACAATTGTTAGAATTAAGCGGTTCTTGGATGGTGTCTTGACGTTGTGGTTTCTTTCCCCTTCAATGAGAACCCATCTCGACTTGGTTTCCAACCTCTTACTCCAAGGTCTATGCAAATGCAAACTCGCTTCATGTTTGGTCTCAAGCAAATCAAAATAATAAGGTCTATTATGACCTTTAACATCATTACGACCAATGAAGTGTCTCCTACCCCAAGAGATGTTGGAATTTCTTCCATCTCTATGAGACACTCTCCTATGCAACTTATAACAATAAGGACGAATATGACCATACATGCCACAATGATGACAAATAAAAACAGTGTGTATCTTCTTTTCTTTGACCTTACCAACTCTAGGAAGATTAAGAAGTCTTTTCTCTTGTTGAATCTTGTGCTCCCCCTGCCCTTGAGTTCTTGTATCATGAGATGTGGATGCACTTGATTTTTACTCTTTGTTATCACCAAAGCCAATGCCACTCTTGTCATAACACATTTGTTGAGACCCAATGATATTGTCCTAAGTCTTTGATCCTTTATTTCAAAGACCAATGGTAGCCATAGCACACTTGAGCTCTTCCTCTTTCTCGATCATTAGTTCTTCCAAGGCAACTTGAGACATCTCGAGAGTTTTAATCTTTTTTTCATACGTTGTATAGATTTGCTGTAGCTTATTCCTTTCTGTCTCACAAGTCAAGAGTTTCGCAAAAAGAGCTTGTCGATCATTAGAAAGCTTAATGGCATCATTCCTAGCCTCGTAAATCTCCTTCTTTAATTTGACATTCTCACTTTCATAAGCTTTCAGTTTGATATTGAGTTGTCATTCAATTTAGATAAGTTAAGAGATTTCCAATACAACTTTTCATAAGCATGTTGAAGCTCTTCATCATCATTCCCTAAGGATTCATCATCAGTGACATTTTCAATAGTCCTTTTTGGAGACTCTATTCGTCCTTCAGTTTCGGAAGCCGCCATAAAAGCAAGGAATTGTTCATACCTCTCTTCTCCTTGTGCTTCGTTGTCACTTTCATCTTTATCAGACTCGGATTCATCATCCCAAGTGATAGCGAAGACTTTCTTCTTCCTCAACCGATTAGGGCATTCTTGAGCAAAGTCGCAAAATCCTTGGCATTCACAGCATTGGACTCTTTCATAGTTTCCTTGTATCTTTCCTTTCTCCTTCTTGGTTATAGAATTAATTTTGAGTTTATCTTTGCCTTTGGATTTATGAGTTGATTCCAAAAGATTAGGATTCTTTTTCAGAAAAGATTTTTTAAATTTTTATACAAAAGAATCTGTAATATTGGAATCAATCTCACAATCTCTATCAGAATCCTTTCCAAGCTCAACTTGATGTCTGCATTACAGATTTGGGTTTGCTTAGCTATTTCTTTGGCTTGGAAATTTCTTATGATTCTTCTGGCTACTTTCTAACACAGACCAAGTATATCTCTGATCTTTTGACTCGTGCTGGTCTTACCGATTGCAAGACTGCTACTACTCTAGTTGATCCTCAGACTCGTCTTACACCTCTTGATGGTCACCTATTATCTAATGCTACTTTATGTCGTCAGCTAGTTGATAGTCTTGTCTATCTCACGGTTACTCATCCAGACATTACCTATGATATTTTAAAATTCCTATGTGCCTTATAAGTTTGGAGATTTCTAACCAAGTGATCCAGCTTGAGGTTGTCAACATATTGAGCCTCCTCAATAGCCATAACTTTTGGTTGGAACTGATCGGGCAAGGACCTCAAAATTTTTCCTACAATCTTGGATTCCAGTATTTTTTCACCTAAATTAAAGCTAGAATTTACAATGTCACTCAATTTCGCATAAAATTCATCAAAGGTCTCACTATTTTTCATTGAAACGTTTTCGAAACTAGACGTGAGCCTTTGAAGTTTTGAGCGTTTAACAGAAGGAATGCCCTCATGAATAGTTTGTAAGATATCCCAAGCCTCTTTTGCAACTTCACAATTGCAAAAACGAATAAACTCTTCAGGTGTGACGGCACAAAAGAGAGAATTGATAGCTTTACTATTCCAGCTACTATTTTGGTAATCAGTTGTGTCCCACTTACCAACTGGTTTGGGGAAGGTTACTCCATCAACGGTAATTGTCAGTTTGGTTCACCCATACATGAAAGATTGCTAAAATTTTTCTTCAATAGATTTCAAAAATGATCTCATTCGAGCTTTCCAAAAAAAATAATTGGATCCGTTAAGTAGAGGTGGTCGAATCATAAAATTTCTCTCACGAATTGAATCCATTATCACAAATCAAACAAGATCTCACTCTAACAGTTTTTTTAAAAAATAGAGCGACCTGCTCTGATACCAATTATAGGACCTTAGCGCTTACCATCTCACCAAAACCCATAGGTAGTGGTGAAGATGCAACTTTATTCCCTTAGAAGGTATAGCACCAAGAGCCACAAGTCGACTATGACTCGGCCTTACCCCGAGCCTCTGCCATGGCAGGATGCTGGCCTAAACCTAGGCCAACAATCCCTCCCCAGCACCTACTTGCAAGCAACATGCCCTCTAGGGGAATCAAACTTGAGACCTTGCTCTGATACCAATTGAAAAATCTAGAAATCCCCTAGATATTGATTTGTGATTATGTATCAATTTAAACCAGTAAATAGTAATCACAATCAAACAATCAAAGACAAATGAACACAACGATTTAACGTGGAAAAATCACAATTGGAGCACCTCCGATTGTGATAAAAAATCACGGGCAAAAGCCACAAAACAATCCACTAAGAAGACATAAAGGAATTACACAAGCGTACTTTTAATTACCTAGCGAATCCACGCCCGAATCGAACCGACCCCTATGTACCTCTTCCAGCCTTGTTTTCACCTCGGAATTGTCTTGCTCAACGTTGAATCCACAACGCCGATGTCGAATCCACAACAATGAGCCACTTCAGAATCCACCAAAGCTTTAGGCTCAAATTCCCTAGAATTCACCGAAAACAACTCTCTCTTTTGTATTGAATGAAACAAACAATCCTTTGATGTGTACTTTTCAAACCATGAGTTAAAACTCAAACAAACATCAAAGAAACTAGCAAGGAGGCTCCAGATGAAAACCCTAACATCCAAGGAGAAGATTTGGAAGCCGTACCCTAAAATCTGACTTAACTGCACCTTTTATAGAAAACAGATCCGCAATCTCCGCTCGAGCGGATTGACGCTCGAGCGCAGGAATTGCCGCTCAAGTGGAAAAAAACAACTTCTAGTACTTTTGCAGGTGTAGACTGCCGAAACTCTCTCCACGCGCCCCCTTTTCGGAGAGGGCGCGAATTGGGTTCTTAGCTACTACAGTTCGGACTCCTGTCACGGTTTTGAATCTAATCTCACAAAGTGCAATGTAAGATTGATAAATCACCAAAGAGTCCAAATCCGGCAAATCGTTTTGGAAAATCGATTTTAATCAAAAAACGCCAAACATGGACTGCTTTGCCAGATTTCAAAGTCGCCACCTAAATATTTTATTTTGGGAAATTTAGGAAATCCTGACTCGTGCCTAAGGCCACGTGTCCGTCATCACCAAAGTTGCCTCGGCTCGGGAACTTGGGTACGAGGAGGGAAGGTCTTGAAATGAGCACCCCCACTCGCCCGACCAAAGATCGGTCTCTACTAACATGATATGTTGTTTTGAAAACACATGTGTTCTTCTTCCAGTTTATTAGCTAACCTTACTATGTGATGCGCACAGCATACAAGTATAGACTCAATCACGCGGATTGGAACAAAACAACTCATGTTTGTTTTTTAAAGTGGTTTGAAAGTACTACTCACAAGTAGGCTAAAGCGCGGATTTGCCACCCTCAAGTGGGCTTACAAAAACATGATTTTGCCACTTCAAGTGGGCTTAAAACACACATTTTGATGAATTGTTCCAATTCAAGCAATGAAGCCTTCATCCACAGGCATTCATGCAGTTTATCAAGTAAGCAAATAGCCTCATGGAAAGCATGTTATCATGGTAACACTTACACACATGCAAGGATGCTAAAGCATAAACACTTACAGTGTACTCCGAGCCAAAACGAAAGCTAGTTAGTAATCATGCATGATCCTAGCTATGTTAAGATGCCTAATGCAACACATGCAAAAGTGAAACTAAAATAGGCTCGGCTATCTAGAATGGCATCTGAATGCAACACTTGATAACATGCTTTGAAACACGTATTCAGGAAAGTGTATTGAAATATAATGCAGTTTGAATGATGCGCCGAGCTCGGTGCATGCAATACAAATGAATGATGCACGCATGTAAAGCATAAGTATGCTAATTGAAACATGCCCTAAAACTAACCATCAAAAGCTGGTAAATAAAAGGGAGAAAGACTTGGGGTTGGAAGACATTCACACACACATGCACACTTATTACAATATTTGCCCTCTCGACGGAGGGTCTGAATGAAAGAGAGCTAACTAGCTACGCTAATTAAGCTAACTATTACAAACCAATTAATTAACTAACTCTAGCTAACTAATTATTACAAACCAAATTGAAAATAGCTATTCTAAGCTAATTAGAAAATTACAATAATGAATTAAATTAGATAAACACATCAACTAATTAATTACAGAAACCGACAAATTAACTAACTAAACAAAGCAGTTAAAATGGCCTCGAGGGGAGGGAGATATGCATGCTCGGTTTGCTTTGCCCGGAAATGCATTGCCATGCCATAAGTTGCCTCTGTTTGCACTCACGGTGACCTCAGAACATCAAACGCACTTTCAGGTTGCATCTGCCCCAAAACAGGAGCATTCTGGACAAATTTACTGCAAGTGGCCAGCCAGCCACTTTAACTGGTCGGCAGGCTACCTCAACTGGCCGACCGACCACTTCCCTTTCCAGAATCTCAACTTTGCTGCAATAGAGATCAACAAAGCCACAATAATGCATTTGCAAGGAAATGTGTGTGCAACTACTCTCCTTATCATTTCTCAAGCTCAAAGGAGCATAGTACTCGGCTCTCAAGCCACCAATCACGCATCTCAATGCATGATGGCCAAAGAGCCAAGCTTGCACAATATTAGTGAATGCACAAACAACACATAAGAGCCTCCGCCCTATCATGCATGCTTAAGGGTGTCGGCAACCGAGAAATGTGACACGTTTCATCACTATGAGTATGAAACGTCCCACATTTCTTGTGTTTGGATTAACGTCAGATCCAAACACATGCAATGCAAACAACATGCTATCTTGGCCATGTTTTACTTGATTCAATTTTGTTTACACATTTTAGATTACCAATTAGTCCATTAATCGGTTAAGTCCAAAAGTGAGAGTCCTCTAATTTTGAAAGAGGATTTAAGCCACAAGCTTCTTGAGCATGAAAGAAGCATCATGCCCTTGAGCATGAACGCCTCAATTTCGTGCTCAAACCAACAAAGGGCTTACGACCTCTTTCAAAGTGATACAACAAATGAAAGATGGCATGCAATGGAGAGCAATGGCATGTATTTCAGCTCTGAAATGACATGCTAAACAACATCAAATCATGAAACAATGCATGCAATGCATGCTAAGAGCCAAAAGCGTTGAAGCAAGCAAAGAGCATAACACTATAGGCATGCAATACCAAGCACAAATGACCAAACCAACCCCGGACGGAGGTTAAACATGCCAAAACAGTGGCCTAATCATGTTGAAAATGAAGCACCAAAAGCTACAACAACATGCTCATGTATTGGCTCGCAAGCTAGGCATTTAAACACAACTCTCAAACACAATGAAAGAGTGATAAATAAGAGAGCATGACAGAGATATAGGCATTGAAATTGCATACCAAAAGATGCTATATCATGCAAACAACACAAGTATGGCATGCTATGGTGCTCAAAACTCAAGACTAGCTAAGGCACTTGCACCATAGCCATATCAAGCAAGCCCCAAAGGGCTAAGATGACTCGAAACAGTCCTAAGGCAGGTCAAAACAATGCTGGAAATATGACGGAGTGTAGCCAAAACAAGCTAGCATGGTAAGCCAAAACACTAAGCATGCAAGGCCAATGAGTGGGATTACACTACAAGTACCAAAACCAAGCAAGAAGTGACTCCACCAACCAAAATCAGAGTTGTAACATGGAAAAATAAGACCAAAAACATGCTGAGATGATAGCCCAAAAGCTTCGGCAAGCATGCATACAAATTAGCCCATGATCAAGATATAAGGCATAACTCTCCAAAAGTATTGAAGAGGAAAACATGTGAGAGTATGTCTACACTACATTCACTGAAATCATGTGAGAGATGAGGCCAAAGCATGCAAACAACTCAAGTAAAGCGTGCTAGAGACTTTGAAACTCAAAGCTAGTGAGCAAGATTGCACAATGGCTACACAAAGCAAGGCATGCATGACCAAAACCACTTAAAACAGAGCCTAAGCATGGCAAAACTTGAGTAAAAACTTGCTGGAGCAGAGCCAAAACATGCGTAATCACCGAGTGCACAAACGATGACGTCTGAGTCTTAAGGTCGGTCAAAAATGGGGTGTCTATAGCAGGTGAGTGAAACTTCTGAAGGGTTGCGATCTTCGCTCAAGCGCAGGAATGTCTGCTTGAGCGGACAAACAACTTCAATTGCAATTTTACTTTTGTCTTCGGGGGCGCTGCCCCGGATCCGCCAAGGGGCGCTGCCCCGAATCCGCCAAGGGGCGCTGCCCCCTAGACCCCCGCGAGCTGACTGGACAGCTCTATTCTCGACATAGTCAGCAAAGTGGAAAACATGAAAGGATAAAGATCACAAACTTCTCTGCATAGGCACAATTCGGGTTGGATTCGAATCTAAATACTCATAGCCTCATTGAAATAAAAGAGCGAATAAAATTACAATTAAAAGGAGTTTTGTCAAATGGGATTGCCAATAATAAAAACCTAACATAAAGTACACTCTTGATTCACAACACTCTCGACAGGTACTTTACATCTATACACAACACTCTTGATTCAAATGTGTCTTTGATTGTATCGTTATTATATATATGTTTTAGATATATATTATAGCTTTGAGTGTTTTGAATGAGTGGTTTAATACTGTATTTTTTTTAAAAAACCTTTATTGTCATTTACATTTGTTCTCTACGGTTTTGTGCACACATTTTTTTTTTAAATGGGTATATTTGAAATGTAGAATGTGTGGATTGAGATAAATACTTAAGAATCAAATTAATAAGTGAGTGGAGTGAAAAAAAATGTACACAGAGAATGGAAATAGAATTTTCACTAGTTTACCTCTTTACATTTTTCATATGAGATTTTTTTTTTATAAATTTTTACCCATGTGTGAAATTACTTTTAAGGACAAAAAGTGAAATAATGATTTTTTTTAAAATTTATTTGATGGGTTTTTGTTTTGTTTGTGAGAGAGTTCTTCGACTTTTGTCTGGTAACCTATTGCCGAATAAAAAGATACATTTTCGATAACTCAAGGCCGAACGTTTTTAATTTATTCGGTTACTCATTACCGTGCATTTCCAGTTTTTTTTTAAATTATATTTTTTCTTTTTCTTTTTTTTCTTTTTTTGCGTAGAAGGATTATGCTTCTATTTATTACAGCAATACAAGTACAATCATCCAACTGCTGAACATCTTGAAGGGCACTATAATTTGCTAGTAGATTATCTGAGAAGGAAATATTCTTGTTAGTTGACATGTCAATGAGAATGGTACGACCAAAATAGATATTGATTACATTGAAACGTAGGGATGACTTTAATGCGACAACAATGAAGATAATCTACAATGCACATAAAACGACAAGTGGCTAGACAAATTTATTTTAGTTCGACAATATGACACTGGAGTAATCTAATTTGTATAGTAAGGTATCATCGAATAGGCACTTTACAAATGGACTCCAACTAATTTCTTATTAAAGTAAAGTAAAAAAATGATCCAATCAAACGACAACAAATGGCTGAAAAAAATTAGTTTGTTTGGTAACATGACACTGGAATAATTCAAATTCTTTAATATTGTATTACCAAAAACTATCGGTGTAAAGAAACAAAACTGAAAGGGTTTTGAAGAGTTTTTAGTTTAGGATTAGTTTTGGTAGTATAATGGGTGTAATGAGAATCACATTTTTTTTAGTGGTGTAATGAGATGGATGATGTAAAGAGGTAAACTAATGGTATAAGTAGAATCACTCTTCCTTTCTTAATTTGTATTAAACCAAACAAGAGGTGAACATTACTCTCCCTTTCCTCTTGGTTAACCAAACACCCTGAGGGATACCTCCCCTTCCTTTCTATCCCTTTCTCTCATAACTACTTCTTTCTTTCCCTTTTCCTCCCCTCAATCAAAATAAAGTGCAAGTATTCTAAGAATTTCATTTTATTCACATCAATTTTAGCTAGTGGTTTCTATTAGTAGACCTTTTTTTATTTTTTATTTTATCAACAAAAAGAGAAAGCTTTATTGATGATAAGTATAGTACAAAATAAATAACATACATCAATAAAGCAAAATAGAGTAAAAAATATCATAGCTAAAGTAAGCGATTCCAACTAGGTTGGCACCAAATAAAAAATCCAATCATATGCTAGCTCTATCTCACATTGATGAAAGACCAACAAAACAAGAAGAACAACACAAAAAAGCCAAACAAACTAAAATAAGACAATCAATCCAACACAACAGCCCCACACTCTACTACATCAAGCAAGCCCTCAAAAATCTCAAATGTTGTCCAAACCTTTACCACTCTCACATTACCTAAGTCCTGCACAGAATAATTGTGTATTCTAATTGAGTAACACATCTAATTGAGTAAGACATGCTTTGAGGCTAAAATGAGGTCCTCTTCTATCCCGCCTATGCTTCAAGTAGCTTTTGATTGAAAGCTAGTTGTTTTTAGCTTTAAAGTCAAAGAGGAAGTTTTGACTAATCAACCTATAAATTTTTTAAATAAGGAAAAGAAAGAAATTTAAACATAAATAATTAATACGACAATGATATACCTCATTCTTTAAAATAAAATATTTCACCTAATCCAAATCAATGCGATAATTACCAAATACACCCTGAGTAATCTTAAATTCCTAGACATTATTATTTGTTTTTCTAGTCCGTTCGTTTTCAGAGATAGGATAAATGAGATTGTTAGTGAAGGAATTAAGAAAAATTATGTTTATTTATAATATATTTTAGGGAGATTTATTAGAAAATCTATTTTCAAGTGTTTGTATTTTAATTAGTCCATAAGATATTCTTATATTCCAATAAGTCCTATTATTTGGATATTTAATCCACCAAATCTCAATTCTCATATTTAAGGTAATTTAGGGATATTTCTACCCTTACAAATATTTTTTGAATGGTTAGCAATTTGGTGATGTGAACATTCACATCACGAAATATTCACACTGTAAATGTGAATATTATTATTAAGGGTATTTTGGTAACTGTATTACCCATAGACTTATTGGACCATAAGAAAATAATGTAGACTAAATAAAATATAAGTAGGTGAAAAGGGATTTATGAAAAAGTGCGCTTATGTTTTAATGAGAGAATTAACTATATGAAATACCATAAATATCTTTTAGTATTTTTGATATATTTTAATATTACAAATTATATTTTATAAATACATTATTATATTAAATTATTTTTATACAAAATAAACATGAAATAATGAGAGGGACCCCCCCTAAAAAAAAGCAAAAAACAAATCAACCCATGATTTTTCGAACGATGCTGCTGGATAGCTCGATATCTTTTTGGCTCGATTAGCTTGAATTCCAAAACAACGTTGTTTTGGCAATTTTTTTTCTCTGTCTTTTCTCTTTGAAACTGTGTGGGTGATTTTTCGACCACACTGCCAACTTAGTACTCAACTGGAGAATACCGGCAGAATAGATGACACCAGTCTGACCTGCAACAGAAAGAAGAGTCTCCGGCGGTGGCTCGTCCACCCGGGGGTACTCCGACAATCAAGTCAGTACTCCATATCTCTCAAAGATAATCAATAGTGCTTAACTCACTAGACAGAATATCAAAAGCATACCTTAGACCCATGGGGGTGCCTCTCTTTTATAGCCAATACAATCCTAGTCCCAATAGGAGCCTAGCCCTAATGGACTTAGGATTACTGCTAATTTGGGACTCCCAGTGGGATTAGGATAAACTCTCTAAGAGTCTTATCTTTACCCAAACTGAAGTCTTCTCCCAATCTAGGATTCTTGTCCCATATCCGCTTATCTCGGATTCCGGTATCCTCTCAGATAACCTCGACCTAGCCGAGATAACCTCGGCATCATGATCAGGACACGTGGCACCTTGGCTGACACGTCAGCGTCACCTTGGCCACGTGTTGGTGCTCAGAAAATATATCCCCACAACTGCCCCCTAGGTTCTATTACCTCGGCATTCTGAGGTAATGGAACCTATATCGGTACTTTCCAGTATGTCGGCTTAAAGTATCGCAACCGAGATCATCGTTAAGGCCGACATGTCTCTTTAAAGAATAAGAATTCCAAGAACCCGTTCACGCGTATGAGCTGTCATACATAATCTCGGTTTTAACTTTAACTTGTAAACTTTTCTCAAGTTTCAACAAGTGTTAAACAATAATCTCGGTTTAACTTCAACTTGTAAATTGCTACAAATTTCAACAAGTGTTAAACAATGATCTCGGTTAAACTTCAACTTCTAAATTACTACAAATTTCAACAAGTGTTAAACAATGATCTCGATTAAACTTCAACTTGTAAATTGCTACAAATTTCAACAAGTGTTAAACAATGATCTCGGTTAACTTCGACTTGTAAATTGCTACAAATTTCAACAAGTGTTAAACATAACATCGGTTTAACTTCAACTTGTAAATTGCTACAAATTTCAACAAGTGTTAAACATCATCTCGGTTTAACTTCAACTTGTAAATTGCTACAAATTTCAACAAGTGTTAAACATAACATCGGTTTAACTTCAACTTGTAAATTGCTACAAATTTCAACAAGTGTTAAACATTATCTCGGTTTAACTTCAACTTGTAAATTGCTACAAATTTCAACAAGTGTTAAACATCATCTCGGTTTAACTTCAACTTGTAAATTGCTATAAATTTCAACAAGTGTTAAACATTATCTCGGTTTAACTTCAACTTGTAAATTGCTACAAATTTCAACAAGTGTTAAACATAACATCGGTTTAACTTCAACTTGTAAATTGCTACAAATTTCAACAAGTGTTAAACATCATTTATAACTCTCTGCCCTCTAATGTGGACTTATGTTCACATTAAGCTTGTGCATGTGATCTTGTTCGCCAAAGTTGGTTTCAAGCCGAGGTTGTTAGCCTTGATTTCTCTGTTGATCTTACGTGGTTTCAACCTGAGTTTGATTCTGTCGACATGGCAAGCCTATGTTACTCCAACTTAGTTCAACTCCATTATATGCAAGATTCGACTATGCCATATAATGAGTCTAAGTTATTCATCATTACCTCGGCTTCGCATCGGTGAGCCGTTTTTCTTCTCGGACTTAAGTGCCGAGATCTTGTCTTCTGGAATCTTGGATCTGCTCACTCAGGTTGAGCTCTTCTCTTCTCGGACCTATTTATCCAGGCCAAGATCATATCTTCTGGAATCTTGGATCTGTTCACTCAGGTTGAGCTATTCTATTCTCGGATCTGCTTATTTAGGCCGAGATCTTGTCTTTCGGGATCTGGGGTCCGGGGCCTGAAATCCAGGATCTGCTCACTTAGGCTGAGCTCTTCTATACTTGAATGTCATCTCCTTGGGAGCGCTCATGCCCCTTGTCTTCGCATCCCTTCTGGAAGGGTTTTCATTCCGTTTATGTCGACAGACTCTCCATATTCGCTAAACTCGTCGTTTTCAACACGTTGATCTTGTACGGTGATGGCCATCTATTCTCATTTCTTTCCCACAGACGGCGCCAAATTGTGTGGGTGATTTTCCGACCACATTGCCAACTTAGTACTCAACTGGAGAACACCGGCAGAATAGATGGCACCTGTCTGACCTGCAACAGAAAGAAAAGTCTCTGGCGGTGGCTCGTCCACCCGGGGGTACTCCGACGATCAAGTCAGTACTCCATATCTCTCAAAGATAATCAATAGTGCTTAACTTACTAGATAGAATATAAAAAGCATACCTTAGACCCATGGGGGTGCCTCTCTTTTATAGCCAATACAATCCTAGTCCCAATAGGAGCCTAGCCCTAATGGACTTAGGATTGCTACTAATTTGGGACTCCTGGTGGGATTAGGATAAACTCTCTTAGAGTCTTATCTTTACCCAAACTGAAGTCTTCTCCCAATCTAGGACTCTTGTCCCATATCCGCTTATCTCGGATTCCGGTATCCTCTCAGGTAATCTCGGCCTAGTCAAGATAACCTCGGCATCATGACCAGGACACGTGGCACCTCGGTTGCCACGTCGGCGTCACCTTGGCCATGTGTTGGTGCTTAGAAAATATATCCCCACAGAAACAGAGAGGCGAGAGAAGAAAGATGAAGGAAGAGAGAAGAGGGAGGAAGGAAGAAGAAAGAGAAAAAAAGAGAGGGGAGAGAGAGAAAGAGAGAGAGCCGAAACTCCCTCCACCCACCGGCGCCGCCATCACTGTCGTAAACCCATTGTGACCCTCATCTGTGTGATCTGTGTATCCACACATAGATCTGTGTATAGATCTCTCTCTCTCTCTCTCTCTCTCTCTGTGAGAATCCATTGATGAAGATAACCCACCTCATTTCTCTTCTTTCTAGACAACTGGATGTGTTGTTTGGTCGGTCGAATGGTTTTATGGTTGACCGGCCTTTTGTTTTGGTTGGCCGAATGGTTTTATGGCCGGCCAGCTAGTTTTATGAGACAAAACAAAAAATAACACAGAGAGAGAGATAACTCATCTTCCTTTTTGTTCAATTCAATCCCCCAAAATTGTAATTTTCATAAATCATGGGTTCTATAGTTCATGATGAGTTTATAGTTCATTAAGTGTGAGAAACCTTTTGAATCCATAGCACCTTCTTTTCTTTCTTTTCTTTTCTTTGCTTTTTCTTTTATTCTAGTTGAACTTTAATAGGCATATGTACCTAGAGATACATTTGAACTTAAATGTCCAACTACACATGAGGAAAAGAAACCAAGTTGTCTGTTTAATACCATGCTTTGTTTTCCTTCATTACATCGGATGAAAGGAGTTTTTAACTGTCAGACGAGTCAGATGAGAGAAGTATCTCGCTAACCACCAAGTCAGAGGAGAATGAGCAGAATATGAGAACTTTTCGGTATGGAGTCGGATGAGGTAGTCGAATGGAGTTGGATGTCCGTGGGAGTTGGATGAGGAAGGGATGAGAGCGATAGGGTTTTAGGTGGAGAGGAGAGAGAACGAGCTTAAACTTTGGGTGTAGAGAGATAGAGAAGTAGGGTCTGAGAGACAGAGATAGAGAAGTAGTGGCGCGTGAGTCCAAACTTTCGAGTCATTTCGAGCCACCCCTTTCGAACTACAAAACATTTTTCTTTTTGGAAAGCCACCAATGTGAAGTTTGAAGGCTGTACATGGTTTGCCCAATCTATTTAAAAGATTGTAGAGTTGTGTAATTAAAGTGTGATACTTATTTATTATGCTTTTAATTTTTGAAATTTATACTAAGATTAATGATAATTTATAATATATTTCTGATTTAAAAGAATAATTGAGTCATTAAAGATTATTATTATCAATTATTTTTGGTCAATTTATTATTAATTATAGGAAAAAAATTTCTATTGTTAAAAGAAGAATCAAAGATGAACGAATTTTTATAAAACTTTTCCAAAAACATCCATAACCTTTAATTTTGGCTTGATCATTACGATCAGAGTACTGGGGCCGTCTTCGAAAACCAGCCCATGGTTTTGACACTGAAAGATTCAGGTCCCGCTTGTTTTGGTTGGAGATGGCCCCGTTTGGGGACTTATTTTTTTAGCCAATTAATAAAAAAATTATTAAATTAGTCAAAAAGTCAATCATTTATATCAAAAAATCAAAAATTCTCTTTTCTCTCTATTTTTTGTACATCTTTTCGTAATTAGTCAAAAAGTCATCCCAAACATACACGTTTTTTTTACCTACCTTTTTAGCCAAATAGCTAAAAAATTACTAAATTAGCCTGTTCCCAAACGAGGCAAGACTCGATCGTTTAGTTCGGTTCGTGGATTTATTTTTAGGTCTCAATTTAATAATTTAAATTATTCATATTTTAGAATTCGTCAAGTATATTATCTTTATAAAAAATTAAGTCTATTAGATAACGAAAATTACGTGATCAAATTAATTTTGTACAAAAAAAATGGATAATAAAAAAATAAATGATCGATAGAAATTTGATCCGATCAACATAATTTTTTATAAAAATATAATACTTAACGAGTTTTACACATAAAACAATTTAAATTACCCGTGATGAAATCGTACGGCCCCAACACACTCCAGTCCTATCACGGACCCAAGAAAAGCCAGGCTCGGAAGGTGCTATCCAATTAACAAATGGTCAACCCAGCTTTGCAATCAGGCTCGAAAGGTGCTACCCTATTAATAAACGGAAATGCGTGAGAGCTCGAATATGAATAGCTCGAAAATATTCTCTTACCGGTAAGAGAATATTTTTTAGGCTATGAAAATATTCTCTTACCGATAAGAAAATATTTTTGAACCATTCGAGCCGTGATATTCGAGCTACATAGCAGTTCCGATTAATAAATGATCAATCCAATTAATAAATTTGCAATCAGGCTCGAAAGGTGCTATACAATTAATAAATGATCAACCCAGCTTTGCAATCAGTATTAATCATCAACCCAGCCTTGCCTTCATCCATCAACCCAGTTCAGCTCAAATTTTTTTTTTTGTCAAACAAACGTGATAGGGATATTGTGAATCCAACCTCACCACTAATCCTAAGCCAAAGCCCCAACTCGGAAAACAAACAGGGCCTCACTGGCTATTGGGTGAGTTCAGCCGTAATAACCACCACCACCACCACCATGTCTTACATACCTCCACACAAGCGCCACTCGAAGGATGAAGACAAGCCACCCCCAACACCAGAGTCTCTCACTCCTCAATTTCACAATAATCTCAATGTTAGGTCATCTGGATCTTCTCCCAAAGATAGGAAGGCCAAACATTCTTTCAAGGCTGACAAAGTTAAATATGCAGATGGTGCAATATCTAGATGGATTCCTGTTGGCTTCCCCTCAGACTTGCCCATTCCATTGAAATCCTTTGAGCAGAAATTGCCTCTCTCTTTGGTGCTGGACACTCATCTAAGCAAAGGTGTGTTTGTTTGGATAAATTCTCTCTAGATTAAAAATTTACTTTAATTTGTTTGAATTGAAAGTTTAGGACAAATTACCCCCCTAATCTTGTACTTTTAATTTGATCGTTCGGCGCTCTATTTGCATTAATTTTTTTTTAATTTTACCCATCGTATCAATTTAATTCAATTCATTCTTTTAAACGTTGGACTGAAATTAAGGGGTGATTTCAGATAATCTAAATAAGTATCCGTTCTTATATTTTGTGAAATATGAGTTGGGTATGAGTTAGATTTGAAGTGATATAGTAGAAAGGTGATGTAACTTAATAAAATGATGTGACTTAAATAATAGAGTGACTTTTTAACTTTTTTAAAATACTTCAAACAAGGCCTAATAGTAAAATAAATAGTCTCTGATATGAAATCACTAGGGTGGTATTGATATTTTTTTTTTTTTTTTAGTTGATTTTTTTTGTATTGAGAATTTTTTAGCTTCGTTTAGTTTGATTTTTTTAACTTTTATGAAAAAAAAATTGTAATAATTATAATTTAATGTGATATTTTATCTTATTAATTTATATAACTAATTTTATCTTTTTGTATTTTTTAGTCAGAAAGCTAAAACTTAAACGAAACTTAAGTTTTTGTTTGGCTTTAGCTTTTTTTAGCTATTTTTTTACGTTGAGATTTTTTAATTTTGTTTGATTTGATTTTTTTAAATTTTTATAAGAGAAAAATATAACAATTAGGATGTGAATATAATGTTTTATTTTATTAAATTAAATAATCGATTTTATCCTTTTTTTTTTTTAATAAAAAATTTAAAATCAAAACTTAACTAACATTAATTCAGTCTCTTTGACAGTTGACTTGACGTCCACTTTGAAAAGTGTAAGAGAACAGTTGATTTGACGTTCACTTTGAAAGAGTGTCGCTATTTGCATCACCTTCGATTTTTTTTAATAAAAATTTTAGGGGAGGCTAAGTTTGGCATCTATTAAATAATACAAAAAGTTAAAAAGTCGCTCTCCTATTTAAGTCACATCATCTTATTTAAATCACATCACCTCTCTAATACATCACATCAAACTCAACCCAAACCCAACCCATATAAGTAAATAAGTCAAAAAGTACACTTTTTTAGAACATTCCAAACCAACCCTAAATTACATTTACCTCTATGATGTTTCTGACAATTATAAGAACCTCTCTTATAGTTTAAATAATTACAGTAATTCTCCTATTTTACATGACAATATCAAGATTTCCTTTCTGTCAAATTGTTCCAAATGGTGTTACTTTTTTTTTTTATAATAAATTACCTTATTGTCCTTCCTTTTAAAATATTAAAAAATGTTTTTGGATTGGAGGGCAGGTTTGGAAGAAATAAACAGAGTTTGGAACAGTATTTTTAGATTTATTTTTTTTAAATATTAAAAAATGTTTTAAAAAAATTATAATTTTTTAATTTTAAATATATAATTTTTATTTAAATATTTTATTTTATTCTGTAAATATTTTAATTTTTTTAATTTTAATATTTTAAACTCAAAACACAACTTCACACTCAAATTGTAACCAAACAGATAATTCAAAACTCAATTCAAAAAATATTTTCAAACGTTATAACTAAACACGTAACTTGACACTCCACCTTACTTTCAAAACTTTACACTCAAATCGTAATCAAACGCATAACAAAAAAATTAAAATATTTAAAATTATATTTATAAAATAAAATAAAATATATAAAATAAAAACTATATATTTAAAATAAAAACTATATATTTAAAATAAAAAAATAAAATTTTTAATTTTTTTTATTATTTAAAAAATATATTTAACATAAGTTTGTATTTTTTTAAGTTTGTGTTTGGTTATGAGTTTTGAAAATAATTTTTGAATTGAGTTTTGAATTGTGTATTTGGTTAGGACTCTATGAGTTTTGAAAAGATTTTTGAAAATTTCTAATTGGAATTGTGATGTTAAAAGAGAGCCAAACATGTTTCTAAAAAAAATCTTTTTCGGAACATGTTTTTACTGAAAACTTAATTCAAAAATTATTTTCAAAACTCATAACCAAACACAAACTTAAAACTCTATTCAAAATTCTTTTCAAAACTCAAAACCAAACTTTTCCAAAAACTCTATTTTAAAAGAAATTTTTTTTCAAAAAAAGTTTATTTTATTTTTTAAAATTATTTTTAGAATCATGATTTGAGTGTGGAGTCGTATCTTGAGTTATGAGTTTTGAAAAGAAAAAAATTTGTTTGGTTATAAATTTTGAAATTTTTTTTTTAAGTTAAATATTTTATGTTTTAAATATTTATTTATTTATTTTAATGTGCATTATATTTCATAAATCTACATGTTGTATTTTTTTTAATATTTATATTTTTTACATATTAAAATTTTAATTTTTTTATTTTAAATATATAGTTTTTATTTTAAATATTTTATTTTATTTTATAAATATATTTTTAAATATTTTAATTTTTTTGTTATGCGTTTGGTTACGATTTGAGTGTAGAATTTTGAAAGTAGTGTGGAGTGTCGAGTTATGTGTTTGGTTATGAGATTTGAAAATAATTTTTAAATTGAGTTTTGAGTTATGTGTTTGGTTATGATTTGAGTGTGAAGTTGTGTTTTGAGTTAAAAATATTAAAATTTAAAAAATTAAAATATTTACAAAATAAAATAAAATATTTAAATAAAAATTATATATTTAAAATAAAAAATAAAATTTTAAAAACATTTTTTAATATTTTTAAAAAATAAATCCAAAAACACTGTTCCAAACACTGTTTTTTCCTTCCAAACCCGTTTTCCAATCCAAAAACATTTTTTTTAATATTTTAAAAGAAAGGACAATAAGGTAATTTACTATAGAAAAAGTAACACCGTTTGGAACAATTTGACAGAGAGGGGAAATCTTGACGTTGTCAGGTAAAACAGGGGAAGTTACTGTAATTATTCAAATCACATGGAAGGTCCTTGTATTTGTCAGAAACCTCAGGGGAGGTAAATATAATTTACCCTAATTTTTATTTCTCTATAGCCCATACCCATTCTTCTTCTTCCTCTCTCTCTCTCTCTCTTTCTCTATCGTGCGCACGGTTGAGGGTGGCAAAGAGGACTTGCAAGGTTAAGAGAGGATGGGGGGAGGTATGGTGGTGGCGGAGATGGATTGTTTTTAAAGGAAATATGTTTTTATTAACCAAATGAGTTTATTTATAATTGGGGGTGTTTGGGAAGGAGGTTTTTTGGTTTTTTTTGGTTTTTTTTCACTAAAAGACAAATTGGTTACAAAATCCAAAAAAATAAATTCAAACAAAATATCACATCAAACCTCATAATCATTTAATTTTTTCTCTTGCAAACATCACATCCAACTATAAAAAAACCCAACTATCTTCCCAAACACAAATTTTTTTTTCTCCAATAATATCTTACAACTAAAAAAACTATAAAAAAATCCACTTCCCAAACACTCACATTGTTTTTAAAAAAAATAAAAAACACACAAATTTAATCTGTGCATATATTTGTATTTTCTTTAAAACACAAATTCAATCCGTGCATAGGTGCAAATCAAATTATGTTTTTTATTTCCTTTTAAAAAAAAAAGGTTATAAACTCGTTTGGTTAATAAATTAAATTAAAAGTCATTATTTTCATATGATTTTTTTTGGAATGAAGATTGTTTTTGAGAATTTCAAAAATATATGATTTTTGTGTGTTTGTTTCATCAAATTAATTTTCATATTTAAAAAAATAATTTGAAAACATAACTAAACATAGTAATTACTTTTTATTTATTTTAAATTTTTATTAAATATATTTAATATTTGTCTCATTTTAAAAGTGTATTTTCAATGATATTAATTTTATAAAATTAAAATTTTATATTAAAAATTATATATATATATATTATGAAAATAAAATGAAAAAGACTAAAATGATTTTTTTAATTTTTTATTAGAAATGAGAGAGAGAGAGAGAGAGAGAGAGAGAGAGAGAGAGAGAGAGAGAGAGAGTGGTGGGACGTGTGCGTGTCAGTGAGAGAGGAGAGAGAGAGAGAGTGTCAGAGAAACAGGGGATGAAATCTAGTGTGAGTGTGTTTTGAATTTTTTTTTTTTGTTTAAAGAAACAAATCTGAACCATTCATTTCTTTGCGGGTGACGTGGCTCCATCTGGGCCGTCCCCTGCAGGAGCCACTGGAGAGAGAGGCTGGAGAGGATCTCGACTCGGCTAG
Source organism: Camellia granthamiana (assembly GCA_036172215.1). Lineage (NCBI taxonomy): Eukaryota > Viridiplantae > Streptophyta > Magnoliopsida > Ericales > Theaceae > Camellia > Camellia granthamiana. The sequence continues at coordinate 60,316,538 of CM069911.1, read as the reverse complement.
GAATGGGAGATAAAATGAGAAGGTTATGTTAGTGTAAAATTGTAATGAATAAAAAAGGAAAGGGGTGGGGTGGGGTGGGGTCCAAGGAAGAAATGTGGAGTTGTTAGCAAGCACTCACTTTGAAATAGTTAATTCCCTTTTGAATGGACCATTTTACTCTTGAATTCTCTCAAATTTTTTTTTATGGATGTTATGTAATCGGACTAAATTCACACGGTGTGAAAACTAAATTAAAAGACAAAATTAATTCCATTGTTACTACTCGGACTAAATTGACACAAGAGACGAAATACAATGACTGTAGTATACTTTATCCATTTTATTTTTTTTAGAGAACAAAGGTGGTGTTCTCAAAAGGCCATGGGAATCTATAGCTGAAGATGTACTGGAAGACCTTCTCTCTTCTTTCCAAAATCTGAGGAAAGTAATGGAGTGCCAAGAAGTAAATTTAAAGCCAACTCTGGTTGCTAGGTTTGGCAAAATTCTTTTTCATGGGTTAGTAATCCTACTTTCATGGATTGATCAGCTGTTGTTTCATTTGGTTTTCATTGTGAATCATTTCATCTCAATGTCCTTATTCTCGTCTTTTTTTTTTTTGTTTTGAATTAGTCCTTATTCTCGTCTTGGTCCTTCATAAACTATGAAATTTATGACTACAACTACTAGCTTTACATGAGCTGTTTTATATGATGTGAACTGGGGATATAGAATCAAAATATGCTACTCAGATATCACTCATACTTTTTATATTTGCATGAGAATTACTCATTATCCGTTCTACTTCTACTTTTTTCTTCCCCTCATTTTAAATCAGTCCTATATTTTAAATATTCAGACTTAATACTTTCCCAATCTTTTGAACTTAAGAATGCTAAAATCATTCCGTTGCAAACATAATTATGAGATGGTTCCTTCTTAGCATCCATTTTACACTTAATTGCAAAATATAAGGGCTTCCATTAGTTACATTTACATAGATTTTCAATTTTTTGATTTGAGTTGCACAATAAAGCCAAAGTAATTGATGCAGTCAATAAAAATTTGTACATTTTAAAATCTATTTATATGTCTGGATTGAGGTATAAAACAATAAACGTTGACTAGCAGCTTTTCTGGAGGCACATAACAGGCTCTTTTCTTAGAGCTTCTTAAGATCTTACATTCACTTTTGGCAGGCGACCTAGTTTTTGCTTCTATGTTGCCACATAGCAAGTTAGCAACTATTCATAATTACTGTTATCATGGAAAGCATATACTATTAAAATATGCTTAAATTTTGTTGGAATATCCATTGGAAAGAAGAGAAATAGTCTAATATTAAACTTCTATATACTTTGGGTTTTGTTTAGGCCCATTTCCAGTATGTTGTGCTTGAACCAATCTCTAACTTCACTGTTCCATGTGTCCTAAATGTCTAGGTTGACTGATTGAAGAAATTAATCTTAGTTAATATGTCAATATAGTAAATTTTTGTTCCACAACTTCCAACATACATTGAGCATGTTCAACTTACCCGTTGTGCCTTAAAAGAAGTCACACAGCATATTTCATAGATCTTTGGGGTCTGGGGGGGTGAAGTCAGGTTTTTTGTCCAGTGGGGGAAAAATCTTACATAGAACCATACACAATTTTTTCCTTTTTGAGAATAGAAAGAAATAAATATTTTTCAGTGCTAAAATTTTTCATAATTTAATATATATATTGTGTTGCTCAAGTATTAAAGTATTTATCAAAAAAAAAAAAAAGTTTTTCGTAATTTAAACCCTAAATATATGTATATTAATGTTTTGAATGCCAAAGTATGGAATTCTTTCATATATGTCCTAATCAATTCTTTCATTGAAAAGAAAAAAGGGTTACAAGATTAATAATAATTTTTTTTAAAGTAAATTACAATTTACTCCCTGAAATTTGATTTGTGCTGCTAAATCCTTTGGGGTGAATTCCAAACTATAAAATTGACTTTTTCTGTCTACATTATTAGCTTATGCGTAATAGTATAGTACATTTTTTTTTTTTTCAAATTTAAAAGTAAACTATTCAAATTTTAAGGACATTTATGCCCTTAACCATTTTCCCCTTTTTGCCTGCCCCAAAGTTTGATTTGCAAACCACTGCTGCGAGTAGGGAGGGAGGGAGGGAGGGACAGGGGTGCTGGAAGCGGGAAGCGGAATTGACTGGGGTGGGGGAGAAGGAACGACAGGATGTTGTAGGGGAGGGGAGTTGCCATTGGGTTAGTGGAGAAGGAAGGGGACAGCAATGAGGTTGGGAAGGGGAGAGGGAGTTGCAACACAATTGGGGGAGGGGAGATGGAGCTGAGGAGGTGGAAGGAGGCAGCGACTGGGATGGGAGGAGGAGAGGGGTTTTGGTGACAAAGGTGGGGGAGAGGGTTGCGGATGGGGGTGGAGGAGGAGGGAGGGGACGACAGGAGGTGCTTGTTGGTGGTGGTTTCGGGTAGTGAGTGGGAGAGAGGGGGCTGTGATGGGGATGCGATAGGGGAGAAGAGAGGAGCGACGGGTTGCTTGGTTGCAGTCATTGTGGAGAAATAGAGGCGCTTGCAATGAATGGTCGTTTTGGGTGGTGGTGATGGAGGGTGATGGTGTTTTTTGGTGGTTGATGGTGGGATAAGAGAGGAGAAAGAAGCATAAGAGGAGAGAAATAAGAGAGTTATTTTGTCTTTTTCAATTATTCCGTTACAGCCATCTATATTTTAATTTTGGTATTCACCCCTAGGGGATTTATTGTCACAAGTCTAACTTCATGGAGCACCTTGTTTTTTAGCCTAATCCTAGTGGTAAAGTGCAACATACCCTTTATTTGGAACTAGTTAGAAGCCACATAAGAAGAACATTGATATGGTCATCTATCTAAGGGGAGTGCTATAGGATGATTGGGGTGTGATACCTGGATTTCTGATTAGCACTCTACTACTGAGCTAACTGCCCTACTTGACTAGCAAGATTTTAATAACATGTAAACAAATTTCTTCATACTCACCAACAAATTCACATCAAAACTCAAAACTATCTACTCAACTCATCTATAAATGAATTTTCTCTAAAAATCCAAACTAATCTTTCAATGGAAATACTAATGGCTACAATATTTATTTTTGCAAATCTATCTTGTTCTAATGATTGTCCGCCCTTTTTTGAGATGCAGGAGCCCTTCAGTTAGTCTAGAAACTGTAAAAGGGACTTCAGTTAGTGAAACCACTTTGAGACAATTGAAGAGATCATTCTATACAAATGTTCCTCCTACATATATGAAGTACACTACAAATGAAGTCGTGCCAAAGATTGGACTCAATTTTGAAGAGGAAAAGGAGTCATACCAAGTAAAGGTATACCTTTTGCTAAACCTCTTTGTGATTAGATTAATGCTTCTCACACATTTTTTGTATAATAATAATAACAATAATCACTATTTATCTTCTGAACTATGTTGTATAGCTGTCTGATAGCATGTGGCCAGATTCAACTATCTTTTGCAAATGTAGAATATTGGAAGATTGTAAAAAGCTCGAACTTTACAAGGCAAGTTTTCTTCCATTCAGTAACTAAAATTCTGTTCATTTTTGTCTCTTTCTGTACCCATGTTGTTGTAATTGAAATCTAATAACTGGTACTGGAGTACATCAAATTTGTAAAGATAATAAAAAAATCAGGAAATCTAATAATGGTTCATCATTGGGGAGTTGTTAGTATTTACATTTATTATTTCCTCTTGTTTCACTTGCTTTGCTTGATCTTTTGTACAGTTTTTAACCTATGGAGGCTTGCATTGATGTATTCACTTTTTTCTTGTAGATTGAATTAAACCAAGTGCGCCACCTGGTTTTAGACATATCCTGTCTTGATAGGGATCTAGACCTGAGGCTGATGCTATGCACCAAGAGAATTGTAACTGATTTAACAGTGAGCATCTTTGCTGAGCTTTGACTGTAATTATAAATTACTTCATTCATTTCTAGTCAACTGGAGCATTTGATTAGTACGAATCAGCATTAATGTTGCAACTTGCATTCCGGTTGCTTACCCTTTCTTTTTTCTGGTGCTGTTGCGGATGAAAGTCAGATATCAAATCTGTTGTATTTTAACTATTAGCAAATATCACCTTACCCCCCAAAAAACACTGTTTTCTCCTCCCCCACTTTTCAAATGCTTGACTGTTTAGTGAGGAAGTTCTCCATTCCAAGCTGGAGAAGCTACTCCAGCACAAAGAAAACATGGCATTGAGAACCTTTGTTTCATTTGCTGCATTGTGAAACATCTTAGGGCTTGAATTACATTGTAGAACAACGGGTTTTACATGTACTTTTCTTTATGCCCTCAAATTGTGCATAAAATTTTCCCTCCTGAAGTTCTAGAAGAAAAAAAGTGAGGGTAAATTACAATGACCTCCCCCAAGGTTTGAAGAAAATACATCAAGTTCCACAGTTTTGACATAATTGGGTTCCGTTAAGGTTTTAATTCACATAATACTTAGCCCCCTTTTCAACAATAATTTGTTAGTCACATGAATAAAAAATGATGTTATCATATCTTTTACACTTAAATGTAAAATTTTCCTTTGTTTATCCTTGTGTTTCACATCATCTTCATTAGTTTTGGTCTCTCTAGCCTTACTAAAAGGGAGGGTGGTGTGTAATTATGTCAAAATTGTAGGGTTTATTGTATTTTTTCCAAACCTTAGAGGTGGTCAGTGTAATTTACCAAAAAAACGAAGATTCTTTCATGTTGAAGGTAACAGTAACAGTGATAGGAATCGTTATATATTTTACGTGGAAAAACAAATATTGTTGTAGCTTCCATCATAAAGACTTAAAATTAGTTAAGCATTTCCTGAAGTTTCTCTTTTTTGAGAGCTCTCCTTACTGACAATGAAATTTTGTGATCTTGCTATCATTTTTGCTGTTCCAGGATGATGAGAAGTGCAACATCAGTAGCCTGATCAATTCTGCAGTTCTAGATACAGATGTGAAGGGTGGGTTAAGGTGGCCTCTTGGAAAGGAATCTTCTGCAGATCGGTACACTGTTGTTGGGATTTGGCACACAAATGCTAAAACATTTAGAAGTTCATCAATGAGACTTAAGGTTCGGCATGCAGATCGATTTGATTTCCGGACCTCTGCTGGAGAAGTTACAGAAGAGGTCAGTCTGAAGATGATTGGAATTTTATCACAATTACGGGTATGTATTTTTTTTTAAAGGGTATGATATATTCCATCTGATCTATTGCATTTTCTTGATAAATTATGACCTACTTGACACCTTTGCACTCGGTAATTAGTGAATTATGTAAAATAAGAACTTGATGGTTATTTTGTCTTAGGGTTAATTTTCACTTTTATCCCTTAAATTATTTCCATTTTTCTATTTCATCCCTAAACAACCAATTTCATCTATTTAGTCCCTAGAGTTTCTTATTTCAATTTATATGGTCCAATTGGTGACAGCTTTCCAAATCAATAATTGTTAAACCCTAATTTGATAGATAAAAAAAATCATTTTAAAATTTGAACAACTTAAATCATACAACCATACACTCATTTTTTTTACTCATTATTTGAAATGAGGAGTGGAGAAGAAATTGGGTGTTTGGTTGTAGGTTGTCTAATATAGTGTATGGAAGAAGATTTGTGTTTACTTGTACGATATAGGTTGTTCAAATTGTAAATTACTTTTTTGCCCATTAAATTAGATTTCCACTATTACTGATTTGGACGGGGTGTTTCCAATTGGACCATATAAATTGAAATCAGAAACTCTAGGGACTAAATAGAAGAAATTGATAGTTTAGGGATGAAATAGAAAAATGGAAATAATTTAATGGATAAAAGTGAAAATTAACCCTAAGACAAAATAACCATCAAGTTCTTATTTAGGGGATTAAAGTGAATTTGTCTTGTGATTGTTGTTTCTTAATTGGTAAGAATGTTCATGTGTTTATGAAATCCAGTTCTTCCAATTTGCAGGAGCAGAGTGGTCAAATTGACACGGTCACTGAAATGCTCAAAGACAACATAAAATTGATTTGGGACTGCTTCTTGTGCTTTGATTGTTAGTAAAACAGATCCCTCTTTGTGAGTGTGGGTCTTGAGCAGGTGCACTTGCAGTTCTTCCTTTACATTTTATCATGCATATATGTGCTGTAGTGTCATGCTTTAGTAAATGTAAAGTAATAATAAGCAATGACTTTGAAACAGAGGTTGATGGTGATGATTCACTGCTCCACAATGCAAAACACCTTAACCTCAGTGGACAATATTTTTGTGTACACCTTAACCACATTGACTATTCGGAACCCAAATCCTAAATTAGTGTGCATTACCCAGAGGAAGAAATTGTTTTTATCAAATTCAAAACTGGGCAAAATTCACTTTACCTTCAGCGGTTTTGGCCTATGAAATTCAAATATATGCAACAAGCCCTCTCATAATTTTGGAGTAAAATGCAAACACTGAATCTGTTATGATGCAGGACAGATTCGAAATAAGCCTAGGTATGAGCAAAAACACAAATAACAGGGCTGTTTTTGGGGCTGTGAACAGCAGATATGAACAGTAGATGTGAACAGTGATTTGTAGGAAGTAGAGGAAGGGTTAAAGAAGGATAGATCTAGATATCACACCTAGAAAACCCAAGGCATCACACCAAGGGGCTCTTTAGCATCACACTAAAGAAAGATTGCATCGCACAATCATAGAAGCATAAGCTTAATTTTCATTCATTCAATTCATAATTTGCCACTAGACTTACAATATAATTTATACTCACTTCATCTTGACTCTAAAACTTTCCAAATTAAATGACATGACTAACTTAGACTTCCTAGGACTCTTTAATGCATTAATCATGTGAAAGACACTAGAAGACTCTTTGACCAACTAAATAACCCAAAGACCTGGACTAGAAATTTAAAGACATTTGATTTGAGAAACTCAAAAGACACTTTTAAATAAATCCCAAGTCTAGTTAATCTCCCAAGTAGGCCCCACATTATCTAGCATATGCCAGATTAAGGCTTGGGCCTTAGAACCGTTGGATCCACGCCTTTTATAGACTTTAATTGGCTGCTGCCATTTTCCATCAGTTAATGCCAGTGTTAAAAGGACAATAATACCCTCATTTAAATATTTAAACTATAGCAGCCTATTTGCAATTCAACACTTGGTCGAAGTCTCTAGAACAAAGAGAGGAAATTTGGTCGATATCCCTTATATTATGTTATGAAATGATCCAAGATTTGAAAGCATGAAATAGGAAGATACTTTTTTGTGTATAACATCTTATACATGTATATCCTGGTTCTATTTTCAATTGAACTCCTTTAGAACTGTATATATGTCATATTCTTCAATTGATAATGTTTTATCAGTATATGCTTCAAATTATAAAGATGTCATCCATGATTTTCATGCCAACTACTAGGGATGTTAAGCATTCTCGTAATACATGGATTGAGATCTCTTTGCTCACTTAATTGTGATTCTGACATAGCTAGAGTCGACCCAGATATGTTTAGTATTGTTTGGTTGGACATTATCATTAGACTTGCAAATTGATATATGGTCCAAATGCAAATTAAGCTTCTAAGCTTTTTGTTTAGCTATGATTATATGAAATGTGATGACTTTCAATGGCTTTGATATATCACTATTAACTGGGCATTCTCTCAACCATCTGCGCTATATGTATGTAGGTGATGAAGGTGCTTGACGGCTATGTGCATCAAGCTATGTATGCTCTAGTCCTTGCCAAGAAAGAGTTTTGATGTTTGATGCCAGTCTATATATTTGGTTTGAGTGTTCAAGTTGTACTTTTGAAGTTTGAAGTTTGTACTCCTTTTGTAAGACGAGCCTGGGTTGGTTATGTACTAAAATGTATTGAAGTTTTATTTCATTAATTTGTACACTTGTTTTGAATGGAAGTATGTGAGTGGAACAAGTTGAATGAATAATATTCTTCTGCTTTTCAAACAGGTTATACCCTAAACAGAAGTACTACGGTAGTCCATTGGTCAGCCAGTGTTTTCCCAAATTGTTTGGATTAAGTAGAGGCAAGATCATTACTAGATGGTTTCTAAACATTGAAATCTCACATAATAGTCTTACGATCAGTGAGAAATTCAAGACAGGTAAAAACTTTTTATGCTTTTTGAATCTGGCATTTATTATTGTATCTAGGGTATTTTACATTTGCATCAATAGACAGAAAAATCAAAATTCTCACAAAACACTAACAGACCTAGCTTTGTGGTTGTGTTCTATGTCCTTAAAAAGGTCAAGACTTCTTTAGAGGAAATTGACAGGGAGAAACAAACTGAAATTGGAATTGGAACACCGAAATATTTACTGATTACAAGAACAATAAAATATTAGTTAATTGATTACAAGAACTAGAAAACGATTACAGAACTACTGAATTAAAACTACTCTTAAAGAATAAATACTCTTAATTGAACTAGTCTAGAATAGTTGATGTGTTTGGTTGTTGATGTTTTTTACTTGCATCTTCCTTGCCTATTTATAGGCTTAATCGATGGTCTATTCTGTTGGAGTATTTACCAAAATAAATAAACAAATAATTATAGAGTTGAAATAAATGTGAGCAATAAATGTGAGCAAGAATCATGACTATGAGAAGATACCAGATTTACGTGGTTTGGTGAGTCTGCCTACATCTATGGGTACCACCCCTCGTCGACTATATTAAATATGTATTACAGATCACATCTCCAAATATATGAATATATAATAAATTGGACTGAGGCACGATAATCTCACTCTCTTTATGGAGATTCAAGCCCTTCTCGGTTGGTAAAACTACCACTCCCTGATGCAGCAGAATATCACATATTAGCCTGTTTCTCCTAGGGTATAACAACTCGACTTTTAGTCTTGTTGACTCTACAAACCCTGCACAAGTAGGTGAGTCCAAAACTCCACCACAAAAACACCTTTACAGATTGCTTAATTATTTCTGTATAAACACAATATAAAAAAATTTAAATATATATAGATACACTTATAATTCTCCACACAAAATATGGATGCACAAGTTCTAATTTATATACATCCACAAACAAATGATGAGTCCTCATACTTAATACAATAATAACTCAAGTAACTCATAACCTTTCACATGAACTATAATTATAACTCACCATAATGCATGCATAATTAGTTGAGAGTGACAAACTCACACTCAAGTGCTTTCAATTCACCATATTACATTATTATGTAATTATTAACTACATTTTATGACATGATATATGTACACACATCAATGCCACTCAAACCCTTTCAATTCACCATATTACATTATTATGTAATTATTAACTACACTTTATGACATGATATATGTATACACATGAATGCACCAAAATATGTATATATTTTTTAATGTTAAAACAACATAAGTGCATGTATGCGCCAATAATCCCCCACTAATTTTAATATTAAACATAGACACAAAAATTATCAGGCAAAAAGGATATTATGCATTATGAAAGTGTGCTCTGCATTGAACCTCTACTAATGAAATAGTGATCTCCACTCCAAAGTCAGTAGTGATCTTAGACTTGAACTATGACTACTTAGAGGAAATAAAATATCACTGCTCACACATAATAATCCAGGTGTTGACATGAGCTTTGATGGCTAACACGTTACGACCTTGTGTTGATCCCAGTCTTTCATGAGTGTATTTAAGAAATAAGCCCAGATCTCGTAGAAAGCGGCTCCACTTTCACACTCACATAGGTGAAATTTGTCAAAGGTGCTCCTGTAATTCTGACACCCCACTTATAAAGAGCTACAGTTTCATCAAGAGTTTAAAAATTCAACCCTCTAAACATTACAGGATAAATATGCTTACATCATAGGGATAGGAAAAAAAAAAAATTTATTTAGTACATTTGTTACGACCACTATATGATTCGTTCTTCTAATTGAACCTGGTCACAAGATCTTTACTTCTTAGGTTGGGTATCCTCATTCATGGTTCTTGTATTTGTAAGGGCTTAGTCTAATCTCCCTCGATGTAATATATTCAGACAGTTTTTTAAAACAGTTTTGCAAACTGATCACAAAATTAATATCTTTCAAAAGTAACATATTTAAGCGCACAATCACATAAGTCTAGATCTACCATTATGAAAATGATCACTTTTACCAAAAATTTAGGTGCTTTCACAATTAGTCACAAATATGAAATGGTTTCTCAAAAATCAAATTTCATCAAATTTTTTAACCATTCATCTTCTCATTTGCTACAACTAGCAATAATTAAATATAGCACCATCTCATAAAATACAATTAATGGTAGATAAAAATCACCTTGACAAAATATACCAATACGGTATCACAATTTTAAAATATAGGAAGATACTTCTATAAAAAACAAATGATCATTCTTTATTATTTGATCCAAATAAAAAATTCCGTACCACTTCTAGATATTCCAAAAATCATAATTCAACTTGATTATAATCCTACAAAATACTCAGTTCTCTATAACAAATGTTAGATTAAAAATATAGATTTTGTATAGTAAAACCTATTACAAAAACTGGAATGCCTCCACTAATCTAAAAATCATATAGCCTTTCAAAATTCCGATAGCCCACAAGTCATTAAATTCCATATAATATTCATGAACCAAATAGCCGAATACTTTAACCGAATACTTTAACCGAATAGCCCACAAATTTGAATTTCGAAAGGCACAATTTCGTTATTTGAAAAAACCCACAAGAAATTCATGACTTAAAATTGATTTCCCACAAGGCTACATAATTATAAATCAATGCTAAAAATATTTTTTGGAGAGAAATACTTTTTAAATTTAAAAATAACAATTTAATTTCCCCCACTATTTTCAAATTTAAAAATTGAATTGTTTCTCAACACATCATCTAATCCGAAGTCAGATATGGTCACATTCCATCACAAATATATCTCATACCCACAATTGTATTTGAAGCCAATTTTAATGTAGCAAATGTGCTTAAAAGTATCAATTTCTACATATCACCCTTCTACCAATAAATATTTGAAATTATAGTCTTAAAAGACTCCTTGGTAATGTTAATCTTGAAAACGTACTCACCTTTCCGATATTTGCAAATTCGAGCAATATGCCCACTCTTGCCACAAACAATATATAAAGGAGTTATTGATTCTATAACTCATATCATTCGGGTTGCCCCTACCGTGAGATTTATCACAAAATAATTATCAATTTTTATGGCTTCAATAGAACCAAAAAAAAAAAAAAAAAAACTTTGGGTAAATGATATAAGCATAAAAATAAATTTATACCCGAGTGATGGATACCCCCATGTTGAAAGGATACAAATTGGCCATTAATCTTCCTCCACCATTTGGAAGCATGTGATCACAAATTCTATTTTACTGCATCGGAAAGGCTTGTTGAAATCTCCATTATTTAATCTCATGTGGCTAGTAGTCTATCACCTACTAGGAACCAATTTTTATTTCTCCTTTTTTGTTGGGCTTCTCATCTTTTTGACTACATCTTTGAATCTCCTTCAAATTGTTAGAGTATTTACCAAAATAAATAAATAATTATAGAGTCAAAATAAATATAGGAAAGAATCATGATCATGAGAAGATACCAGATTTACATGATTTGGTGATAACATCCATGGATATAACCCATTGTCCACTATGTTATGTATTACATATCACATCTCCAAATATATGAATATACAATAAATCGGACTGAGACGCGATAATCTCACTTTCTTTAAGGAGATTCAAGCTCTTTTTGGTTGATAAAACTACCACTCCCTAATGCAACAAAATATCACATATTACCCTGTTTCCCCCAGAATACAACAACCCGACTTTTAGTCGTGTTGAGTCCACCAACCCTACACAAGTAGGTGAGTTCAAAGTTCCACCACAAAAATACCTTTACAAATTGCCTAATTATTTTTGTATAAACACAATATAAAAAATTTAAATATATATAGATACACTTATAATTCTCCACACAAAATATGGATGCACAAACTCTAATTTATATACATCCACAAACAAATGCAGAATCCTCATATTTAATACAATAATGACTCAAGTAACTCGTAACATTTCACATGAACTATAATTATAACTCACCATAATGCATGCATAATTAGTTGAGAGTGATAAACTTACACTCAAACCCTTTCAATTTATCATGTTGTAATAATTATTCACCATGTTGTATTATTATGTAATTATTAATTATAGGTTTATGACATAATGTATGTATATATATAAATGCATCACAATATATATATATATAATTTAATATTAATATATGCACTAATATCTTTTTTGAAAATAACAAAGTAGGTCCATTTACTTGGCCACTTCAATAAAAATGAGTGATTCTACTTACACCACTATTTTATCTCTTTACACCCTCCATCTCATTACACCACTAAAAAAAATGTAATTCTCATTGCACCCCTAATATATTACCAAAACTAACCCTAAATTAACTATTTCATCTCTTTACACCACTAATTTTTGGAGGGAAAAGAGAGAAGCAGTAGAGGAAAAGAGAAAGCAGTGAAGACGAGGGGTTTGGTGGAGCCCACAGTGAAGTGTCTATTCGGTTATACAGTACTAGACAATTTACATTCTTCCGATGTTATGTTGCCGAGAAAAATAGGTTTGTCTAGCGTGTTGTTGCTATACATTTATAGAGCCATTTTATTCCAAACAATAATTTGGACTTGTTCGGTAATACAATGTTAACGAATTTGAATTCATCCAGTGCCATGTTACTAGACAAACTTTTTTTTTTTCCTAGCAATATGTTGTCGTTCGATTGGATGATAACAAGAAATTAATTCTGGTTAGTTGTGAAGTGCCTGTTCGGTGATATATTGCTATACAAATTGGATTACTCTAGTGTCATGTTGCCAAACTATAATAGATTTGTCCAGGCACTTGTCGCTGTACATTGAAAGATTGACTTTTTCCTTCAAACATCCATAACAAACATCCATAAATCAACACACATCCATAAAATCAAACATAAAAAGTATCCATAAAATTATTCATTAAAAATCAGTGTACGAATATTTATAAAAGCATTCATAAAATCTGTCATTGTTTGCATCTTTTAATAAAATATGTTATCACAATTCGTCTATATCGATAGTTTCAGTAGTTACTAAATCAGGGCTAACAAGAGTACGAAATTGATGAATACGGATAGTATATGCTTTCTCCTATCCACTATCACATGGGTGATGAAAACAAATCTAATTATTTGCTATCGGAAGTACTGGATGACCAGGTTGCAAATAAACCTATAACAAAGAAATCAATAGGTAGAATTACAAAATAAGACATGGTAATGATTAAAGTAGGCTCGGTAGTTACCTTATAGCAATTCCGATTTTGACCCGACCCTTGTTGTATTCTGGATATGGGTTTCATGGTTTCGTACTTTGATTATACCTTGCTTCCCTTGTTTTCTCCTAAATTTTAGCTATTGGGTTGTTGTAGTTATGTTTGGAACATGTTGGTTGTTCGGTTTCCCAACTATTGTCGTCCAAAATTTTGCTCTTGTGCTCGAGCGGCACTTCTTGTGCTCGAGCGGGCTTTGCAAACTCTCGGTACTTTTGCAGGTCTGCAAAACTACTAGGAGAGTGTATTCTACGCTCGTGTGGTTTTTTCTGCGCTCGAGTGGGCTCAGCTCGGGTGGCCTTTCTTGCGCTCGAGCGATGGTCTGTTTTCTGCAAAACTACTGGAAGTGTATATTTTGCGCTAGAGCGTCACTTCTTGCGCTTGAGTGGTGTCGTCCTTTTTCATTGTGTCTTGGCTCTCGAGCGTCACTTTTTGTGCTCAAGCGGAACAACTTATTGTGTCTGACGCTCGAATGTCACTTCTTGTGCTTGAGCGGACTGTACGTATATCAGTTCGCGAAAATTACTTTTTACATCACTTTTTCAGATCTATTTCTTTCCAAACCTTAAAGTTGAGACCCATTCTCTCTAAAACCTACATTCTCTCTACTTTTTCATCTAGATCTGTTAGTTTCTCTACCTTAGTGACTTTGAGAAAATGGTAGAGCATCTCAAGAGCTTTATTTTGATCTGAGTAGATCTTGGTTTCGGCGTTTTCGAAGTTCCTCCTCTTCTTTCTTGGTCTTCTAAGTTTGAGGTATGGATTTTCTACACTCTTAGATGGTTTTTAACTCAGTTATTTGTTGATGTGTAATAAACTTTGGAACTTGAGGTGATTTTGAACAAACCTAGGGTTTTAGTTTAAAATCAATAGAGAGGTTTTTAAATGTATGTGTTAAAAATGGTTATGTGAGTAAATGTGAAGTTGTGTTGTGGTAAATTTGTTGATTTTGATACCCAGGGTGGATTTTGGAATAAAAGGGAGTTTTTCCCTACAATGGTTCAAATTGTTATTTTGTATAAACTAATGAAATTGGTATTGGAAATATGAAATTGGATGAGGGTTTATGTTAATGGTGGAGTTGGATTTACATTATCACCCACCTATGGAATTTTGGATAATTTTATCGGTTGAAGAGATTGTATATCTGTTTAGAAATAGTTGTTTTGAGCTCTCGGGAGGATAGCTATGATTGTCGTAGAAGTTGCATGAGGATTAGGTGAATTGAAACTAATCTCTTATCGGTTGTCATTGAATATGACTGTGTTTTAATACATTATATATGTATGATGTTTGGGAAGAGAAAGGAGATGTACTCCATTGTTTGGAAAGAGAAAATGGATGGACTCCATTGAATTAAGTTGGTCTATGTATCCATGGTGAAAGTCACGAAAATGTTGTGTATACATAGGTGCTGATTCCCGTGGATGAAATTTCCGTAAAATGGCAAATGGAAGTGCTTATGTGATGACTATATCGTTTTGAGAACCTTTGAGTTGTATCCTCAATTTGGTTGTTTGTGATAAATGAAAATTATACATGAAGTGAGATAAAATGAATTGAGATAAAAGGGGATTAAGATTGCATGAATTGTGATATAAAACTTGGCATGGCATGGTTTGCAAATGAGTTGTAAATGATTTTGTCACTGGTATTGTATATGCGCATCATATTTATATCTTTGTTAAGATTTATATATTGTGTTGTTTCTACTGAGTTTTCGCTCACCCTATTTGGAAAAATCATTTTTAGGTGCCAGTGATATGCCTCCACCAAGGACTTAGCTTGGGAGGACTGTAGAGCTTAAGGCTCAATCTTATTATTTTTGTACTTAACTTTTGTACAGCCAAAGGGCTTTAAATGTATTGGACTGAAAGTCTACTTTTGTTGTAACCAAGAGCTATCTTCGAAAGATGTAAGCTTTTAGGGCATTTATTCTTGGTTTTACTTCCAGCTCTATCTCGTACTGTGATATATGCTGTAGATTTAGGGACAAACTCATGAATGTATAATTGCATATGTCACTTTCTTGTATAATTGGATATCATGTAATAGAAGGACTTTATTCTTTGATTCTTACTGTCATTCACATATTGTCTTGGTTGGTTTATTGTATTGTTTTGGGGGTGTGACATACCTGCACGAAATGGTTTCCATATTTACAAATCCTATGCAGATATCTCTTCGATCAAGTGTTGCAATTGGTATTGCTCTAAGTGGTAGAAATGTCAAGCATTGTTATATGGATAAATGATAAAGAATGACTTGGTAGTATGATGTTATCAAATGGCCCATGTTGAGCATAGTCATCCAATCATTAAATCCAGGGCCAGGTTCGAAGTAGGATAAGATAGAAGTAAGGTCACCAAGCCTCTCTTGTAAACCAAATAGTTGCGCGTAGTGCACTACATTCGAATGCAGCTCAGTCAACAAGTTTTGCCTAACTTGTTGCCAATCATTTTCACCTAAACCAATCAATCCAGCTATTGCCCTGAAACCACAATTGCCATATGCTTATACATCTTTTATGTGACGGATATATGGTCTCAACTTCTTCGAAAATTGTTCGTAGTAAGAGATACGATTTGATTTAACCAATATCTCTTCGTTTCAATGTAATCAATATCTCTTTTGATCGCACCATGCTATTTGACATGTTAACTAATAATGATATTTTCTCCTTAGATAATCTACCAACAAATGAGTGCCTTGCAGGCAGATGATTGTGCATTCCGCATAAGACATTCAACATCCACTTATCATTTGTAAGTAATTTTTCCCCCTTAATAGAAATGGACATCCACACTTTTTAGAACCTGTCAACCTCAATCATTCCCCTTTGATCTTCCTGTTGTCTCTATAGTAACCACTTCTTTCACAAACAAGTGTAAGTCTTGGTTTTCTGTCATTACCTTCTGCATCTGATGTTTTTATAACAATGACAAATCCAGTCTTCTTCCCAATGTCAGAAGCCCATTTAATTAATGCTTGACGACTACTAAAAATCTAAACATAATAAAATTATTAATAAAACTCAATACAAATTAAAAATAAGAAAAAATTGTATTCAGAAAAACACTTAACAAACCTCATCTATAATGAATTCATGACTGGAGTCCACTAATAATGCAGTGCTTTGGTTGTTGCAATGAGTATAAATATAATCCTTCCAAGCAAAAAAACAAAAAAATATTAAAAACTGAAACTGAAAATACATGGTAATGAGTAGCCGAACAAATTTAAAAAATTCAACCTTAGGTTACTAGAAATGTATCTTTTATTCGGCAGTTGGTTACTAGACCTATGTTTTTTGTTCGGCAATGTGATGCCGGACTATTTTATTTTGTTCGATTTTGAAATACCGAACAAAAGTCGAAGAACAGTCTAGAAAAACGAAACAAAAATCTACCAAACAAATAAACAAAAACCTCTCAATTTCACTTTTTTGATGGTTTTTCACCGTCGTTTCTTCATCCATTGCTTTCTTTGATAATCAAAACACTATGATTCTCACTTTTTGAAAGGAGATGTGTAAGAGAAAAGAAAAATTGAGAAAGGAAAAAGAAGAGTAGGGATTGAAGACCGAGGGGTGTAAGAAGATAATAAAATATATTTAATCTTAGTATTTTGTCCTTAAAAGTAATTTTACAAATGGATAAAATTGGAAGAAAAAAAAAAAAAAAAACTCATATGAAGGGCGTAAAGAGGTAAAATAGTGGTGTAAGTAGAATCACTCAATAAAAATCATCCCATGTTCCTACTTGAACACTACATGAAAAACATGAACAAATAAAACAATAATAATAAAAATTATAAGAGCAATAATAATAATAATAAAAAATGATAAAGATAGTAGTATGACCATAATAATAATAATCATAATATATTGTGATGACCGGTTTCGTTATACGTCACTTCACTTTTATTTCATGGGTTTGTTGTATCCGGAAGTCTTTTCTCAAATTCTTGTCATTGTTTATTTTGGGTTTGTTTTCCTCTTGTTTCGGAGGGTGCATAGTCGAGTCCGGAGAATCTGAAATTGAGCCGAAAATTTCTGGGCCAGGAACCAGGGCCGCATGTGTGGGGCCTTGGGCCGCACGTGCGGAAAACAGGGGAGAAGGCTGGGTGCTCATTGCAATAAAAGCACTTGAGGCAGCAGGTGCAAGAGAGGGAGGGCCGCACGTGCAGGGATGAAGGCCGCACGTGCAGGGATGAAGGCCGCACGTGCGGAAGGCATGCTCCGCACGTGCGGGCATGGGTGCTGCACGTGCGGTGGTAGGTGAGGCTTAATTTTCAGTTTTTTCTTCTCTTTGGGCTGTTTGTATCTCACTTTTGTTACACTTCTCTCTCTAAAAACTCTTTTCTCTCTCTTCTCTCTATATTTTCTACACCAAAACAAGATCAAATCCTTGGTTTTTCTTCATCCATTAGAAATTTGTCCATAAGTTCTTCATCAAAGTTATAGAGCCTCTTGAGAGCTACATTGTGTGCGGTGGAGATCACATTTCAACAAGTCAATTTGGGGGTTTTTCATCTCATCTCTTCAACAAATTTGAGGTAGGGAATTACTTAGAGTTATATATATATTTTTGCAAGTTTTTTGATTGATTTTTGGAGAACTCTCCTTTGTTGACTTCGAAAATGGGTTTTTGGCTCAAGAGATTGATGGTATTGTAGAAAAAGTCCATTTTTTGTTCTTTTTAAAGATTTTTCTTAAAATGTTGAACCATATGAGTTGAGATTGAGGTATTTAATGAAG
Organism: Camellia granthamiana; assembly: GCA_036172215.1. NCBI lineage: Eukaryota > Viridiplantae > Streptophyta > Magnoliopsida > Ericales > Theaceae > Camellia > Camellia granthamiana. Next base: position 60,298,344 of record CM069911.1, on the reverse strand, counting down.
TTTTGTAAAGGGATGAGGGAATGTTGGGGTTTTTGTGAAAAACCTAGAATTTGGGGGTTTTAGAAATAATGTGGGGATTAATGGATTTTTTTCTTGAATTAAATGAAAGAGTGAGTGAGAATTTCATATTGTTGTTGTAAATGTGACAACTTCTTGATGAATGAGGGTTTGGAGACCTCACTTGGATTTTTGGTTAAATGCATATACATATGTAGTTATGAAATAGCACATTGTTGAGTTCCATGTTATTTGAGAATTGTTGGGAATGGAAGTTATTGTCCAAACTTTTGCTATAGTTGTGAAATGGTTAAAATGATGGAAGTCTATGAATTGTGGGTTCATTGTTATATATATTGATAAATGATAGCAACTTTTGGCCATTGATTGGAATGGCATTGAAAAGAGGAAACGGAAGTCATGAACTTATGGAACTTTTATTAGAATTTCGTTGAAAGTAGAGAAACATGATGTAGTATAGATAATTGTTGCATTAGCTCTTCTAAAACCTTGCATGTCATGATCATTGATTGGAAATTTGGAACTTTTATTGAGAATGAAATATTGTGAAATGAAACCATGGAAATGTGTAAGGGGTAAATACATTGGTAAATTTGGATTGGGGGTGTAGATGGAATTGATTAAGTTGGCTTGAGTGTCCGGGGTGATGGACTGAAAACACGCGCGGAGGAGGTACCACTTCCCTTCCGATTAGCAATCGGTAAAGTTGGGTTTTGGTAGTGCTACTTGAGCCTACTTGCAGACACCAACCTAGGGATTACCTGAGTCGTATTTACCGTCCCATTGAATAAAATTTGTAATTTCTGAATTGTTGAGATTTCAAAACTATTGTTGAACATGGTGACTTTCAAAAAGGCATGTAAAGAAATTTATTTATTTATTTAAAATTGGCATTGCATGACATTTGCATCTAATATTGGAAATCTTACATAAAGGTATATACTTTGTTAAGAATTCTCTAGTGGGCATTATGCTCACCCCTATGGGATTTTGGTGCAGGAAAGAATGTGGTGATCCTGCCGAGTTGAGGGCGTGGACATATTTTTGTGAGGAGTAAATAACTCTATTTTGTTGTGAATTATTTGCTAGCCAAGGGCTTTAAATGTATGGGTTCTTGAAACCATTCTTTTGTATAACCGGGCTTAAGCCTTGAAATATGTAAGCCCTTAAGGGTATTTTATTTATTTTGGGATTTGATGCTCTACATGCTATAGAATCATGTATTTTCATACCGTTGAATGTATAATTCGCATGTAGAACTTTTGTATACATTTTATTGATTAATGATGTAAAGGTTGGAGATCTATCTTTATTCCTTAATGAATGTTGGTTAAGGTATCTAGTTTGTGTTGGGTTATTTCGGGGCGTTACATATATGGTCTGAATCGAGAGACGATAATAAGAGTAGGTTTGATCATAATTAGTAAGTTATAATCGACAAAAAAATAAAATATGTTACAATTTATTTTTGCTTTCATCTTACACAGTGTTATATATATATATATATTTTTAAACATTATATGAAATCTAATATCTTAGATAATGACTTATGTGCTCGGATTGTGATCCCAAGGTTGAATTTTGATAAAGAGATTGGCCCCGTCAAGAGCTTCCTCATCTATGCATTGACAATATCTTTCTTATCCTTATTTCTTGTTCTTTATGTAGGCTAACCATGATCAAGGACTGTTGCTTATCAAATTTAACCTCCGAATATCAAAATGATTCTTTTTTTTGTTGTTGATAACTCAGTATGTCTGGATTAATTTGTGCACACCTTGACTAATCTCTGAAAGACCAATTCCACTTCCACTAGCAGGGGACGTAATTAAGGCCAAAGTAGAGTTTCGTATGGACTGGTCAATACAAGGATTGATAGCACTTAAAATGTTTCGAACCTAAGACCTAAAGAGGAGCAAATTCTTAAATTTCAAACTTACACCACTAGGCCAACCCTAAGAATTCAAAATGATTCATTTTTACTGATACAAAAAATTGAAGTACTCTTTTCTATTCCCATAACCTAACACACCACCTCATCATTACTCTCACAACCAAACAACCAAAGTAGTGTCTACTATACTTAATCATTTCTCCTCTTTCCCTCTAATAAGGGAAAATTATCCCCACTCCATTACAAAGTAAACATAATACTAAATGTATGCATATTGTGCATTTTAGCATTTGGGTCTATACGATGCGTGGGCAATATATTATGTATCGGTATTTGATTTATCAATTTTATTTTTTCATACTTAGAGTAATTGCTAGATGAAGTTAAATATTAAAAGATATTTTGCAGAGATCAAAACTTTTCTATTAATTCTGGATTGATATACAATTATAGAGATGAAGGTATTTATATACTACACAAACTAACTCTGGTTCAAGCTAACTAATTCATAACAAACTAACTAACTCTAGTTTACTTTGCAACTGCCTAACTGTCTAACTGATGCAATGATTTAGCCACAACAGTTGCAGGTGCTGATGATGAAGATGAAGCTGTCGACTGAGCATGCTGGCTGGAGCTAGAGCTGGAGCTATACTGTAATGGAGCTGAAGAAGCTTTAGCTGAAGCTTGATCACGGCTAGACTCTTTATCATGCCCTCTCAAGCTGAGAGGGATGAAAGATCCCAGAAGCTTGTTCTGAAGATACAAAAACCGAGGAGAGGGGAGAGGCTTGGTGAACAAATCAGCAAGCTGATCCATAGAAGAAATATAAGAAGCTTCTTGGCTGCAACTCGTTCTCGAACATAATGATAATCAACTTCAATATGTTTAGATCTGGCATGAAACACAGGATTGCTAGATAAGGAAATTGTAGACAGATTATCACACCAAAGGATGGGAGTTGGAACTGTAATATGAAGATCAGACAGCAGCATGCCAAGCTAGCTCAATTCAGCAGCAGTTTGAGCAAGAGCTCTATACTCAGCTTCAGTAGAAGATCTAGACAAGGTAGGTTACTTCTTGGCTGACCAAGAAATCAAATTAGGACCCAAAAACACACAATATCCAGTGGTTGATCTTCGGTCAAGGGAACAGCCTGCCCAATCTGAGTCAGAAAAGGCATGCAAGGTAAGAGGGCCAGGCGTAAAATGGAGACCTTGATGAAGACTGCCTTTTAGATATCTGAGAATTCGTTTAACCAAAGCAAAATGGCTGGTAAGAGGAGTTTGAAGAAATTGGCATGCATAATTAACAACAAAGGCTAAGTCAGGACGAGTAATAGTAAGATATTGTAAGGCACCAACAAGACTACGATAGAGAGAAGGCTGAGAAAAGGGTAAATCTACTGGATCAGTAGAAGATTTGAGAGGCAAAGGGGAAGGAGGAGATTTGCAATTTGTCATACCAGCCTTAACCAAAATTTCAGTAGCATACTTTCTTTGAGATAAAAAATATCCTGAAGAAGAAGTAGTAACAGAGATTCCCAAAAAATAATTGAGCAGCCCCAATTCCTTCATAGAGAAGGTAGAATGCATCTGAGTAATGAGAGTAGAAATATAGGATGAATCACTGCCTGTAAGTAAAATGTCATTAACATAGATTAAAAGGACAGTGATAGAGTGAGGAGTCTTTTTAACAAACAGAGATGAATCACAATGACTGGCCTTAAAACCATGAGTAAGAAGAAAGGAGGAAAAAGTAGAGAACCAGGCCCTAGGTGCTTGTTTGAGGCCATACAAGGCTTTATTTAGTTTGCAAACTAAGGAAGGATTATTTTGATCAACAAAACCAATAGGTTGATGCATGTACACTTCCTCCTCTAAAATACCATGAAGAAATGCATTAGAAATGTCCAGCTGTTTGATAGACCATTGAAAATGAAGAGCCAAACAGAGGAGAATTCTAATGGTAGGTTGTTTTGCTACGGGACTAAATGTTTCAAAGTAATCAATGCCCTCAGTTTGGAGAAACCCTTTTGCAACCAATCGGGCTTTATGCTGAGCAATAGTCCCATCAGAATTTTTCTTAAGGCGAAATACCCATTTGCAACCAATAGCCTTTTTGGTTGGAGGAAGATGGACCAAAGTCCAAGTACCTTGTTTGATCAAGGCAGTGTATTCCTCGTTCATAGCAGCAGTCCAAGCATTGGATTGAGAGGCCTCTTGATAGGATTGAGGTTCAATATTGTAGACACCCCATTTTTGACCGACCTTAAGACTCAGACGTCACCGATTGAGCACTCGGTGATAGTGCATGTTGTGCACGTTCTGAAGTTTCAGAGTCTCGGCTGCGAGCCTTACCTTCGGACTTCGAGGCTCTTTCGTGCTTTGCTTCAGTTTGTGAACCAGGTCCTGTTTTCTCTGTTTTCTCTTCCCGAAGGGAGGGAGGGGTCTCGTAGACCATCTCTCAGTGGCCGTAGGCCATGTTTCGTGGCCGTAGGCCATTTTTCCCGTTTGGAGGTCGGTTTCCGATTTTCGGAGCCGTCGGCCGTGTGCCTCAGTTCGGGACCACCTAACTACCTCCGTTTGCTCCAATTTTTGGCACACATCTTGTTTTCTCTCCTTAGAGAGACACTGTGGCTCGGGAGACCACCTTCGTGGTCATACGCCACTTCCGGTGCCTAACAGCCTGTTTTCGGGGCCCCGGACCGCGCGTTTTGGCCCCTGAACCCTCGTTTTGCATCGGTTAGGGTTCATTTTTGGTATGGACCCTATTTTAATTGCTAGGAAGGTGGTAAGATGGTGGGAGACCAGGAATTCTTTCAAAAACCATTTTCTCTCTCTTCCAGCTGGTTTTTCTCACTTTTGAGCCACAATTTCTAGTTTTTCATACCACCATTGTGTTGTGCTCATCTGGGAAGCCACCAATATGGGTAGACTGACCAGTATTTCTTCTTGACCCTTTTGAACCTTGCTAAAAAGCTGGTTTTCCTCTCTCCTGGGTCACGTTTTCTGGCTTCCCCCCATACAGCTGTATTCTACTCATCTAGGCTACCTTTCTGGGTAGGCCGACCACCTTTTCTCATTGAACCTTTTGACCCCTGGTCGGCCGACCAGGGGGAGTGGTCTGCTGACCACCTGAACTGGTCGGCCAGCCATCTGCTTTTTGCTCTCTCTGAATGCAATCCAGCTGTGCCAGCTGGAAGGCATTTGGACCATCCTCTATACACTATGGAGGATATTTGAGGCTTCTTAGAGAAGCTTTAGAGCCTCTCCTCTATAAAGGAGAGGCTGATCTTCATTTGCAAGGGTTCAACAATTTTAAAGGCTTATACACCTCTCTCTCTCTCTCTACATCTTTACACTTGAGCTCCAAAAACCCTAATATTCTTGGCCATTTGCACACCAACCCTTAGCACAACACCTCCACCATCCATCCAAGCATCTTGGAGCTGATTTGCAGAGGTTGAGAGCTCACTTCCTTAGTCCAGAAGCTGCTGGAGTCATTGTCTACAAGGGTAAGTCTCTATTTTCCCCATTTTTGCATTATTTTGCTTCATAACTTAGCCTTATTTGCAAGCATTTCTGGGTTTTTTCATAAACTGAAAAGTGTCTTATTTTGAGTTCCTCTTGAAGTTTGATTAAGGACACTTTTCTGTTTGAGGTCATATACCTCCTTATATGCTCTATCCCTCTTTGTAGGCTTATTTTGCTTCATATCTTAGCCCTACTTGTGAACATTTTTGAGATTTTTCATAAACTGAAAAGAGTATTATTTTGAGCCCCTCTTGATGTTTGATTAAGGGAATTTTTCTGTTTAAGGTCATGTACTTCCTTGAATGCTTGTTTGCCTCTTGTTTTGAGCCTTGCATCAAGGCCTTTGTTGCATGCTTTGTTTGGCCTTCTAGCCACTGAACACCAGTGGATTTTCAGTGGCCATCACACTGTTTTGAGAGCCAAAATCAGAGGGGGGTGACCCCCTCTCTCCTTGTCTTGTTTGTTGGCCCTTTTAGCCTTCTAAAGGGGCTCCATCTTGCATGCTTTGAAGCCTTGTTTCAGGCCCTATTATGTAAGTTTTGAGGTCTGCCTTAGCTCTATCCGGAGCCCTTTTGGCTATATTTTGTGTCCCTCATGCATGTGTGGAGCAATCCTCCTTAAGGCCTTTCAAGGGGACCTTTCATTGCATGCTTCATTGACCAATTTCAGGGCCTTTTGGTGAGTTTTAGGGCTGTCATAACTGAGTTCCAGAGTTGTTTTTGTCATTTTACATGTCTATCTTGTATGTGTTGAATAATCCACCTCATGGCCCTCCAAAGGAGCCCATCATTTTTGCATGCATTGGGTACATTTCAGTGGTTATTTGGGCATATTTTAGCATACCATGTCTCTGTTTTTGGCTGGTTTGGTGACCTCTCTTGTACTTCATATACATGCCATGAAAACCATGCTTACTAGTCTATGTTGCATGTTGTTTTAGCCCTTCATGTTAGCACTTTTCAGCCATGCTTAGAACTGATTTGGTGCATATTTAGGATTGCCTTGGCTCTGTTTTCATGCCTCATGGTCAAATAATGCTTGCTTGGTATACTTGTGGTTCAATGCATTTGCCTAGTTTTGAGTTCCAGGGCCTATTTCATGCATTGGGTGACATATTTCCATGATTCGGGACCATTGAGCATCTCATTTAAGAGCTGGAAATTGCATGTTTGTATGTCATCTTTCATCCCTTGCCATGCTTCGGTAGAGTGGCATTTGATGCCTTAGGAACGGTCCCTTGCATCGTGCATGTTTGCATTTGTTTCGGTTGTCTCATTTTCATCACATGGCCACTGATGTGAGTGTGGCTGAGGTCCACTCATATTGGTGTAAGTCCATCTTGCATTGTGTATGCCATTTTAGTCCATAGCATTGCGTATGCTAGGTTGTATGTTAATCGCATTGTGTATGCCATCTCATTTGCATTGTGTTTGGGATAGGAGTTAGCCCAAGCACGGGAAATGAGGGGCGTTTCGTACTCAAAGTGACGAAACGTGTCTCAATTCCCGGTCGCCGACACTTCGGATTAACCATGATGGAGTCTAGGCCTTGTTGTGTTTATATGTGCATTCATTTCACATTGAGTCGTGCAATTCGACTCCTCGGCCATCATGCATCGAGATGCGTGATTGGTGGCACGAGGATCGATGCATGCATACATATGTGAAAATGCTTTGCCATGCCCTTTTCTTGCTCTCTGTTGCAGCAAACCAGAAATCAGCAGCCTTCTAGAGCTTTGCACAGTATTCCGGGATTAATTGCAAACAGAGGCAAATCGGGGCATCGCAAGGAATTTCCTGACGAGGGGCTCGAGCATGCATCTTTCATCATTCGGAACCAGAGCTGAGGCGGTCCATTTAGCTTGCATGCTAGTTTATTCGCTTTCCTAGTTAATTTGTTAATTAATTAGGGTTTTGTAATATTTAATTAGCTAGAGTAGTTAATTATTTATTCGGTCTGTATTATTTATTCGGACCTTTCGAGAGAGGGCCAATTGTTGTAATAAGTGTGCGTGTGTGTGATGTATGTCTTCCAACCCCACGTCTTTCTCCCTTTTATTTACCAGCTTATGATGGTTAGTTTAGGGCATGTTTCAATTAGCATACTTATGCTCGCATGTTTGCATCCATTCATCTGTCTTGCATGCACCGGGCTCGGCGCATCATACTAACTGCATTGTATTTCAATTCCGAGTTGAATATATGTTATCTGTAGCATCTCATATGCCATCTTAGAATAGCTGAGCCTATCATAGTTGCATACCTGTATGTGTTGCATTAGGCATTTCAACATAGTTAGGATCATGCATGGATTTCTAATATAGCTTCTGTTTTGGCTTGGAGTATTCGGTAAGTGTTTATGCTTTAGCATCCTTGCATGTGTGTGAGTGACTGCCATGATAGCATGCTTACCATGAGGCTATGTGCTTATGTGATATACCTGCTTGAATGCCTGTGGGTGAAGGTTGGATTATTTGAATTGGAATAATGCATTGACTGTGAGTTTTAAGCCCACTTGAGAATGGCAAATCATCATGTTTTTCTAAGTCCACCCGAGGGTGGCAAATCCACGTCTTAGCCTACTTGCGGGTAGCACCGTCAAACCATTTTTAAAATAAACAAACATGAAATGTGTTGTTCCAATTTAGGCGATCCAGTCTATACTTGTATGCTGTGCTCATCACATAGTAAATCTAGGCTAATAACCGGAATAAGAGTACATAATGTTTTCAAAACTCGATATCATGGTTAGTTGAGGCCGATCTTTGATCGGGCGAGCGGGGGTGCTCATAGCTGACCTTCCCCAATCGTACCCAAGTTCTCGAGCCGAGGCAACTTTGGTGATGACGAACACGTGGCCTTAGGCACGAGTCAGGGTTTCCTAAATTTCCCCAAAAATAAAATATTTAGGTGGCGACTCTGTATCTGGCAAAGCAGTCCATGTTTGGCACTTCTTTCAAAAAAATCTGTTTTCAAAAACGATTTGCCGGATTTGGACTCTTTGATGATTCATCGGTCTTGCATTGCACTCTGCGAGATTAGATACAGGACCGTGACATTGAGTCCTAAACTGTAGTGAGCCCAAATGAACAAAACGGGGGATTCCCTCCCGGGACGTTCGGGAACGTCTACAAGTATGATCAGAAGAAGTGAGAAAACACTGATGCAGAGATTTAGACCTAGTGATCATGGGATGAATGTTAGGAGGGGAATTGGAGTACAGAGAATGAGAGGAAGGAATAGGAGGTAAAAGAACAGATAAGGAAGATATGGGAATTTGAGGCTCAGAAGTAGGCTTGGAGATAGAAGAACAATGAAGCAAACCAGCAGAGAGAGACAGATCAGCAGCAGACTGAGGCAAACCAGCAGCAGCAGACTGAGGCAAACCAGCAGACTGAGCTGAAACAGAAGGCAGACTGCCAAGAGGAGCAGCAGTTGCTGGAACAGATAAATTTATAGAAGGGACAGACTGATGGACAATCTGTGGAACAGAGGACTGATGACCAGATTGGTTGGTGTGAATAGAATCAAATTGATCAAAAACAATTGGAATTTGTGACTGTGGTGGAATTTGTGACTGTGGTGGAATTTGGGACTGTGGTGAAATTTGTGACTATGGTGACTGAGCTGAAACAGGAAAAACTGTAGGGGAAGGAACAGATAAAGATTGATCAGACCAGAAAAATGAGCTCAGCTGGGACAAAGAAGGAGAGGCAGACTTAACTGATGGAGAAGAAGCAAAAGGAAAAGACATCTTCATCAAAAACAACATGTTTGGAAACATGAATTTGTCCAGTAGTAGAATCAAGACACCTATAGCCCTTGGTAGATGGAATGTAACCAAGAAACACACAAGGCACAGACCTAGGTTGAAGTTTATGGGAAACATAAGCTTTAAGCCATGGATAACATCTGCAACCAAAAGTTCTGAGCAATGTATAATCAGGAGCATGGTGGTACAACATTTCAAAAGGAGTAAGAAAATTGATCTTAACAGTAGGAAGTCTATTAATGAGAAAAACAGATGTGGCAAGAGCATCAAACCAATAAGCAAGAAGCAATGAAGAGTGGTGCATAAGAGCAATGGTGGTCTCTATGAGATGTCTATGTTTCCTCTTTGCTACTCCATTTTGAGCAGGTGTGTGAGGACAACTTAACTGATGTTGGATGCCATGACTCTTTAAGAAAGCATGAAACTTGGTGTTAAGATATTCACCACCATTGCCACTTCTTAACACTTGTAACTGAGTAGAGAATTGTGTTTCAACAAATGCTTTAAATTCCAAAAACTTATGAAAAACTTCACTTTTATAATGGAGAGGAAACAACCATGTAAACTTGCTATAGTCATCAATGAACAACACATAATATTTGTATGAAGAAATAGATGAAGTAAATGGCCCCCACACATCAGAGTGAATAAGAGCCAATGGCTTATTAACTGTAGAATTAGACAAGCTAAAAGGGAGTCTATGACTTTTGGAAAAACAACAATGTGAGCACATTTTATTATCAATAACAGATGGAACATTTACAGATGAAGAAGGTAACAAATGATGTGTAACAATGTGTTGAAGTTTCCTTGAAGAAGGATGGCCTAATCTAAAATGCCAATGAGAAGAATTAATAGTGGACTGAAAACAAGCTGGTGATGCAGATGCAGAAGATGGAGTAGCACTAGGAAGATGATAGAGACCATGGGAATGAAAGCCTTTATATAGCACCTTCTTGGTACTCTTGTCCTGTGTAATGAACATATCTTTGTCAAAAGTAATAGTGCAATGATTATCAGAAATAAGCTGATGGACAGAAATTAAGTTGGAAGAAATGGAAGGTACATGAAGCATGTTTGAGAGATGAAAAGGAAAGGATGGAGTAGGGAGAAGACCTTGACCAGCGTGGTGAATAGGTAAGACAGTTCCATCACCAACAGTGACCTGATCATGTCCATGATATGGTTGATAAGAAGAGAGATTGTTCAAGTCATTTGTGATATGACTAGTGGCTGCAGAATCTAAAAACCAGTTGGTAGTGTTGGGAGAACTGTCACCAGGAGAACCAGTAGTAGACTGATTTGTATTGGTAATATAGGCTTGATGAGTTTTGAGGCCTTGAAGAGTGAAAAGAAGATGTGTCCAATCTATATCAACACTCTAATGCTGAGTGATTTGGTTTCCCACAGATCTGGCAAATCTGTGACACCCCCTGTTCCGTAGTATGCTAATTGGTCCTTAATTTAAGTATGATTATGTGTTTAGCATGATTTTATGTGTCATTATGTGAATGTATGTGATTTTGAGTTTTATCTGTTCACCGTAGGAATATCTGTTTGATAACCCGCTTCAGAAATTAAATTGAGGGCCTTATCGGCCACAGAACCCGAAATTGATTACGCCATTGTGATTGGCATAATTTTTAGAGCCTACGGTGAAATTTAATTAGAAATTGACTCTGGTCAGATTAAATGGATTAAATTAATGAATTAGAGCCCAACTACTTTATTATTATTAAAATGGCCTTAATGGGTTTTGTTGTCAAGGCTTTATACACCCAACTCCCCTCTTTAATTCATTTGGACTGAATGTAACTCAAGAAGAGAGAGAGAGTCGGCTATTGAGAGAGGAAGGGAGAGACTTGTGTAATTTGGGCTCTAGACTTGGACATTTTGGAGATTTAGCTCAAGAATTGGCTAGAGCTTAGAAGATTAAAGCTTCTAGGTGAGTAATTCTTGGATTATAGTTGTAATTTTGTGTGTTCAAGCTAATTTGGTGATCAAGAGTAAGATTGAAAAGAAATTTGTGTTGGATTTGTTGAATTGAAACTCAATATGAGCATGCATGTATGAAATTGCCATGATTCTCCATGTTTGAGTTTAATGTATGTAATCTATGTTGAAGTTGAATGAAATCCATGTGTATGACCATTTCTTCACCAAATAAGTTGTGATTAATGTGCATTTCTTACATGCAAGAGTAGATCATGAAAGAATGAGCTTTGCATGTTGGAATTTGATATGTTGGTGATGAATTTGGATTGATTTGAGACATGCATGTAAATAATATAAGAAATGAAGCTTCCTAATGTTGTAATCTTGTATTGGTAACATGTTAGCATGTGTAAATATGGATTTTGAGCCATAACATGCTTGAATTGTGGGTTAAAAGTCGAAATGAAGCTCAAGAACTCAATCTGGGATTTCCAGAATTTAGACTTCCGCTCGAGCGGGGGAAGTGCCGCTCGAGCGGAGAATTCGAGCTCCCAGCACTTTTGGCAGACATGGCTCCCGCTCGAGCGGGGGGAGTTGACGCTCGAGCGGGGAGCTATGTAGGTAGGCAGTCCGCTCGAGCGGTAGAGTTGACGCTCGAGCGGAAATTTGGGGTAACCAGTACTTTTGCAGGCTTAAGGGTCCGCTCGAGCGGAGAAGTCCACGCTCGAGCGGGAACCCTGTTTTCTGAAATTCTAAAAATGCATTCTGTGTTATATTTTTCCGTTCTCTTTCACTTGTAAGCACTCTTAGACATATGTTAAGCATTGTAAATGAGTTAATGAGATAAGAATAAAACCTAAAGAGGAATATGTGAATTAAAGAACGGATTGAACTGTTAGTGACCCTTTTGTGTTCATGAAATATGTAGGGTCAAGCTCCAGGGCAAATCCACAAGCCGATCACTATGAGTAATATCGATATTTGAATGCTTGTGAATGTCCAATTGTCTATTCCCTTATAAGCTTTATGAATTGCTAATTGGGATTGTGGACGTAAGTCCGACATGAATAAATAAATGGACCCAAGGTCGTTTTGATAAACATGAATGGACCAAAGGTCGTTTTGATAAACATGAATGGACCAAAGGTCGTTTTGATAAACATAAATGGACCCAAGGTCGTTTTGATAAACATGAATGGACCAAAGGTCGTTTTGATAAACATAAATGGACCCAAGGTCGTTTTGACACGAATATATGGGCCGAAGGCCGTTTTGACATGCATGATTGGGCCAAAGGCCGTTTTGATACGAATGTATGGGCCGAAGGCCGTTTCGACATGAATGATTGGGCTGGAAGCCGTTTTGTCATAATCGAATGGGCCGAAGGCCGTTTTGACGTACATAATTGGGCCAGAGGCCGTTCTGACATAAATGATTGGGCCAAAGGCCATTTTGACATAATCGAATGGGCCGAAGGCCGCTTTGACGAGAATGGAGATCCGAATGGGCCAAAGGCCAGAATGTTTGGAATTACAGTCACTTGATTTGTATTTAGTTATATATCTGTTAAATAGAAATATGAACTAGGTCCAAGGCCGTTTGGAATATGTTGTTCTACAATGTTATGTAAATTCTGTATTTGATATTATTCACTGGGCTATCGCTCACACTCATTCATGTGTTTGTAGGTGAGCCAAGAGAAGTCCAAACCCAGCCCCAGTGAAGTCTGCCAGGAACAACATGAGTTTGGAGAGTCAGCCTTGTGTCTCACACACGAGACCCAACCTTGCCATTCTGTTATGTATTTCCATTTTGTCTTGACGGCAAGGATCTTGTGTATATCGGTATGTAGTTGTGATATGGGTTGACTCAGTTTAGATGATCCTATCTGTAAAGGATTTTCTGGTACCGTGTTTCGTTGTGGGTTATTAACGTATATGCGCATGGTTTGTTTTAAAGTGCATGTAAGCACGGCTCTATGGAGAAAGTTTCAAATTGTTTCCGTTTGGCCCCCATTAACTCTGTTAAAATACATTTGGTTTGGTTTGAGGCCGTAGGTAATCCCATGATTATTGGCCGGTTACGTCCTTAACCCATGGGGGCGGGTTTGGGTCGTGACAAAATCACTTGAGAAGAATGAGGATTAGATGCAGCAGAGTGTGCAGCAGAACTTGATTGATAGGACTGATATCCTGTGTGACCTTGGCCTGAAGTAGAAGATCTGCCTCTACCTCGAAAAATAGCATTGCTAGAACTAGAATTTCCTTTAAAGAACCCGCTACCAGTTCTTCCTCCTCCTCGACCTCTGTAAGAACCACCTCTAAAGCCACCTCTAGAAGAAGTGTTTGAAACATGATAAGCAAAAGGTAGTTCTGAAGCATGAGCTTGCTTAGATGCAGATTCAACATGAATTGATTCAGAATTTAATAGGGAACATAGCTCTCCAATGGAAACGGTTTCAACTCTAGTTCTGATTGCTGTTTTGAATGCATTATATTCATCAGGCAATCCATTAAGAATTAGGAGAACTAGATCCTCATCATCAACAGGTGATGCAGCTAAAGTCAATTGGTCAGCAATGGATTTGATCTGAGTCAAATAGGTATCCATTGTGTGGCCTTTTTTCACAATTTGACTAAGTTTATTCTTCAACTGATGAATATTTGATCGTGACAAACATGTGAAACGTTTGAGAAGAACACTCCACACTTCATGACTTGTGGAACAATGTAACACAGAGGTGAAGATAGATGGTGAGAGAGTTGCAGTTAAGCAACTGAGAAGATGAGAGTCAATCAGCATCCAATTGGTATAGTCTGGATTCAGAAGCTCATGATTGTGTTCATCAATGATAGTGGATGATGGACATACCTGTGTGCCATCAACAAAACTGAGAAGCTGTGTAGCTTTCAGAATATTGTGAACTTGATTCTTCCAGATAATAAAGTTTGTGGCATCAAGTTTGACAGTTACGAAGGCATTCAGATTTGTACTGAGTAGTGCAAGATTGGGAGGTATGGAAGATGAAGTAGATGATACAACAGAAGAGGACAGATTCAGAGATGGCATTGAAGACGCCATTGATGAATCCTCAAGAACCAATGCTCGTAAGAGCTGATTGGCTTTGATACCATAAAAGATATTTTGTAGAGATCAAAACTTTTCTATTAATTCCGGATTGATATACAATAACAGAGATGAAGGTATTTATATACTACACAAACTAACTCTGGTTCAAGCTAACTAATTCATAACAAACTAACTAACTCTAGTTTACTCTGTAACTGCCTAACTACTCTGTAACTCCCTTAACTGTCTAACTGATGCAATGATTTAGCCACAGCAGTTGCAGGTGCTGATGATGAAGATGAAGCTGTCGACTGAGCATGCTGGCTGGAGCTGGAGCTGGAGCTATACTGTAATGGAGCTGAAGAAGCTTTAGCTGAAGCTTGATCACGGCTAGACTCTTTATCAAATATTTGGAGAAATTATATTGTTGTAGTAAATTTTATTGAAAATTAAAATAATGTGACATTTTTGCCAAGTAAATTGTATAATTTATATAATAAAATAGATATAAATTGTCATTAAGGGTATGGTTAGAACTCTGAGTTCGTGGTATTGGTTGAACTTCCCAACAACAAGAAGAACCATAGATGCCGCTCCATTCAGCTATGAAGAATATTGTACATGAAAATATTTTTTGAGAAAAATGAATTAAAGAAATGAAAGGAAAAGGCAACAAAAATGATTTACTTTCTTGTCAACTGTTCAATTTACAAATAAAAAAATATTTTAAAAAATAAATTATATACAAACAATCTAAACTTTCTCCTAATGCATAATCCTGTACTTTTTACAGGAAAGTATTTGAAGAAAACAGTTATGGTGACATCTATATTTTTGCTGCAACAATTGAACACAAGCATGTCCTTTCTTTTTTCCGTTAATTAGATGCAACAAAAGGATGATACAACCATGAAATCATAGACAAATTTCTGTAATTATCAAAAGAGAAGTTAACGACTGCCTATTTAGTATTCATTAGGGATCAAAAAATATTAACAAAGTATGAACTCTCATACATATTGCACATATTTTAATACAATTTTTTTTTTTTTATAATATATCTACCGATATTATCGACAACTCCACATTTTCCACTATAAAAAATCTCTTAGAAAGATAATTGTAATTTTTTTTTTTTTGTATATATAATTAATAACATCGTAAATCATGCAATTGTCAGACTGATGAAGTGTTGTAGATGGGGCTCATCTCCCTCATTGTTGGCTGCAATTGATACAAAAGTACATATAGTCAGTCCACTAAGTTAAACACAACAAATGCATGCATATGAGGGTTTAAATATCGGTCAATACAATAAATATCAAGATTTTGAACTTCTAATATCAATATTCACTGATATACCAATCACTATTGTCTGATATTGATCAATATATGACTATATCATTATACTGATATATATCCTAATGCCATTATTTAAAACCGTTAAGCATAAATATGATCTAATGACTAAAAAATAGGAGGAAACCAACCTATGCATGTGAGGAGCAACTGTATTTTGGGCAAGCTTTGTCCAACACATCGAGCACCATTTCTATGGTTGGACGACCTTTGCTTAATTTGGCAACACACAACACTCAAATTTGTAATATGAATTCAAAGTCTACACTGTTCACATTTCCATTCAACCTTGGATCTTCAAAATCAGAAATCGGACATTTCCCCATACTAACATCCTTTGCCTGTGCTGCAAAGATTTTTAAGAAATTATTAACTTTTTTGAGTTTTTGTGATTGAGACAGAGGAACATAAAAAATTAGAGACAAATGATCTTGGCCTCGGCCTCATGTTGTAAGTTTGTCGAATCATTGTAATTATGCACATATATATACACACTAGATGTTAGCACATACATTGTTTTGTTTCTTCTATTTCTCATATGTATGAGTGTGTATATATATATAAGGTATGCATATACCATAGGTGTCATATGAAAATTAAGTGTGGTACACCAATTTATGATACCAAACTTTTAATTGTTCAGCAACAAAATTTTGAATGTAGATGAATGGATTTTTTTTTTGAAGAAATCAAAATTAAAAAAAAAAAACAAGGGCAATCACATAGACGTAAGTTGACCACAAGAAAATGAGTGAAATAACTTGAAATTGACATTCACACCAATTTCAACGTTTACATTATATATAAGTGGTGGGTGCTCAATTTTATATCTATATTTTAGGGCAGATTGCTGAATAATATAGGTTAGTTTTGAAAACTAGTTAGTAATATCTATTCTATTATCAATTGGTGAAGTTTTGCCTTCAGTTTCAAAAAAGGGGAAATTACATCCTAGTGGGAGAAATTTTTTTTTACACCTATATGGAGGTGTGCAAGACTTGCACCTCCACAACCTTTCACTTGCACTCCATCACAAAATCACTTGCACCCCACATGTTTTTGTATTTTTTTTTTTATTATCTATCCCACTGTGTTGAAATTCTCCCTTTAAAAAATGTACATAGCAATAACATAATTTTTCTAAGAATTTAATTGGGTAAATTACATTGACCTTAATTGAGGCTTGGTGAAAAAATACAAGCTCAACAGTTTTAGTATAATTATATTGACCTCTCTTTTAGTAAGGCTCAAAAGACTGGAACTAATGTAGATGGTGTGAAGATACAAAGATAAATAAGGTAAAAGGTAAAATATACATTTCAATATATATATATAAAGCGTTAACAACATTATTTTTCTATTTATATAACTAATAAATTACTGATGAAGATGAGACTACAGTGTTATGTGAATTATGTCTATCTAAAAAAAAGAAAAGAAAAAAAAAGTGCTATATGAATTACAATCTTAAAAAAAACTCAATATAATTATTCAAAACTTGTAAAATATACTTTTTCTAAATCTAACCTTTCTCTAAATCTCAAGAAAAGTCCGTGTAATTTTCCCTATTTAATTTTGTCTTGCAATTGCTCTAAGAACTAAAAAGTATCATCAACAAATTAAAAATTAGTGTACGTTTAATTAACAACACATCTTGTGGACCGCAATGCTAATAGAGATATCTATACCATCTATACAATTATATAAAGAAAAAGTTGGAGTTGGTATTGATGTCCCAGTTTTTTGGTTTGCCAAAATACCCCAATAGCAGTTACGTGGCAGTCAGACTCTACATTAAACTCCTTTTCTTTTTCTTTTTCATTTTCATACCAGTTACATGGGTGTTATTATGAATTCATTTTTTTTTTTTTTATAAATAAAATCTCTCAACTGTCGGTCTTTTTAGATTTAAAAAATGTTTCAATTTTCAATTTAATCATACATTTCACAACCTTATTTCTCATAATGAAGGCAATTATATGCACACTCATTATGTGTGCCACCACTTCTAGTATGTATATACATGGAAATACAAGTGAGTGGAATACCTTTCTTCTTAGAGTGCCTCTAGCATGAAGATTCAGATCATCAAATAGGTATAGTCCAGATAGTAGTTGCAGAAGGACGATGCCAAAACTGAAGATGTCGCTTGAACAAGTCAACTTATCATCGAACATGTATTCAGGGTCTATATAACCCAAGCCTATGTTTCCCAAAACTTGTGCAAAATCAATATTACTCTTCTTTTCCTCCATCTCGATCCGCAACAACATTTCCCACATAAAATCAGAGAGCTTGGCTTCCAAGTTCTCACTTAAGAGGATGTTGCTAAGCTATAAATCAAACACACAGCATTGTTAAAGAATTATGTGTATATATATATCAATCATGTGTCATTTTTTTTTTTTTTGGGGGGTAACTTGAAATTTTATTTTATAAGAAAATACAAGTACAAGGCTAAACAAGGGGTATACCCCTACAAAAACAAGAGATAATCAAGAAAACAAAATCCAAGAGATTGAAAACTACTAAAACTAGCCTTCAAGTCCTTAACAGAGAGCAAGGCAACCCCCAATCATGTACATTGAAAATAAAATTGCTCAAACATTTATTATAGTGTCAATCATTGAAGATTTCAAAGAACCTCAAGTTTCACTTTGTAGATGATTGAGTTGATATGTACAAATAACCAATTAAGTTGTGAGTTCTCTAATATTTCTGAATAGATCTAACTTTTCTTTTGTTCATGTATCAAGGCTGAATGGATACTGACTTTTTTATGAATCAATTTAATATTAAATCTTAGTTTATTTTTCATTCTTAAATTGGAATATAATATTTTATAGGAATTGGAAAAACAAAATTATTCATGTTCGGCCCATGAAGATTAAATTCTGGTTCCATTCCTGCTCCCATTCCTTTCCTTCCATACTTGATATAGAGCGCAAACCAAAGAAAGCTTGAAAATGATGCAGCTCAGATTTCTATTATTCATCCTTCGTCATTTTTACTCATGCATCGCGTATGTGTATGTGTGTAGCCTTACAATAAATATATAAACATACAAGTAAAATAATCAATTAATTACCTTGATATGTCCATGAACATGGCAGCCATTCATAGAAGGATGGACATATTTGAGTGCAAGTGCACAGTCCCTTAGGATCTTTACTATTCTTTCCCATAGTAGGACTGTGTGTTTCCCTAAACATAGACATAGAATGGAAGTACAGAACTTAATAAATGATAAAATATATATATATGGTAAAAATGGAATTCCTGCATTTTTTTTTCTTGAAAAAGTGGCAAGATAAAGGGGTGTCTGTAATCTACACCCCCATAAAATAGCAGTTATTTGTAGGAATTGAAACTCATTACTATTGACAGTTATTGAAACAGTTGGATCTAAAAGAATTAAAGCAATTTAGAGCAATTATCAAGAGGTATTTGAGAAAAGCAAAAGTGTGATAGTCTACACCAACTTCAGGTGTAGACTTTATATAATACTAGAAATGGTGCGTGTGCATAAGATCATTTTCTTTCTGTCAAATAAGATTGTGAAATGTATGTTTGATAAGATCAAAAGTTATAAAACAAACAAACAAAGGAGGTAATCAATCCCTCCTTGAGCTAGCAGAAACCATGTCTGCAATTAGGAAAGAAAAAACAGAGCTTGGTGGATCTTCTAAGAAAACAAGGTGCTTTGTTTGGTTGACCTTAATGTTGGCAAGCACATTTGCACATTGGTTTGCTTCTCTTGGAATATATTGAATACTTGTGATAACCCAACCCGTATTATACTTAATTATGCATGTGACCATGTGTTTGATATGAATTTGCATGTTTAAGTGTGTGAACTATGTGATTTTGGAATTACATCTGTTGAATGTAGGAATATCTGTTTCAATTACAACTTTGAACTGAAATTGAAAGCCTTAGGGATGCCAGAAACCAAAACCGACTTTGTATCTGTGTTTAGCATGATTTTTAGAGCCTACTGTAAAATTTTGTAAAATTACGATTCATAATGATTTAATTAAGTTAATTAGCTTAAGTGGGATATCTATATGTAGCTTCTTGAGTTCATTATTTTGGGGAGAGCTTTGCTAGAGAGTGAATTAGAGAAAGAGGACAAGGATAAGCTAGGGATTTGGAAGAGATTCAAGGGGCAAACTCTAGAAAAGAGCTAAGGTATAGAAATCTACTTAGAATCCTTGTAAATATTCATTTTTTGCCTGGAATCAAGAGGAATTTGAAGATTCAACACTTATATGAGTTAGGGTTTTGAGATATGTAATTGTTTGAACTAAATTCAAGACATGGAACCTTAATCTCTTCAACTTTGTTTGATTTGAGTTCAATCTTGTGAATAATCCATGAAATAAGCTCTAGATTGTTCATACAACAAAGATTTGTTGAAAGATCATCCATGTTTATATGTATTTTGAGCTTGATTATATAATTCATGAATGTATGAAAAAGATGAGACATTGATTTTGTCATTGAAGCAAGATTGATGAGTTTGAGTTGTAATCACACTCGAATCATGTTAGTATATCATGTTTTTGAGTTAGTTTTGCATGGAGTTGGGCTTGAAAAAGAGTATGAAAGATCACACTTTGTGCCATTTTCGGACTGGGCTGAGTTACCCAGAACCGCATGTGCAGCTAGGAGTCCCGCATGTGCGGAACACAAGGTGAAATAGGGAGCTCAGCTTCTGCTTTAATTGCATGTGCGGTTGCAGGTGCAACACCTTCTGCACTTGCGGAAGACAATGGGAAACCTGTCTTTTTCTGTTAACTTCTCCGACTCTCTGAATCTGTTTATGAGCATGTTTTGACCTTCCGCAATGCCTATAGGTGTATGGAAAATGAACGAATCGTAAAACGAATAAATATAGGAAAAGGGCTAAGAATTGAATGAATTTTTTGCCGAATTCGTTATGTGTTATGATGTGTAGGTCACCTACTAGAAGGACTGTCGCACGGCCAACATCACTGTGAGTAATAGTATTGTGAAGATATGTTCTCAATTACTTATTTTGATCCACGAACAGTGATTTATTCTGATATTGTGTTTTGATTGAAATGAATGGGTTTCATGAATGTTATATGACATATGTAATGTGGACCTAAGGTCGTTTTGTTATACTATGATATGTTTGGGCTCGAGGCCGTTTTGTACCATATGTAGGCCCGAGACCGTTTTGTCAATGATATGATAACTTATGATTGGACCTAAGGTCGTTCTGAATAACTGTTAATGTGTGGGCTTGAGGCTATTCTGTACTAAATGTGGGCCTGAGGTCGTTCCGATAATTATGGGCCTAAGGCCGTTCTGTTAATATGATGGGGCTGAGGTCATTCTGTTTATATGATGGGCTCGAGGTCGTTCCGTAATGTGATTACGAATATTGTAGGAAACTTATGCTCATTCATTTAAACCTCTTTACTATATTATTACTCATTGAGTTTCGCTCTCTCTATATTATGTATGTGTATATAGGTGATCAGCAGCATGGAGCCCAACCTTAGAGTCTGCTTCAGGAGTAACTTTTGTGAACTTGTTTGGTCAAGTCTCCAAGATGGAGCTTTTGTCTTTGACTCACATCATGTTATGATTTTATCTTGATTTTACTGCAATGGTCTTGGGATATGTAAACTATATGTATGGAGTTTATTGTATGTAAGTTTTATATAGGTGCGTGAATGTGAATGTGTTATGAGATAAGCAAAGTATGTTTCTTTTGATCATATTGGCATAGCTCAATGGACTTCTTTATTTGTGATATGCTTCCGCTTATGGCCCCATTATTATAATTGTTCTGTATGTTTGTATGAGGACGTAGGTAATCAAGTGATTACTGGCCGGTTATGGTCTAAACCTCTAGGGGCGGGTTTGGGTCATGATAATGTTGCAATTGCATCTTTTTAGCATGAAGTTGGCATCCTCAATCAGCGCTTTGTATAGAGATGTTCTTTCAGCTCCATCCTTGATTAGCATCATTGCTAGCTGGGAATCTGTCTCAATTTTTATGTTAGCCATTCTTTTTTGCATGATGATTGTTAGTCCTCTGTATAACCCCTAAAGTTCAGCTTCCAAGCTCATTCAATTTCCCAGATAGCCATGAAATCCCCACAACCAGGTGCCCACTTCATCTCTCAGTAAACCTCCATACCCAAATTGGCCTGGATCTCCTTTAGAACATCCATCAGTGTTCAGCTTCAGTTTCCCTGCAATAGGAGCAAACCAGTTAGTTAGTCTTGATTCTAAATAATTTAGGTGGAGGGTTTTGAAAAGCTTCATGGATCTCTTGAGCTTGTTGTAGTATTCTGGTTGTACTGGTGTACATGTGCTGGGTTTGATTCTCAAACACTTCTTTATTCCTTTCTTTCCATATGTTCCAGATGGCAGACAAGAAGATTGTTGACCATTGGATTTCAGCCAACATACTTTTACTTTTCGTGTTAGATTTTAACCACTCAGGCAACGGTTTTCTGTTTTCTCCTTGCCACCAATTAAGACCTTTCAGTTTGAGCCATATGTTTTTAGCTTTGGGGCATCCTCTTAGTGAGTGAATCATGTCTTCTCGTTCAGTTTGGCATCTGTGACAAATGTCTGAATCTACAAGGTGTCTTGTGAGTCTCATCTAGTTTGTGAGGAGCCTTCTATGCATGGCCAACCAGAGGAAGCTTTTTTAGCCTTTGTGGAGCTTTGATTTTCCATATCCATTGCCAATCCAATCCATTCTCTTTTTGTTTGGTAATGGCATTATAGGCTGTTGAAATAGAAAAATTCCCATTAGTAGTCCCTTGCTAGGTAGGGGTATCCATGAAAGTCACAAACTTGAGTCTATAGATGTTGAGAATGTTGTCTTTGTCTTGTTGGGAGATCAAGTGCTGGATTGGTATCAGGTCCCATCTGCCTTCATTATCTAGAATAGAGCTAACTTTTGTTAAACAATCAATGTGAGGTCCTTGATTGTTATCACATAATGATTGTGCGCCACACCACCAGTCAATCCAAAGTGATATATTCTCTCCATTCCCCACATTCCATTACATAAACACCACTTTATATAGTATAGATAGATAGATAATATAGTATAGATAGTAGAGATGAGTTATTGAAGTTATGAGATAATATGGTTGGGTTGTAATTCGAGCACATGCATCGCAACATAAAGCACATCAAGTTGTATCTGGTTGTACATGATGCACATTCCAAGGTAGACTTACAACTACTCGATCATTGAAAATCTTAAGACATGATTCAATAAATATAACTATTTTGGGACAGAGGATCCCATGCCGAGATTCATCGAGGATAAAAATAGTGAGTCATAAAATAAAGAGTAAATTACACTTTTCATCCTTAGAGTTTTATCAAAGTTTTACTTTAGTCTCTATACTTTAATTTGGTTTTTTTGTCTAAATTTTCGCTAATTCTTTCTACGTGTACACCTTAGGAGACTAACAAGTATTTCAAAATTGTTAGTTTTAACCTTCAACTTGAATAGAATGACCAAATTGAAACTAAATTTCAAGTATAGAAACCAAAATTGGTCAATTTAAACAATAATGATCAAAGTAAAATATGAATAAACTTCAACAGTTAAAAGTGTAATTTATCATATAACAAAAGAAAAAGGAAAGAGCTCTAAAAAAAAAAAAAAAAGTTAAACTGTGAGAGGGGAGTTAATAATAATAATTACTTTGGAGATATTGAGCTAGATTTCCAGCTGAGCAGTATTCATAGACTAAGTAGTGGTAGCCATGATGTTCCATGCAGAAACCAATGAGACAAACTAGGCTTGGATGTTGGACCCTTGAAAGCATTTCAACTGCCCATTGAGTCAAAGATTTAGAATTAGAATTAAAAGTGTTGCTCCAATTCCTATCTATCTGCTTGATGGTCACAACTTGTTCACTATGTAGAACACTTTTCAAAACTTGGAGTACTCTTCCTCTTCCTATTCTTCTTCGTCCCAAGCATGTTCTTCCATTGCCAGAAACTATGGCATTTTTTTTATCTTCGCCTTGGAGAATTGATGGAGACCACACCCAGTTGTAGTACTATGTTTGGTTAGGACAGGTTTAGGATTGTTGTTCATGGTGGCAGATTTGATCAGTATGATAAGCACCATCAATCCAACGGAGGATAGAAAGACTGCTAATAGTGTTTTTGTCACACAAAATTATGTCTGTTAGCAAGCATTTTTGCAAAGAATATGATATACATAAACAAATTTTATGTTGATTTAGCTTGGATGTTTTGCAAACTTCCAACAACTTCGAGATTGCCAATGTTTTTATCTGGATAGGGTGTTCTTGTTGTTTGTGTAACAAGAACTATGCCATTGCCAACTACTAATGTTTTTAAATAATAAATGTTAGGTGTTAATTACTTTTAGGGTAAATCCTAAATTACACAATTAGAGCACCTCTACCTAATACTTCAAATCTGACGAGACACTCTAATAGTCATATTTTAGCATAAAGTATCAACTTTACTTAATATGCCAAATTTTAAATTGGCATTTTGCATGAACTCAACATATCAAATTTGATATGCTCCATGTTGATGTCAAATGTTGAGACCACCCAATAAAATAATTTCATTTTTTAAAAATAATAGAATAATAGATTTGATATATCGGGTGAAGAGTTTCTATGTCAAATTGATAGATGCCAATTTCTCACCTAAACCTTCAAAAACATTTGGCACACCTAATTTTGAAAGTTTTGATGGAAATGCTCTTTAATCCCTGTAATTTAAGTGAAATGTCATTTTACTTTTCATAATTTTAATTTGAATAATTTAGTCATATCACGTATCAATACTGATATGGTATCACTATTATATTAATTTTTTTCTCTATTTTTTTTTTAAGTGTTAATATGAGACAATGATTTCTGTAATCAGATTGTGATCAGGCCAAGTTTGGGAAGACTAAATAAGTGCACTTTTTGTCTTTTTTGACTAAAAAATTGAGGTTGAAAATAGGGGAATTGACTGGTAAATCCCCTTTTTTGAACTTATGGTCTGGATGGTCCCAAATGTTTTCTTATGCACCACTAAGTCCTCATGTACATTGAATGACAATAATGCCATTGAGTGTAAACCGTGTGAGGATTTGAGTAATGTGACAGATGGATGTGGTTGAGTGTTACGTTGATAGACTTTGCAATATGGGTTCGAGACCCACATCACCCCGACCCGTTAACCTTACCAACAAATGAAGCTTGGATCATCACAGTATTTGGCTAAGAAGTAGAATTTGCAGAGATTGGAATCCTCGAAATCGACGTGGAGGTTGGGGAGGGAAGTCCAAACGTACCTCCGTCGTGGGTCAGCAAACGCAAACTTGGGTCAGTAAACGTGGGTCAGCAAACGTGGATATCAAAGAGAGGCTAGATTTCTGTGTGTATCAAAGAGAGGCTTGATATCAAACGTGGATAGCAAACGTGGGTCAAAGAGAGGCTTGATATCAAACGTGGATAGCAAACGTGGGTCAAAGAGAGGCTTGATGTCAAACGTGGATAGCAAACGTGGGTCAGCAAACGTGGATATCAAAGAGAGGCTTGATTTCTCGAATCACATTTGTTGGATTGATTGATTGCTACATCACTCTGTTTTTTTACCAGTTCTTTGTCTTCGCCGGCGGTGGAGGAAGGTGGGATTTCGCGGAGGAAGAGAATGGCGGTGAGGTAGACGAGGATCAGCAAACGTGGGTCAGCAAACGTGGATGAGCAAACGTGGGTTAGCAAACATGGATCAGTGAATAGATACATACACAATAAACGTGGATCATTTGTTTTCTTTTTCATTTTCTTTCGCTTTCCCGAGAAAAAAATAACCCCAAACCAATTTGTTTTGTTTCTGGGTTTTCTCTGATTATGCTTTCTAGATCTTGTTTCAATCTCTTGAACCTTGACGATTACTCTCGGGTCGATCGGACTCGGATCCCAAGAGTCATGACTGTTCCGGGGATAATCTCGTGCTTGGATAACAATGGCGGCGAAGAAAACAGAGCCCGGTGATGATGATGATGATGTTGTTTCGTCTGTAAATCAAGAACGAAGAATCATTGTATCCAATCAGCTTCCATTGAAGGCACATCGTGATTCGGAGACAAAGAAGTGGTGTTTTGATTGGGACAAAGACGCGTTGTATTTACAGCTCAAAGATGGTTTTCCAGAAGACATTGAAGTGATCTATATTGGGTGTTTAAATGTAGAGATCGAAGTTTCGGACCAAGACGAGGTTTCTCAATTCCTTTTCGAGAAATTTCGATGTGTTCCCACATTTTTACCATCGGAGATTCAGAACAAGTTCTATCATGGGTTTTGCAAACACTATTTTTGGCCTCTGTTTCACTACATGTTATGCGACCCAAATTACCAAACGTGGATCAGCAAACGTATCCCAGAAAATCTGCATTCAATATACACCTCTATAGAAAAAAAACAAAAAAGGGGCAAACCTGTCCACACACATCACATAAATTTAAAATGGGACCTAACTGTCCACAAAACATGCCAAACAGGACTTGTCAATCCAAAAGAATAAAAGTGGGACCAACTGGAGTAATAGATTGGTAAATAGGACTTTCTGATAATTTCCCCTTGAAAATATGGATGTTTGGGTTAACTTTTTGACTTTTTATGGAAAAATGTGTAATAAAAAATTGTGAAAATTAGTTTTTAGAGGAAAATTTGAATTGGGAGTTGTGTAGCCGTAATTGTTGACTTTTGATGAATAGTGTTAACTTTTTAACTTTTTGACTAACTTTTTGACTTTTTAGATTATTTGGGAGTACCCAAACAAATTTTGATAAAGAAACGGTAACGGGCACCGTTAAGAGCTTTCTCGTCTATGCATTGACAATACCCTTTTTTTAACTTTATTTCTTTGTTCTTTATGTGGGTTAGCACGGTTAAAGAGTGTTCCTTATCAAATTTTACATTCGAATATCAAAATTATTCATTTTTACTAATACAAAAACATTGAAGTACCCTTTTCTATTCCCATAACCAAACACACCACCTCATCATTACTCTCACAACCAAACAATAATACTCAACTCCATTATTATTGTGTTTCAATCATAAATTTAAATAGATATTTGAAATAATTTATATTTCATTCACATTATCTTTATGTTTTTCATTTTAAATTCTTACTTAAATTCATAATACAAATACAACATAAATATATGCATATATGTATCGGTATTTGATTTGTTGATTTTATTTTTTGATCCTTAGAGTAATTGCTAAATAAAGTTAAATATTTATGATTTTTAAAAAAAAAATTAAAATTACATGACAATTTCGCCAAGTGAATTGTGTACTTTATATAATAAAATAGATCTAAATTGTCATTAATGGTAGAATTTGAAAATGTCGCTCGTGACATTAGTTCAACTTCCCAACAGCTAGAACCACGAATACTGCTCTGTTCATTTATCAAGAATATAATACAGGAAAATAATTCTTGATAAAAATTAATTAAAAGAAGTGAAAGGAAAAGATAATAGAAATTATTTACTTTCTTGTCAACTGCTGAGTTTACAAGAAAGTTTATATACAAAATAATTTAAACTTTTTCGTAATACTTAATTTTTTATAAGAAAGTATTTTAAGGAAAATGTTTCCTTCTAGAAAACAGTTATGGTTGGATCTATATTTTTCCTACAACAATTGAACACATGTACAAAAAAATGAAACGGTTTTTATCTTCCTTTTCGTCAATTGAACGCAACAAACGAATATACGAACATGAAATCACAGAAGAAATTTCTGTAATTATCAAAGGATTCTATTAACGACCATCTATTGGGCATTCATTAAGGATCAAATAATGTCAAAAAAGTTTGAACTCTCATATATATTTCACATATTTCAATAAAATTTTTAGGGAAATTTTTTTTAAGGTCTCTGATATTAAGATTTTATAAGATAAATGACACACAATATTTTGATAGTAGTTAAGGTCCCTCAACATTTCTACAAAAAAAATTTGACTCAGAGAAATTTTGTCTGACTTAAAGAAATAGCAATTTTCATAGAGAAATTTTGAAATTTCTCTGTGATCATACTAGATAAATTTCAAAATTTTCTCTGAGTCGGGACCGAAATTTATCTGAGTCGAGCAAAATTTTTCTGAGTCAAATTTTCTCTGTGAAAATGTTGAGGGACCTTTGCTAATAAAAAAAAATATCTTGGACATCTCCTACTACACAAAGTTGGAGAGGGATATTTCATTAATATTTCCAAATTTTCATATATCTACCAATATTATTAATAACTCAACATTTTCCACTATCAAAAACTTCTTGAAAAGACAAGTGTAATTATTTTTTTGGGGCGTATATTAAATCATGCAATTCTTGCATGTCAAGCTGGTAATGAAATATGAAGACGTTGTTGGGATAGGGGTGTTGCAGATGAGCTCATCTTCCTCGTTGGCTGCAACTGATACAAAAGTACATATAGTCAGTCCACTAGGTCTAACACAACAAATGGCATGTATATCAGGGTTTAAATATCAATTGATACAATAAAAATCGAAATTTTAGACTTTCAATATCGATATTCATGGACATATAGTCAATATTGTCTAATATTGATCTATACATGACTACATCATTTATATCAATATATATCATAATACCATTGTTTAAAACCATTTGCATAAATATGATGTGATGGCTAAAAGATGTGAGCAAAACAAACCAACACACACATGTGAAGATCAACTACTTTGGCAAGCTTCGTCCAACTCATCGAGCACCTCCTTTATGGATGGACAACCTTTGCTTGATTTGGCAATACACAACACTCCAATTTATAATATGGATTCAAAGTCAACTCTGTTCACATTTCCATTTAGCCTCGGATCTTCAAAATCCAAAATCAGACATTTCCCCATACAAACATCATTTGCCTGCACCACAAAAGATTTTTAATATGTTTGTGAGTTTTTGTGATTGAGACACAGCAACAAGGGAAAAAAAAAAAAATTAGAGACAGATGATCTTGGAGACGGCTTCAAGTTGTAAGTTTGTGGAAGTGGGTCACTATAATTATGCTCACTCATATATACTATACGGAAAATTATAACAGTAGTCCATATACTTTAGTTTTTGTGTCATTTTGGTCCCTGTAATTTTAATTTGCTCGATTTTGATCTTGAATTTATGATTTTGTTTCAATTTGGTCCAAGATTACAACCTTCAGCATTTTTTATTATTATGAAAATATGCATATAAGTGGCATGTATCATATTTTTTAAAGTAAAATTATAAATTTACTAACCTCAGTAAGTTAACCTCAACCAATTCAGTGATTATTTTCAATCAAAAATACTAACGACATTATCAATTGGACCAAATTGATACAAAATTTAAAATTAAGAGTCAAAATTGTGCCGATTGAATGTGTGAGGACCAAAATGACACAAAAGATAAAACATTGGGACAATTAGTTTAATTTTCCCTATATTATATATATACTAGATGTTAACACATTGTTTTGTTTCTTCTCTCTCTCACACACTCTTTATCTCATGTGTGTATGTATATATAAGGTGTGCATACCCTATAGGTGTGATATGAAAATCGAGTGTGGCACAAAAATTTAAGGTACCAAACTTCTAATTGTTTGCCACAAAAAATTTGAATGTAGACGGATGGAAATTTTTTATTTTTTTCGAAGAAATCAAGATTTTAAAATAAAAACAAGGACAATCACATAGAGGTTAGTTGAGCATAAGAAAATGCATGAAATAACTTGAAATAGACATTCACATCGATTTCAACGTTTACATTATATACACAAGCGACGGGTGCTCAGTTATGCTATATTAGTAATATTTATTCTATTATATAAAGGACACGACTCAATGGCAACAACATAATTACACTGATCTTACTGGGTAAATTACACTGATCTTACTTGAGATTTGGAGAAAAATACAAGCTCTACAATTTTGGCATAATTACACTGACCACTCTTTTAGTAAGGCTCAAAAGACTGGAAACAACGCAGATGGTGTGAAGAAACAAAGATAAACAAAGTAAATTATACTTTTTAATACAAATAAATAAAAAGATGATAATATCATTTTTCCATCCATATAACTAACGAGCTTCCTGATGAACAAGAAAGTTAAATATTATGTGAATTAAAACTTCTAAAATAATTCAATGTAATTATGCCAAACTCGAAGATATATATATATGGAAACACAAGTGAGTGAAATACCTTTCTTCTTAGAGCGTCTCTGGCATGGAGATCCATATAATCAAATACATATAGTCCTGATAATAGTTGTGGAATGACGATGCCGAAACTGTAGATGTCTGTTAGTAAAAATTATGCTCACTCCCAATCGATAGGATTTGAACAACAATTTAAACAAACAATTGAACAAACTAATCAAGCGACTGTGTTTTTGATTCAAATGCCTTGAAAGTACAAGGACTTTTTTGGAACAAAAGTTACAATCAGTAAGATCAAACAAAGTAAACAGAGCAAACAAAAAGTAATTCTAAGATGAAAGTACTAAATTTCACAAAAGTTTATAAGGATATGAATTATAGAAGAAACTACTCCTAAACTAAGAAAGCTACTCCTAGATTATGCTAAGTCTAAAACTACTTCTTTGTGTTGTTGATGATATCCTCTCTCTCTGAAAATTTTTGTCCTTTATAATTCTTTCCCACGCCCCCATGATCTCCTCAATCTGCAACTGCTGTTGTATAATTGCTATAACTGCTTCCTGGCTTCTAAGCCTTCAAATCACATTAGATCTTCACTTTTGTCTGTCGAATTGCCTCTTCTTCAAGTTATCACGTGTCTACAAGCCCTTCCAACCTTCTCTCGGCAGAGAAAGACTTCCACTTTGTTCATGCTTTCTCTTGAAGGACTGCCCACTGAGTCCATGATCACTGCCAGTAATTGCTCCATCACCGGCACTGTTTAATGCACATTTATCGATCTCTCTCATATCACTTACCCTCTTTCACAACTGTTGAACCCTCACTTGATTTTGTCACATGTTGTATCCCAATTGGTCCACCTGTCGACAGGAACCAACAAAAATGGGTGCAAACAATGCCCCCTTAGTTTAAGTTGAATAAATATCAAGTCTTTCAACTTAAACAAACCTGCTGATTTGGGCCGAAAATAAAGACTTGCTCTACCTTTATATGAAATGTATTGCCTTGTATGCACTTATCAACTTCCTTTAAAAGTCTCCCACATGATTGGATAATATTTTTTAAGATACTTCCCATTTATATTCCTTCTATGTGGTTGCCCCTCTAAAGATTTCAATTGATATGCACCTCCCTTAAGGACCTTATGGATCCTAAAGGGGCCTTCCCAATTTGTGACCACTTGCCAAACTCAAGGTCTTTTGTTCCCAATGGAAAGATAGTTTTCCACACTAAATCACCTTCCCTAAAAAGTTTTAACTTGACCTTCTTGTTATGAACTCTCTCAACCTTCTTTTTCTGAGCCATCATACAATCAAAGGCATCAATCCTTTTGCACTCCACATCTTGCAACTCCATAAACATGGCCTCTACATACTCATCGATAGGAATATCATAATGTTTAGCCACCCTACTAGACTTTACCGTCACCTTTAAAGGTAGAACTGCAGCATGACCATAAACTAACTCATAAGGAGATGCTTGAATGCTATCCTTCTTTGAATTCCTATAAGCCCACAAAACCTCAGATAATAACTCATGTCAATTCCTTGGATTGTCTTCTATCACTTTACTTAGTGTCACTTTGATTGTTTTGTTTGATGACTTTGCTTACCCATTTACTTGGGCATAATATGGAGATGAGTTCAACATTTGGATGCCATACTCCTTGGCAAACCCCATCACTTCATCACCATTAAACACTGTCCCTTGATTGACAGTAATTGTTTGTGGCAAGCAAAACCTATGCACTATGTGCTTCTTGATAAAATCAATCACATGAGATTGATTCACCACTTTTAATGGGACTGCTTCTACTCACTTAGTACAATAATCTGTGGCCACTAATATGAATGCATGTTGTTTTGAGGATGGTGGAAATATCTGGCCAATTAAATCCATTGCCCAACCCTTAAATGGCCAAGGTTTGATAATTGAATACAAGTCCCTAGCTAGCACTTTTTGTATATTACCATGCCTTTGGCACTGTTGGCACCTTTTTGCATAATCAATGCAATCTTTTCTTATAGAGGGCAAAAAATACCCATGCCTTTTGATTAGCCATTTCATCTTCTCTCTTGCCTGATGAGCACCACAAATGGCCTCATGGACTTCTGCTATGACCTGCATCTGTTCTAATCCTCCAATACATAGCAAAGTCAACCTATCCTAGGTTCTTCTGAACAAGTCATCCCCTATAATTACATAATTCATAGCTTGATACTTTATACTTCTATCCACTTTTGTTTCTGGGTCACCCAAATACTTGATCAGAGGTGACCTCCAATCACCCTATAACACCTCCAAAGTCAATACTGATAAGCCTTGCAACTGTCGACACCTAGCACAAGGCATTGTCCTCTTCTAAATCCTAACTATCCTTTCCTAGAAGCCTTTTGGAATTCTCAAACCAGAGGCTGGCCATCTTGTTGGCCTCCTTATTCTCAAGTCTAAACATGTGTTCAAACACTATTGTCTCAAATCTTTTGACTAGCTGCAACACTTGTTCTAAATACTCTCCAAGTACTACACTATTGCACTTATATTGACCTCCCACCTGCCTTATCATCAATTGAGAATCCCTAAACACTTTCAAATGTGGAATTCTTAGGCTCCTTACCAACTCCAGGTCAATAATCAAGGCTTCATACTCTACTTGATTATTTGACGACACTTGAGTTTCATCCAACTGGTATGAAGATTGTAATACCTGTCCTTAGGGTGATACTAACACCACCCCAGAACCAACACCCTCTTCAGTTTTTGAACCATCAAACATCAACCTCCATGGATCTTTTTCAACTGAGAACACCTCATATAAATCTACCTCGATAGGGCTATATTGATGCTCAGCTAAAAAATCTGCTAGTGCCTGGCCTTTCACAGCTTTTTGAGGTATATACCTAAAACAATATTCAATTAAGGTTAATAACCATTTTCCCTGTCTCCCTCTCAAAACTGGCCTAAACAACATGTATCAGTCTGAGCAACCACATTAACCTCTGTAGGTAGCATGTAATGTCTCAGTTTGATGGCTGTAAAATATAAGGCCAAACACAACTTTTTAACAGAGCTGTACCTAGTCTCTGCCTTATTTAATTTCCTACTTAGGTAATAAATAGCTTCCTTACAACCCTCCTCATTATCCTGAGCCAATAAGCACCCAATCGACTGTTCTCCTGTTGAACTATATAGCTTTACAGGTTTCCCTTTAATGGGTGGCATCAGGACTGGAGGTTTAGATAAGTAATCCTTGATTGCATCAAATGCCCTTTGATGTTCATTTTCGCATCTAAAGTCTTTATCAGACCTCAACTTTAACAAAGGAGAAAAAGCCAAAGTTTTTCTTGCTAAATTGGCAATGAAGCTCCTTAAAAAATTTATTTGCCCAAGGAAACTCTGTAACTCCTTCTTATTAGATGGGGGTTGGGCTGCTTTAATAACTTTAGCCTTATTTGTGTCCACCTCTATCCCTTTCTGGTGAACCAAAAAACCCAGATTATTACCTACATACACCCCAAAAGGACACTTCAAGGGGTTCATCTTTAGCTGGTATTTCCTCATCCTTTGAAACACTTGTCAAAGGTGGTCCAAATGCTCATTAGATTCATCAGACTTGATGGCCACATCATCAATATACACCTCCAAAAATTTCCCAATTAGATCATGAAAGATAAAATTTATAGCCTTCTGATAGGTGGCCCCTGCATTCTTAAGCCCAAAAGGCATCACTATCCGCTCAAAGGTTCCTAAAGCCCCTGAGCACCTAAATATAGTCTTATGAACATCATCTGGGCTAAGAAAGATCTGATTATACCTTGCATGGCCATCCATGAATGACAAGATTTTAAGCTTTGCAGTTGAATCTACTAACAATTTTGCAACTGGCATGGGATACTCATCTTTAGGTGTGTCCATATTCAAGTTTCGGTCTTGGCACAAATGCTGGTTTTTGAACATGACTAGGGCCACTAGATGGCCTTTGATCTTTCAACTGCCTTACTTTAACTCTGACCCCTTCTGCACCATGAAGAGAAGGATACACAGGTTGCCACCTGAACAAAAATGGACCATCCTCCTCACCATATGACCTATCGACAGGCCCAAAAATCCCAGGGTCCTGCCCATCAAACAACAATTTGTCTCCATTGAAAATCTGAATGTCACCTCCACCTAAAGTAGTAAACCTTAAGCCATGATCCTTCATAGTTCTTTCAACTTGTCAGCCAAAATTGCTTGCAATTTTTCCTTTTTAGTCCCACATCTTGAGCACACAAACTTGTCCTCATCTATCACTTTCTTTCCTTTTTCTTGCTTCTCCTTGTGAATCCTCTCCAAGTTAAACAACAAAACAGTTGGGTTTGGTGCCTTGATTTTAATGCTAGTTGACACCACAGGCCCAAAGATCCCAGGGGTCCTGCCCATCAAACAACAATTTGTCTCCATTGAAAATCTGAATGTCACCTCCACCTAAGGTATTAAACCTTAAGCCATGATCCTTCATAGTCTTCTTTAACTTGTTAGCCAAAATTGCTTGCAATTTTTCCTTTTTAGTCCCACATCTTGAGCACATAAACTTTTCCTCATCTATTATTATTATTATTATTATTATTTTTTTTGCTTCACTTTGTGAATCCTCTCCAAGTCAGACAACAAAACAGTTGGGTTTGGTGCCTTCTTTTTAATGCTAGCTAACACCATATGGATTGGTGCCATTTTTGGAAAGGGATTGCTGTTCACTGCCATAACTCTTTTCTCCTTCTCTGCATATTTCAGTAGTCCCTTCTGCATCAAGTCCTTCACACAATTTCTAAAAGTTACAAAATTGTTGGTAGAATGTCTAAAAGTATTATGCCATTTACAATATTCTTTTCTTACCCTGTCTTGTTCTTTTGGAATTACATGTCCAGGGGACAATGTCAAAAATTTATTAGCCAATAACTCATCAAAAATGGCATCAGTTTTAGACAAATCAAAAGAATACTGCCTAAATGTAGGGTTTGTATTTCTTTTGGCTGGCTGAGTTGCTGGCATTTTCACTAGTTTGTCCACTTTCCTCAAAGTCCCACAAACCACTAGTGTTTTGCCAACTACTTAAGCCACATCAACATCAACTTCTACTTCTACATCAACCTCTTGGAAATAAGTCCCATAGGAATATGCATTCCTATGCCTTTTCTCTCTAAGTATTGATATATATCTTGTGGTCCTAGATGACAACTTAAACAAATCTCTAAACTCCATCCCTTCAAACTTCTTCTCAATTCAAACTCTAACTCATTCTAGGCCATTCTCACAATCTCAACTTCAGACATGTACATTCGACACCTGTTTTTTTGCCCTTTTAAATCTGTCAATGAACTGCTTTGCACTCTAAAAAAATTTCTACCTCATTTCAAACAGATCAACCAAGGTTACCTCAGGCTTAGTCCTATAGAACTGGGCATGAAACTGGTTTTCCATCTCTACCCAAGTATGGATTGAATTAGCAGACAAGTCTAATGAACCATGTAAAAGTAGTTCTAGACAAAGAATGTAGAAACAACTTCATTTTAAGTATGTTATTATTTTCTACTTCTCCACATTGTAAAGTAAACCTCCCTATGTGTTCAATTGTTGATTGATTTTCCTTACCATGAAACAAAGAAAACTCAGGCACTCTATAATTACTAGGAAAAGGTTCCTCATCTACCCACTGTGGGTATGACTTCCTAAATCTAGGCCTTTCAGGCCTTCTCATCCCTGGACCATAAAGGTCTTGAACAATTTGGATAATCTGGTCCCTTTAATCAACATGGTTAAAAGCATTTTGCCCCCATACCCATAGTTATTTCATAAGGTTCATACCTGTTGACATGTAAAGGGGGAGCTGGATCTCTTAGCCTTGGGCCATTATCAAATGGTTTATGGTACATGTTAGGCCTATGCACTTCAGGATATGCACCCATATTCCCAAAATTATTGATTCCTTGATTTCCATAACCCACATTAGGAACTTCTCTATACCCAACATTTTCAAACCCTTGATTATAATTTTCAAAAACCACATTAGTTCTTGGCCTCATATTAGGATAACCATTAAATTCTGTGTTAAACAAATTTCCGTTTTCTACCTTTTTTGGCCATATACTAGGTTAGAAAAAACATTTGAACCAGGTTACCCCCCAGGCCAG
Organism: Camellia granthamiana; assembly: GCA_036172215.1. Taxonomy (NCBI): domain Eukaryota; kingdom Viridiplantae; phylum Streptophyta; class Magnoliopsida; order Ericales; family Theaceae; genus Camellia; species Camellia granthamiana. The sequence goes on along the minus strand of CM069911.1, from coordinate 60,262,365 downwards.
TTTCCTTGAATTTTAACATTTGGGGTTTGGAATACCTCATGCATTCTTTCTTTAGTAGTTGGGTCCCTGTACAAGGACATTGACTCACTAACAGATTGATGTGGCATACTAGTTAGTGGTAGTATGTGTGCACCCCCTACCTTTGAAGACACCTTTTGTGCCTTTACTTCACTTTGACTTGTATACTCTATCGATGGAGCTTTCAACACACTCCTCATTTCTCCCAGAAGGACCTGGTTCTCCTCCAGTGACTGGTTTTCCAGTGCATCCCTTATTTGAGCCACCAGGACTTTTGTGGGAATTCTGGCATGGCCACTTGTCTAGCTATAGCTCGACTTTTCGTGCCCCCTTTCGGAAGACGAATAAGCCCTACAGTTCGGACTCTACCTGTGGTTTCGAATCTGATTTCACAAGTGCAATGTGAAACAGTGAAAACACAAAAAGAGTCAAAATCCGACAATTCTTTTGGAAAATCGATGTTATGAATAATATGCCAAAAATGGACTGCTTTGCCAGATTTCAGAGTCCTCACCTAAATATTTTTTGGGAAATTTAGGAAACCGAAGACTCGTGTCAAAGGCCATTAGTTCGTTATCACCAAAGTTGTCTCGGCTTAGGAACTTAGGTATGAGAGGGGAATATCATGAATTGAGCACTCCCGCTCGCCCGATCAAAGATCGGCCTCTACTAATCATGATGTGAATCTTATTTACATTATATGCTCTTGTTCCGATTATTAGGCTAGCATTACTATGTGATGCGCACACACACAAGTATAGACTAGCTTGCAAAAATTGGAACACTTGATTTTATGTTTGTTTTGAAAAGAGTTTGTAAATGTGCCACTCAAAAAAAAGTGGGCTTAAATGTACATGAATCAAACCATCCCAATTCAAGCAATTAGCCTTCATCCACAGGCATTCAAACAGTTTATCACTTAAGTACTTAGCCTCATGGTGAACATGCTTTGATATGACAACACTAACATACAAATGCAATATGCTAAAAAAATAAAAATAAAAGCTCACCTAGTACTCCAAGCCAAAAAAGATGATGAAGTTAGAAAAATGCGTGATCCTAACTATGCAACATGACTAATGCAATACATGCGATATGCAATTACTAGGCTCGGCTGCTAATATGGCATGTTAATCAATTTGATAGCATGCGGTCTAAGCACGTATTCAAAGAAATGTTTAGCTAACAATGCAAGTTAAAATGATGAACCGAGCCTCGATGCATGCAATACAAGTGGATGAAAACATGGAGGTATGCTAAACAAAACATGATACTTCTAAGCTAAATAAAAGGAAGAAAGACGTGGACTTAGAAGACATACACATTATTACAACATTAGCGCCCTCACACAGGAGGATCCGAATAAACTAACTAGCTAAACTAATTAACTAGCTATTACAAACGAATGAAATAATCAACTAAACTAGTTAACTAATTATTACAACAAATTAACTAACTAATTTAACTAACTAATTAATTAATTACAAATTAAAATGAACTAATTAATTACACAAATACAACATGAAAAGAGTGCTAAGCTAGCTATTCGAATTACTCCACCTCAGGTAATGAGGAATGCTCATGCATGTACGAGTTTCCACTCGAAAAAGGCGACTATTTTGTTGTCGGATGCCTCTGTTGCACAGTAGAACACTTGCACTATTTTTCAGCTTAAAACTAACTCTGTTTTGCTAGAAAAGTACATTACTGGGTTTTGCAAAGGTGGTTGGCAGGCTAGAAATGGTGGCCTGCCGGCCACAAATGATGGTTTGCCGCCCACAAAAGTGGCTAGCCGGCCACTGATGTCTAGTTTTTCTTGCTACAACAGAGAGTAAACAGAGCAGGCACAGGGTATTCTTCAGGGTTGTTTGCACAACTTACCCCTCCTTATCATCAAAAAGCTCAAAGGAGTAGTAAATTTGATTCACAAACCATTAATTGATGCAATTTCATTGCATGATAACCAAGGGGTGCAAGTTCAATAAATGCAACAAATAAAGACTCTCAAACCCCATCCCTATCATGGATAATCAAGGGAAGTGGTTGACAATGACTCTTGAACCGTTTTCATCACTAATGAGAATGAAACGACTCAAGACTCAAGGGTTCAATTAACGTCCGATTGAACCCATGCCAAGTTATTATCTTGCATCATTTTAGTCCTCATTTTATTATTCCATTTTAATTACCTTTCCATTCTTTAATTCATTAAGTCCAAAGGTGAGCTTTAAGTCCTCTAATGGAAAGAAGCATCAAACTAAGAGTTGTTTTAGACATGAGAGAAGTGTCATGCTGTTGGTAATGAACCTCCAAAGGGATTAAACCATTAAGCATAAGACCTCAATCTCATGCTTTAAACAAGCAACTAGTTTAGCAAAGCAAAAGTCAAGAAAGGAGGGAGGTTGCAGAAGTGATTAGGGGTGAAAATGAGTATGGAAAGCCATAAACAAATGCTATTAACTCAAATAGGTTGGTGGCTAAAGCCTAAACCACCAAGCTTATGAGGACAATTACACTACAAGCATGCAATACAAAGCTCAAATGCAATGAACCACTAAAAACAATGCTAAATAAGTCCTAAAACATGCTAGAATTAAGACAAAAATAGCTAGAATAATAAGCTAAACATGGAGCTATGTAAGCTAGTAAACAAGATACAAGAAGGGGAGGCTAACCCTTTCAATTTTGGACTTCAAAACATGTTTTTAGCCACTGAAATAACTCTGAAATTTAGTGTTTAAAAGCTCAAAAAAAATATTGTAAAGGTGGGAAACACAAGGGTAAAGGCTAGAGAAGCAAGGTGGAAAGAAAGGTGAAACACCCCTCCACCCTTTAAGGCCTTAAACCACAAGTTTTAGCCTAAAAACACAGAGTTTATACAACCCAAAAAATAGTGGAAAAATAGTAAGAAAATAAGCAACTAAAGTAATGAAACAAGCAAAGCCTTATACCTCTTGAAGAGAAGAACACTTTTAAGCAATAATTCAACACATACACACCCTCAAGAGCTCAAGTTAGGCTCAAAAGTAACTCAGCTCAAAGATGGCAAGGTTTGGTTAAAAGTGTATAGGCAAAAGCTCAAGAAATTTTAAGAGAGAGAGAGAGAGAATTGTGGAGATAGAAAATTAATTTTGCTCCTATTTTTTAACCCTCAAAAATGGGAGAGGAGGTCTTTTATTTATAGAAAAACAGGCCACTCCCTTAGAAACATCCATCCATACACGTGGGAGCAGATGCAAGCATCTGTGCAAACAGCTGGCACAGCTAGCAGAAAATATCTGCAAAACACACTTGTGGCCGGCAGCCAAAAGGGATGGCCGGCAACCTACAAAAATGGGTTTGCAAATCCCAAGTTTTTCAGGTTTGAAAGGTTGGGGTTTTGGTGCAAAAACAAGGCACAATGTTTGCAAGGTTTTGAGACTCAGAGCTGTGGCATTCCGTTGAGGACTTTTGAGCACTTGACAAGTATATACATTCATCATTGGGTGCGCAAGTGATGGTGTCCAAGTTATAAGGGCGGTAAAAAATGGGTGTCTACAGTTGCCCCTCTTTGGCAGAACTCAAAGTTATGAAATGACGTGAGTGAATGTTAAAGCCCAAAGACGACCTATTTTGACGAGGCCGTAAGACTTGGGCAAAACAAACAAGACATAAAGTAAATGGTTGTGCTCGTAAGCTGCTTACGTATCCTTTTGCAAGGAATCAAACCAGCGTAGTTCAGGGGTAAGAAGCAAAACACATGCAAAAAAATAACTTATGATCATGCAATGAAATAAAGCAATGTAACATAAATTAAAGCAAAATGAAACAAGTTGTGTCTCACACGGAAAGACACGAATAAATCAACACGTCTCATGCGATCGAGACAACAAAAGTGCAAACCAAACTATGTCACATGTAGAAAGGATGTAAGAAAATGCAGACCTAACTATGCCTGGCGTAGGAAGGGGGAAGGGCGACGTAACCACCGAGTGCACCTGAGGTCTCAACGGAGATCCTAATGCATCTCACACGATAGGAGGAAAGGTGGTGTGAACATTGGGCACACTCGACATTTTTTAACCGAGGTAAACAATCCTTACGCGTCATACGCGAGTGTAGACACCCCATTTTTGACCGACCTTAAGACTCAGACGTCACCGATTGAGCGCTCGGTGATGTTGCATATTGTGCTCGTTCAGAAGTCTCAGAGTCACGGCCGTGAGCCCTGCCTCCGGACTCCCGAACCCTCTTTTGTACCTTGCCTCGGTTTGCGAACCGGACTCGGTTTTCTCTATTTTTCTTCCTGAGGGGAGGGAGAGGTCCAGTAGACCATCCCTCAATGGCCGTGTGCTACATTTCGTGGCCGTAGGCCATTTTGCCCATTTCGGAGCCCGGTTCCCGATTTTCGGAGCCGTCAGGCCGTGTGCCTCGGTTCGGGACCGTCTAACCATCTCCGATTCCTCCGGTTTTGGGCATGCATCTCATTTATTCCCTTTCGAGGGACACTGGGGTCCGAGGGACCGACTTCATGGTCAAACACCACTCCCGGTGCCCAACAGTCAGTTTTCGGGGTCCCGAACTGCGCGTTTCGGCCCCCGAACCTTCATTTCGCATCGGTTTGGGCTCATTTTTGGTGGAGGCCTTTTTTTCATGGTTAGGAAGCTTGTAGGAGGGTGGGAGGCCAGCAATTGTTTTGACAACCAACTTTTTTTTTTGGTCAAAAGTGGTTCAGCATGAATCCGGGAAGGAAAAGTCTGCGCGGCTTCACCGAAACAGGCGTAACTCTTTGCACAAGAGGAATTAAAGTTTGAGGCTACCACCATTGGAAAGATTACTTCTGAGGCTTCATTTTTCACTTAAGAATCTCCTAAGTTCAATTCCGGATGGAGGAGATATGGTTGATTGAAGTAAGGTATCACTCCGGTTGAACCGAAATCTGCGCGGCTTCACGGAAACTGGCATAACTTTTTCCACAGGAGGAATTTTGATGCAAGGTTTGCGCCATTGGAAAGATAACTTCCGGGGATTCAATTTGGACACTTGAATGGCCACATTTGAACTTCGCTAGCACCCACCGGCCAGCTTTCTTCCCGGAAGTTCCTGAAAACTAGCTGGCCGGCCACCCCTTTTGTGAAATGACCATTTTGCCCCTTTAAGCTGGCCGGCCATTTTCCTCTCCCTCAGTGTATTCCAGCTGTGCCAGCTGGTTGCCAAATGGACAATCCTCCATACACGTGTATGGAGGATTAGAGAGGACCCTTAGATATTTTTGATGCCTCTCCTCTATAAAGGAGAGGCTTGGCTTCTTGGCTCAAGGTTGGACAATTGTTAGACATATTTGAGAGAGTGATACACCTTCCACCTCCCATTTCTCTCCATTTCCAAGCCCCAAAGTCATTTTTCTTCAAGTTTGGTGCCATTTCTTCATCATCATCAAGCATCCCCATCACCACTCCATTTCCAGCAGCAAGGAGAGGTTCTCAGAGGCTTAGAAGCAACATTCCTCAAGCCAAGAGGTAGAAAAGAAAGGGTCTACAAGGGTAAGTCTCAATCTCCCTCTTTTGTAGCATTTTCTTGCTTCATTTCTTAAGCCTATTTGTTCACTGTTTTAGGCTCCGACCCTAACTAAAAGGGTCACTTTTTTGAGCTTATCTTCATGTTTGTTTAAGGGCTCAACCTTGTTTGAGCCCTCCATTTGGTACTTGCTTCAATATCATCTTATATGCCATAATCTTGCATGAAATTTCTAGCCTATGAGTGATCTGTTTTCGAGCATAATGTAAACTGTGAGTGGGCCTATTTTGAGCCCCTCTTCAACATTGAAGAAGGGCTCAACCCTGTTTGGCCTCTCTATCATGCACTTGCTTCATAATCTCTCACATTTACCGTAAATTTGCACGATTTGTTTGGCCTACATGTGATCTGTTTTGGAGCATGTCATGAACTGTGAGTAGGCTTATTTTGGGTCCCTCTACAACATTGTAGAAGGGATCAACTTTGTTGGGGGTCTCCATGTTATACTTGTCATTATACCCCTCTTTGACCCCCATTTTTGCATGCTTTGTTAAGCCTATCTAGATTCTATTTTCGGCCATCATCAGGTCTGGAAAGAGTCATATTTTGATCTTCTTGACATATTTCATGAAGGGTATTTGCTGGTTTGATGAATGTTTGGGGTACCTCATGTTATAGCCTATAGTATCCTAGTTCTTGCATGGCATTCTTAGCATGTTTTCATACTGATTTGGGGGATGTCATCTACTGTAAATGTTCATATTTTTAGGCCCTCTTCAGTGTTGTAGAAGGATATTTTCTTGTTTGAGCTTTGCATTTATTACTTACTTCAATATCCCTCTTGCGGAGCCATTTTTGCATTCTTGCTTAATCCTATGTGTGCTTGCTGTTTAGCCCTTTTTATGACTGAAAAATGCTTGTCTTGCGGCTGCCTTGCTGCTGTATTTTCATTCCATGTCCATATTGTGCATGTTTTGCATAGCCATAGGCCATTTCGGGTGCCTAAATTCGCATTTCGGGACCATTCCTTGCATTTGGTGCCATTTCGCCATGTTTCGGGACTGTTTTCCCCCACATTTCAGTGCTGAAATTCATTTGCATGTTTGCATATCATATTTTCGTGCCATTGCATTGCGTATGCCATTGCCTCGGTTTGCGTGCCTGTGTGCACGCATTTCGAGGCATCTCATTTTCATCTCACGGCCTCTTATGTGAGTGCGGCTGAGGCTCTCCCATGTTAGTGTAAGCCCATATTGCATTATATATGCCATTTTAGTCTCATTGCATTGCGTATGCCATTGCCTCGGTTTGCGTGCCCGTGTGCACGCATTTTGAGGCACTTCTTTTTTATCCGACGGCCTCTTATGTGAGTGCGACTGAGGCTCTCTCATGTTAGTATAAGCCCATGTTGCATTGTATTTGTCATTTTAGTCTCATTGCATTCCGTATGCCATTGCCTCGGTTTGCGTGCCCGTGTGCACGCATTTCGAGGCACTTCATTTTAATCCATCGGCCTCTTATGTGAGTGTGGCTGAGGTCCACTCGTGTTAGTGTAAGTCTAATTTGCATTGCGTATGCCATTTCATGCCTTAGGATCATTGCCTCGGTTTGCGTGCCCGCGTGCACGCATTTCGAGGCATCTCATTTTCATAGCATTGTGCATGCTAGGTCATATGTTAGCTGCATTTCATGCATATCATGCATATTGCATCGTGTTCGGGATATGAGTTAGCCCGGGCACGGGAAACGAGGTACGTTCCGTACTCCGAGTGACGGAACGGATCTCAATTCCCAAGTCACCGACACTCCGGATTATCCATGATGGAGTTAGGTTTTGTTGTAGCATTCACATGCATTCATCCTATATTGAGTTGTGCAATTCGGCTCCTCGACCATCATGCATCGATATGCGTGATTGGTGGCACGAGGATCGAGGCATGCATATATTTGTGAAAGACATTGCTATGCCCTTTTCCTGCTCTCTGTTGCAGCAAAATGAAGAATCAGTAACTTTTCGGAGTCTGGCACGCATTTCGAGAAACATTGCAAACAGAGGCTAATTGGGGCATCCCAATGGATTTCCGCGAGAAGGCAGCCCAACATGCATCATTTCATCATCCGGAGCGGAGTCAAGGCAGCCCCCTGGCTTGCATGCCAGTTTACAATTTTTCTTAGTTAATCTGTTAATTAATTAGGAATCTGTATTATTTTGGACTATAATATTCTTTTATTCGGACTGTATATTTATTTGGACCCTCTGCGCGAGGGCATAATTGTAATAAGTGTGGGTGAGTGTGATGTATGTCTTCCAACCCCACGTCTTTCTCCCTTTTATTTACCTACTTACAATGGTTAGATATAGGGCATATTTCAATTAGCATACAGTATGACAGCATGTTTGCATCATTCATCTGTTTTGCATGCACCGGGCTCGGCGCATCATACAAACTGCATTTGTATTTCAATTCCAAGTTGAATACGTGTTAGTTGTAGCATTCCATATGCCATGTTTAGAATAGCCGAGCCTGCTATAGTTGCATTTTGCATGTGTTGCATTAGGCATTTCAGCATATTTAGGATCATGCATGATTTCTAATCAGCTTTTGTTTTGGCTTGGAGTACTCGGTAAGTTTTATGCTTTAGCATCCTTGCATGCGTGTGAGTGTTGCCATGAATAGCATGCTTACCATGAGGCTAATTGCTTATGTGATATAACTGCCTTGAATGCCTGTGGGTGAAGGTTGGGTTATCTGAATTGGGACAATTCATCAAATGTTTGTTTTAAACCCACTAGATAGTGGCAACACCATGTTTTCTAAGCCCACCCGAGGGTGGCAAAATCTGCATCTTAAGCCTACCTGCGGGTAGCAAACCATCTTTCAAAAACAAACATGAAATGTTTTGTTCCAATTCAGGCGACTCAGTCTATACTTGTATGCTGTGCGCATCACATAGTAACCTAGGCTAATAACCGGAATAAGAACATACAATGTTTTCAAAACTAGATATCATGGTTAGTAGAGGCCGGTCTTTGACTGGGCGAGCGGGGGTGCTCACGAAGTGACCTTCCCCAATCGTACCCAAGTTCCCGAGCCGAGGCAACTTTGGTGATGACGGATACGTGGCCTTTGGCACCGAGTCAGGGTTTTCTAAATTTCCCCATTAAAAAATATTTAGGTGGCGACTCTGTATCTGGCAAAGCAGTCCATGTTTGGCACTTCTTTCAAAAAATCTGTTTTCAAAACAATTTGCCGGATTTGGACTCTTTGGTTCGAGATTTAGAACCGTGACATTTGAGTCCTTCGAACTGTAGTGACCCAATATCGAACCAGAACGGGGGGGACTCGCACTCCTCGCCCCGGGATGCGTTCGGGGACGTCTATAGTTTCTGGCGACTCTGCTGGGGATTTAGAGAACTTGACTCGAACTCATGATATCTGGTTTTGATTACACTTGTGTGTTTCTTTGCATTGCATTTGCATTGGTGCGCCTAGGACACCGTGTTTGCCATCTGCTATTCCTGAGCGATTTGCCGGAGGCTTGTCTTGTTAAGGCATGTCCATAAGGCTGACCGGTTACGGGCTCTGCCAGTATGGGAACACAAACCCCGGTTTTACCGGGGCACCCTTTTTTGACCATTCGACCTAGTGCATATTCGGATCCATAGTGACCATTCCAAACTAGGACAGGTTACTTACCCGTTTATAGGTTGTTTGAAGCCGCCGCGTGCGTAGTGAAACCCTAGCTCCTGACAAAATAGGACAAGGCAACCCTACCCCAACATAGGGGTGTTTTGGCTCTCACTTATCTGTTATGTGCTTGTTAGAGTGTGCCTCTACAGGGAATGCATGTATCAGTTTGCGAGTTTGAGCATCAGGCCTGCGGGCACCAATTCAGTATTTTGGGTATCAGGCCTGCGGGCATCAGTATTTGGTGGAATCAGTTTTACCTAAGGGTATCAGCTTACAGGCGGAATTTTGGGGGCAGAATTCAGTAGAGAGCACACTCATTCGGTTTTGTTCGTATCTGTTCTGGTGAAATTGGGCTGAGATGCTGTCCGTTTTCTCTTTTGCTAGGTAGTCCTGGGAACCATAGCTTCAGAAGGCTCCGAAATCCCCCGGGTACATTGGACTAGTGCTGATAGACTTTGTTAGGTAAGAGATTCAATTCAAGGGCAACTAGTGTTCTTTTGCTGAGGCAAGGCAAAGAAAGGCCAGACAGGGCTCATTGGTTCATCTGATCCGACAGTCACCAGTCACATCATCAGTAGACCCGTGATGGCACAGGGTTCGGAAGAATTTGTGGCCGTGATAGCAGCGCCAAATTAGGGAACTGCCATGCAGGCTGAGACCAGTATTGAAACACAGCGCCCATCTAGGGCATCTGCCTCATATCCAGCTTTGGGACCCCAGCCGAACTTTGACCCAATTCCGCCAGTTGAAGATTTGCAGTGTTCGAATCCTCGAGAAAGGTTGACTCAAACCCGAGTTGTCAGACCCCTGGTGCAGCCTAATGAGAGGCTTTATCCCCTTGATGCTAATGACCTCGATCTAACCGCGGTGAAAATCGCAAACCTTGAGAAGCAATTCAAAAAGGCACAGGGCCTTAACTTCATTCCCGACATCGAGGATGGGCACACCGAGTCTGCCGTCCGGCTCCCAGACAGATTCAAAATGCCATACATTGACCGTTTCGACGGGTCTGGAGATCCAATGGTACATATCCGACTTTTCTTGGATGTCCTGAAGCCGATGGGTCTGACTAAGCCACATAAACTCTCTCTGTATGGAAGGACCCTGTCAGGTGTAGCAGCCACTTGGTACGCTAAGTTGGAGGATAAAGTGAAGCAAAACTGGGAAGAATTGGCTGAGGCCTTTGTCGATCAGTATTCCTACAATACCCAAGTTGAAATGACCATCCAAGAGCTTGAAGCAACCCGTCAAAACCCAAAAGAGCCTTTTGTGAAATTTGTTGCGAGGTGGAGAGCAAAGGCAGCACAGATGACAGATCGCCGCCCTTCTGAGAGGGATCAAGTGCAGATGATGGTGCGGAACCTCGAGCATGATATGTTACAAAAATTGATAGTCGCTCCGCTATTCACTTTCAAAAGTTTGCATGAACTGGGGGTTCAGGTTGAGAATGCGTTCAACAGCGGGATCATTCCCAGAACAGGTGAACCGACAAGGAGGGCGATTTCAAGGAGTACCAATGCCGGAAGTAGCACTATTCCCGAACCCACTGAAATCAATACAGTCGCCACAGCCAACCCTTTCGCCAACCCAAGCTTGCAAACAGCCGACCCAGCCCGAGCCCAGGGCAGAACTTTCGCCCCTCTCTATATGAGCCTGACTAGCGCACTAAAACTCCTGATGGAAAGAGGGCATCTCAAACCCCTTGATCCTCAACCTCTTCCCGACCCACTCCCAGCCAGACATAACCCCGCTAAGTACTGTATGTACCATCAGCAGCGCGGTCATGGCACCGACCGTTGCTACCCGCCTTCGTCATGAGGTCCAAAATCTCATCGACAACCGGACAATAGCTCCACCTTCAGATCCCAATGACCAAACATTTCCCGCCTACCTCAATCTCATCCATACACTGCCATCCACCTATGACCCCAGCATATACATCACCCCGACCCATCTACCCAAGCCTGAGGTGTTTATCTCGGAAAGCATGGACATATGCATGATGGGTGCATCTGAACCCCAATCATCCCAAACCCATGAACCCACTACTTCCGAGCTGATGAGGATGATTGAAGATCTTCAGAGAACAGTGGCGGATTTAGCCTTTAGAGTTTTGGCTCCATCATCAACCACATCGCCTACCAGGAAGTTCATGTCAAAAGGCTCCCCAAGCTTGGGACGGGCTGCATTGGGAGAAGGCCAATCCCTTGGCAAAGTGGGGGCGAGTGGAAAGAACAAGGTAGGGGCGGACATGGATCCCCATGAACATCTTCTGTTGGCTATTGAGGCTTTGAAAGCCGAGGGACTGAACAAAGAACAAGTGCTCGCGGTTGTTGCAAAAACTGTGGACGACACTTTTGCCACTCAAGCTGGGGGCAGTTTGAATCAAGAGGCAAGCCGGGAGAAGGGCCGTTGTACCAAGAATGTTCCTTTCAGCTCTAATCCCGTGCTTGGAAGAGATCAGCAAGCCGGGCCAGCACCTGCCAATCCCTTTGCTGGTGCGCCCAGTAAAAATCCACAAACCCAGAAGTACCAACCCCGAGGTCAGAGGGTCTTCCATGCCCTCCACATGCCTTTGTCCAAAGCTTTCCAAATCCTTGCTGGACAAGGCCATCTCAAACCCTTGAGCCTCGGCCTCTCCCGAACCCTCTTTCGGCTATGCATGATGCTACCCGGTACTGCGCATACCATCAGCAAACTGGCCATACTACCGACAACTGCTTCCGTCTTCGCCATGAAGTACAGGATCTGATTGACAACGGGGTCATTGTCGCACTAAGCTCTGCAAAGTCTATCGGCATTGGGTCAGTGAACTTGGGGGATAATGTGATTATGTGATCGAGGGATGAACCACCTGCGGATGGCGCTCAGATTACTCCAGCTGTGGTGGGTGGCATGCACTGTTTTGAGCAATGTACAAGTGCTGTTAATTTTGCATTCTGACTTGGGTATTGGGTCAGTCTTGTTGTTTTGTTCTGAGTCTGTCCTTTTGTTCTGAGTCAGTGTTTTTGTTTTGGGTCTGTCTTGTTGTATCGAGTCAGTCCTATTGTATAGGAGTCGGGTGATTCCGGGGGGTGTTACCTCGGGCGTCACCATTTTGTTTCGCGTTTGTCTTTTCATTTTGTCTTGAGTCTGTTTCTGCCAGGGGGCCAGTAATGTCAACAGATTTGAATAAAACAGCAGTGATTTTCAAGCTCTCGCGTTTGCTTCTGCCGTGTGCTAGTTGTGCCGGGATTTGAATGAAATGGTAGTGCATTCCACCTGCTCTCTTGTGCCTTGAAGTCATTGTAATGACCTGAGTTTTTTCAAAACTTTTTGAACACTGCGGTGAAAACGAAGAGGAAGGAATTCCTCGGGATTTGCAAAACTTTGATCAACTGAGAGAAAGAGAGGCGTGCTAAGCCCTTAATGAATGAAATCATGCTTGTTAGCGTGAATACTGAGAAGGACCCTGGCTTGATCCAGACTAGTTTCATACTATCTTCAGCGCGAGCGATTTGTCGCTTTCTTAAAAATTTTCAAAAAATAAAATGTTTTGCGCGATCCTGCGAAGATCTGTGTGGAATTGCTCTTGAGATTGTGCAGCCTAGGATCGCTCTCAGCCTCGAGACGCAACCCCTTTGCTTCCAAACCTTGAACTTGAATTCAGAAGGTTCAACGGTCAACTATGATGTGAGGCCTGTGTGGCCAGATTTGAAGCAGCCCTCGAACAAGAGGTTAGGAAAGTCGGATCAAGAAGATCAGAAGATCAGAAGAAGCTTGCAAAGCTAGAACAGAAGTACCCTTCGAACTAGGGGCAAAGATATCAGACATGCTCGAAGAGCTGAAGATGAGTCCTCTTGCAAATCAACAGCCACTCTCCTGGATACGGATGGCTTCGAAACCCTACAACCATTTGGCATGGACCAAGCTACACTTTTACCCTTGAGAGGCTTGTTGGGTCAAAAACCCGGAAGGGCGACCCAGGCAAAAGTTAGAGCAAGAAAAAAAACAAAAAAAGAAAGCAAAAAAAAAGAATGCAAAAGAAAAGAAAAAGAAAAAAAGAGAAAAAATGCAAAAAAAAAAAAAAAAAAAAGAAAATGCAAAAAAAAGAAAAAGAATGAAAAGATACAAAAATTGAAAAAAAAGAAGAAGACCAAAGCTCGCAAGGTCGAAAACCCGCGACGGGCGCCTTGGCAAAAGTTAGAGCATAAAAGGAGAGGTTGAATACCCGAGTGTACCTTAACCCCGAACTACGTAAGGCTTGATTCCCATCTTTGGGATACGTAGGCAACTTCATTCTGAAGTCCATCCGTAAAACAATTCAAATTTGATTGTGTCCATGTAATGGTTTTGATCATCTCTGCCTTCTCTGTATCCGAGAGTCTGTTTGTGTTTGTCGCTCTGAGGACTGACTGCAAATGCGCCGCGGTGCCGTTCAAACAAGGGGCAACTTTCCGTTGCCATTCAACGCTTCGCGGTGCCATTCAAACAAGGGGCAACTTTCTGTTGCCATTCAATGCGCCGCGGTGCCGTTCAAACAAGGGGCAGCTTTCCGTTGCCATACAGCTCTCTTCAAACAAGGGGCAATTTTCCTTCGGATCTGAGGTTGTGCATCTCAAGAGTAGGTTTCATGCTCATTGAGCAATGGCCGTTTGCAAAAATAGTTTTTGAGAATTTTTACTGAGGTTGACTAATTCTCTCGAAAATTATTTCAATTTTTCCAAAACTGGACCATTTCTTGGACCCAAAAAAGGAAAATTTTCAGTGCTCATAGCCTGACTTGCATGATTTCAAATCAAAAATTGAACAAGCATGTTAATTTGACTCTCATGTTGGTCAAAACTGTTTTAGTAGAAAGCAAAAACAAAAAATGGTCAAAATGATGAACTAGGGGCAAAGTTGAGTCAGGAGTTCTGTCTTTTCCCCCTTGTCAAAATACTTGCTAGAAAAGGGCACTCTACTTGCCGGAAAGGGCATTGTATTCGCCAGAAAAGGGCACAACAAAGGGCTGAAAGCTCTCTCACCCTCCAAGCAGCGAGGTATCAAGCCAAGCGCGAAGCACGAACTAGAATGGGGCAAGATATTCCACTCCATCATCTGGACAGATCTTATCACGTCCAAACTCCCCAGCAAAGCATCATCAACCGATACTAGCTGCCGATTTGCTACACACCCAGTTGTAGCGCAACCCTTCTATGGGAGGAATTCACTAGCTGTGAGCGGAAGAAAGAAAATCTAACAGCATGCTAGGTGCAAGAGCCCGCAACTTCCTATTTATCCATCAACCACCCAGGGGAGGGATAAAAAAATGAGAGATTGAAGAATAGAGAGATGTGCGATGAGAGAAAAAGTGAGAAAAGGGCTTTTTCAGAAAAAACAGAGCTTGAGGGCCGAGTGATGTGAGAACCACAAATGAGAAAGGGTGGGAAACACTACCCGATGAAACAGGCTCCCTGTGCACGTCTGAGTGTCGTGTCTTTTTGTTTTATCTCGATTCTTGTTTTGAGTCGTTTCGAGTATTACTCGATGTGTCTAGGTTGTGTGCCTTTTATTTCCTTGTTGAGTCGTTTTGCTGTGTTTAGTCGTAGGCTCAATACCTGGTCAAAAACTCATCTCTCGATTTCAAAAAATTAAAATCGTTTTGTGCTCCGAGTGCCGTGCCGTTCTCCACATCTGTGCAAAATGAGATTCGTTCTTTCGTAAAACCGCAGGGTTCAACCCAGGTCATGTCAGAACAGTAAAACAAGGACCTATCTGAAGCTATTTAGGTTTCGGACTGCAAAGCAAAAGAAAAGAAGGAAAATCGAAGCATCTGAGTGAGTTTCACCTTCAGCAAGTTCCGTGATTGTATTCCGGATGTACCTCTTCAGGCCTTGTTAATACTACCGAAGTGTGAGTGCGCCTCTACCTCAAGTGTAAGCCTGCTTCAAGTCAGAATGACAGTCCAAGCAACACCCGAGGGTTTTACATGCATATGTTATCTCTCGCCAATTTGAACAGGGTGTGCCCTTTTTGAGCTAAGTATGTTGTGAAGTCCTCTAAGAGGTAAATCAGAGGCACCAGAGTACATATCTGATGCTCCTCTATTGCATAGAATGCGAGCTTTCATATACACTGTTGTTGCATGCGTGCCGCGCATCGTTATGATTCATGCATAGAATATGCTTGCTTTCGATTCCGCATAGAATATGCTTTACTTGTTTCATGCATAGAATATGCTTGCTTTCAATATTGCATAGAAAATGCCCCCATATTTGCATAGAAGATGCATTTTATTGCACTTTTTTGTGTATTTTATCTCGCTCGCACTGTCTTGTGCACTTACACTTTGTATCTCACTTGCACTGTCTTGTGCATCTTGTGGTTGTATCTCACTCGCACTATCTTGTGCATTGCATATCAATCGCGCTATTTTGCGCACCGCACTGTTTTGTGCAATTTATCATTCGCGCTACTTTGCGCACCTCCATCGCACTGTTTTGTGCAGTTTACATTCGCGCTATTTTGCGCACCGCACTGTTTTGTGCAGTTTATCACTCGCGCTGTTTAGCGTATCGCGCTGTTTAGCGTATCGCGCTGTTTAGTGCATTTCAAAGCAATCGCGCTGTTTAGCGTATCGCACTATCTTGTGCATTTCAAATCACTCGCGCTATTTTGCGCACCTGAATCTCACTGTTTTGTGCAGTTTATCATTCGCGCTATCTTGTGCATTTCAAATCAATCGCACTATCTTGTGCATTTCAAATCACTCGCGCTATTTTGCGCACCTGAATCGCACTGTTTTGTGCAGTTAATCAATCGCACTATCTTGTGCATTTCAAATCACTCGCGCTATTTTGCGCACCTGAATCGCACTGTTTTGTGCAGTTTATCATTCGCACTGTCTTGCGCATTACATTCATCGCGCTATTTTGCGCACCTCAATCGCACTGTCCTGTGCTTTGCATGTCACATCGCACTATTTTGTGCATTGTATTACTCGCGCTATTTTTGCGCATCGCACTATTTTGTGCAAATTACTTGCATTGTGCATGCATTTTATCGTGCTGTCTTGCGCATCTCACCTGCACTTGTTAGTGCGTCGCATCGCGCTATCTTGCGCACCTTACCTGTATCACACTGCTTTATGCATTCATCCGCCAGCACCGCGTGTGTCAAACTTTCGGAATCACAGGAATCACATTGAATATATGTTGTTAGCATATTGTTCTTGTTGAATTTCTCTCTTTTGCAGGCACGATATTGTATGTACGGTTCATTTGAGGCTGGTGCGACCAGACGAATCGCGCAGGTATCGTATCTTCTCCGTTTGAGACGCAACGAGAATTGAATAATTCTCCGCATTCCTAACTGCATGAAATGTAGTTGTTGCTTTGCATTCTTGCTTAAAACTGTTGCATCTATTTGCGAATATTTGCTTCATTACAGCTTGCTGCACTTGCATGATCATTGAGTTACATCTGATCCTGTGCGTATCATTTTGCATTTTGCCCCTTTTGCCTGCGGGCACGCCTGCGGGCACATCTCTATTTATCTTGTATGATTGTCTAAGTCTTCGGCCTTGTCAAAAATGGGTCGTCTCTGGGCTTTGACATTCACTCCTGTCACTTGTGACTTCCGAGTTCTATCAAAGAGGGGCAACTGTAGACACCCCATTTTTGAACGACCTTAAGACTCAGACGTCACCGATTGAGCGCTCGATGATGTTGCATATTGTGCTCGTTCAGAAGTCTCAGAGTCGCGGCCGTGAGCCCTGCCTCCGGACTCCCGAACCCTCTTTTGTACCTTGCCTCGGTTTGCGAACCGGACTCGGTTTTCTCTGTTTTTCTTCCTGAGGGGAGGGAGAGGTCCAGTAGACCATCCCTCAGTGGCCGTGTGCTACATTTCGTGGCCGTAGGCCATTTTGCCCATTTCGGAGCCCGGTTCCCGGTTTTCGGAGCCGTCAGGCCGTGTGCCTCGGTTCGGGACCGTCTAACCATCTCCGATTCCTCTGGTTTTGGGCATGCATCTCATTTACTCCCTTTCGAGGGACACTGGGGTCCGAGGGACCGACTTCGTGGTCAAACACCACTCCCGGTGCCCAACAGTCAGTTTTCGGGGTCCCGAACCTGCGCGTTTCGGCCCCCGAACCTTCATTTCGCATCGGTTTGGGCTCATTTTTGGTGGAGGCCTTTTTTTCATGGTTAGGAAGCTTGTAGGAGGGTGGGAGGCCAGCAATTGTTTTGACAACCAACTTTTTTGTTTGGTCAAAAGTGGTTCAGCATGAATCCGGGAAGGAAAAGTCTGCGCGGCTTCACCGAAACAGGCGTAACTCTTTGCACAAGAGGAATTAAAGTTTGAGGCCACCACCATTGGAAAGATTACTTCTGAGGCTTCATTTTGCACTTAATAATCTCCTAAGTTCAATTCCGGATGGAGGAGATATGGTTGATTGAAGTAAGGCATCACTCCGGTTGAACCGAAATCTGCGCGGCTTCACGGAAACTGGCATAACTTTTTCCACAGGAGGAATTTTGATGCAAGGTTTGTGCCATTGGAAAGATAACTTCTGGGGCTTCAATTTGGACACTTGAATGGCCACATTTGAACTTCGCTAGCACCCACCGGCCAGCTTTCTTCCCGGAAGTTCCTGAAAACTAGCTGGCCGGCCAGAAAATCTAGCTGGCCGGCCACCCCTTTTGTGAAATGACCATTTTGCCCCTTTAAGATGGCCGGCCATTTTCCTCTCCCTCAGTGTATTCCAGCTGTGCCAGCTGGTTGCCAAATGGACAATCCTCCATACACGTGTATGGAGGATTAGAGAGGACCCTTAGATATTTTTGATGCCTCTCCTCTATAAAGGAGAGGCTTGGCTTCTTGGCTCAAGGTTGGACAATTGTTAGACATATTTGAGAGAGTGATACACCTTCCACCTCCCATTTCTCTCCATTTCCAAGCCCCAAAGTCATTTTTCTTCAAGTTTGGTGCCATTTCTTCATCATCATCAAGCATCCCCATCACCACTCCATTTCCAGCAGCAAGGAGAGGTTCTCAGAGGCTTAGAAGCAACATTCCTCAAGCCAAGAGGTAGAAAAGAAAGGGTCTACAAGGGTAAGTCTCAATCTCCCTCTTTTGTAGCATTTTCTTGCTTCATTTCTTAAGCCTATTTGTTCACTGTTTTAGGCTCCGACCCTAACTAAAAGGGTCACTTTTTTGAGCTTATCTTCATGTTTGTTTAAGGGCTCAACCTTGTTTGAGCCCTCCATTTGGTACTTGCTTCAATATCATCTTATATGCCATAATCTTGCATGAAATTTCTAGCCTATGAGTGATCTGTTTTCGAGCATAATGTAAACTGTGAGTGGGCCTATTTTGAGCCCCTCTTCAACATTGAAGAAGGGCTCAACCCTGTTTGGCCTCTCTATCATGCACTTGCTTCATAATCTCTCACATTTACCGTAAATTTGCACGATTTGTTTGGCCTACATGTGATCTGTTTTGGAGCATGTCATGAACTGTGAGTAGGGTTATTTTGGGTCCCTCTACAACATTGTAGAAGGGATCAACTTTGTTGGGGGTCTCCATGTTATACTTGTCATTATACCCCTCTTTGACCCCCATTTTTGCATGCTTTGTTAAGCCTATCTAGATTCTATTTTCGGCCATCATCAGGTCTGGAAAGAGTCATATTTTGATCTTCTTGACATATTTCATGAAGGGTATTTGCTGGTTTGATGAATGTTTGGGGTACCTCATGTTATAGCCTATAGTATCCTAGTTCTTGCATGGCATTCTTAGCATGTTTTCATACTGATTTGGGGGATGTCATCTACTGTAAATGTTCATATTTTTAGGCCCTCTTCAGTGTTGTAGAAGGATATTTTCTTGTTTGAGCTTTGCATTTATTACTTACTTCAATATCCCTCTTGCGGAGCCATTTTTGCATTCTTGCTTAATCCTATGTGTGCTTGCTGTTTAGCCCTTTTTATGACTGAAAAATGCTTGTCTTACGGCTGCCTTGCTGCTGTATTTTCATTCCATGTCCATATTGTGCATGTTTTGCATAGCCATAGGCCATTTCGGGTGCCTAAATTCGCATTTCGGGACCATTCCTTGCATTTGGTGCCATTTCGCCATGTTTCGGGACTGTTTTCCCCCACATTTCAGTGCTGAAATTCATTTGCATGTTTGCATATCATATTTTCGTGCCATTGCATTGCGTATGCCATTGCCTCGGTTTGCGTGCCCGTGTGCACGCATTTCGAGGCATCTCATTTTCATCTCACGGCCTCTTATGTGAGTGCGGCTGAGGCTCTCCCATGTTAGTGTAAGCCCATATTGCATTATATATGCCATTTTAGTCTCATTGCATTGCGTATGCCATTGCCTCGGTTTGCGTGCCCGTGTGCAAGCATTTCGAGGCACTTCTTTTTTATCCGACGGCCTTTTATGTGAGTGCGGCTGAGGCGCTCTCATGTTAGTATAAGCCCATGTTGCATTGTATTTGTCATTTAGTCTCATTGCATTCCGTATGCCATTGCCTCGGTTTGCGTGCCCGTGTGCACGCATTTCGAGGCACTTCATTTTCATCCATCGGCCTCTTATGTGAGTGTGGCTGAGGTCCACTCGTGTTAGTGTAAGTCTAATTTGCATTGCGTATGCCATTTCATGCCTTAGGATCATTGCCTCGGTTTGCGTGCCCTCGTGCACGCATTTCGAGGCATCTCATTTTCATAGCATTGTGCATGCTAGGTCATATGTTAGCTGCATTTCATGCATATCATGCATATTGCATCGTGTTCGGGATATGAGTTAGCTCGGGCACGGGAAACGAGGTACGTTCCGTACTCCGAGTGACGGAACGGATCTCAATTCCCAAGTCACCGACACTCCGGATTATCCATGATGGAGTTAGGTTTTGTTGTAGCATTCACATGCATTCATCCTATATTGAGTTGTGCAATTCGGCTCCTCGGCCATCATGCATCGATATGCGTGATTGGTGGCACGAGGATCGAAGCATGCATATATTTGTGAAAGACATTGCTATGCCCTTTTCCTGCTCTCTGTTGCAGCAAAATGAAGAATCAGCAACTTTTCGGAGTCTGGCACGCATTTCGAGAAACATTGCAAACAGAGGCTAATTGGGGCATCCCAATCGATTTCTGCGAGAAGGCAGCCCAACATGCATCATTTCATCATCCGGAGCGGAGTCAAGGCAGCCCCCTGGCTTGCATGCCAGTTTACAGTTTTTCTTAGTTAATCTGTTAATTAATTAGGAATCTGTATTATTTTGGACTGTAATATTCTTTTATTCGGACTGTATATTTATTTGGACCCTCTGCGCGAGGGCATAATTGTAATAAGTGTGGGTGAGTGTGATGTATGTCTTCCAACCCCACGTCTTTCTCTCTTTTATTTACCTACTTACAATGGTTAGATATAGGGCATATTTCAATTAGCATACAGTATGACAGCATGTTTGCATCATTCATCTGTTTTGCATGCACCGGGCTCGGCGCATCATACAAACTGCATTTGTATTTCAATTCCAAGTTGAATACGTGTTAGTTGTAGCATTCTATATGCCATGTTTAGAATAGCCGAGCCTGCTATAGTTGCATTTTGCATGTGTTGCATTAGGCATTTTAGCATATTTAGGATCATGCATGATTTCTAATCAGCTTTTGTTTTGGCTTGGAGTACTCGGTAAGTTTTATGCTTTAGCATCCTTGCATGTGTGTGAGTGTTGCCATGAATAGCATGCTTACCATGAGGCTAATTGCTTATGTGATATAACTGCCTTGAATGCCTGTGGGTGAAGGTTGGGTTATCTGAATTGGGACAATTCATCAAATGTTTGTTTTAAGCCCACTAGATAGTGGCAACACCATGTTTTCTAAGCCCACCCGAGGGTGGCAAAATTTGCATCTTAAGCCTACCTGCGGGTAGCAAACCATCTTTCAAAAACAAACATGAAATGTTTTGTTCCAATTCAGGCGACTCAGTCTATACTTGTATGCTGTGCGCATCACATAGTAACCTAGGCTAATAACCGGAATAAGAACATACAATGTTTTCAAAACTAGATATCATGGTTAGTAGAGGCCGGTCTTTGACCGGGCGAGCGGGGGTGCTCACGAAGTGACCTTCCCCAATCGTACCCAAGTTCCCGAGCCGAGGCAACTTTGGTGATGACGGACACGTGGCCTTTGGCACCGAGTCAGGGTTTCCTAAATTTCCCCATTAAAAAATATTTAGATGGCGACTCTGTATCTGGCAAAGCAGTCCATGTTTGGCACTTCTTTCAAAAAATCTGTTTTCAAAACAATTTGCCGGATTTGGACTCTTTGGTTCGAGATTTAGAACCGTGACATTTGAGTCCTTCGAACTGTAGTGACCCAATATCGAACCAGAACGGGGGGGACTCGCACTCCTCGCCCCGGGATGCGTTCGGGGACGTCTACAGCGAGAGGAGGAAAGATGGTGTGAACAACGGGTGCACCCGATGTTTTTAACCGATTTGCAATCCTAATGCGTCGCACGTGAGAGGAGGAAAGGTAGTGTGAACATCGGGCAAACTCGATGTTTTTTAACCGATTTACAATCCTAACGTGTCGTACACGAGAGGAGGAAAGGTGGTGTGAACACCGGGCGCACCCAATGTTTTTAGTTGATTTGCAATCCTAACGTGTCGCACACGAGAGAAGAAAAGGTGGTGTAAACACTGGGCGCACCCGATGTTTTTAACCGATTTGCAATCCTAACACGTCGCACGAGAGAGGAGGAAAGGTGGTGTGAACACCGGGCGCACTCGATGTTTTTAACTGATTTGCAATCTTAACACGTCACACGAGAGAGGAGGAGGGCTGGTCTGAACAAATAGGCCCACCTGCTGTTTTTAACCGATTTGCAATCCTAATGCATCGTACACGAGAGGAGGAAATGCGGTGTGAACATTGGGCGCACCCGATGTTTTTAATCAATTTGTAATCCTAACGCGTTGCACGCGAGAGGAGGAGGGGTGGTGAGAATAAACAGGCGTAGCTGTTGTTTTTAACTGATTTGAGCAAGTCAACGAAGGAACAAATAAATAGTCAGAACTTAAGTAGGATTACCTCTCCCCCAGGAAGGCCTCGGCCTTGAAAAACAAAACCCACGGAGATAATAAAACAAGGTATGAAACGAACAAGTGTGATAGATGAACAACGTGAACAAGATGACAACTCAACATAATGATAATACATGTTCCATGCAAGACAGACAACCGATGTACAATGTTAATTGAAAGCATACTCAATGCATGAATCATGAACGACACAAGGCATGTGTGCAACATAAGTGTATGTGAAAACACATATTCGTTGCTACAGGAGAGAACAAATACATAATTTGACAGCATGAGCAAAAGTAATGAAAGTAACAGCCTCCGATTTACCTCTCAAAGGCGTGCAACATGCTCAAAAGGATACACTGCATTCATCTAGGCAAGTAGGGCACATTCACGAACTGAAACGCAGTTTCAGGTTCCCTCCAGAATCAATCTGAACTCAAAACAAGAACCTTTCATACACCACTCGGGAAACAGAGGCACAATTCAACATCAGGACACAAGTAAGGACCACTAGCTATTTGCTGGCCGCAAGGAGAAGCCGCCGGCCACCTACCAGCCACCATTTGTTCTTGCTGTCCACAGATGTGGCCTGCAGGCCACCCGTGCTAGTTCGGGGGTAGTTTTGACTTTTCACACATGGGTCTTTAAATATACACTTCCATACTTCATTTCCTCACAAACCCTTGACCGAAAATCCTCCCTCTCT
Organism: Camellia granthamiana; assembly: GCA_036172215.1. Classification (NCBI taxonomy): domain Eukaryota; kingdom Viridiplantae; phylum Streptophyta; class Magnoliopsida; order Ericales; family Theaceae; genus Camellia; species Camellia granthamiana. The sequence goes on along the minus strand of CM069911.1, from coordinate 60,239,378 downwards.
CTCTCTAGGTGCTTCCTCTCTCTAGATTTGCGCTTTATACACACTTTCCAATGCCCCACGCAAACTTTTTTCTATAAAACCCTCTTGATTCTCTACGTTTTGAACTGAATAGAATTTGATTTTGCCGCTTTTTCTTGAATTTTCACCACTTTAGGCTTGTTTCCCTCGAGTTTCTCTCGGGCTTCGTGAATTTTCCCAGGTTTTGATTTTTTCTCCCGTTTTCTCTCTCCTAGGGTTGACTTTTTCCAAGTTTTTCCTCTTTTCTTCATTTTCCTTCATTTTTCACCCACTTTTCACCCACTTTCCCAGATGGCAGATGATATTCCACATGACGGGGTTCCTTTCGAGGTTCCGCTTTCACCACCACCTGTTGCTGAGGTTGAGGGGCTAGCGGCAGAGGGTATTGCAGCTGACCTGGAGACAAAGTTCGCTCTGGGACTCGAGCCCGAGCCATTACCACTGGGGATTCGGCCCTTCGATCTAGAGACGTATAATCCCCGCACACATATATTACCGTCCGGAGGCATCATGCACTTCAGGGACTTTGCACGTGGCATGCTAGAGGACCTTTTGCTGAGGGAGCCAGACTCCCATCTTTCTTACGACGCTACAGAGGTAAAAACTCTATTTTCATGTATTTCTTGCTTCATTCGAATTGCCTTTCTTGTACTGCCTTTATTCTGAATGTTCATTTTTCATTGTCCTTCATCTGATTCACTCTTCTTTGTCATAGGGAGACTCTCGGGCCTACAGGAGATATGGAGCGGTGACGGCCAGGGACTGGTACTACGAGCTCCCTGCGGGGGTCCGCGATATTGTCGACGAGGTTGGCTTCGGCTTTTTCTGCTCTGGACTTTCACGTCTCACAGCTAGTTGGCCCCTCTTTGGAGCATTGGTGGAGAGGTGGTGGGACATCACCGATTCTTTCCACTTCTCTTCCGTTGTGGAGATGACGATGGCTCCTTATGACTTCTCTATGCTGACAGGCTTAGGAGTAAGGGGTGATCCAATCCCTTTCGACATAGACATGGGCGAGTGGGAGGCAGCTTGGATCTTCCTACTTGGAGCGCGCCCACCTATATCTAGACCAGCGATGGTGTAGTACAGCTGGTTTTCTAAGCATTTTCGTGGGAGTGAGCTTATGACCCTAGAGGAGATAGACAGTACGCCTGGTGGGGCTTCCTGATGTTCCTCCTCGGTACCACATTGCTTGCGAATAGGTGGAACACCGTAGGATTGTATTTACTGAGCGCCTTAGTGACCTTGCCCTAGGTTCGATTCTATGACTAGGACAGAGCTGGCCTCATCACACTTTATGGCTATATGAGCTCCACTTCCCGCATAAAGAGAGAGCAGGTAGGAGGCTACTAGCGAGCCTGGGAGGTGTGCACTTCACTTTCTACTTTACACTTATGCTTTTTACTTCACATTTACAGCTTTATATCTGTTCAACACCTGTGCTTTCTGTTCTACAGTTTCTATGTCTATTCATGCTGTACACTCTCTATATCTATTGCACTTTCTATATCTGTTCATGCTCTATGCTTTTTGCTTTGCACTTTCTATATCTGTTGACACTGTACACTTTCTGTATCTGTTACATTTTCTATATCTATTGACACTGTTGATAACACTGCCGTCGTTTCCTTACAGTTGTGGGTTTACGCATATTTTTCAGCCCTTGCTCCAGAGTCTATGGAGGAGATCCCCTCTGTTGTCCCTTACTCGCCACGGTACGACGGCCGGTGTCGGCGCTGAAGTCATGAGACCTTTGCCTTCTTCCGCCGATACTTTGACATAATGGTCGCCAATGAGGTAACCCGAAACTTACAGTCATTTTTGCTTTAATACCGCTCTGATTCATACTTTGGCAACTAACAACAACTAACAATCTGTATATTCTCTGTTTATAGATCATGTGGCAACCCTGGGCAACGATGCCAGTCGGGGTGAGGGATCAGTATGCGGGGGCTTGGGGCACATCTCATTTTTAGATTCTGCTGGAGGGTCTAGTCAGCCGGGCTTGGTTTCTAAGCGAGTGGTTTGTACGCCAGACCGTGGGCTTGCTTGATCCAGTCGTTCTCATGCCATCCCCAACATCTATGCGGACAGCAGATAGACTCCCAGTTGAGGCTATTATTTAGTTCATGGCGGGCCTAGATGCGGACTTCTTTAGAGCAGAGGGCGATTATGCCACATTCATCCAGACTTATCTCATGCCTCCTCTGATGGGTATTCGCGCAGGCGAGGAAGTAGGAGCTCTTGTGGTGGGTGGTGCGACTCGGGCGACTAGGGTCCATGCTAGAGGGGTCTCTCTTGTTGAGCGGATGACTAGTTGGCCAGAGATTCTTACTGCACTCACATGTTGGTGGCTGACTAGGACTGCTTACCAGATTTCGATCAAGCCGGCAGAGGCAGGGCACGAGTATGTTAGAGCTCAAGGCGCGTCTCAGATATGGACCACACTTTACCATTTGCACCCCACATTTTCCATTTAAGATATGTTTATTCCAGATATTGATTAGTCAAATGCACTTGCAGACACCCACTACAGAGTATGCAAAGAGCCTCCTCGAGCTGGTTGCCTCATTGATCGGCATGGTATAGAGAAGAGAAACGTTGCTCGAGCTCCACGGTATTCAGGTATTTTCTCCCATTTCAGCACGCATTTCATTACTAATTCTATTGTGCACCATGCTATCACATTTCCATTGATACATTGGTATCTCCGTTGTAGTCTTCTCCAAACTGTATTGATACATTGCATTAGCACACTGTACTCACACACTGTACTCATACTATACCTGGTTTCTGTATGACACTCATTCTGCATACTATGGCTGTATCTAATACACACATTGTAGCTGATATGTTGACAACTATTTTTCTAGATCCTAGCTGCACCGAGGGCACTAGTGGCAGTAGTGGCATCAGCACCAGCAGTACCTCCTCCGGTAACAGAGAGGCAAGAGAGACAGGCCCCAACATGCAGCCGAGACAAGCGTCGCGGTTGAGGGAAGGACAGGGGTGCCCGAGGCCGGAGCAGTCCTTTGGAGCTTGTTCTGAGTGGTGATGATGATGACAAGGCTAGTGCCTCTGAGGAGATAGTGAGTGGACATTTTGAGTCCAAGAGCAGAGACAATGATGTCGGCTTAGGATCGGGGAGCGGAGGTGACGTTGAGGCCTGCTCCGAGACAGGGAGCAGAGGTTTAGAGTTTGGTTCTGACAGCGGTGCTAACAGAGATAGTGCCTCTGAGTCCCCTTCGAGGAAGAGGACGAAGAGGGCCTCTCGAGCTTAAGATGATTGGCGCTGTTTTTTGGACTTTTTTGCTTAGTTTCGTTTAGTTTTGGTAGTTTTGCACATGTATAGCTTCAGATAGGTTTTACTTTTGCTTTTGAAATTTGCACTTCTTTTATAAAATCCATTATTAGAATAAAACCTTCGCAGTTTTTATGAAAAGAGTTTTGGTTATTTAACATGAGCACTGCACCACGAGTAACATACTTGCATGAAAAATAACATGAAGTTAAATTTGAAACCGAACATGCTTGCATGGGAATAAAGTTCTTAATCGGATAATGAGCCGACCAATGATAAAAATTCAACATACAACTCGATAAATAAAGCAAAAACAACTCAAACACAGACCTAAAACAACTATACACACTTGCAAAAACCAAAAGACTCAAAACAAGACCGAACAACACAAAGACCAGGACAAAACCAGGCTATTAAAACTGTCCAACAAACAGGTGGACAGCAGGCCAGAAGAAGGAGGTTGCCGACTAGAAGTGAGATCTGCCGGCCACCAATGTAAAAAACCACCAGAAAGCTAACAGCTCACCTCCACTACAGCCTTATCTTCTACAAAAGGTCCTCCTTCGTGATTTCTTCTCCAGAACTTCATTTTAGCTGTTGTTTCTTCCACAAATGGAGCCATTTCTTGTCAAGAAACTCACGGATTGGATAGCCACTTCGGACAGCACGGAAAAGGTAAATTTCTAGGGTTTTGGCATAAACGCGCTTTTTTCTTTAAGCCGTACTCCACTTTGTTTTCCGTTCTTCCATGTCGCAGTTCGATGCTGGGACCCGATTATGCATGTTTTTCTCTTCGGAGCACAAGAAATATGCCCGACCCTTGAAGAATTTTAGGCACTAATAGAATCCCGGTGCGATGAGGAAATCATACTTCAGCCCCGTTTTGGACATGCCTTAGCCTTGGGACGGATGTGTGGGCTTACTTTGCACGAAGCTCGATCCTTGGTCCATGACGGAGAGCTAGATATACCCAGCTTGATTCATCGATTTTCTGACATCGGTGACCGATGCGGCCTCCTCTGGCGAGGCTTTCGACAACATGCCCTCTGCTTGTGTATGCTTGCACATTGCCTTCTTGCCCCTAGTTTCGGCGGAGCCAATATCAAGTTGATTGAGGTAGCCTAACGCTTGAAAGAAGGCAAGAGTTGCATTGGTTTGGCCTTAGCCGAGACCCTGATGGGTTTGGACGTTTTTCATCGGCGAGAGACCACTAAGTTTGTGGGGAGTCCACTACTGCTCTAGGTATTGTTTCCCACCCTATCTCATATATATTTCTCACATCACTCGACATTCACACTCTATTTTCTCTCAAAGCTCTTCCCTTACTTTTCTCTCAACATACATCTCTCTATTCTTTAATCTCTCTTATTTTTCATCCCTTCCCAGGTTTGGCTGATGGACAAGCTGAAGGTGGTGAACCCTTGCCTAGTTTACTCAGCTCGAGCGTACTTTTTTTGCCAACGCCTAGTGGACTTCCCCAATGAGGGATGGTGGTGCAATTGGATGTGCCATAGGTCTGCAGTCGACATAGCTTGACTTAGCTGAGATGAGCTACAGCATGACCCGACAGCCGGGTGTTCAGTTGATTGGCCTCACACACTGTGTGTTCTATTTTCCCTTCCAGTGCAGACGCCAATTTGGGTATGATCAGACTTGCCTAGAGAAGGGGGTAGAATACCCGGCTTCATTCCTAATACGTGTTTCACACTTGGCTAGGTACCTCCCTGCTTGGAGGACAAGAGACCTTCTGGCCCCTGCCCCTAGTTTCAATTATGTCCTTCTTGGCGGATGCTTAGCTTGGTTCGAGAACGAGGCACAAGCTGGACCGACTTTAGCTGCAGGGACTTCTGCTAGTACGAACGGTTCATATGCCCCTAGTTTTATTGCTTTGATCTTTATTTTCAAGTTTTATGATGTAAAAGCAACTTCAATTTGTAGCAAAGAGTTAGAGAATGTACTAGATGTTGAAATCAACAAAATTAAAGTTGCGAATATTGAAAATTTTCCTTTCGGTCCAAAAAATGGTCCAAGTTGTAAAAGGGTAAAATTTTGAGAAAAATAAACTTTTATTAAAACTTTTCAAAACAATTTTCGGAAACAATCACCACCCGACATGCACAGAATCGATCCTCATGATGTACAATCTGGAATCAAAAGAAATCATAACCCTGATTGCATACCACCACTACTATACATTGTACAACGAGTCTTCTTTCCAAAGCAAAGATCACAACCGAGCCATGAAGATTACGACCAAGCTTATAAATAACGAGCAAAGATGACCTAATCAAACAAACGGACAGGACAATTGAGTTGGAGATGATTACGGCCGAACTTCAGGATGAAGTTGCCTACATTTCCCCAAGATGGGAATCAGACCTTACGTAGTTCGGTTCAGGTTCAGTCGGGGTTTTAACTCTATTCTTTTGCGCTCTAACTTTTGCCAAAGTCGCCCTTTAGAGTTTTTAACCCAGTGAGATCAGTTTTTCTTTATTTCTAATTTTTCATGCTCTAACTTTTGCCTAGGTTGCCCTTTCAGGTTTTCGGCCAAGTGAGCCTCTTAGGGGTAATATTTCTTTAACTTGTCTATGTTGATTGGCTGTGAAAACTCCAGGTCATCTAGGTCCATGAGAATAATCACCTCTCTTGACCAGATTGACTTGATGATGTAAGGATCAGTCCAGTTAGGTTTGAACTTGCCCTTAGGGTCATAGATGGGAGCTCGGTTATCTTTGAGCACCATGTCTCATTCCTTGAGATTCCGGGACTTCACTTTCTTATTAAAAGCCCTAGCAATTCTGCGCTGGTAGCCCTGGACATGATACAATGCTTTTAGTCTTCTCTCATCAAACAACAACAACTCCTCAAATCTGTGCCTTTGCCAGCCCGCCTCTGCTATTTGACACTCGGCCATAACTCGTAGTGACGACACTTCAATTTCAATCGGCAAAACGGCTTCCATCCTGTAGACAAGAGAATAGGGGGTTGCCCCTGTAGATGTTCAGATTGAAGTCTTGTAACCCTAGAGTGCTAATGGCAATTTATTTGGCTAGTCCTCGTAGGTTTCTACCATCTTCTGCAAAATTCTTTTGATGTTTTTGTTTGTAGCCTCGACAGCTCCATTGGTTTGTGACAGGTTGATGACTTATGGAAAGCCATGTTATATTTCTCAAGCATGTCTACACCTCATTCTTGAAGTATGTCCCATTATTGGAGATAATTTCATTCGGAACTCCATACCGGCAGATGATGTTGTTCTGGATGAACTTAGCCATATACGATGCTTTCAATATAGAGTAGGACTGAGCTTCACCCATTTCATGAAGTAGTCGATTGCTACCAGAATAAACTCATGCTTGTTTGACCCCTTTGGCGTAACTGCACCGATAATGTTGATTCCCCAGACTAAGAAAGGCCATGGTGAAGTCATATTGTAGAGTTGAGACGGTGGTATGTTCATGCGATTGGTGTGAATCTAACACTTGTGGCATCGCCGAACAAAACCAATACGATCCTCTTCCATGGTTGACCAGTAGTGGCCTAGTCTAAGGATTTTTCGGGCGAGCATCACACCATTCATGTGGGCTCCGCACTCTTCTCCGTGGATGGCCTCCATAAGGCGCTTTGATTCTTCTTCCTCCACATATAGTTTATGCATTCCCATATGGCCTCTTTTGTATAGTTTGCCCCCGCAAATAATAAATTGAACAGCCAAACATCGCATTTCCCTTTTATCCTTGGCATTTGCTCCTGGCAGATACGCCTCATTTTCTAGGAAATTCTAGATATCGTAGTACCAAGGGTTCTTGTCTGAAGCCTCATCTATCATGGCAATGCTTTCATAGTCCGGCGTATTTCTGTTTAATAATGATCGGACGCATCCTGACTCCCAATGGAATGTCTACCATAGAAGATAGAGTTGCTAGTGTATCAGCGAATCGGTTGTTCTCCTTTAGAAAATGTGTAAATGTTAACTTCTCAAACCTCGGAATCAGCATATCCAAGACCTGATGGTAAACCTTCATTTTCTTCTCTTTAACTCGCTAATCTTTGTTGGCTTGAGACACAACCAAATTTGAATCCCCGATGACGTCCAACCTTTTTGCCCCTAGTTTCAGGTCAGTTTCTAAACCAGCAATACATGCTTCATATTCTGCTTCGTTGTTGGATACTTTGAATCAGAGTTTGAAGGCTAAGGGTATATGGGAGTCATCAGGTGCTATTAGCAACACACCGATCCCATAACCGTATTGATTGGCTGCTCCGTCAAAGTACATCGTCTACGTTTTTTCCTCTATTTACAGAATATCTTCATCTTGGAATAAGTACTCCACCACTTCATCTCCTTCAACTGGGTGATCTGCCAGGAATTCTGCTACAACTCTCTCTTTAACTGACTTACGTGTAAGATATGTAAGATCAAATTCGGAAAGGAGAAGTAACCAACGGGCTAGCCTACCCATAAGCGCTGGTTTCTCAAAGGGATATATGATGGGATCTAATCTCGAAACTAGGATTACAAAGTGAGCTAACAGGTAGTGCCTCAATTTCTGGGTAGCCCATACCAAGGCTAGAAGAGATTTCTCGAGGGGAGTGTAACGGGTCTCGTAATCTAGCATTTTTTTTGCTCAAGTAGTAAATGGTTTTCTCCACCTTGGCCTCCGACTCTTGAGCTAACATACACCCCATGGTTGAGTTTGTCACTGACAGGTACAAAATTAGTGATTTTCCTGGTTCTGGCGGCGATAACACAGGCGGATTCTGTAAGTACTGCTTGACCTATTCAAAAGTGAACTGACAGCGATCATCCCACTTGAACTTCTTTCCTTTCTTTAGGAGACCAAATAGTGGTTCACAAGTCAAGGTTAGTTTTGAAATAAACCGTCTTATGAATTGCACTTTACCCAGAAAGACGCGCATTTCCTTTTCAGTCCTTGGTGGTGGCATTTCTAAGATGGCCTTAATTTTGGAAGGATCGACCCCAATTCATATCTGTGTGATCAGGAATCCGAGCATTTTTCCTGTTGTTACGTCGAAGGTGCATTTTCACGGGTTCAACCTCAATCTATACTCTCTGATTCGCTGAAAGAATTTCTCCAAGGTAGTGTGGTGGCCCTCTCAATCTTTGGACTTGACAATCATATCGTCCACATACACCTCAACCTTTTTGTAGATCATGTCATGTAGAATGGTAGTTGCAGCCCTTTGATTAGTGGCCCCATCATTCTTCAACCTAAACGGCATGACTCGGTAGGAATAAGTGCCCCATGGAGTAGTGAAAGTGGTCTTCTCCCTATCTTTGGGTGCCATCAGAATCTGGTTAAACACAGAAAACCCATCCATAAATGAGAGCAATGCATGGCCCACGGTGAAGTCTACTAACTCATCAATATGTGGTAGTGGAAAATCATCCTTCAGACTAGCCTTATTCAGATCCCTGAAGTCGACACAGACTCTGATTCTGCCATCCTTCTTTGGGACTAGAACAATATTGGCCAACCACGTTGGATACTCAGATACAAGTAAGAATCCTGCCTCAATCTATTTGGTAAGTTTTTCCTTGATCTTCAAAGCCCAATCTAGGCGAACTCTGCGCAGCTTTTGCTTAATTGGTCGGGCCTCAAGGTCAAGAGGGATCCAGTGTTGTACAATTTCAGGATCAATTCCAGGCATATCTTCGTAGGACCACGCAAAAACATCTTTGAAATTTTTTAATAAAGCGATTAAACGCTCGCGTTCCTCCGAAGACAGCGTGGACCCGATCTGGACCAAGCGAGGATCTTCCTTAATACCCATGTTAACTGATACGATTTTATCTGTACAGGGCTTAACACGCCTCTCCTCCTCATGATCAACCAAATTTTTCAAAACCTGAGGAATTTCTCCCTCTTCATTTATGTCAAAATTTTGAAAATTAAGATTAGTACAACAAACCAAAGGCACAAAGAAGTAGGTAAGGTCCACAGCATTCCCATTTAAGAAGTCTAAATCTTTAGTTACAGTGGATTCAAAAGAAAAGCTAAAAGACGACCTGGATAGGACTTTGGAATCCGGGTTACCAGTCTCAGAAGTACCAGACTTAGAGGGAATCGAATCTGACTCTGACTCTATAGACTCAGTGGAATCAGATCCGAACTCACTATCCGATTCAGAACCGTTGATGGCGCCTTGCTCAAACTTCCAGACCAGGTGTGGAGCCTCAGATGCATCCACGATAAGATTAGAGAAATCCGATGCTGGGTTATCCCCGATCATTGAGATAGTAAAACTATCTCCCAAGTTGGTGGTCTCAACTCCAATAGTAGAACTTGTCAGTAAGTCAACCAGTGCTTTTCCCAATAGTTCCTCCTCTTCGATGTCCAGGTTTGCAGTCCTACCTTGGTCTGTGCTAGGGCTAAGGTTTGCTTGTTCATCCTCCTCTTCTGGTAGTTGGTGCCCGAAAAAGATCTCGAACCCCGGATACCTTGTTTTTGTCTCCCAGTCATACCAGGGCTTTGGGAATCCACAAAAGGAAAAGTCTTCCCCTTGGCGGACAAAGCGTCCGTTCAAGGTTCCTTGTATTGGTTTGTGGACTAACTCATACTGCTTCCTAGCCCTCTTTCCTTTCAGCCTTTCTCTCAGCTCCTGCCATTTCCTTTACAAATCTACGGTGATAGGTTTGTATCCCAGCCTGAAGGCGTGGGGGTTGTGACTGATCTCTTTAACAAAAGTACCTCTCAGTCTGCCACTCCGGCCTAGTCTCGACCCATGCATATGCCCTTGTTTGTTCATCATGTAGATAGATTACGCACTTACATAATTCCCCTTGTCCTCTGCCATGATGTTCTGGACAAGCCGAGCCTCTACCAAAGAGAAGCCGAAGAGGAATACATCCTCTTCTCTATGTATGATTTCCAATAAGGGTGCAGTGGTTTCTTAGGGAGGATGGATCGCAGAGTTACTATACATAGTGGCAATCCCGCTTTGAAGGGGTACTTCACTAATTGATGGACTGTAGATGATATAGCTTTCATATGATGTAGCCAGGGCCTTCCCAGTAGGAGGTTGAATGTGGCCGGAACGTCCATGACATGGAATTCCACCTCATGTTCAGACGGGCCGATTAGGATATGGCTTTTGAACGTTTCCATGATGTCTCGGCTTGTATTGTCATAAGCCTGGATAGCTTGGGTTGTGGGTGTAAAGTCAATCGGCCTCAAACCGATGGCATAGGTAGTTTTCACTGGACACACATTGATCGCTGATCCGGTATCCACTAACACCACTGGAATTTTTTTTTTTTGATTTTCCAAGGTTACATATAAAGGATGGTTATGGTTAGCACCTTTGGGAGGAAATTCTTTATCCATAAAGGATATTACTAGCATAACGTCTCCAAAGGTGACCAACGACACCAATTGGTCAGCGGTGGTGTCAATGGGCAGTTTGGTTCGGTTCATTGCTTTGAGCAGGGCTTGTCTATACTCCTAAGACGCCATTATCAGTCCCCAGATGGATATGATGGCCTGAATCTTCTTTAGTTGTTTCAAGGCCAGGTTTTCCTTAGTATCCCTCTTCTTTTCTTTCTCAGCCTTTATGTTGGAAGATTCTGTCTGATCTAAAGTCAGGGGTTTAAAGTACCAGCCACTGCGGGTCAGATGATCAATCTCATTAGTACACCACGTATCATCAGGGGTATTATCCTTCCACCCTTCATCCGTGTATGCGTGGCTTAGATCGCTATCTTTCCATCATTCCCCCGCGGTCATGGCTGGGTTGCTATCAGGTTCTATTATGAGCATGTTAACATCATGTGCGCTGTCATTATACCATTCTTCCTCCACTGCAACTCGGGTTTCAGCATCTCGGTATTTTCTAAGTTTCTTTAATATTCTCTTCTGATCATTGGGTTCCCATTCAATTTTCTTGGCCTTTTGAACACTGTTGGTTGTAGACTCAGCCTCTTCTTTCTCTTTTTCTATTTTCTGTTCCAGAGCTATCTTCGCTTGGATCTCTTCCATCATTTCCCTTTGAAATTGTTCCAGTGCTTGTTCTTTCTCAGTTAGAGATGTAGCCTCAGCATTGCCACTAGCACAACTTTCTTCTTCCTTCCCAGTCTCTCCTATATGTTGTTTCACATCTGACTCTTCCTCACTCAACCATCTATTGCTTGTTTCTGGCTGGCTCGGGTTCCACCATCCCATCTGCACACAGCTTGTATCTTTTTCCTCGAAGAAGTAAAGATTCTCCAGATCCTCTTCCAATTTTGCCAGATCCTCCTCTAGGTTTGCTAAGTCATTAAGGTCTTGCTCGGGCCATGCATTCTGATTCTGCACCATTTGGTCTTCCCCGATAGCATTAATGCTGAGAAAGTCCGACAATACGACTACCAACTTTGGCTAATCGATGGCCACAATGTATAAACTGGGATTGTACTCCTCTGCGAGTGAGACCCCCTTCTCTATGACACGGGTATTAGACAATTCTGTCTTCAGTGCATTCTTCTCTCTCTCTTCATTTCTACTGCCACGGGCTTGGATTGAGTTTGTGGTGTTAGATCCATCATGCACATGTCTGTGCTATCTGGAATAATTACCTCCGATTTTGGTAGGTGGGATGAGGTAATGTATATGCTAGGTTTGAAGGTGGGTGGTAGTGTATGGATGTGGTTAATTTTTCTGGGCGGGGGGACTTGATTGTGTGCTGGAAGTGGGTTGGTTATTACATTGGGTTTGGAAGGTGGGCCGATAACTTTGTTGTTAATGAGATCCTGGATCTCATGACATAGACGGTGGCACATGTCCGTGGGATGGCTATGTTGTTGACGGAAAACACAATACTGGGTAGGGTCATGTTTGGGTGGCAATGGGTCTGGAAGTGGACGAGGATTGAGAGGCTTGAGATGTCCTTTTTGCATTAATAGCTTGAGGGCGTGGGTTAGGCTCATATGGAGGGGAGTAAAAACTCTTCGATTCTAGGGTGGACCGGTACTTTGTGAAGGTTGTGAGGTTGTGGTAGTAGCAAAAGGATCAGTCATCTTGGCCGTTGAAACAATAGCACTGACATAAGCAAGCCGTGGAATAGTGCTACTGCTAGCATTGGTATTCCGAGAGAATGGCCTTCTTGCGGGTTTAGTAGCCTCCATCTCACTAATGGTTACTTCTATCTAGGTGTTATATGAGTATTGATTGACAAACGCCTCAGATAGCTCCTCCCAATTCCGCTTTGTAGACTCCTCCAACTTAGCGTACCAGATGGCCGCCACATCAGACAGGGTTCTCCCAAACAACGAGAGCTTCTGCACTTGAGACAAATCCATGGGCCTCAATGCATCTGAAAACAACCGGACATGTACAATCGAATCCCCATTCTTATCGAATCTGTTGATGTGGGACATCTTAAATTTCTCCGGTAATCTGAACGAAGCCTCAGTGTACCAATCTTCGATATCTGGAATGGAGTTGAAGCCCTGGGATTTCTTCAATGCTTTCTCGAGTCTAGCAATCTTGACTAAGGCCGGATCGATTTCATTGATATCAAAAGGAAAGATTCCTGTGAGAGGTTGAATTGGAGGTTGATAAGCTAGAGCTGGGGGAAACATGTCTTGAGGATCCGGGACTGGCAGATTTTCAACTGGTGGGGGTAGATCCAGGTTTGGCCGAGCAGCCGGGATCGGATGCACGGTTGATACGAATGCCCCAGATGTACGTCGTAGATCGGCAATAATCTCATCTTATGCAACCATCCTCTGGTTTACAGTGTCTATAGTTCTTTGGAAAGCCGTCATCATGGCAGCGAATTCCTTCGCGTTCTGTGCTGTATTCTGTGCCATTACTGGTCTGGGTGAACTAGATGCTGGTGAACTGATTGAGTGAGAGAGGATAGGTGTTTGCAGAGTGCTTTGTACTGATGCTACTGACTGCCTATTCCTTCTTTGTTGAGTGACTGGCGGAAGCGAGACTAACACGGGCTAACCACCAACAAAGTCTTGAGCTTTACAAAGCCTGCCAAAATGAGTCCACACAACCTGGGAAATATCGGGTCTTTCTGAAGCTATGATGGTAAACTACCTGGTAAAAAGAAAGAAACAAAAACATAATCAAAACTCGGACATCGCTTCGGCCCCAATTCATAATAGTCAAAACACATGGCTGAACTGTAATCCCCACTGAACTCTGTTCTCAAACTCACACTGATATAAACCACCCTGTACAGTTTCACTGAAAAGGCACATATCAAGTAAAAGAACCAAAACACCCCTAAAAGGGGAAAGGGTTACCCTGTCCTAGATTTTTGGCATGATCTGGGCTGCACTATTTCAAACAAATGGTTTTATGTAATCCTACACGGGTGAGCATCTTGTCCTAGGTTGGAATTGTAATAACCCGACTCTCTCATATGCTACCCAAACTCTAATCCCTTCATTATCTGCTCGATTATATGTGTGATTATATACATGCGGTGAAATTCCATGTTTGAATGTGTGAACTATGTGCTTATGAGCTTGTATTTGTCGGTTATAAGAAAATCTATTGAAATTGTGACCGTTGGACTAGCAATTAAAAGCCTTAGAGGCACGATAAACCAAAATTGACTTTACAGTTATGATTAGCATGATTTTTAGGACATAATATGAAGTTTTGTAAAAATTTGATTCGTAATGAATTAATTGGATTTATTTAGTCTAAACTCTTACCTTGGCTTGCTTAAGACTCAAATAAGCTAAATAATTAATATATATTATATGTTATACATAGTTGAGCTCATCTTTATCTTTTTAAGAGGCAAAAATGTGTAGAGGAAAAGGAAGAGAGTTCTAGAGAGAGAAGAAGAAGAAATCAAGCTAGAAGCTTAGAGATTGGAGGAACTTGAGAGAATAACCCAAAGATTGGCTTAAGGTAAGTGTAAATCCTTCTTTAATTGGTTGGAATCAAGTCTTGACATGAAGCTTTAGCACTCATGAAAGCTAGGGTTTTTGTCTTATGATCTAAACTTAACAAATCTCATGAAATGAGCATGTTATCTTTGGGTTTGTTTAGTCAAATGGTTGATTCTTGTGTTTTGAGCTTGTGTTGGGTTGGATTGTAAGGAATTGTTTCCTAATTTGTCTCTCTACATGCTTTGAGCTCATGTGTATATATATATATGAAAGATGAAGAAAATGGGAGTTAGAAAGTTGTATGTTAAAGTTATGCTCTAATCTAGCTTGAGTTTCATGTCTATCATGTTTAGATGTCATGTTTTTGAGATGAAATTGTTTTAATTGAGCCTTAATCTTGAGGTTTTGTATGAGTTGAACTCCTAAAATGATATATGAAATGAAGATTTATGTGGCTTTGGAAGAAGAAGTTTTGAAAGGTTTGGAAGAGAACTAAACAAAGATTTTGATCTTTCTTGCTTAAAGATTCATTATGTTTTTGAGGTTTTGATTTAGAAAATCATTATAATCTCATGTTTTTCGTTGATATTACATGTTTTAGGAGTGATTTGGAGTGAGTCCTAGGTGGGAAATGGAGAAAATCAACTTGAAACCAACAGATCTTGCTCGGACAAATTTTCCCACCCAGCGCCGCACGTGTGGCGGGGCTTCCCGCACATGCGGCAGTCCATTTCCAACACCCAATTTGATTATGCAAAAAAAGCACGTTGTCCTGCATATGCGGCCCAATTCCTGCATGTGCGGCCTTGTTTTCTGCAGGTGCGGGGCACTCCCTGTTTCAGCTCAACTTCAAATAAGCATATCTCCCTCATCCAGACTCTGTTTTAAGTGATTCTTGAGCCTAAATTCAAGCCCCAGAAGTCTAGTTTCTAATGGTGGTGGTCTCACACCCAAATTCTAAGTTCACAAATATTCCCAAATTAGTGAAGGTTGTTCACTTTCTGTCTACTCATTTCATGCTATTTCTTCTCCTAACCCAGTTTCCTTCCGTTTCTTCCTATTTTCCTTGATATGAATTATGACCTATTGAGGACTAATGAGTTTAGAACCAATGTAACTAATTCGTTAAAGAGCAAAGTAGGGGATCTGTTTATTTAATTAAGAAAAGATTAAGAGAAGTAACTTTGATCAAGAGAGTAATTCTATGTTCGATATGTTGTACTATGTAATTGTGTTTGTAGGTCAAGATAAGGATATCGCCCAACTGCTACCAAAAGCCCATCAATGTGAGTAATAATATTGTAAAGATATGTTCATTTATATTTATTTTGATACATAACTGTTGTGATGTTCTGGAATTATGTTTTATGCGAATGAATGAGTTACAAGACCTATGATATGGAATATGGATATGAAATGTGAATTATTTATAATATGATATGGTGGGCCTAAGGCCGTTCTGTTTATCTGTTTTGTTTATGCTATGACATGATATGAATTGTTCGGTCTTTAAGATCTATTGATTTTTGGTATGGAACAAAGTGCTGTACGGAACTAAGTGCTACAGTGGGAGTCACTTCTAGAGTCCGTATGAGTCACCTCTTAGGTCCATGCATACATGAATTGGGCCCAAGGCCATTTTGATATGTGATTGGGCGCGAGGCTGTTCTGTTATTATGATTGGGCCTAAGGCCATTCTGTTATTATGATTGGGCTTGAGGCCGTTCTGTTACCATGTGATTGGGACTAAGGCCGTTCTGAACCATATGTGGGCACTGTTCTGAACCATATGTGGGCCCGAGGCCGTTTTGTTTAAATGAGTATGAATATTGTGAGAATCTTGATTTTCTATTTACATTGCTTTACTGTATTATTACTCATTGAGCTTCTCTCACTCCATGTTTTATATATATATAGGTGATCAATCTGGAGACCAACCTTAAGTCAGCCTTAGGAGTTCTTGTATGGGTCGGTTATGTCAAGACACCCAAAAGGCGCCTTTGTGTCGAGGCTTTAATTTTGTATTGTTAGAGTTTATGTTTTATGTATATGTGTGTGAGATATAGAAGATTTGTATATGAATAAAAATTCTAGTGTGTCCAAATGTTTTAATTATTCCAGTTATCATGTATGCACAAGCTCAATGGGCATTATCATTATTTTGGAATTTGCTTCCGCTTAAGGCCCCGTATTTGAATAAATATTTGTGAAACTTTGTTTTGAGGCCTAAGTACAGGCCGGTCATGGACCAAACTTTTAGGGGCAGGTTTGGGTCGTGACAGGAATAGTCATTATAACTTCACTATATATAACTAGGTCAAATGGTCAAAAGGGTACCTCAACAAGACTACCTAATACACCTCTCACACCTAACACTGAGAAGTGAAAGGAGGATCAAACAATACAGCGGTAGTCCAAATCCAAGGGTTGTGTTCCCAATATGGCAGAGCCCACGACCGGTCAGCCTTTTGGCAAGCTTTTAGGCAAGCCTCCAGCAAACACTCTAGGAATAACAATTGGCAAACACAGTGACTTAGGCGCACCAATGCAAATGCAATGCAAAGAAACATATAAATGTAGATAAAATTTCACATCATGAAGTTCGAGTCAAGTTCTCTACTATCCCTAGTAGAGTCGCCAAAAACTGTAGCTCGACTTTTTGTGCCCCCTTTCGGAAGACGAATAAGCCCTACAGTTCAGACTCTACCTGAATTCTGAATCTGATTTCACAAGTGCAATGTGAAACAGTGAAAACACAAAAAGAGTCTAAATCCGGCAATTCTTTTTGGAAAATCACTATTTTGAATAATATGCCAAAAATGGACTGCTTTGCCAGATTTTAGAGTCATCACCTAAATATTTTTGAAAAATTTAGGAAATCCAAGACTCATGCCAAAGGCCATTAGTCTGTCATCACCAAAATTGTCTTGGCTTGGGAACTTAGATACGGGAGGGGAAGGTCATGAATTGAGCACCCCTGTTTGCCCCGATCAAAGATCGGTCTTTACTAATCATGATGTGAATCTTATTTGCATTATATGCTCTTGTTCCGATTATTAGGCTAGCATTACTATGTGATGCGCACACACACAAGTATAGACTAGCTTGCAAAAATTGGAACACTTGATTTCATGTTTGTTTTGAAAAGAGTTTGTAAATGTGCCACTTGAAAAAAAGTAGGCTTAAATGTACATGAATCAAACCATCCCAATTCAAGCAATTAGCCTTCATCCACAGGCATTCAAATAGTTTATCACTTAAGTACTTAGCCTCATTGTGAATATGCTTTGATATGGCAACTTTAACATACAAATGCAATATGCTAAAAAAAATAAAACTAAAAGCTCACCTAGTACTCCAAGCCAAAAAAGATGATAAAGTTAGAAAAATACGTGATTCTAACTATGCAACATGACTAATGCAACGCATGCGATATGCAATTACTAGGCTCAGCTACTAATATAGCATGTTAATCAATTTGATAGCATGCGGTCTAAGCACGTATTCAAAGAAATGTTTAGCTAACAATGCAAGTTAAAATGAGGAACCGAGCCTCGATGCATGCAATACAAGTGGATGCAAACATGGAGGTGTGCTAAACAAGACATGATGCTTCTAAACTAACCATCATAAGTAGGTAAATAAAAGGGAGAAAGACGTTGGATTGGAAGACATACATGTTATTACAACATTTGCGCCCTCACGTAGGAGGATCCAAATAAACTAACTAGCTAAACTAATTAACTAGCTATTACAAATGAATGAAATAATCAACTAAACTAGTTAACTAATTATTACAAAAAATTAACTAACTAATTAATTAATTACAAATTAAAACAAACTAATTAACTACACGAATACAACATGAAAAGAGTGCTAAGCTAGCTATTCTAATTACTCCGCCTTAGTAAACGAGGAATGCTCATGCATGCGCGGGTTTCCACCTGAAAAATGCCACTGTTTTGTTGCCAGATGCCTCTGTTGCATAGTAGAACACTTGTACTATTTTTCACCTCAAAACTCTATTTTGCTAGAAAAGTACACTGCTGGGTTTTGCAAAGGTGGCCAACAGGCTAGAAATGGTGGCCTACCGGCCACAAATGATGGTCTGCCGTCTACAAAAGTGGCCTGCTGGCCACTGATGTCTGGTTTTTCCTGCTACAACAGAGAGCAAACAGAGTAGGCACAGGGTATTCTCAAGGGTTATTTGCACAACTTACCCCTCTTTATCATCAAAAAGCTCAACGGAGTAGTAAATTTGATTCACAAACCATCAATTGATGCAATTTCATTGCATGATCGCCTATGAACCAAAGGGTGCAAGTTCAATAAATGCAACAAATAAAGACTCTCAAACCCCCTCCCTATCATGGATGATCAAGGGAAGTGGTTGACAATGACTCTTGAACCGTTTTCATCACTAATGAGTATGAAACGACTCAAGACTTAAGGGTTCAATTAACATCCGATTGAAACCATACCAAGTTATTATCTTGCATCATTTTAGTCCTCATTTTATTATTCCATTTTAATTACCTTTCCATTCTTTAATTCATTAAGTCCAAAGGTGAGCTTTAAGTCCTCTAATGGAAAGAAGCATTAAACCATGAGTTGTTTTAGACATGAGAGAAATGTCATGCCATTGGTAATGAACCCCCAAAGGGATTAAACCATTAAGCATAAGACCTCAATCTCATGCTTTAAACAACTAACTAGTTTGAACCGACTTCCAATGCAAAACAAAAGCCAAGAAAGGAGGGAGGTTGCAGAAGTGATTAGGGGTGAAAACAAGTATGGAAAGCCATAAACAAATGCTATCAATTCAAATAGGTTGGTGGCTAAAGCCTAAACCACCAAGCCTATGAGGACAATTACACTACAAGCATGCAATACAAAGCTCAAATGCAATGAACCACTAAAAACAATCCTAAAACAATGCTAAATAAGTCCTAAAACATGTTGGAATTAAGACAAAAATAGATAGAACAATAAGCTAAAACATGGAGCTATGTAAGCTAGTAAACAAGACATAAGGAGGGGAGGCCAACCCCTCCAATTTTGGACTTCAAAACATGTTTTTAGCCACTAAAATAATTCTGAAATTCAGTGTTTGAAAGCTCAAAAAAAGATATTGTAAAGGTGGGAAACACAAGGGTAAAGGCTAGAGAAGGAAGGCGAAAAGAAAGGTGAAACACGCTTCCACCCTTTAAGCCCTTAAACCACAAGTTTCAGCCCAAAAATACAGAGTTTATATAGCCCAAAAACAGTGGAAAAATAGTAAGAAAAGAAGCAACTAAAGCAATGAAACAAGCAAAGCCTTATTCCTCTTGAAGAGAAGAACACTTTTAAGCAATAATTCAATACATACACATCCTCAAGAGCTCAATTTAGGCTCAAAAGTAACTCAGCTCAAAGGGCAAGGTTTGGTTAAGAGTATATAGGCAAAAGCTCAAGAAATTTCAAGAGAGAGAGAGAGAGAATTGTAGAGAGAGAAAATTAATTTTGCTCCAATTTTTTTAACCCTCAAAAATGGGAGAAGAGGTCCTATATTTATAGAAAAACATGCCATTCCCTCAGAAACATCCATCCATATATGTGGGAGCAAATGCAAGCATCTATACAAACAGCTGGCATAGTTGGCAGAAAATATCTGCAAAACACACTTGTGGCCGGCAAGGCACAAGGGTGGCCGGCAGCCAAAAGGGGTAGCCGGTAGTCCACAAAAATGGGCCTGCAGATCCCAAGTTTTTTAGGTTTGAAAGGCTGGGGTTTTGGTGCAAAAACAAGGCACAAGGTTTTCAAGGTTTTGAGGCTCAGAGCTGTGGTATTCCGCTAAGGACTTTCAAGCACTTGACAAGCATATACATTCATCATTGGGTGTGCAAGTGATGGTGCCCAAGTCGTAAGGGTGGTAAAAAATGGGGTGTCTACACTAGCCTTTTGTACTCATTCTTGGCCACTCATTTGGCCTTTCTGGGCCACTACTTGACCTACATACTGAGCAACACCATCATCAGCCAAGACCAAGTCTTGGTCTACCTCTTCTTCTTTATACTCAGTAGGCCTTTCTCAGCATGCTTATCAACCTGTTTCTTTTCCTTCACCATTCTTTTATCCAAATTATGCAAGAATGTCCCATCGGGCGTGCCAAAAATTGTTCGTAAAAATTTTGCTCACTCTCAATTGATAGGATTTAAACAACAACTTAAACAAACAATTAAACAAACTAATCAAGCCACTGTGTTTTTGATTCAAATGCCTTGAAAGTACAAGGACTTCTTCGGAACAAAAGTTACAATCAGCAAGATCAAACAAAGTAAATAGAGCAAACAAAAAGTAATTCCAAGATGAAACTACTAAAGTTCACAAAAGTTTACAAGGATACGAATTATAGAAGAAACTACTCCTAAACTAAGAAAGCTACTCCTAGATTATGCTAAGTCTAAAACTAATTCTTTATGTTGTTGATGATGTCCTCTCTCTGTGTAAATTTCTGGCCTTTATACTTCTTTCATACGCCTCAATAATCTCCTCAATCTGCAACTACTTCTGTGTAACTGCTGTAACTGCTTCTTGGCTTCTAAGACTTCCAATCACATTAGACCTTCACTTTTGTCTATCGAATTGCCCCTTCTTCAAGTTATCATGTGCCTACAAGCCCTTCCAACCTTCTCTCGACAGAGAAAGACTCCCACTTTATTCATGCTTCCTCTTGAAGGATTGCCCACTGAGTCTATGATCACTGCCAGTAACTGCTCCATCACCAGCACTGTTTAATGCACATTTATCAATCTCTCTTATATCACTTACCCTTGTTCACAACCATTGAACCCTCACTTGATTTTGCCACATGTTGTATCCCAACTAGTCCACCTGTCGATAGGAACCAGCAAAAATGGGTGCAAACAATGTCGCTAGCATAAGTCAACTTGGCATTGACCATGTATTCAAGGTCCATATAACCCAAGTCTATGTCTTCCCAAACTTGTGCACAATCAATCACACTCTTCTTTTCTAGTATCTCCATCCTCAACATCATTTCCAACACAAAATCAGAGAGCTTGACTTCAATGTTCTCACTCAAGAGGATGTTGCTAAGCTATAAATCAAACATGTAGCATCGTTAAATAATCATATATATATACATATTATATATATCAATCATATTTCAATAAATAGATAAACATGCAAGTGAAACAGTAATTAATTACCTTGATATGTCTGTGAATAAGGCAACCATCCATATTATGATTGAGATATTTG
The DNA here is from genome assembly GCA_036172215.1 of Camellia granthamiana. NCBI lineage: Eukaryota > Viridiplantae > Streptophyta > Magnoliopsida > Ericales > Theaceae > Camellia > Camellia granthamiana. The sequence goes on along the minus strand of CM069911.1, from coordinate 60,217,938 downwards.
AGTGCAAGTGCACAGTCCCTTAAGATCTTTACTCTTCTTTCCCATGTTAGGACTGTGTCTTTCCCTAAACATAGACATACACAAATGGAAGAATAGAACTTAATGAATGATAAAAAAAAAAAAAAAAAAAAAAAATGGTAAAAATGGAATCCTCTTTTTTTTTTTTCCCCTTGAAAAAGCATCAAGATAAAGTAGAGTCTGTAATTTGCACCGCCATAAAATAACAGTTATTTAAAGGAATTGAACCTCATTACTATGACAGTTATTGAAACAGTTGGATCTAAAAGAATTAAAATAGTTCAGAGCAGTTATCAAGAGGTATTTTGAGAAGCAAAAAAGTGACAATTTACATAACTCAAATATAGAGTATAACAATAATAGTATAGATAGTAGGGATGAGTCATTGAAGTTATGAGATAAAAGACGATTTCCTTTATTTGATATCGCCTGCTCCAATGGAGAAATTTGGCTTTTCATCAAACTATCGGTCGACCGGGCGGACTACCGGCCAGTCGACCAGTCAATGCAAAAAAATGAAAAAACTTCTCTTTTCCTATTTTTTATTACTGAGAAAACAAAGAGGTGGTCGACCGGGGGGTTGACCTCCTAGTGTAAAAATTTCACAAAATTTTGCTTGAGGTGGTCATCCGGTGGGTCCACACTCAACGGCTACGCACAATAATTTGGTGAAAAGTGCAACACATCTTCAGTTTTGTGAAAATTTGGGGCTGTTCTCAATTTGATATTAGTTTGATAAAACTGTTGGAGCCAAAAAAAGATGTACTTTTTCACCAAATTCAAATTTGGTGATACATTTGCTTAACCGTTGGATATGGTCTTAATGAAAAATTTTATGTTGGGTAGTTAGGATATATTGTGATATTATTTTAATTATGATGTCAGACTTGTTTGCATATGTTTCATTTAAGAAAACGATATACAAGTCCATGATTTGTTGATAATTAGAAAATATTTAATTATCAACTAATAGGTTTCTTGACATATCACTAGATCTATAAATTAAATCTAATTTTTAAACCCGAATAGCAATACTTTTTTTTTTAATAGTGTTAATGAGTTATGCCCTATTTATGATAATCAAACTCACAAATGATATAATTTGAATATAGTATTACCTTGTTTAGATATACATTAGTACTATTTTCAAATAATATTAAATTACTTTCTTTTTCCCTCCAGCAAACTCTAACCCTATTCAATCCATTGCCTTCAACGACCCCCCAACCCTCCTTCTCTTTCAATGAATGTCTCTCAACTCTACTGCTCCTCACCATCGCTCTCCTCACTCACTGTCATGATGCCCACCCCTCACAGCCTTGCCATCATGATCTCTTCAAGGTCCGACAACCCCTACCATCTTTACAAGAGAAAATATCATTTCATCCCCCAAACTTTCACGTGTTTTTCAATTTGACCCCCAAATTTCGATTAATATTAATTTTACACCTAAACTTTCAAAATTTTGATCAATTTGGCCCATGCCTTTACGTTCTATCTACAATTTGAAGGAATGTGCTAACGTGGGGGGAAAATTGATTTTTAAGGTATAGTTTGGAGGGTAAAATAAAATTTCTAATGAACTTTGGTGCCACATCAGCATATTTTGTCTAATTGTAGACAGAACGTGATGGTAGGGGCCATATTGATCAAAATTTCAAAAGTTTGGGTGTAAAGTTAATATTAATCAAAGTCTAGGGGTCAAATTGAAAAACGAGTGAAAGTTTAGGGGACAAAATGATATTTCATCTTTTAAGAATATGAAAAAAGTAGAAAACAAGTGAGAGTGCTCAAACTTTTGAAATAGTAGTATATTACTTCACTCAGACGTGCATGCAAGACAAGATGTTTGAATACTTGAAGACATGTTATGATAGCATTGCCAAGAAAGGCTTATCTGGATCATAGAGTAGAATGTGGTAATTGGAAAAGTAGATGATAAATGAAACATACTATTAAGCCAGTGTCAAAAAATTTGGGGTATTGAAAAAGGTGGTGGGGGAAGCATCACCCGAAACCAGCAATCTTGCAATGTTGGACTTGGTGGAATAGGATAGAGATCGTGAGAAACTTTAAACTCTTGTGGAAAAAGATATAATCTAAAATATTTTTGACAAAAAAGAAGACCCTCATCCAAAACAAAAACAAAGAAAAGAAAACAATTATAAAAGAACATTTAATAAGCTCAACACCACAAGTACTGCCATGTTGGTGAAGAGACCATATCCCAACACAGTTGTCAAATCAAGAATTGAATTACATTTTTCTGAATCATGAATCATAATTATTCAGTTATAATTTCTAAAATACTTTAAAAATATTTAAACAATTAGATATTAAAGATATATTATAAATATGAAAATTTTAGACATAAACCAATGGAAAGTTTATTTTGAATGGTGATCATATGGTGTAATAGGCAATAATATGCTTGCCTCCAAGTGATGTAGGTTCAAGGCTCAGTGTAATCTATGATCCTATATTACATTTTTTGATTATGCTTTATAATTTATGACATTCCATAAATACATGTACGATTATGAATCAACGGAGACAAGAATCCAATGTCCGTAAACAAAAGAAAAAGAAAAAATTCAAAATTTCAAATCTCAAAAGTGAGATAAATTTAATAGAATATGGATTCATTTATGATATATTATACTACTTACAAGTTTCAATTCTAACATTTGTATTTTTCACCAAAACTTAAGACTATATGTGGGGACATAATTTTTGAGTAACAACACGCGGCCGAGGTGGCACCGAAGTGTCAGCCGAGGTGCCACGTGTCCTAGTCATGATGCCGAGGTAATCTCGGCTAGGCCGAGGTTATCTACGAAAATACCGGAATCTAGGATAAGCGGATAGGGGACAAGAGTCCTAGAATTGGAGAGGACTTCAGTTTGGATAAAGATAAGACTCTTAGAGAGTTTATCCCAATCTAACTGGGAGTCCAGGATTAACATTGAGCCAGAGCCCATTGAAGCTAGGCTTCTGTTGGGATTAGGTCAGTGTTGGCTATAAAAGAGAGGCACCCTCGTGGGTCTAAGGTACGCTTTTTGTATTATGAATAGTGAGTTAAGCACTTTTGCTATCTTTGAGAGATAACTGACTTGATCGTCGGAGTGCCCCCGGGTGGACGAACCACCGCCGGAATCTCTTCTTTTTGTTGATAGATCATTCGGGCTTAATCTATTTTGCTAGTGTTCTCCAGCTGAGTACCTGTTTGGCAGTGTGGTCGAAAATTGACACACACAATTTGGCGCCGTTTGTGGGAACGAAAGAAGAATAGATGGCCAACAACGGACGAAAAGAAAAGATTGGGGACGACATCCCTACTGGGAGTGGTAAACATATTGACCTTGATATCAAGGAAGATAATTGCAACGAAGAAACTCGGGATCCAAATCCCAGAGAGAAAGACGTCAGCAAGGAAGGCGACGTACCAAAGAAATCTGACCGCAGCGGGTATTATAACGAGGACGACCTCCAGGTATGGAAAGATAGATGCCTGCGGAGGGACGAAGAGATGAAGGGAATGATAGACAAATTGACGGACCTGCAAACGGTCGTCAACTTCATGATGCAGAACAACGTCATGCAACCACCGTTCCTATTACAAGACACGCTGATTCCAGCGGCCAAGAACAATACCCAGAAGGGAGGGTAGAAAACAGTTCCAGTAGCCCCCCAACACACCAGGACCAAGGAACACTCTCACCGGCCTTCAAGGGAAGTCGGGTGAGGAGAGTCAATGAAGGAAGATTCACGAAGGACGCATCATACCAAAGAAGCTGACCTCAAGGAACATCGGCATGTTCAAAGGAAGGAACTTTGTTTCGACGCAACTAATGGAGAGAGGTCCAAGAGGACTCACAATGACACCGGAAGCAGCGCGCCGAAAAGGCTGAAATCCGGAGAGAGCCAAGCTCCAGGACGGACCAAGGAGGACCTGAGGGATTACCTCCAGAGGAAGCAACAAAATGCCGAGGTAACCTCCCCGGTTAAGCCAAGAATGCCGTTTTTTGTAGAGTTGGACAAATTCGAGGCCTCGAAAGGGTTCAGCATGCCGAGATTCTAGATACACGACGGTAAGTCGGACCCCAACTTTCACGTCGACTTGTACCTAAACTCGATGGCACTATACACCGGGAACGAGCCGTTGCTCTGCAAGGTGTTCCCCTCCTCCTTCGGGGAAATTGCATCGAACTGGTTTCACAAGTTGCCGAAAGGAACTGTGAAAACCTGGGAAGGCCTGGCCGAGATGTTCGTGGCCAGGTTTGTGACAAACAAGTTACAGCCATTGAGGGTGGACTCCCTGATGGCTCTGAGAATCAGCGAGGATGAAAGCCTTAGGGCCTATTGTAGACGCGCTCGCGTGGGGGGGCCTCACGCTACAGTTCAGGACTCAATGTCACGGTTCTGAATCTAGTCTGGCAAAGTGCAATGCAAGACTGATAAATCACCAAAGAGTCCAAATCCGGCAAATCGTTTTGGAAAATAGATTTTTTTGAAAGAAGTGCCAAACATGGACTGCTTTGCCAGATACAGAGTCGCCACCTAAATATTTTTATGGGGGAATTTAGGAAACCCTGACTCGTTTGCCTAAGGCCACGTGTTCGTCATCACCAAAGTTGCCTCGGCTCGGGAACTTGGGTACGATTGGGGAAGGTCAGCTATGAGCACCCCCGCTCGCCCGATCAAAGATCAGTCTCTACTAACCATGATATCTAGTTTTGAAAACATTATGCGTTCTTATTCCGGTTATTAGCTAATCTTACTATGTGATGCGCACAACACAAAATTATAGATTAGATCACCTAATTTGGAACAAAGCATTGCATATCCGCTTGTTTGGAAAACAGTTTGAATTTTGCTACTCGCAAGTAGGCTAAAACATGGATTTCAACGAGTTGTTCTAACTTAAGCAATCCAACCTTCACCCACAGGCATTCGGGCAGTTAATCAACTAAGCAGTTAGCCTCATGGTAAGCATGCTGTCATGTTAACATTCACACTCATGCAAAATGCTAAAGCATAAAAAGCTTACCGAATACTCCGAGCCAAAACAAAGAACTTGTTAGCAATCAATGTATGATCCAAGTCCATGTTGAATGGCTAATGCATCGCATACAAAATGCAACTAGAATAGGCTCGGCCAATCCTAGGATGGCATGTGGAATGCAACAAATAACACGTATTCAAGTTAGATTTGAAATACTATGCAATTAGTATGATGCGCCGAGCCCGGTGCACATAATACAAATGAATGGATGCACGCATGCATAGCATAAGAATGCTAAATTAAATATGCCCTAATACTAACCGTCAAAAGCAAGTAAGTAAAAGGGAGAAAGAAGTGGGGATTGGAAGACATGCATCACACGCACGCACACTTATTACAAATTCACCCTCGCTCGGAGGGACCAAAAGAATAATACAATTTAATCAACTAACAAGCTAATTAAATAGTTACAAACCAATTAACTAGTTAAGCAAATTAACTAAGCTAATAAAGCGATAAAACAGCCTCGGAAGAGGGTCCAATGCATGCGTGCTCGACTCCGCTTGGAAATCCACCACCATGTACAAGCTGCCTCTATTTGCACTGTCTTCCTCCTCTGAAGACTTTACAAGTCCCAAGGAGCACTCTCTGATCACAGTGGAAGGTCACTGGCCAAGGGGGAACACCACCGGCCATGGAGAAGTGGTCATCGACCATCTATTGAGCTCTCGGCCACCAATTCATGGTCGGCCGACACTTAGTGTAGTCGGTCGGCCATCTATGCCTGCAGAATCCTGTTTTGACAGCAGCAAAGGGCAAACATGGCATGGCAATGCATTTCAAGCAAATGTGTGCACCAACACCCTCTTTATCATGTTCATGACTCAAAGGAGGATGGTACTTGATTCTCGGACCACCGATCGCGCATTTCAATGCGTGATGGCCCAAGAAACCAAGTGTGCCATTTCAATATCAAATGAAATGCAAAACCACACAAATAAGAGGCCCAACCTCTATCATGGTGATTTCAAGAGGCAAGGCATGCATGCTCAATGCAATGCAACCTAGGCATGCAAGCTAAGTATGCAACATGACAATGCAAGCAAGTAATGTGCACTAGGCACACAACCTAAATAAACAAGCATGCTAGACATATAACAATAATGCTAATGATCAACATGCAACAACATGAAAGGGGACTTAGCATAGGAACATGTAAAGCAACTTAACACAAGATGCATGCCAAATGCAACACCACTTGAACATGCAACAACATGCCAATAGACCAAGTATGCAACAACATGCAAGGCTAGCATGCAACAACACGTGAATGAGGGTCTTAGACTAGTTTGGGCAGCTCTCAAATAAGCCCAAAGCAATGGCCGAATGCTAAGGAAATGAAGGCCAAAATACACACAAACATGCATGCATACATGGTTCAAAACTTAAGCATCAAAGAGCAACCTTTGAGCACACTTAAAAGGGACAAACATGGACATATGGCATGCATACTAAGCTCTGAAAATCATGTTATAAAGGTGCCAAACCAAGTAAACAAGACAAGCCAAGCATGCAACAAAGTCCAAGGCTCAAGTGGGGCTTAAACCAAAGCTATATGAAGCAAGCCCCAAAGGGCCATGAGGACCTAAAATAGGTCCAATGCAGGCCTAAACAAGACCAAAGACACACCTAGATGGCATCTAAATGGTCTAGACATGGAAGCATACATAAAGGTCCAAACATAGAGCATAAGACACAAGCCTTTTAAAGCATTAAAGGGGCATCAAATGCAAGCATACGAGCATACCACAAGGACTGAAATGATGCTATAAGTGGTGCCAAACCACTGAAACAAGCCAAGTAATGCATGCTCAACACTCACACACCCAAGGCTAACAAGCCAAAATGCAAGGTGGCTATACAAAGCATGTCATGGATGGCCAAAACAACCACAAACAGACCTTAGGCATATCAAAACATGCATAAAAGCTTTACAAAGCTAGGCCAAAACAAGTGAGCATGGTAGTCTAAATGCTAGGCACATGTTAAGGCAATTCATGGCATTACAAGACAAGTATGCAAAGCAAGCATGGTGTGTCTAAACCAATTAAAAATAGTGCTATATCATGGAAAAATAAGCAGAAATACTAGCTAAGACATGGCCAACATGATCTCAACAATGGTGCTCACACATGAGGCTAAAATGGCCAACATTGAAGGCAACAAGGAGAAGGGATGGCCCTCTCCTTCTTAGGACCTTAAAGTACCATCCCCACCACTGAAATCCCTCTATTTTAGTGGTGAGGAGGCCCAAACAAGGTGGTCCCAGAGCTCACCAAAAATGCACAAAATGGGGACCAAACAAGGCCTAAGAGGGGTCAAACAACCCCAAACAACAAAGTAACCTTAAACAACTATTTAGAACACTCAAAAACAAGACTTTTATTAGTTATACACAAAGTCTAAAAACAGATGCAAGGTAGGTTAAAAGACTATGCAAAAATGGGGAATAAAGAGCAAGAATCTTACCCTTGTAGACCCCTTTAAGGATAAAGTTCCAGCAGCCTTCCTTAGCTCAAAACCAACTCAAAACCTCTGAAAATCACTCCTTGGCACCTCAGTAGCCAAAGGAAAGTGTAAGTCTAGGTGTTTGTGTGCAAAACTATGAACAAAACACCTTAAGGCAAAAATGAGAGGGAGATATAGAGATAGAGAGATACAAATCCTAAACCCTAATCTCAGACCCTCTCTGGAACTTTTTGTAACCCTTGGGAAGGGAGGAGAAGGCCTCCCTTTATAGAGGATCACTCTTGCAAAGCTTACAAAACAAGCTAAGCAAGAGTGAAATCCCTCTATACACGTGTATGGAGGGGGTGCAAAGTGGGTGCTAGCTATCACAGCTGGCACAAAATATCTGCCAAAAGCAGATGCACAGTGGTCGGCCAGCCAAAAATGACAAATTGGCCAAAACAATGGTCGGCCGACCACAAAGAGTGCCGGTAGGCCAAACATTTGGCCGATGGCAACAAAACAATGGCCGGTGGCCTCAAGCCATGGCCGGTGAGGTGTGGGGATGGCTAACAAGCCATTCCCTGCCCCTCAAAAGCAAAACACATGTGTTTGGTACAGTCGAGTTGAGAAGTCTTGAGGCAAGGCGCGTGGCCGAGGCCTCCGAGAACTCAGGACGAACACGAACATGGATGATCACCGAGTGTTCAAACGGTGACGTCCAAGTCTTGAGGACGGTCAAAAATGGGGTGTCTACACCTATGCCAAGAGGTACTATGAGGTATTCAACCGAATACCAGGATGCAACCAAGAGGTGGCGGTTGTGTCTTTTAAAAACGGCCTGAAAGATAATTGTTTGCTTCGAAAATCATTGACAAAGACACTACCAAAAAGTATGGAGGAACTGATGGCCAGAATTGAGAAGTATGTGAGGGTCAAGGAAGACATGCCGGGGACAAAGTGTCGAAACAAGAGAAGGGAAACGGCTCACCAAAGCGAGGCTGAGGTAATGGCAGGTACAATAAGCAAGAGACAGGATTAAGGGCTGCATAGGCAGTCACAACAGTATTCCGAATCCCAATTTACAAAGTCCTGGAGAAAATCCAAAATCAGCCTTATTACAGAGCACCAGTAAGGGCCCCTGGTGAATTTATGGGAAGAAGCCTTGGCAAGCACTGTGCTTACCACAACGAAGATGGGCATCTAACTCAGGGGTGCAGAGCCCTGAAGTCATATCTAGAAGACCTGGTAAGGCAAGGTCATTTAAGGGACCTTGTAGACGAGGCCAGGACAAGGGAAGAGCAAGCAAGACTGCCTCCGGCACTGGCAGCACCGCATCCTCCAGCACCCCAACCGTAGGCAGGCAGACCTCGAGTGATCAATGTGATTCATTCAAAGGTCAATGAGAACGAAATACGTGGGGAGACTTAAAAGATAAAACACTTACAGCATGTGTACCAGGTCAGGCAGAAAAGACCTAGGGCAACGAGTGCCAGGGACCAGTGGTGTCCTTTACTGAAGACGGCCTAGAGATAGTGTAGCATCTACACAACGATGCCTTGGTAATATCCCTCCAGATTGGAGAATGCCAAGTGAAGCGCATCTTAATTGACCAGGGCAGCTCTTGTGACATCATGTATGTTAGGTGTTACAAGGAGCTTAGCCTTCACCAAGATGATCTGGAACAATCCAATGGTCGGGTTCAATGGAACGCCGACATGGCCCCTAGGAGCAGTTAGTTTGGAGGTGCAGGTTGGCACCAAGAAGGTAAAAACTGAGTTCACAGTAATTGACACTCCCTTCCCTTACAATGCTATCCTGGGAAGGCCATGGCTGCATGCAATGATGGTTGTTCCCTCAATATTGCACCAGTTGTTGCGATTCCCAACAGAGCATGGAATTGAGGAGGTGAGAGGGGATCAAGTACAGGCAAAGAAATACTCCATGGCAGCAATGAAATCCACTTGCAACATACGAGAAGTAGAACAAGCAAAGATTGATGATGAGGACATGGAAGTCCTGGAGGACGTCGGCAAAGAGCCAGCCGAGAAGAGTGAGGAAGCCCTGAAGAAAGTCCTTGTCCAGCAAGGGGATGAAGAGCGCTACTTCCTTCTCGGCTCGGGCTTGGCCGAGGAAGAAGAAAAAGAGCTAGAGGCGTTCTTAAGAACAAACCTTGAGGTGTTTGCCTGGACGCCATACGAGATGCCTGGCATTGACCCTGAGGTCACTTGCCATAGAATGAACGTGGATAGGTCGGCCAAACCTGTCATCTAGCGAGCAAGAAGGCCGACGTTGATGCATGTCGAGGCAGTAGAGGAGGAAGTGGATAAACTTCTGAAGGCCAAGGCCATTCGAGAGATAAATTACCCGACATGGCTATCAAACACGGTGGTTGTGAAGAAGAAGAATGGGAAGTGGAGGGTCTGTGTGGACTTCACCAGCCTGAACAAGGCTTGTCCTAAAGACAGTTTCCCACTACCTAAGATTGACCAGTTGGTGGATGCCACTTCAGGGCATGGAAAGATGAGCTTCCTGGATGCATACAGGGGGTACCATCAGATAGCTATGTACCCCCCAAATGAGGAGAAGACTGCATTTATCACCCCAAAAGGGCTATATTACTACAGAATGATGCCGTTTGGGTTGAAAAATGCAGGAGCGACTTACCAGAGATTAGTGACCAAGATGTTCAGACATCTAATAGGCAGAACAGTGGAGGTATACATAGATGACATGGTCATGAAGACCAAGGAAGCTGAGGATCATTTAGAAGACTTAAAGGTGGTTTTTGACATCCTTAGAACATATTGGCTCTGACTCAATGCGTCGAAGTGCGCATTTGGAGTTGGGTCTGGTAAGTTCTTAGGATACTTAGTTACCAGAAAGGGCATTGAGGCTAGCCCCAATCAAATCAAGGCTATTTTGGAGTTAGAAAGCCCAACATCGGCAAAACAAGTGCAGATGTTGACTGGAAGGGCTGCAGCCCTGAATAGATTCATAAGCAGAAGCTCTGACAAATGTAAACCTTTCTTTAACTTAGTGAAGAAAGCCATAGACTTCTTATGGACAAAAGAATGGGAAGTCGCCTTGGACGACTTGAAGAAGTATTTGACCACAGCTCCAATTCTCTCAAATCCAATACCAGGAGAGGAGCTGTTCTTATACTTGGCAGTGTCAGAACATGCAGTGAGTGTAGTAATAATCAGAGAAGAAAAGGGATAGCAAAGGGCAGTTTACTACGTGAGTAAGACCCTAGCAGATGCAGAGACCAGATATCTACCCTTGGAAAAGTTAACACTGGCATTAGTAATGGCTTCCAAGAAGCTGAATCATTACTTTTAAGCCCAAAAAATTGTGGTGTTAACTGAGCATTCCTTGAAGTCCTTGCTGCAGCAGGGAGATCTGACAGACAGAATAGCCAGATGGGCAGTGGTGTTGGGCCAATATGACCTAGAATTCAGACCCAGAATAGCAATCAAAGGCCAAGTTTTGGCCGACTTCGTGGCTGAGTTCACACCAGGCGCCATCACACATTGGGCTCCATTGAGCTGAGGTGAACAAGGAGAAACCCAATTGGGGATAGCCAAACAGAGGAAGAAGAGAAACTCAGGCCATGCAGTATTTACATCGGCGACTCCTTCTAGCTGTTTGTTGATGGGAGTTCAAACCGACAAGGAGCAGGGGCAAGAGTAGTGCTAGTATCGCCAGACGGACAAGTACTGGAACAATCCATTCGTTTGGGGTTTAGAGCCTCAAACAATGAAGCAGAGTATGAAGTATTGATCGCAGGGTTAAAGCTGGCAGTAGCAATGGAAGCTGACGAGGTAATAGTCTTCTGTGACTCCCAACTTATTGTCAACCAGGCAACAGGTGAATATGCAGCCCGAGATGAAAGGATGTCGGCCTATGTAAAGGAGGTAGGCAGACTGGTAGCCTTATTCCAGAATTGCCGACTACAACAGGTTAGCCGAGATGACAATAGCCATGTTGATGCTCTGGCCAACCTAGCTAGTGCAATGAAACCTGGAGAGGCAAGGACGATAATGGTGGACTACTTGTCAGGTCCAAGCATAGAACCACTGAACACAGAGCATGAAGCAATGTGTGTGGAGATGGGACCAAGCTGGATGGACGTAATAATAGCCTTCCTTAAAGAGAGAAAACTGCCAGATAATCAAAAAGAAGCACACAAGATCAGACTGAAGTCGGCAAGATTCAGCCTGACAGCAGAGGGGCATCTCTACAGAAGGTCTTTTACTGGTCCCCTTTTGAGGTGTGTACATCCTTTACAAGTTGAAGACTTCTTGTATGAGATACATGGAGGAGTATGTGGAAGCCACACTGGAGGCAGGTCATTTGCTCATAGGGCCATTACTCAGGGGTACTGGTGGCCCTATATGCAGAAAGATGCTGAAGCCTATGTCAGAAAATGTGAGAAGTGTCAGAGGTTTGCACGTTTGATACACCAACCAACAGCAGATCTGAACCCAGTGTCCAGCCCTTGGCCATTTGCCCAATGGGGCATGGATCTTGTTGGACAACTGCCTCAAGCAACTGGACAAAGGAAGTACTTGCTAGTGGCAACAGACTACTTCACCAAGTGGGTGGAAGCTGAACCCCTCGCAAAGATTCGAGAAGTTGATGTGAAGAGCTTCATATAGAAGAACATAATCACCAGATTTGGGATCCCAAGGGCAATAATAGCAGACAATGGTATACAATTTGACAGTAAGCTAATCAAGAGCTTCTGTGCAAAGTACAAGATCAAGAATTATTACTTTACTCCAAGCTTTCCTCAAAGCAATGGTCAAGTAGAAGCATCCAATAAGGTCATCTTGGATGGGATGAAGAAGAGGCTGGAAGCAGCTAAGGGAAAGTGGGTGGATGAGTTACCCAGTGTACTTTGGGCATATCGGACTACACCGAGAATATCAACTGGGAAATCCCTATTTGCCATGGCTTTTGGCACAGAAGCAGTAATCCCACTAGAGGTCGGCATCCCTGGGATCAGAACCCAGGCAGTAGAAAATGAGACTAATAATGTATTTTTAGCCCGAGATCTGGACCTCCTGGAAGAAAGAAGAGAGAAGGCAGCAATTCAGCTAGGGATATACCAGCATCAGCTTGCCAGGGCTTATAATAAAAAGGTTAACCCACGAGAATTCAAAGTTGGGGACCTCGTCCTAAGAAAGGTTTTTGGCAACAAGAAGGATCCCAGAGAAGGCAAGCTTGGCCCAAACTGGGAGGGACCTTATAGAATCATCTTGGTCCTGGGCAATAGGGCATATCGGCTTGAAGACAATGAAGGGAAAGAGTTGCCAAGACCCTGGAATACTTGCAATCTGAAGTTTTTCTATCATTAGATTTTTTGTTTCTTGTTATTTAGCCGAAGTAATAATAAAGTCTTAGTTCGATTTTTGAACTTGTGTACTATGACTGACTAGTCACTTGGCGATGTTTCTGATTGAAACATAACTTAGACTTATTATATGGTAGAGTTTCTACTTTCATATAAAGAGTTGAACTAAGTTGGCGATGTTTCTGATTGAAACATGACGAATAACTTAGACTTATTATATGGCAGAGTTTCTACTTGCATATAATAGAGTTGACCTAAGTTGGCGATGTTTCTGATTGAAACATGACGAATAACTTAGACTTATTATATGACATAGTTTTTACTTGCATATAATAGAGTTGAACTAAGTTGGCAATGTTTCTGATTGAAACATGACGAATAACTTAGACTTATTATATGGCAGAGTTTCTACTTGCATATAATAGAGTTGAACTAAGTTGGCGACGTTTCTGACTGAAACATGATGAATAACTACTTATTATATGGCAGAGTTTCTACTTGCATATGATAGAGTTGAACTAAGTTGAATTAACCTATACTAGTTAGATTAACAGGGCAACCGAGGTTGATGACCTCGGCCAGGTCTGTTTGAATCTAATCTCGGCGACAAGATCAATGCCACATACTTAATGAGAACCCAAGTGGAACTTAAGTTCACATTAGGGGGCAGAGGGCTGGAAGAATGATGCTTGAGAGTTGGAATTTACAAGCTAAGATTGGTTTAACACTTACTGAAATTTTAAGAAAAATTTACAAGTTCAAGTTAAGTCGAGTTTATGTTAAAAGAGGATTGGTTTAACACTTGTTGAAATTTTAAGAAAAATTTACAAGTTGCAGTTAAGCCAAGTTTATGTTAAAAGAGGATTGGTGTAACACTTGTTGAAATTTTAAGAAAAATTTACATGTTGAAATTTTAAGAAAAATTTACAAGTTGAAATTTTAAGAAAAATTTACAAGTTGAAATTAAGCCAAGATTATGTTGAAAAAAGTATCTACACACTTGCCGAGATTACCATGTTGCCAAAACTTGGAAAATAATGGAAGACAGAAGTCTTGTTAAGCCAAGGCCGAGATACATAGTCGGTGGGTATATCCGAGGTACTTTACCCCGAGGAGATTGCACAGTTAAGGTGTACTTCAACGACATGCAAATTATTCTAAGTATAGAATCATACAAGAATAAAAAGAAGACAAACATGCAATCGCATTGAAAGAAAAAATTTGAGAGTGCATTCAAATAAGGAAAGAAGGCACTTCGGCCTAACATTGAAGAGTACTTGTTCAGATTACAAAAGTGGCACGTCGGCCAAATTAAAGTTAACATTGTTTCAAAAGTAAGAAAAAAGTACAAGGTACAAGAAACAAAGAAAGAGATTATAACAAGACTATTCGGGAGGCTGGGTCTCGGTCCCATAAGATAGTTGTGATGACTTCTTGGTAGCCTTCTCAGCCCCAAGCTCGGCGTCGATCTCTTGTGGAGTCTGATCGATGCTCCTCTCGGCGATTGGCACCTCAGAGGTTGTCTTCTGGGAAGAGGCACCCTTCGAAACTTCATCTTCCTCATCCTGAGTCAAGTCCAAGACTTGCTCATTTAGAGTTGGGGACTTGGCCCCAGCAGCTTCGGACTCCTTAGTCTCTTTGGCCTCAGCTTCCTCTTCGGACTCAGCCTTGTCCTCGGATTGGCTTGGAGTAGGGGGGAATGGCAGGATGATGCGGCTGTTTTCACGGAGAGGCGAGTCCTCGAGGACGGCCAACTCTTTCAGAGTTACCATCCAACCAAGGGTATAGCCCTTGTTGCATGCTTGTCTGACTTGTTTCTTGTAATCTTCTCTGACGTCGGCCGCCCCCTTGGCGTATGCCTTCTCGTCCGCCACTTTGATCTCGGCCTCTTTTGTGGCCAGGGCATCTTGAAGCTCTTTTTAGGCCTCGGCCATCTTTGCCTCGGCCTCTTTCTTTTCGGCCGCAAGGACCTTGGCAATGGCCTCTGTAGCATCAGCCTTTTCCTTGGCCTCGTCTTGAGCCTTCTTGGTTGCCTCGGCCAGATCTGTCAAGGTCTTCATCTCTGCCTCAGCCTTGTTGATGGTCTTCTGCAAGCTAGCAGCCTCCCTGGTCTTGTTGGCCAACTCCTTCTTGATGGCAAAGGTTTGCATTGCAAAGGAGTTGCCATGCTGGATCGCCTAGAAGAAATGGAAAGAACAAATGTTAGTAAAAACTTTCTAAGTATGAAATAGCAGAAAATGAAAAATACCAAGTGTTAAGGGCTTACTTGGACGGAGTGTTGCAACATTAGAGCGAAGTTTTCACACTCGCTGAATTCGGCGTTGCGGTTAAGATCTTTGGGGAGGAGTAAGGCAGTAGAGAGGGCAACGCTGACCTCAATGTCATCGGCGCTATCACTAGCTCTGACTGGCTTGTCCTCAATTGTGATTGGGGAGGCCCAGGGGGCATCAAATTTGAGAGACCCCGAGGTGGCCGCAGAGGCCGACCTCGACCTCTTTGACTTGGTGGATTCAGATGGTTCGGCCTCGGCGGGCCTCTTTTCGGCGGCGAAAGATGACTTCTCGCCCTCGGCCAGTTTTGAAATTGGCAAGGTATCCTCAGTGTCAATCTGAGTTACCGTTGCCTTAGCTTGGGCTTTTTTCAACCTTTTTGGCTTTGGTTTCGGCTGAGATTGCAAAGATGGAGATTGGACGGTGGTGACGTTCGAGATGTCAGCCAGAAGATCGTCAGCAACTACCTTCTTGTGACCCATCTCGGCGGCAGCTACAGTTCGGTGTCGGCGTTTGCATTGAGAAGAAGGGATTAGTTATGGAGTCGAGGTTGATGGCTGTTCCACAGGACCAGATGTTGATCCTTGGTCAGGCCTTGATGATTCGGCTTGAAGAGTTGTGGCTGATGGAGGGGACTTGCTTTTCCTTTTTCTTGGGACGTCGGGAAGAACAGATTTGTACGTCAGGATAAAGTTGAGCAACAAAGGAGCCTTGCGCTGATTAACAGGCAAGTCCAGCAACTTCTTAAAATCTTTATTAGGAAAAAAGTTTTTATGGAAGTCCTTTAGGGGCTAGGGAAGAACTGCAAAACAAAACCAAACAGACGTTAGACACATATAAAAATATCAAAGTAAAAAAGACTTAAGAAGCAAGTAGAAGCAAACGCATGGCTCTTACCATCTCTCTCTCTGAACAGTGTACGGTTAAGAGGGTAGAGGTGAAGGTCGTCATCTGGAAGGAACTCCCAATTGCTCGAGACGATGAAATAATCGTCCCCGGCGCCCTTGTTGGAATCAGGGAGGTCGGCAATGAGTTTGTATTCTGTTGATCTCGGCTTAAGGTAGTAGATATAACATTTTTTTGACTTAAGGCCGCACATAGTGTAGCAGTACTGGATGTCGGCAAGGGTAACCCTAGCATTCTCCCTTTTGGCTAAGGCAATTATGCCATTGATAACTCGGTAAGAGTTAATGGCAAGCTGCATTGGGTTCCGTTTGTAGTAATGTAGAACTTCTCGGAAAAGGATGTCAAGTGGGAGCCTAAGTCCACACTCTAGAAAGGCTACCATTGAGAAAGGCATGGAATCTATTGTGGGCATGATGGAGTCGTCCTCCCCAGCCAACCTAAGATGAACGTCGACAGGGATAGCAAACTCCTACCTAAAGTATTCTAACTTAGTTGGGGTATTTACTCTCCACCTAAACATACCCATAATGTCGGCTAAATGGGAAGGGTGTTGATTTCAGAAGAAAGTGTTTTTTAGGGTTTTAAGGACCTCAGCTTAAACTCAAGACGGATGTTGGGGTAAGGGTTTTTGAGGATCTAAAGGGAATTTGTTTCAATTCTTCTTCAAATCTGTAAGTTCTAAAAGCAAATCCCAAAACCTAAGTCTATGGAAACCAAAATTGAAGGCAAGAATCTGGAAAACACACAGAAAAACAAAAACAAGAACATGATTCAAACTCAAGAAAACGAGCAAGAACTCAAAGAACACTGAGTACAGTTTGTACAGGTGAACAAGGCCAACAACAGTGGCAAAATAAGCAAGTGTATGAACAATGTGTACATAAAGGTCATGGATCAAAAGTAGATCGAATAAACATACGAATGATGAAGTTTAAATCACAAACATAGACTGAAGAACATGAATGTGTTCGACATGGCAAGTAAGAAGAGGCAATAGAAGTAAGAAAAACTAAAGAAGGGGGAAAAAGTAACTCATCGAAGAAAACGAAGCTGGAGTGAGGTACGTCGGAGTCAAATGATGGCAGCAATCGGAGAAGATCAGCAAAAGCTTCGCCCGAAGGGAAGAATAGAAGTGGTTGCAGAGCTTGAGAGCTTGAAACAATGGCGGATTTGGGAGAGTAGAGAGAGAGAACTTGCACGAAAACGATGGTAAAGAAGTGAAAAGACGGAGAGAGAGAAGTGATTTTGATCAAACACATGAAATGGCAGAAAAATGGCAATTATGGTGCCTAGGACGACGTGCTTGTCAGATGGCGCATGCAAGTGCGATACGACTTGATGGCGCGTGTCAGGCACGGCTCAGTGGGGGAAAGACGCGTGGCAGAAACGGTTGAAATACTGTGCGTGATAGCTCATACGCGTGTTGAAACTCTTGGAGTTCTTGATTTAATAGAGCAGGACCTCGGCTAGGGGGACGATCTCGGCTGAGAAACTTAAACAAACTTGGTTATTGGTTCTGAAGCATTGATGAAAACAGACTATGAGTCTTGGTCATATTTGAGCCAACGAATGATGACCTCGGTAATGAAGGATAAAGTGAACTTAGCCGATGTGCTAAACAGAAGAAATGATATAGGTTCTATCGCCTCAGGATGTCGAGGTAATAGAACCTAGGGGGTAGTTGTGGGGACATAATTTTTGAGTAACAATACGTGGCCGAGGTGGCACCTAAGTGTCAGCTGAGGTGCCACGTGTCCTGGTCATGATGCCGAGGTAATCTCGGCTAGGCCGAGGTTATCTGCGAAAATACTGGAATCCGGGATAAGCGGATAGGGGACAAGAGTCCTAGAATTGGAGAGGACTTCATTTTGGATAAAAATAAGACTCTTAGAGAGTTTATCCCAATCTAACTGGGAGTCCAGGATTAACATTGAGCTAAAGTCCATTGAAGCTAGGCTTCTGTTGGGATTAGGTCAGTGTTGGCTGTAAAAGAGAGGCACCCTCGTGGGTCTAAGGTATGCTTTTTGTATTCTGAATAGTGAGTTAAGCACTTTTGCTATCTTTGAGAGATAACTGACTTGATCGTCGGAGTGCCCCTGGGTGGACGAACCACCGCCGGAATCTCTTTTTTTTGTTGACAGGTCATTCGGGCTTAATCTATTCTGCCAGTGTCCTCCAGCTGAGTACCTGTTTGGCAGTGTGGTCGGAAATTGACACACACACTATATATGCCCTATATAAAAAAGAAATCAGCTTCATGTACAAGTATAAATCCATACATAGTTGTGTTAAAAAGAGACCTTTCAAAAAATGAGAAGAAAAAACAAACAAACAAACAAAGTCTCAATTCTTCAATCTTCATCAAAAAGGAAAATGACAATAATAAAATTTGACTAAATTACAAATACATCCCTAAGGTATATTTAAAATACGAATTGCCCTCTGTGGTTTGAAAAATTACAAATAACCCCTTATGGGAATTTTTTATTTAACGGAATTAACTAGAAAAATAAAATTCCTAATTGCTCTCCTATAAAATAATAAAATTACCTAAATCATTAATTGAAATATATTTCTGACATCATTAAAAACTATTAATTGACTTGATAATTTATTGATAAAAGGGGTCATCTGTTATGAAATTAGAAATTTTATGGGGCGGGATGTAATTTCTAAAACCACATGGGTCAATTCATATTTTATGTAAACCTCAAGGGGTGTATTTCTAATTTATTCATAAAATTTTACAACTCAAGTAATCCAAATACTCATCTCAAATGGTCCAAAGTACTCAAATCACAACTTCTTATAACCTCTTGCTTGATGCTTTCCAAATATTTCTTTTACAAGTAGAAACACGTGGATAAAGTTGAACCAATTGATTGGTGTATCAAACTAAATCGTGTAATATGTATCATGAATCGTACAATTATGATGTAATTTATGCTTATTGTCAATTCACTCTTAGATACAAATTGATTGTTTAGTGTATCAAACCGAATCGTGTGACACGTGTTTTTAGGTCTCTGTTACAACAATATCTTTTCTTGATCAGCAAAAGAAAATTTATTGATGAAAATCAAATGTACAGAATACAAAGATGAACATCAATAAAGGGAGGCAAGTGCCAAAGCATCAAAGCAAACTAGACGATTCCAACTAGGTTAAGACCGGAAAGTAAGCCAATCATCTACTAGCACTACACCATGGCTGGAGAGAAACCAACCGAACAAACAAAAAGCAAAGGAAATAAAAACCACCCCCAACACCCAAAACACTGATCTTAACAGACCATCTACACCTCAAACCAAACAAAACCCCTTTCCAATTTGGACCCTCATAACAAACGATCACCTCAAACCAATACCCCATCTCTTGAATTTTGGAAGTACCAATGATGCTTTTAGTAACTTCTTTTTCCTTTCTTTATTCCTTTGACTCGCATTGTTGGGATATGAGGCCTTATGAACACCTCCTCCCTCATGTCTCTTAGAAAATTCCTCAATCTTGATCGAATTACTACTCAATATCGGAATAGAAGACTTTTCAACAATGACAAGCCCTTCCACTGTTCCTTTTGGCCCAAGAGAGAAAAGTGAACTTGGCTTATAGGATACTTGCACAATCTTATTTTTTTCCAATAGGAACTCCAAGATCTACAGCAGTGGATTTGGGCCTCCAAAATAATGAATGAACATGCCCATATTTATGTTGTGGGCCAAGCACACTCCTTAAATTAAGAGGTTTCATTTGCACCAAGTTTAGCACAGCTCCTCCATAAAAACCATTTCTTGTCACACACTGATTGCTAGTTGATGATGACTCGTTTGATTTGTTTGAATTTAAGGAAAGCACCATTTTTTGTCTCCAAACTCTTTTTTCCCCATTGACAGAGATTTGATCTTTCCCTGCACTAAATTTGAGTGCTACATCTTCATGAAAATCAAAGGTTTCACATATCCTAACAGGATATATGTTTCCTTTGTACTCCAAACTAACCACCGTATTTATAGGCTTCATGCTATTGTTATCAATCTGACCTTGCCATACTCAAGAGAATCTGAATTGATAAATTCAACAAACTGGATTACCTCACCCCATAAGATACCAATGCTTTTGAATGTGTTAGCATTCCATAAGTTAAATGGAACTCCATAATAGCATAGCCAAACACATCTCTCCTGATCGAGATTTACCCCTTTTCTCCATTCTGTTACTGAAACACACCAATCATAGATCCACCCCTTCAGTTGATCATACCCCTCCTTCATAGCTTGTGATGAGTTGAAGGTTAGGACTACACTTCGACCTCCCCCTCTTCTGACTAACATCTCACCCAAACCTTTCTTGCATAATTTGTCTCTAAATGCCGGAAAAGAGAAGAAGTTTTTGAGTTTCACTGTCAAACTCAAAAAGAGCCATTCATTATCTAACTTAAAAGCTTTTGCCATTAAATAATCCTTCCTATCAGTAGCTCCACATTTTACTGCTTCAGCATAAGATTTCTGACCTCCTACCACTGTTAAATCTTGCGTAGACCGCCTTTGTAAATCTATCTTCAAATGTTTACTTGATTTCGGCCTGTGCTGCTTTAATTGAGGCTTGGTGAACATAGCATTTTTAACTTTTAACTGCTTATCCTCAACCCACAAACCATTTGCCTTTTGAACAACCAAATTTTTTGCTACCGAGCTATTGAATTTGATGAAGTTGAATCTTGTACCTGTTACTATCCTTCTCTTCGTCGAGATGAACACATCCTTCACTGTCCCAAATTTGTTAAACAGGATGTACAAGCTCTTTGGACCCGTTGATTCAGGAATGTTATCCACAAAAATAGTGAACAATCCATCATTTTGGACACCAATATTGCTACCCTTTTTCCTCCTTAGAACTGGGTTCCAGCCTCTACTAACTCTACCCTCTTAGAATTTTTTTCTCATCCCGTATGACACTACTCTTTCCTTCATCCCATAGCTGAAGTTGCTCCGTATATCTCCCTATTCTTAACTTCTCCAAATCATAAACCAAGAACAAAACCAACCCCAATATTGACACAAACAAGTCCAACCCAATAGTATAATTAAGGGATACCAGAATTCACAAATCAGAGACACAAGAGTTCACAAACAAGTCCAAACACAAGCAGAGAGACCGAAGGTAATATAACATGAGTTCACAAGAAGAAAGATCCGTCACCGAAGATCAAAGTTCACACAGCGCGGATCTGACTTGTGGACTCACCACGCAGATCTACATCTCTTCTCCCCCTTATTTGCCGCCAGAGAGCAGATCTGATGGAACAGATCAGTGTCCGCTGGTCGCTGGTCCTCCTTTCTCTAAATTCAAGGGTCTTGAGGCAGAGTTGGGATGGAGAGACTTGTAGAGAAAACTTGGATTGATAGGTTGTTGATGAGAATGAGGAGAACTCGAATTGGAGTAACCTTGAACTTATTCTATTACAATAATATCTGGCAAGCATATATAAGAACGTGGGGTCATGAATACAATACCATACGAATAACTGCAAGTGTGCCAAACTGTAGACACAGGCTTGCTACTACAGTTCGGACTCAATGTCACGGTTATGAATCTAATCTCGCAAAGTGCAATGCAGGACTGATAAATCACCAAAGAGTCCAAATCCGACAAATCGTTTTGGAAAACTGATTTTTGTAAAGAAATGCCAAACATGGACTACTTTGCCAGATACAGAGTCACCACCTAAATATTTTATTTTGGGGGAATTTAGGAAACCCTGACTCGTTGCCTAAGGCCACGTGTCCGTCATCACCAAAGTTGCCTCGGCTCGGGAACTTGGGTACGAGAGGGGAAGGTCATGCAATGAGCACCCCCGCTCGCCCGATCAAAGATCGGCCTGTACTAAGCATGATATCTTGTTTTTGAAAACACATGCGTTCTTATTCCAATTATTAGTTAGAATTACTATGTGATGCGCACAACACACAAGTATAGACTAGATCGTCTAATTTGGAACAAAGCATTGCATATTTGTTGTTTGAAAAACGGTTTGAAGTTTGCTACTCGCAAGTAGGCTAAATCAAGGATTCAATGAATTGTTCCAATTCAAGCAATCCAACCTTTACCCACAGGCATTCAGGCAGTTATGTCACATAAGCAAATAGCCTTATGGCAAGTATGCTATCATGGCAACACTTACACACATGCAAGATGCTAAAGCATAAACACTCACAGTGTACTCCGAGCCAAAACAGAGAACTAGTTAGAAATCAATGCATGATCCTAGTTCATGTTAAGATGGCTAATGCAACACATGCAAAATGCGACTAGAAATAGGCTCAGCTATTCTAAGATGTCATGTGAAATGCAACTCGATACATGTATTCAAGTAGGAATTGAAATACAATACAATTAATATAATGCGCCGAGCTCGGTGCATGCAATATAGATGAATGATGCAAACATGCATAGCATAAGGATGCTAAATGAAATATGCCCTAAAACTAACCATCGTAAGTGGTTAAGTGAAAGGGAGAAAGACGTGAGGTTGGAAAACATGCATCACACACACGCACACTTATTACAACAATTGGCCCTCTCGACGGAGGGTCCGAAAGAATAATACAAATCAACTAATTAATCAACTAACAAGCTAATTAATTATTACACAACTCTTAACTAATTAAACAAATTAATTAAGCTACAAAAACAGTAAAGCGGCCCCGATAAAAGGGACAAATGCATGCTCGATCGGCTTCGCTCGGAAATCCGTTGCTATGCCTCATGTTGCCTTTGTTTGCACTGCTCTGTACCTCTGCAAAGTGTGAAAATTCCCAACACACTTCTGATTCACCCCATGGGCACTGTGGGAGGCCATCGGCCAAAAATCACGGTCGTCGGCTAAGATAAATAGGTCATCGACCAAATATGAAGCCATCGGCCAAACACTTGTAGCCGACCGGAATTGAAGATGGCCGATTGGCCATTCCTTCCTGTAAAATGCTCTTTTGCTGCAGCAGAGGACAAACAGAGCATGGCAATGCATTTACAAGACAATGTTTGCAGCTACACCCCTTATCATGTTTGAGACTCAAAGGAGTGTAGTTCTCGACCCTCGGACCATCAATCACGCATTTCGATGCATGATGGCCAAAAGAGTCAAGTATGCAATTCAATATCAAATGAAATGCACAAAACACATAAGGGACCTTAACCTCTATTATGTTTGATCAAGAGGCAAAGCAATGCACACACAATGCAATGCAATCTAAGCATGCAACAACATGCAACAATATCATGCAATGCAACTAATATGCAATAGGTATACAACCTAAACATGTAAAGATGCATAGCATAGATATGTGACAACAATACCAACAAGAAGCATGTGACAACATGTAATCTAATCAAGTACGCAAGATGGATGAGCGTGCAACAACATGTCAAATAGCAAGCATGTGACAACATGCAATATGACAAGCATGCAACAAGCATGTAAGCATGATGTAAAGTAGTAACTTTGAACAACATGGTAAATGGACTTAAACTAAAGATGGACAGACCTTAGCCATGCCCAAAATCAGTGGCCAAAGTTATGAATTGGAAGCATGAAAATGCAAATCAAACATGCACATGTAAATGGTCCAACACCTAGGCATAGGAGGGCAACTTTCAAGAGCACTTAAAAGGGGACAAATATGGACATGTGACAAATATTGTAAGCTCTGAAATCATGCATGGAAAGGTGTCAAACCAACTAAACAAAGCACGCAAAGCATACAAGAAAGCCCAAAGCTTAAGGCTAGCCAAGGGACTCAAACCATGGCTATGCAAGGCAAGCCCCAAAAGGCCAAGGGCACCCAAAACAGTCCTGAGGGTAGGTCAATATGAGACCAAAAATATGCTCGAAACTAGCCAACACAAGCTAGAACACAACACCAAAAGCATGAGGCATGCAAGGCTATAAAAGAGGTGTTATACAACACCTATCAAAACCAAACATGGCATGACTTAACCAATGAAAAACAGAGTTATGGCATGGTAAAACAAGACCAAAAACCCACTTAAATGGCATCCCAAAGACCTAAGCATGTAGGCATGCATAATGATCCATTCATGAGGCATAAAACATCAACTCTTTAAAGCATTAAAGGAGTGATAATTGCAAGCATTTGAGCATGAAACATGGACTGAAAACACATATGGAATGATGCCAAATCATAAGAATGGTCCAAGTAATGCATGCTAGAGGACTCAATACTCAAAGCTAACAAGCTAGATTGAACCATGGCTATACAAAGCAAGTCATGCATGACCAAGACAACCAAAATTAGAGCTTAAGCATGGTAAAACAAGGCTAAAAGCTTCTTTGGGTCGAGCCAAAATCATGCTAAAAATATGGCTTAAAGCACAAAGCATGTTAAGGCAATAGAGAGGATTGCACTACAAGTACATAAGGCATGAATGGTATGGTCAAACCAAGTCAAAATAGTGTTCTATCATGGCAAAACAAAGCCTAATACATACTGAAATGAAGCTACAAAGAGGTATAAAAACATGCTAACTTAGTAAGCCAATACCACAAGCACACAAGAGAAGGGGAGGGGGGACAACCCCCTCCTATTTGAGGCCTCAAAACCTCACTTCCACCACTGAAATTCCTTTGGAATTCAGTGGTGAAGAGGCCAAACAAAGACTAAACAAAAGCCTAAAGGAGGTGGCCCAAAACAAGGCCAAATAAGGCACAAAGGGGGTAGACCACCCCTTAACACCAATGAGCCCTCAAACAAACATGTTAAGCAACTCAAAACAAAGCTATTTTCAGTTTAAAGCTAAGCCAAAAGAAACATGCAAATATGGCTAAGTACTCAAGCAAAACAAAGCTTAAAAGAGGATGAGAGGCTCACCCTTGTAGAACAACAAAACCAGCAACTCTCCTGTGCCAAAACCAACTCTAGGATGTTAAAACAAGTCCTATGGAACCTCAGCTCCAAGGTCAAGAGGTTTGGCTAAGGGGTTCTAGGCAAAATTGTGCAAGAAGAATTCTCACTTTAGGGCACAAACAAGGGCCAATATAGAGAGAGAGAGAGGGAGGAATCTTCTCTAACACAATTTTTCAGAACCCTTGGGAAGGGAGAGGGGTCTCCCTTCTTATAGGAATTCAATTCCAAAGCTTCCTAAGCAAGCTAAGCTTGGTTGAAATCCATCCATATACGTGTATGGAGGAGACAGAAAGTGGCCAACAGCTGGCACTAGCTGGAAGCACAATCTCTGCAAAAAGTAAAGAAAAGGTCTCGGCTAAAAGAAATGGCCGATCGACCAACATAAGTGCCGACCGACCAAAAAGAGTGCCAATCGGCCAACATTTTTGGCCGATGGCATCAAGCCTTGGCCGATGGGTTGAGGGAATGGCTAACAAGCCACCCTCTTCCCTTAGAAGCAAAAACACAAGTGTTTGGTCCAAAACCAAGCACAAAATAGACAAGTTGAAAGACCCTAAGGCAAGGCGCACGGCTGAGACCTCCGGGAACTCAAAACGAACACGAACATGGATGATCATTGAGTGTTCAAATGATGACGTCCAAGTCTTGAGGACGGTCAAAAATGGGGTGTCTACACAAACACATGTCGATGCTTGCCCTTTAGGTGCTAGCGTCCAAACTGAGTTGGACAGGGATATGGAATGCTAAGAGCTTTCGTGCTACCTAGAGCAAGATTGTGGAGGCAACATCTTTACAAATTTTAAACACACAATAAATTCTTCTATACAAATTGAATGACATGTTTAAGCTATATAATGAATTAATAATGCAAGTAAAAATCAAAGCTCAAGCAAATAGGGAATTGAAAAGGAAGTTGACACTTACACCAATGAGGAAATGCAACCAGATAGGTCCTTTAACCCACCGCTGAACGATTGGCATCACTGTAGAGGTAATTTGATATAATAAATAACAAAATACATGGAGGGAAAGAAGACAATTGTACAAGAAGTGTACGTACTCTTTGTCAAAATTTTATCACTAACAATAACAATTTCAGTGATTGAGAAAATCAACATATGGTATTGCTCAAGAAAGTAATTTCTAGAATGCAATATTTTACAAAGAGGGAAAAAAGAGAAGAAAAAAAAGATCAGTAGTAACAATGTAATAGGAATTATATCATTAGAATACCATTTGTTTACTGAAGTATCAAAGTCACATGTAGCCTAGATATAATTATGGTTAATAGAAAAACTTTCTTCTATTGTGTTATACCACATTAAAATGCCATCATTTTACAACGATGAACTCTCCACTTTTTCTTGTACTGAGTGTTGTTGCTGGTTCATTCTAATTTGAACCTAGAAGAATAAGATACAATATATATATATATGCAACTATAATACTATAGCAAATGCATCTTTATTCTTGAAAAAATCTAGACAAAGTTCAAGGTTTGAACCTTAAGAAAAGTAATGAATACAAGAATGAAGAAAGTCAAATCATTTAACAAAAAAATAGATTGTCTTCTTTCGATAGGCAAACTAGGTGTTAGTTCCACAATTCTATATCTAATAATTTAAGTAAGGATACCATAGATCATGCTCAACTGTCAACAATGCTTATGGCCCCGATGTGTATTTGGTGTGCTTTGCCTAGTCTATTGGGGCTGTGAGGAGGCTAGGCATGTGTGTATCTCATCAAAGATGTGTATCCATTGGGGAGGTGTATTTTTGTGGTAATAACATCATTTACGCACACAAAAGTCAATGTGCATCGACATACTGATATTTCATACTGATCTTTTAAGATCTTAAATTCTATGCTTTTACTAAATTAAACCATTTTGAAACCATTGGATTACAACAAAATAGTTGGGACCATAAGTCATTACAATGACAACAATACCTACATCTAATAACATATAACAATACAAGGGATGAAATAAGTTGTAACTCATGCACAGCTAATAACATATTACTATTAACTAAAAGCCTAGAGGAATGACATAACTATTTCAAGGTTATAGAACAGGTTGAAGAGTTGAGGAATACGAGAGCAAAAAATAAAGATAAAATGATGTACCATGGTTGGAATCCATAGAATGCACTTGTTGTACAACCAACGGCAGAATTGAACTACATGAAAAGAAATAGTGAAGACATAAGAAAAGAAAGAAGAAAGTAAACCATAAGGCAAAATAAAGGGATAAAATAGTTAGGGAGCACCCCTATAGGCAATATATGTCATCATGAAGCTGATACAACTTGCAAGAGGAGGGTGCCCAAGAGATCGATTAACACATTGAAACAATTTGTACGACGAAGAATTCTCCAGAGATGGAATAGAAAAAGGATAAATTGAAGATTTTGGTCAAAATTCCATTCACTTGGAAATTTAAGTGAATCTAAAGACAAGTTCACTATTTGTTACTTTTACTTTGGTTTGATTTAGTATTCAAAATTTTGATTTAAGTAGGTGATGAGATGATATGCACATGAGTGTAACAATGGGAAGTAAAGAAATATTAGTAAGAAAGGTTAAGAAAAATAATTGCCATAGAAAAGCTATCCCTAATGAGGGGAGGAAGAGTTTCAATTGCATGTTTCATGCAGTTAAATAGAAGATGTGCTAGATTTCACAAATAATTATAATAATTGAAAGAAAGAGGTGCGTAAAAGCTTAGCTCAACCTCAGTGGTTACCATCTCCTTTGCGAGAGGACCTATATAGCGTGGACATCTCACACTTCTTGTAGGATTTGAATCCCCCATCCTATCACACCACCCCCACATACTCTCCACTCCACTCTTCTCTCTATCTCTCTCTCTTTCTTTCTCTCTAGAATTTGAGGGAAAAACAATTCGAGTTAGCTAAAACTAAAATATCTAGTAAGAGCATCTCAATAGTATTTGTTAAAATAGCATTGCCATTGTTATAATTTGGCAATGAATAGTAGTAACTAAAGAATATTTTGAATCTATTCAACTTGTTTATTCATACTCAACTATCACACTTTATACAGAAGTATGTTATAATAGTTAACTCAACCTCAGTTAAACTAACTAAGAGAGATTACATTACTAACTTCTTTAACAGTAAACAGTTAGAAGTTAGTTATGATAGCTAAGGCTTGATCTTGTTTGCTGAGGCTTGATGTTGTGCTGCACAGCTGACTTTGTCTTCTTCTTGCACTAGATGAGCTGTATTCTTATCATGCCTCGTAAGCTCAGAGGAGGGGACAACGGCAAGAGCTTGGACAAAAGAAATTGAAAACGAGACACAGGTAAAGGCTTAGTAAAGAGATCAACCAGCTGATCAGAAAAAGAAATATGCCGGACAACAACCTGTTTAGTAGCGACCCGTTTATGAATATAATGATAGTCCACAACAATATGCTTAGATTGAGCATGAAACACTAGGTTGGAACTGAGGGAGATAGCAGACAGATTGTCACACCATAAAATTGGGGACAGCAAAAAGGTACCTTGAGATAAGATAAAAGCATTTGAAGCCAACTAAGCTTAGTAGCCGCCTGGGCTAAGGCATGATACTCAGCTTCAGTGGATGAATGAGAGACAGTGGGTCACTTTTTAGCAGACCAAGAGATAAGATTGGGACCCAAAAACACCAATAACCCGTAGTAGACCTACGATCAACTATGCTGCCAGCCCAATCCAAATCAGAAAAGGCAAAAAGATCAAGAGGACCAGAAGTAAACTACAATCCTTGAGAGAGAGGCCCCTTCAAATACCAAAGAAGATGCTTAACAGTAGCAAAATCAGCCTCAGAAGGAGACTGCATTGCCTGGCAAGCGTGATTGACAGCAAAAGCAATGTCAGGCCTTGTAATGGTAAGATACTGCAAAACCCCCACAAGATTCCGATAAAGAGATGGCTGAGAAAAAAGGAACCGAAGAAGAAGTAGTAGATGAGGGTTTAACAGACATAGGAGTAGCACAAGGCTTGTAGTTGGTCATGCCAGCTTTACCAAGAATGTCAAGAGCATACTTAGACTGAGACAAGAAGTACCCTGCAGGAGAATGGGCAACTGAAATCCCCAAAAAATAGTTAATATCCCCTAACTCCTTCACGGAAAAAGAAGCGTGCATAGAGGTAATAAGAGCAGCAATATGAGAAGGATTGTTGCTTGTTAATAGAATATCATCAACATAGATGAGAAGAACAGTGAGAGTAGCAGAGGTATGTTGAATGAAAAGAGAAGAATCAGAAGAGCTAGTCACAAATCCATTGGAGAGAAGAAACTTGGAGAAAGTAGAATACCACGCCCTTGGGGCTTGCTTAAGAACATACAAGGCATTGTGTAATTTGCAAACCAACTGAGGATTCTGAGAATCAACATACCCCTGAGGTTGGGTCATGTACACTTCTTCATCTAAAACTCCATGAAGAAAGGCATTAGAAATATCCATTTAGTTAATGGGTACTGAAAATGTAAAGCCAAACAAAGCAAAATTCGAATGGTAGGCTGCTTAGCAATGGGATTGAAAGTCTCATGATAATCCAAACCCTCCTCTTGAAGGTAACCCTTAGCAACCAAACGAGCCTTATGCCTAGCCACAGAACCATCAGAATTCTTTTTAAGCCGATTGACCCACTTACATCCAATAGACTGCTTGCCGGGGAGGAAGAGAAACTAAAGACCAGGTACGCTACTGCCGAAGAGCTTGATATTCAGCATCCATAGCAGCAGACCAAGCAGAAGAAATAGAAGCAGCCTTAAAAGTAGAAGGCTCAAGAAGATCAGAAGAAGAAAGAGCAGTAAAGGAAAGAGGAGCGGCAAGAGAGGCAGCTTTGGAATGAGTAGTCATAGGATGAATATTTGTAAAAGTAGAGTGAAGAAGAGGAAAATGAGAAATAGGAAGAAAATAAGAAAACAAATCAACACATAAAGAGTTAGCTGGAACAGTAGCTAAAGATGAAGTAGGGAGAGAAGCAGGTCAAGTAGGGCTATGAGAGACAGAAGAGGATATGACAGGACCAGCAGGTGTAGGAGATATAGCAGGAGTAGCAGAAATAGGCTGAGCTACTGCAGGAGTAGGAACAACATGTGGAACAGAGGTTGACTGAGCAGGAGACCAAGGACCAAACATAGAGCGATAGATAGCCTGGGATGAAGAGACAGACCTATTAGGAGAAACAGAAGCAGGCTAAAAAAAAGACTGTAAGGAAGAACACAGAGAAGGAGAAGAGGACAAAGAAGAAAAAGGAAAAATGTGCTCATGGAAAGTGACATGGCGAGAAATGTATATTTTGTTGGAAGATAGGTCTAGACACCTATACCCCTTAGTAGCAGGAACATAGCCCAAGAAAACACAGGGAGCAGATCTCGGCTGAAGTTTATCAGCAGAATAAGGATGCAACCAAGGGTAGCAAAGACAACCAAAAATGCGAAGAAAAGAAAAATCAGGACATTTATGAAATAATTTTTCAAAAGGTGTAAGATCTTGTAGCTTGGAACTAGGCATGCGATTGATAAGAAAAATAGAGGTAGCAATTGCTTCAAACCAATAGGTTAGTGGAACAGAGGACTGATGTAAAAGAGCAACAGCAGTTTCCACAACATGGCGATGCTTGAGCTCGGCAACACTATTTTGGGCCGAAGTATAGGGACAAGATAATTGATGGTCAATACCAAACTTCTTGAGAAAATTTTGAAACATAGTGCCAAGAAATTCAGAACCATTATCAGTGCGCAAAATTTTAAGAGAAACCTCAAATTGATTTTCCACAAAGGCCTTAAACTCCATAAATTTGGCAACAACCTCACTTTTATAATGCAAAGGAAATATCCATGTAAACTTGCTATATTCATCAATAAACAAGACATAAAATCTGTAAGTAGAAGGAGAAGAAGGAACTGTAAAAGGTCCCCTGACATCATTGTGAGCCAAAGAAAATGGTTGATTCACAGCAGTAGTAGATAGGCTAAAAGGCAGCCTGTGACTCTTTGCAACACAACAGGGTGAGCAAATAACAGAAGTTTTATTACTAGGTACAGACAACTGAAATTTATTACAAAGTACTCAAAATTTGTAAGTGGATGGATGGCCTAGCTTAGAGTGCCATATGTCAGGAGAAGAAGTAGTAGTTCCGAAGCATGCTTGACGAGGGAGAGATGAAGGAAGAGCAACTAGAAGATGATAGAGGCCTTGAGAGGAAACACCTTTGTACAAGACAGTCTTGCTTGTCTTGTCCTGAATAATGAAATGATCAGCATCAAATGTTATAGTACAATTATTATCATTAACTAGTTGATGAACTGAAATCAAATTGGCTGAAATTTGAGGAACATGAAGAAGATTATGAAGCTAGAAAGAGGAAAAGGGAGTAGGAAGAAGACCATTACCCTTGTGCTGAATGGGAAGAAAGACACCATCACCAACCATTACCTGATCATGACCTTCATGGGGATGATAGACATGTAAGTTCTGAAGATCATGTGTGATATGACTGGTGGCAACAGAATCCAAATACCAGTTCTCAGATGGATTTGGTGCATAAGCAACATAGGCTCTACTTGATCCATCGGATGAATTATGAAAAGGCTTCGATGAAGAAGATGGCTGAAAAGAAGAATCCATACGGTACCAACAGTTGAGAGCAATATGATTATTCTTGCCACAAATCTGACATATAACAGAAGTAGAATTTGATCATCCACCTCTACGGCCACGAGAAGAAAATCTGCCACCTCGTGAATCAGTGTGATCTCCTCTATGAAAATTACTTTGATAAGTATTTTGAGAACCAGAATTCCGAGACTGAGATGAAGCAATATTGGAAGCAAAGTAGGCCATGTGTGAATCAGAAGAAACTTTAGAAGCACTTTCAATATGAATAGCCTCAGAACAGAGAAGTGAAGACAAAACATCCATTGAAATTGGATCTGTTTTAGCTCTAATTGTAGTGTTGAATGCACTATATTCTATTGGCAGACCATTGAGAGTCAAGAGAACTAGATCCTCATTATCAACTGTAGATCCAACCAAAGCCAATTGATTAGCTATATCCTTGATTTGTGCAAGATATTCCTCCATTGATGAAGAAGTTTTGGTGATGTTATGAAGCTTATTCTTAAGTTGATGAATATGTGATCTTGAAATAGAGGTGAATCGCTTCTCAAGATTATACCACACCTCAAAACTAGTTTTACAATGACATACAGAAGTAAAAATGGAAGTGGAAAGAGTTGAAGTGATAAAACTCAGGAGATGAGCATCAACATTTTGCCAATGAGTGAATTCAGGATTCAGAACACTCAAACCTACTTTGTCTGTGATCATTTTTGAAGGAGAAACAACAGATCCATCCACATATCCAAGCAGTCTAGTAGCACGAAGAATATTGAAAAGTTGATTTTGCCATACAATGAAATTGTTAACATCAAGGTTTACAGTGACAAATGCATTGAGATTTTAGACCAAAAGTTTTAGATTTGAAGGAAGTTGAAATGAAGAATCCATGGAAGCCATGGAAGGACCTTCGAGCTCTCTAGAGCATTCGATAGGCTCTAATACCATAAAGAATATTTTGAATCTATTCAACTTGTTTATTCATACGCAACTATTACACTTTATACAGAAGTTTGTTACAATAGTTAACTCAACCTCAGTTAAACTAACTAAGAGAGATTACATTACTAACTTCTTTAACAGTAAACAGTTAGAAATTAGTTATGATAGTTGAGGCTTGATCTTGTTTGCTGAGGCTTGATGTTGTGTTGCACAGCTGACTTCGTCTTCTTCTTGCACTAGCTGAGCTGTATTCTTATCAGTAACTTGCCAAATTATAACAATGGTACTCCAATGGTCACATGCTATTTTGGCAAATTTCAACCAACTTTCCCTCAAAGTTTGTAGGTGTTGTTTGGATATAGGTTTTTTAGTGATTTTTTTTAAAATTTTTTTTTTGTCTTTTGTGACATTTTTTCAACTGTTTATAAAAAAAATTATATATTTACATGCTACCCGACTAGACAAATATAAAAAATGAAAAAAAAAATTTAAATATAATTCACCCCACCAATAAACATACCACTACACACAAAAATAAAATAAAAAATTAACTACATTAAAAAATAAATAATCATCAACTGCCCATCAACAACCATCCAATATTCACCCAGCATTCATTCACCAACAACCACCTACCAACAATCATTCATCATTCACCCAACATTCATTCACTAACAACCATCTACGCAACAACCATCCATTATTCATCCATCATTCACTTACCAACAACCACCCACTAGTAACTACCCATCATTCACCCATCCACGATTTTCTCTATAAATTATAACACAAGGTTTTCTACAATTTTCATATTCACCTACCCACAATTTTATATCTTCTAAACTCTCTGTACCCACCCACAAGATTTTCTATAATTTTCATATTCACCCATACACCCACCCACAATGAACAATTTCACTAAAGCCGTCTTCAATGGAGATTTCGATGAATCTTCATCATTTGATGATGCAACTGTTAACAGCGCAACAACAAAGAATACAAGCATTAACCCGAAAACCAACCAAGCAGACATGTTGGTTCCACAAGTGGTCGTCGATACATTAATCGTGAAATGGTCAAAGGTGATGAACAAATTTATAGAGATTACTTTACAGATAATCTTATCTACCCAGAAGATTACTTCCGAAGACATTTTCGAATGAGCTGGTCATTATTTCTTAGTATCTTACATGATATTCAACAAGTTAATGAGCACTTCGTCCAAACCCATGATGCCACTAATGCTCTGGGATTATCCGGTGTACAGAAGATGATTGCTGCACTTTGGATCTTGCAATACGACGTACCTGCTGATGCTGTAGACGAGTATATCAGAATTGGCAAAAACTACAACAATTTCCGCCTTGAATTTATTTACCAGAATGATTGTTGCTATATATTAAAATGTTTATTTAAGATCCCCAAATAAGTCAGATGTCGCCAGATTATTGCAAAAGGGAAAGCAACGTGGGTTTCCTGGAATGTTAGAGAGTTTGGATTGTATGCACTGGCGTTAGGATAAATGTCCAATTGCCCAAGCCGATGCTTACACTGGACACTACCACAAACTAATAATTGTACTCGAGGCAGTCACTTCCTACGGCTTGTGAATTTGGCATGCTTTCTTTGGCATGCCTAGCTTTCTGAAAAATATTACTGTTCTTGACAGGTCACCTTTATTTTGGGAATTAACTAGAGGACATGCCCTTACTGCCAACTTGTGACAACCTTGATCTGTAATTAGCTGTTAATCCGTAATTAACAATATTAATCGAGTGGTTAAGTGAAATCATGTGTTAATTGTATGAATTGCATGTTATTTGAATTCTTATCAGTTAGCCGTAGGGATATCTATTCAAAATTTTGTTTTGTTCTATTAATTGAAGGCTTTATCGGCATCTGAACACGAAATTGATTAAATCAACGAGTAATTTAGAATTTTTAGAATATTATGGTAAGTTGAATTAAATTCTGATTCAGATCCAAATAATTAGAATAAATTAATTATTAAATTAAACTAGCTTAGCTCTAATCATATTTAATTAGCTCAAGTTAATCCAACCTATAAATATGTGATATAAGCTTAGCAAATCATTTTTCTATCATCATTTTGAGCTCAAACTAAGTTAGAAATCTCTAGAGAGAGAGAGAAAGAGTTGAATTCAAAGCTAGGAGAAAAAGAATTTGGAAGGGAATTGAGAGAATTGGCTTGGTAGCTCAAAGAATTAACAATATAAAACCCAATTGAGGAGTAGAGGTAAGAATTCAACCTATGAATTAAGTATTTGAGTCACCAAGAATGTAAATTCAAGAAGTACAAGTGTTTAAGTAAGAGATTTGAGCTAAGGAAGTAGAAATGAAGAACACTCCATGCATGCATGCATATTTCATTCCATTTTGAGGTTTGTTTTCCAAAAATTGTCACATGCATGGTGTTCTTTATGCTCAAGTTTGAGAATTCAACATGTTTTTACACTTTTCACTCCTTGAATCCATGTTGTGGAGGTTTTGAATTCATATTATTAAATGCATGTTATATACATATAAGTTTCAAGTTGGTTTTGGATAATTGACATGCCTTTGGGCTTTGGTTTTGCGAAATGATTTTCAATTCACAAAGTATTATGAGTTTCTACAAGTTTCCTTAGGTTTTGACCCAAAAGAATGAGTTTTAAAGCTTT
Source organism: Camellia granthamiana (assembly GCA_036172215.1). Taxonomy (NCBI): domain Eukaryota; kingdom Viridiplantae; phylum Streptophyta; class Magnoliopsida; order Ericales; family Theaceae; genus Camellia; species Camellia granthamiana. Next base: position 60,182,689 of record CM069911.1, on the reverse strand, counting down.
GAAATTGGATTTTGAACTTGGAACTGAAATCTGGATATTCCAGAATTTGGTTGCATTGATCGAGCAACCAAACCGTCACTCAAGCACATAATTCAAACTCCTAGTACTTTTGCAAAGTTTAATGGTTGGCTCGAGCAACCAAAAGACCACTCGGGCAACCACTCTTTGTTTCGAACCTTGGCTTTAGTGACCAAGAGGCTGGCTTGACCGTAAAATGAGAGCTCCTAGTACTTTTGCAGACCAAGGGGTCCGCTTGAGCGACCAAAGCTTTGCTCGAGCGAACTGTCCTCTTTCTAAAATTTTGCAAAGTGTTTTCAAAGTACATTTTTGCATCCTCATTGCATCGTAGGCATTCTTAGGCCTTAGTTTAGGCTACAATAATGAGGAAATGAGTTAGAAACACACTAAGAAAGAAATAAAATAAGTGAAGTGTTTACAAAGCGTGTGGTTCAATGTGTATTTGTCACATGTTTGTGTAGGTCACGTGTTATCTTTTGCCTGATCTTTCTGGTCAGTCTACTCTGTTTGATCTGCTTCTAGAGATATCTATGAGTAATAACTCTCTAAAGCTATGTTTAACTATAAGTATTTTTTGATTGATATGATATGATCTGTTTTCTGAAATGCTGTTTTATGAATCATGAATGAATGTCCATTTTTTTGAAATTTAATTGTGGCATGCTTAGTATCATGTGAATCTGTGATGTGTTATCTGTTACTTGGTACCAAGGTTTCACGTGGGTTCCATTCATGGAACTAATTATGCATAATTAACTATATGATATGCACATGGGTCTTAATGACCATCTCATGTGAATATGTGTCTATATGGCCGCCTACTCTGCATGTGGGTCTTTATGACCAATCTGATCTGTTAACTAATGGATGTACCACATATAACTGTTTGCAAATCTGAATATGTATAAGAATTTGCTTCTGATCTAAATTCTGAATTCTAAATCTGTTATGGACATCATTTATCAAAACCTTTACTCTGTGGTTATTCACTGGGCTCCAGCCCATTGTTTATATTATGTCTGTAGGTGATCAAGCACGTGACCAGGCTTGAGACTTCCAGTCTGGATTTGTTTTGTTAAGCCAACATGTGCCCTTCCTAAGGAGGTTTCTGGAGGTCTTTTATGAATCATTTGGCCAAGTTTTAAGCTTTATTTCTTTTGTTTATTTGGACAAGTTTTTGTGTTACTCTGTATATAGGGATAAGTCCCCTTGTGTTTATCTGTACATATGGTGACGCAAGTATGTCGTCATAATATATGTATATAAGTTTAAATTTTCTATCTCATATAAGTCTGCACAGCTCTATCGACATTATATTTTGATATTTACTTCCGCTAGCCCCTTATTTTTGCTAATCTGTTTCAAAGGCCTTCGGTAATCTTAAGATTACTGGTCAGTTACGATGCTAAACCTATAGGGGTGGGTTTGGGTCGTGATAGAGTGGTATCAGAGCACGTGTTATACCGCACACATGAGTCCATATGAGCTATAGGATGTCCTAGGAAAAAACTAAAGATATTACATTAGCATGTGTGAGTGTGTGTGTAATTATATGACATATCTGAAACAAGATAAAATGAAATGAAACTGAACACTATGATGTAAGGACTATTTGCCTATTTTTATTATTGCTTTGTTTACCTATAGCAAATGGAGAGAACAAGAAGTGATGATGTAACTGAATCATTTGATGCCCGAATGGACCGAATAGAGCGAATGTTAGAGGCCTTAATTAAGTCCATTAGACAACAATCATTACCTCTTCTGTCTTCTCCGGTACGAGTTGAGCCGGTAAACAACGACATCATTGGTTTGACTCAAAAGTTCAACAAGATGAAACCTCCGACCTTTCTAGGTGGTATTGAGCCATTGAAAATCGAAACCTGGATGCTAGAAACTGAAAAATTATTTGAAGTGTTTCCATGTTCTAAAACTCAGAAGTTTTGCTTGCAACCTACACACTAAAGGATGAAGCTAGGTGTTGATAAATGTTGATCCGAGATAGTAATGGAACCATGACATGGAATCAGTTTAAAGAAATATTCAATGAAAAATATTTCCCTCAATGCTTCTGAGACCAAAAAATGTCAGAATTTGAACAGTTAAAGCAAAGCAACCTGTTAGTGGCTGAGTATGAGGCCAAGTTCACAGAATCAGCTCAATTTGCTCCGCATATGGTGGACACGGACTACAAAAAGGCTAAAAAATTTGAAGGAGGCCTTAATCCGGGATGTGTTTGATCAGGTGGGTGTATTAAAACTAACCAAGTATGTGGATATATTAGATAAAGCCTTTATGACTGAGGCCAATTTGGCAGCTATGAAACAAGGCAAAGCTCTGACAAATGATTAGAGGGGTAAAAGATTTTGGTCCAATTTCAGAAAGGGCCATTCATTTTCAATGAACAAGAAGCAAAATACTGGATCTACTAGCAGTTCAAGTCAGGGAAGTGTTTCTGCACCTACTTGTCTTGAATGTGGAAGAAAACAAAAAGTGGTATGTTACCGAGTAACGGGTGCTTGCTTCCAGTGTGGTAAGGCTGGCCACATAGTGAAGGATTGCCCACTTTTGACTCAAAATACCAACCACCCTACGACAAGTTTAGTCGGGTTCACTCCTGCAACAAAGTCAAATGTTAGAACCAACACTGGAAAAGAAACTTTGAGGCAAGGCAGAGTTTTCGCACTTGTTCCTGGAGATGTCCAGAACACCGAATCTGTGGTGTCAAGTATACTTCCTATTTGTGCTAGAATGCCTATGTCTTAATAGATTCTGGATCTACTCACTCATTTGTGTCGCATGCTTTCTCCTAGAGATTGACTAGACCTCTAGAGCCTATCAATTATTTGTTGTCTGTATCTACACCATTTGGGGGTTCTATGTTGTGTGCATGTGTATTCTGCATGTGACATTATGATTGGAGATGTGTTGTTATATGTTGACCTGATGCCTGTAGCTATTGATCATTTGGATTGCATATTGGGCATGGATTGGTTAATTAAGTATTATGCAACTATTGACTGTGCGAATGAATCTATTGTGTTTCAGCCACAGGGGTTACCTGAGTTTGTGTTTTGTGGAAATGGTGTTGTTCTACCCTTGTACCTGATTTCTTCTATGAAAGCCAATAAACTATTGAGAAAAGGGTGTAGAGGTTACTTGTGTTATGTCTCGACTGTGACTCCAGATAGTACTAATGTGGCAAATATCCTGATGGTCAATGAATTCCCTGATATCTTCCCAAATGAATTACCCAGGGACTTAATTGATAGAGAGATTGAATTCACTATTGAAGTAGTACCTGGAACCCAGCCAATTTATAAAACCCCTTACAGAATGTCAACCTCTAAATTCAAAGAATTGAAAATTCAACTTCAAGAACTCTTAGACAAGAAGCTTATTCGACCAAGCGCTTCGCCTTGGGGTGCTCTAGTCCTATTTGTTAAAAGGAAAGACGGAACCTTGAGATTATGTATAGACTACTGGGAGTTAAACAAAGTAACTGTGAAAAACAAATACCCATTGTCCCGAATAGATGATTTGTTTGATCAACTCCAAGGAGCCCAAGTGTTTTCTAAGATAGATCTTAGATCTGGGTACCATCAATTAAAGGTTAAAGCAAAAGACATTGAGAAAACCGTTTTCCGAACTAGATATGGGCACTATAAGTTTCTAGAAATGCCGTTTGGGGTACCAAATGCACCTACTGTGTGTTATGGACCTAATGAATAGAGTTTTCAAACCATATCTTGATGAATTTGTTGTTGTGTTCATAGATGATATCTTGATTTATTCTAAAAGTAGGGAAGAATAGGAAAACCATTTGAGAATTAAGCTACAGACTCTAAGAGAAAAGAAATTGTATGCAAAACTATCCAAATGTCAATTCTGTCTTGATAGTGTGACCTTTCTGGGGCATGTGATCAACAATGATGGCATATATGTTGACCCCGTAAAAAATTGAAGCTATTGTGAACTGGCCAAGGCCAACTACAATGATTGAAGTTCGGAGTTTTCTGGGGCTTGCCAATTATTATAGAAGATTTGTCAAAGATTTCTCTAAACTTGCCATGCCACTCACTCAGTTAACATAGAAAGATGTATCTTTTGACTGGAATGACTAGAGAGAATTCGCCTTCCAAGAGTTGGAAACTAGATTAGTGATTGTACCAATTTTGACTTTGCCTACTGGTATCGATGGGTTTCAAATCTACAGTGATGCTTCTTATAAGGGTCTAGAATGTGTATTAATGCAGAATGGGAAGGTGATTACGTATTCTTTTCGACAACTCCGACCTCATGAGAAGAATTATCCGACCCATGACCTTGAACTTGTAGCTGTATGTTTGCTCTGAAAATTTGACGCCATTATTTGTATGGAGCAACTTGTGAAGTATACACTAATCATAAAAGCCTGAAATACTTTTTCACTCAGAAAGAATTGAACATAAGACAAAGAAGATGTTTAGAACTGATAAAGGATTATGACTTGCAAATTCTGTATCATTCGAGAAGGACAAATACTGTTACAGATGCCTTGAGCAGGAAATTCGTTGGGAATTTGGCATGTTTGCTCACTAATCAGAAAGAATTGTTATGTGACTTAGAAAGAGATGAAATTGAGATTGTTTTGCATAAACAAGGTGGAGTCTTAGCTGTTATTTTTGCACAGCCAGCAATTATTTAGGAAGTTAAAGAAAAGCAACTAGAAGATGAGTTTCTGAAAAAGATTGTTGATGAACTAGAATCAAAACCGAGACTAGGGTTTGCGTTTGAGAACAATGTATTGAAATTTCAGGGTAGGATTTGTGTACCGGATCATTCTAAACTAAAAAAGCGTATTATGATAGAAGCTTACAATTCCAAATTTGATATGCATCCGAAGAACAAAAAGATGTATCATGATTTGAAATAGAATTTTTGGTGGCCTGGAATGAAGAAATGTATTGCTGATTTTGCAGCCAAATGTTTGCATTGCAAGTAAAAGCCGAACATCAATGACCCGTTGGATTGCTTCAGCCACTTCCAATACCGGAATAAAAATGGGAGCATATTACGATGGACTTTATTATCGGTAGAAACTATAGCTCGACTTTTCGTGCTCCTTTCGAAAGACAATAAGCCCTACAATTCAAACTCCCACGGTTCTGAATCTGATTCCACAAGTGCAATGCGAAATAGATAAACACAAAAGAGTCCAAATCTGACAAATCTTTTGAAAAATTGATTTTGAATCAAAATGCCAAAAATGGACTGCTTTTTCAGATACAAAGTTGCTACGTAAATATTTTTAAGAAATTTAAGAAACCCATGACTCATGCCAAAGGCCACGTGCCCATCATCACCAAGATTGTCTCGGCTCGAGAACTTAGGTACGAGAGGGGAAGGTTATGAATTGAGCACCCTCGTTCGCCCGATCAAAGATCGGCCTTTACTAATCATGATGTGATTCTTATTTACATTATATGCTCTTGTTCCGATTTATTAGGCTAACTTACTATGTGATGTGCACACAAGTATAGACTAATTTGCAAAAATTAGAACACTTTGATTCATGTTTTGTTTTGAAAATTGTATGTGAATGTGCCACTTGAAAAAGTGGGCTCAAACTATCCCAATTCAAGCAACTAGCCTTCATTCACAGGCATTCAAACAGTTTTTCACTTAAGCATTTAGCCTCATGGTGAACATGCTTTGACATGGTAACAACCACACTCATGCGATTTGCGAAAACAAATAAAAGCTCACCTAGTACTCCAAGCCAGAAAAGATGACAATGTTAGAATAATGCATGATCCTAACTATACAATGTGACTCATACAATGCATGCAATATGCAATTACTAGGCTCGGCTACTAATATGGCGTATGAATCAATTTGATAGCATGTGGTCTAAGCATGTATTCAAAGAAGTATTAACTAACAATGCAAGTTAGAATGATATGTCGAGCTCAATGCATGCAAGACAATGGATGCAAGGCATAAGAGATGCTAAATGAAACATGATGCCCTAAACTAACCATCATAAGCAAGTAAATAAAAGGGAGAAAGAAGTGGGGTTGGAAGACATACACATTATTACAACTGTGCCCTTATGCAGGAGGGTTCGAATAAACTAACTAGCTATTACAAAACAAATTAACTAATTATTTACAAACCGAATAAACTAACTATGCTAGCTAGTTATTACAAAACCAATTGATTAATTAACTATTCTATGGAACTAACTAATTAATTAATTACAAATTAGAATTAACTAATTAATTACAACATGAATACAACATGAAAGAAGTAACTAAGCTAACTAATTAGCCCTGGGAAGCAATGAATGCTCATGCATGCGCGGATTTCCACCTGAAAAGCCCATTGTTCTGCTGCAAGGATGCCTCTGTTGCACAGTTAGAACATCTTTTCACCTCAGCCTTTGCTCTATTCTGTTCCAAAAGGTTGCTGCTCAATTTAGCAAAAGTGGCCGGTAGGCTAGAAGTAGTGGCCAGTCGGCCACAAAAGGTAGCCTGCCGTCCAAAAGAAGTGGCCCATCGGCCAGAAAGAGTGGCTTGCCGGTCATTGAAGCTTGGTTCCTCTTGCTGCAACAGAAAACATACAGAGCACAAACATGGTATTCTCAAGGTATGTTTGTACACCTTACCCCTCCTTATCATCAAATAGCTCAAACGAGTAGCAAACTCAATTTGCAAGCCATCAATCGATGTAATTTCATTGCATGATGGCCTATGAACCAAGGTGTACAATTTTAATAAATGCACAATAAAGGACTCTCAAATCTCCTCCATATCATGGATTGATCAATAGAAGTGGTTGACTTTGGAAACTTGAACCATTTCATCACTAGCAAGTATGAAATGCCTCCAGTTTCCATGTGTTCAATTAATGTCCGATTGAACACCAAATTGCTTATTATCTTGCATCATTTTTTAGTCCTAATTTTATTACTTCATTTTAATTACCAACCGTTCCTTAGTTCATTAAGTCCAATAGTGATCTTTAAGTCCTCTAATAGAAAGAAATATCAAACAAAGGGTTGTTTTAGGCATGAGAGAGACACCATGTCGTTGGTAAGGAACCCCCAAATGGATTAAACCATTAAGCACAATACCTTAATCTCATGTTTAAACAAACACTTAAGAAAAAGCCAAGAAAGGAGGCAGGTTGTAGAAGTGATTAGAGGTGATCACAAGTATGGAAAGCAAGAAATAAAACTATCAACTCAAATAGGTTGGTAGCCAAGGCCTAAACCACCAAGCCTGTGAGGACAATTACACTATAAGCATGCTATACAAAGCTCAAATGCAATGAACAACTAAAAACAGTCCTAAAACATGCTGGAATTAAGACAAAATAGCTAAAATAATAAGCTACAACATAGAGCAAGTTAAACTAGTAAGCAAGCACAAGGAAGGGAGGCTACCCCCTCCATTTTTGGGACTTCAAAACATGGTTTTAGCCTTTGAAAAACCTTTGAGATTCAGTATTAAAAAGCTAAAAAAAAGTTAACAAAAAGATGGGAAACACAAGGGTAAAAGCTTGAGAAGTGAGGTGCAAAGAAGGGTGATCCAACCCTCCACCCCTAATGGCCACAAACAACAAGTTTTAGCCCAAAAATACAGAGTATAAACAGTCCAAAAAAAGTCCAAAAATGGTAGGAAAAATAGCAAATAAATCAAAGAAACAAGCCAAGACTTATACCTCTTAAAGAGAAGAACCCTTTCTAAGTGACAAACCAACACTTACACACCCTTAAGAGCTTAAAGTAAGCTCAAAAGTACCTCAGCTCAAATACCACAAGGTTTGGTTTAGAGTGCATAGGAAAAGGCTTAAGAATTTGCAAAAGAGAGAGGCAATTGTAGAGAGAGAGAGAAATATTTTTGCTACAAAATTTCTAACCTTCAAAAATGGAAGGGGAGGTCTTCTATTTATAGAAAATCATGAAACTCCCTCAGAAATATCCATACATACACGTGTAGACAGATGCAAGTACTTGTGGAAACAACTGGCATAAATATCTGCAAAAACACACAAATGGCCAACAACCCACACTAGTGGGCCTGCAAGTCCTAGGGCTTTTAGGCTTGAAAAATTGTGGTTTTCGTCTAAAACAAGGCAAAAGGTATGTAGGGTTTGAAGGCTCAAAGCTGTGGCAGTCTGTTGAGGACTTTGAGCACTTAACAAGCATATACAAATTCATCATTGGGTGCGCAAGCGGTGACGCCCAAGTCGTAAGGGCGGTAAAAAATGGGATGTCTATAATCTGCCTCGCTCTTTAAGAGGTACGGACTCTATCTAGGTTATTGTTGATCGTTTGACTAAATCTGCTCACTTTTTTCCCATTAAAACTTTTTTTATATAATGCAAATAAAATGGCTAACATCTATATTGATGTGATTGTGAGACTGCATGGAGTGCCAATATCTATTGTGTTTGACAGAGATTCCAAGTTTACTTTGAGATTCTGGCAAAGTTTGCAACAAGCCTTGGGAACTGAATTGAGACTCAGGAGTGCCTATCATCTATAGACAGACAGTCAGTCAGAAAGGACTATAGACGTTGGAAGATATATTACAAATGTGTGTATTGGATTTCCAAGGAAATTAGGAAACATACTTGCCTTTGGCCGAATTTGTATACAACAACTATCACTCGAGTATTGGTATGGCTCCTTATGAAGCTCTTTATGGAAGAAAATGCCGATCACCAATTTGTTGCGCTGAAGTAGGCGATAAACCTTTGTTAGGGCTTGAACTTGTGCAAAAGACGATTGAGAAAGTTAAGTTGATACAACAAAGATTGAAAATCACATAGAGTCGTTAGAAAAGTTATACGGATGTTAGAAAAAGAGACAGAGAATATAAAGTCAGTGACCATGTGTTCATCAAAGTAACTCCAATAAAGGGTCAGACACAGTTTGGAGTCAAGAGTAAGTTGTCACCACAGTACATTAGCCCATATGAAATTATAGAAAAGATCAATCTGGTGATGTATCAAGTGGCTTTACCTCCAGTCATAGAGCATAGGCATAACATTTTTCATGTCTCAATGCTTTGAGAGTATTTGAGAGATTTGCAACATGTTATTGAGCCAACTCACATGTTTTTGCAAGATGACTATACTTACAAAGAACGGCCAATCCAAATTGTTAACCGTCAGATCAAAAGATTGAGGAACTAGGAAATTCCATTAGTGAAAGTTGACTGGCAATAACACGGAGGAACATATGCGACTTGGAAAACGGAAGAAGATATGCTGAAAAGATATCCAGAGCTACTCCCATTGAACCCTATCTTCTTCTAAAATGGAAGTAACTTAAAGTTTGGAGAACCAAACTCTTTAAGGAAGAAAAACTGTGACAACCCTGATCTGTAATTAGCCAGTAATCCGTAAGTAAGAATATTAATCAAGTGGTTAAGTGAAATTATGTGTTAATCATGTGAATTGCATGTTATTTGAATTCTTATTTGTTAGTTGTAGGAAAATCTGTTTAGAATTTTGCTTTGTTCTGTTAATTGAAGGCCTTATTGGCATTTGAACATGAAATTGATTAGGTCAACGTGTAATTTAGAATTTTTAGAATATTATGGTAAGTTGAATTAAATTCTGATTCAGATCTAAATAATTAGAATAAATTAATTATTAAATTGAACTAGCTTAGCTCTAATCATATTTAATTAGCTTAAGTTAATCCAACCTATAAATATGTGATATAAGCTTAGCAAATCATTTTTCTATCATCATTTTAAGCTCAAACTAAGTTAGAAATCTCTAGAGAGAGAGAGATAGAAAAAGAGTTGAATTCAAAGCTAGGAGAATAAGAATTTGGAAGGGAATTGAGAGAATTGGCTTGGTAGCTCAAAGAATTAACAATCTAGAACCCAATTGAGGAGTAGAGGTAAGAATTCAACCTATGAATTAAGTATTTGAGTCACCATGAATGTAAATTCAAGAAGTATAAGTCTTTAAGTAAGAGATTTGAGATAAGGAAGTAGAAATGAAGAACACTCCATGCATGCATGCATATTTCATTCCATTTTGAGGTTGTTTTCCAAAAATTGTCACATGCATGGTGTTCTTTATGCTCAAGTTTGAGAATTCAACATGTTTTTACACTTTTCACTCCTTGAATCCATGTTTTGGAAGGTTTGAATTCATATTATTAAATGCAAGTTATATACATATAAGTTTCAAGTTAGTTTTGGATAATTGACATGCATTTGGGCCTTGGTTTTACTAAATGATTTTCAATTCACGAAGCACTATGAGTTTCTACAAGTTTCCTCGGGTTTTGGCCCAAAATAATGAGTTTTAAAGCTTTGAGATTGGATTTTGAACTTGGTACTGAAATCTAGATATTCCAGAATTTGGTCGCTCAAACCGTCGCTCGAGCGCACAATTCAAACTTCTAGTACTTTTGGCAGAGTTTGATGGTTGGCTCGAGCAACCAAAAGACCGCTCAAGTGAGCACTCTTTGTTTCAAACCTTGGCTCTAGCGACCAAAAGGTTGGCTCGAGCGTAAAATGAGAGCTCCCAGCATTTTTGCAGACCAAGGAGTCCACTTGAGCAACTAAAGCTTTGCTCCAACGATCTATCCTGTTTCTGAAATTTTACAAAGTGTTTTCAAAGTGCATTTTTGCATCCTTATTGCATCCTAGGCATTCTTAGGCCATGGTATAGGCCACAATAATGAGGAAATGAATTAGAAACACACTAAGAAATAAATAAAATAAGTCAACTGTTTACAGAGCCTGTGTTTTAATGTGTATCTGTCACGTGTTTGTGTAGGTCATGTATTATCCTCCGCCTGATCTGTCTGGTTAGTCTACTCTATTTGATTTGCTTTTGGAGCTATCTGTCAGTAACAACTTTGCAAAGCTATGTTTGACTATAAGTATTTTTTGACTGATATGATATGATCTATTTTCTGAAATGCTATTGTATGAATCATGAATGAATGTCCAATTTTCTGAAATGTACTCGTGGCATCCTTAGCATCATGTGAATCTGTCAAGTGTTATTTGTTACCTGGTACCAGGTTTTTGCGTGGTTTTCATTCATGGAACAAATTATGCATAATCAACTATCTGATCAGTTTGTGGGTCTTAATGACCATCTCATGTGAATATGGGTGTAATGCCCTGAAAAAAAAAACACAATATACCCATCTCATAACAACTAATAAATAATAACATAAATTAAAGGATAAACTTTAATTAATCAGAGTTTGATATACAAAAAGTGACACATGTAATATATATTCATAGACAGTACATCCTAAATCTGCAGCATGTGTTACAAGATAGTGAAAAAAAATGAAAGCTAAACTGATAACCATATGTACTAATGGCTTACATCTTTCCAAGTCAATGTTTGGGTACATCAAAAGTGAGTCTTAAGATTAATACAGATAAAGCGCTAAGTCTGTACAAAATTTAATACAAACTAACAACAATAAGCCTTTAGCTCCACAGTTTCCCCAAGCTAAGTCCTTGGTGGGGGCATATCACTAGCACTTGAAAATGCTTTTTCCACATAGGGTGAGCCAAAGCCTAATAGAAATACTACAACACAATGTATAAATCTTAACAATGCCATAAGGTGAATACATATGCAATGCCCATGCCAAAACATTTTACATTTCTTTCCAAAAATCATGCCATGCCAAGTTTATATCACAATTTAACAAATCACCTCTTTTACAATAGTAAACAGGGTAGTGAAGTACAACTTTGGGAAATCTCAAACAAGCACAACTTTTCACGGATATTTCGTTCGCTGGAATCCGTCAAACGGGACCCATGTAAACGTAGTCTATACAAGCATTACTATTACCATTTTACAGATATTTCGTCCGTAGGATCGACACCTATGCATACGCGCAGTTTTCAGGATTTTTACCCTGGACATACAAGCCAACTTAATTTTGGTGTTACTCACATTCTTCCCAAATTCACCCCTTTTTTCTCAGTATCATATACATTTTTAATGTATTAATCAGTATGCAACAATGCTCAAAGCAAAATGGATGAGAATTTAGTTTTAGTTCATTTAATCCTCATGTAATTTCTACAACAATCATAGCTCTTCTCCACCGACAGCCTAAAACAAATATCTCTAACAGATAAATAAATTTCCACTAAAGATACACTTTTCCAAAATCTCAAATGGGAGTGATAATATGTTTCCAACTCCACCCTCATCATTGTCATCATTTCAATTTCACAATTTCCAGTATCAATTCCCTTTTTTCCTTACAATCTCAACATTTACATTTTAAGGCAAAACCCCTTTCTCTCTGAAAATCTATTTCAATGCAAGAAATATCTCATTTCAACATATATCAACCTCAAATTCATAATCACAACCTTTTTTAAGAAACCATTTGAAAACCCCTCTATTACATTTTGATTTCAAACCCTAGGTTTTTGGCAAAAACCCCCAAACCACCATAATCTTTTGAAATAACAATTAGCAAAGGCAAAACCCATACTAGAGTGTGGAATATCCCTACCTCAAAGCTAGTAGACCAAGGAGAGAGTGGAGAAACCTCAAAGAAGCCGAAGTCCACTTTCGTTCGGATGAAAAGAGAGTCCATGGAGTGTTCTGCCTTTTTAACAAAGGGAGTGGAGTGAAGAAATCACTAGATTTTGGTGTTTTTATAGAGAGAATGTAAGTTTTAAAGAGAGAGAGTGTCTAGATCTAGGGTTTTTGGAAGGTTTAGAGAGAGAGAGTGAAATAAAAAAGTAACCTAAAAAGGTGGTTCTACGATCTGATATACGCACAGATCGTTCGAGTGCAAGAAGTGACTCTTGAGCGTAAGACACAAAAGATGTGACCGCTCAAGCAAAAAGTTGTCGCTCGAGTGTGAAATACAAACTCTCAATAGTTTTATAGACAGAAGACTGACGCTCGAGCGCAATAAGGGCCTGTTAACACCCTATTTTTGATCGCTCTTAAGACTTGGGCGCCTCAGGTTGAACACTCGATGATGAAAAGTTACATTGTACAATCGTTCAAGTTCTTCAGCACAAGGGCTTTGATTTTTGAGCTTCTAATCCCAACCTTGCACCACTTTTGGACCAAAATAGTATTTTTTCAAGCCTGACCACTCAGAGGCCTGCAGGCCAACTAGTGGCCGGCTGGCCAAAAATAAATGGATGGCGATCTTGCTAGTGGCCGGCCGGCCAAGTGTTCCGGCAAAATAAATATTTTGCTGCCAGCTGTCCCCATAGGTGCATGCAGTACACTAACTGTCTCTATACTAATATTTCTGAGATAGTAACATATTTTTCTATATATAGATGACCTTTCCTCTTGAATTTAGGTTAGAAAAAATTCCAAAGACTCCAAAACTTGCATAGCACTCTCTCTCTCTCTCTCTCTCTCTCTCTCTCTATCTATCTTGCAATCTATACACTCTCTCTACACTTCCTAAACCAAAAATTTGGCTCTTCTTGCTGAGGTTCTTGAGCTCAAATCTCAGCCCTTGAGAGTGAATACCTTGTGGTTTGTGAACAAAAGAGTTACTCATCTTCAAGAGGTATAACTTTAACTATCTCTACACTACTTCTTCCTTCTCTTTTCTTATTATTTTTATACTATTTTTGGACTATTTTTATGGGCTGAAACTTGTGGCTTAAAGCTATCAAAGGTGGAGGGGTTAACCACCATTCTTTGAACCTCATTTTCCAAGCTTTTGCTCTTGTGTTTCCCATCTATTTTTCAAATTTTTTTTCTAGCTTTTTACCACTATTTTTCAGAGTTTTTCAAAGACTAAAAATATGGTTTTGAAGTCCCAAAAGTGGAGGGGTTAGCCACCCCTCCTTAAGCTTGTTTACTAGCCTCATTTCTCCATTATTTTAGCTTGCTTTTCTAGCATTTTTCAACTCAATTCCAACACTGTTTTAGCTATTTTTAGATTGTTTTAAGGTGTTTAGTTCATTTATGTTTTTTATAGTATGCTTGTTATAATAACCCTGACTTATGATTAACTGTTAAACCATGATTAAGAGTACCTAATCAATAATTAGGATGGAATTTTGAATTACTTGCATAAGTGTTGCATTATTTGTATTTATATTTGTCTATCATAAGAATATCTATTCATATTACCGTTTGTTCTGTGAATTGAAGGCCTTATCGACGTCCGATCGGGAAATTGACTTGATTTGTGTGTTATTTGGAATTTTTAGAATTTTATGGTAAGTTTAATTGAATTTCGATTCGAAAAGAATTAAATTAGAATAATTAATGCTCATTGATTAGTTGAAACCAAGAATAATTAAGTCAACTTAATTGAGCCTATATAAGGCGTATGAGGCCTCTAGAATACATTTTACACACTCATTCCATCACTATTGAGACTCTAAACGTGTGTGAGAGAGAGGTGAGAATTGAGTACAACTAAGAAGACTTGCCAGAGAATTGAGGGAACTTGAAAGGTTAGTCAAAGAATTAATTAATCTTGGAAGAATTAAGCTTCTACACTTGAGAATTCAAAGCTTAAGGGAGGAAGTTACTCTTTTAGTTGTGTAATTGTGACACATAATGCATAAAATCAAGAAAGTTAGATAATTAATCTAAAGAATTGAGCTAGGGAAGGAGAATTAAGTAGATAACCATACATGCATGCAAATTCTCTTGCATTTAGAGTTGGATTTTGAAAAATTCTCACATGCATGCATTGATCATAGCTTGGTTTTAGAAATTCATCAAGTTTCATACCATTTTACCTTTTTTGATCATGTTTTGAAAGCTTTAAAGTCAAGAAATTATACGCATGTTATGTTTTCAACTTTTCAAGTTTAAGTGTGCACAATTGGCAAGCTTTCGAGCCTTGATTTCATGAAATGATGTTTAATTCTCAATGTTTTACTAGTTTACACATGTTTTCTTAAGCTTTTGGTCCAAAAACATGTGTTTTGTAGCTTTGAATTTGGGTTTTGAACTTGGAAGAGCAATCTGGAAATTCTAGATTCTACCTCTCCACTCAGGCGGCAGAACCTACGCTTGAGTGACCATGCACATTTTTGTACTTCCGCTTGAGCGATAAAAAGTTGGCTCGAGCGTAAATTGCATGCTCCCAGAAGTTTACATATTTTGCAGACCGGTCGATCGACAAGAGTTGCGCTTGAGCAAGGACCTCAATCTCACGCTCGAAAGACCGTCGAGCAGAAAAATCAAGCAACTAGTACTTTTGCAAAGTTTACAGATCTCTCGAGCGAAGGATGTTGTGGTCGAGCGACCACTCACATGTTTGGATGTCCGCTCGAGCGAAGGAAGTTGCGCTCGAGCGAGACCCCTGTTTCCAGCATATTTGACTAAAGTGTTTTCAAGTGCATTTTAGCATCCTCATTGCATCCTAGTCATTCCTAGACCATGATTAAGACATAATAAGGAGGTTAAGACTTAGAAACACACTAAGAATGAAATAAAACAAGTTAAGTACTCCCCGAGTGTGTGTTTCAATGTGTATATCTGTTATGTTTATGTAGGTCACGTGTCGTAAGTCATTTGATTAGTCGACGCTGTTTGTCTATGTCTGGAGCCATCTGTGAGTAATAACTTTGTAAAGTTATGTTTAACTTTAATTAGTTTTCAATGATATGAAATGATCAATTTTTTTGAAATGCTATGTTTTGCATGAATGAATAATTGTCCAAATTTCTAACATATATTCGTGGTATCCTTAGCATCACATGATATGCGTCCCTTTATGGGTCATCGAAATGCCTTTATGGTTATCCCTTATGGGTCATCAGAAACGTCTCTGTGCACATGAGTTATAGGAATGCCTTATGACTGTCCCTTTATGGGTCATCGGAATGCCTTCACGGCCGAGAAACTGTAGACGTCCCCGAACGCATCCCGGGGAGGGTGCGACTCCCCCCCGTTCTGGTTCGCTTGCGGGTCTACTACAGTTCAAAGGACTCAAATGTCACGGTTCTTAATCTTGAACCAAAGAGTCCAAATCCGGCAAATCGTTTTGAAAACAGATTTTTTTGAAAGAAGTGCCAAACATGGACTGCTTTGCCAGATACAGAGTCGCCACCTAAATATTTTTTTTTTAAAAAGGGGAATTTAGGAAACCCTGACTCGGTGCCAAAGGCCACGTGTCCGTCATCACCAAAGTTGCCTCGGCTCGGGAACTTGGGTACGATTGGGGAAGGTCACTTCGTGAGCACCCCCGCTCGCCCGGTCAAAGACCAGCCTCTACTAACCATGATATCGAGTTTTGAAAACATTGTGTGTTCTTATTCCGGTTATTAGCCTAGGTTACTATGTGATGCGCACAACATACAAGTATAGACCGAGTCACCTGAATTGGAACAAAACATTTCATGTTTGCTTGTTTGAAAATGGTTTGATGGTGCTACCCGCAGGTAGGCTAAGACGTGGATTTGCCACCCTCGGGTGGGCTTAGAAAACATGATTTTGCCACTATCTAGTGGGCTTAAAACAAACAATCAATGCATTGTCCCAATTCAAATAACACAACCTCCACCCACAGGCATTCAAGGCAGTTATATCACATAAGCGGTTAGCCTCATGGTAAGCATGCTATTCATGGCAATCACTCACACGCATGCAAGGATGCTAAAGCATAAAAACTCACCGAGTACTCAAGCCAAAACAGAAGCTCATTAGAAATCATGCATGATCCTAACTATACAGAAATGCCTAATGCAACACATGCAAAAATGCAACTATAGCAGGCTCGGCTATTCTAAACATGGCACATGGAATGCTACAACTAACACGTATTCAATTTGGAATTGAAATACCAATGCAGTTTGTATGATGCGCCGAGCCCGGTGCGTGCAAAACAGATGAATGAATGCAAACGTGCTATCATACTGTATGCTAATTGAAATATGCCCTAATCTAACCATCATAAGCGGGTAAATAAAAGGGAAGAAAGACGTGGGGTTGGAAGACATACATCACACTCACCCACACTTATTACAATTATGCCCTCGAGTAGAGGGTCCAAAAGAATATACAGTCCCAAATAAAAGAATAGTACAGTCCAAATAATATACAAATCCCTAATTAATTAACAAATTAACTAAGAAAACTGTAAACTGGCATGCAAGCCAGGGACTGCCTTGATTCTGATGAACGACGTATGTTTGGGCTGCCTTGCGCGGAAATCCACTGGGATGCCCCAATTAGCCTCTGTTTACACCTTTTCTTGAAATGCGTGCCAGGTCCCGAGAATTTGCTGATTCTTGATTTTGCTGCAACAGAGAGCAGGAAAGGGGGCATAGCAATGTATTTCACAAATATATGCATGCCTCGATCTTCGTGTCACCAATCACGCATATCAATGCATGATGGCCGAGGAGCCGAATTGCACAACTCAATATAGGATGAATGCATATGAATGTTACAACAAAACCTAACTCCATCACGGATAATCCGGAGTGTCGGTGACTCGGGAATTGAGACACGTTCCGTCACTCGGAGTACGGAACGTACCTCGTTTCCCGTGCCTGGGCTAACTCCTATCCCGAACACGATGCAATATGCATGATATGCATGAAATGCAGCTAATATGCAATCTTAACATACACAATGTCATGGAATGGCATACACGCTATACGAGGTAATACACAACCGGGCATACACAATGCTATGGATGAAATGGCATACGCAATGCAATAATGGGCTTACACCAATACAAGTGAACCTCAGTCACACTCACATAGGAGACCATCAGATAAAAACAAGACACCTCGAAATGCGTGCACGCGTGCACGCAAACCGAGAACGGACCCTCAAGCACCGAAATGCCACTCTAATGAGACATGGCAAAGACACGGAATATGACATGCAAACATGAAAAAATCAGTAGCAAAATGAGGGGCAAAACAGCCCCGAAACCCGGCGAAATGAAACCCGATGCAAGGAATCTCTCCCGAAATGCAAAACTAAGCATCCGAAATGACTTGTAGCTATACAATACATGCATAATTTGAAAATGACATGAAAAACCAGAAGCAAGGCAGCCCCAAAACTCACATTTTTTCAGTTCAAATCAAGGCAAAACAGCAATCACAAGTAGGGCAAAAATGGCATACAAAAATGGCTCCGCAAGGGAAGCAATGAAGCAAGTGATAGATGCAAAGCCCAAATGGCAAAAGACCCTTCTACAACACTGAAGAGGGCCTAAAAAAATGCTGTTTTTCAGTAGGTGACAACCCCTAAAACAATATACAAACATGCTAAAAATGCCATGCAAGAAGTAGGCCAACAAGAGGCTATAACATGAGGTATACAAATAGTTCACCAAACAGCTAAAGACCCTTAATAAAATATGCCAAGAAGGTCAAAATATGGCCACTTTTAGTTCTGACCATGGCCTAAAAATAGAGGCAAGGTAAGCTCATAAAGCATGCAAAAATAGGGACCAAAGAGGGGCAATGAAGCAAGTCAGACATGGAGGTCCCAAACAAGGTTGAGACCTTCTACAATGTTGTAGAGGGGCTCAAAATAGGCCTATTTTCAGTTTACATCAGGCCTCAAAACAGATTACACATATGCTAAAAACACCATGCAAAATAATGGCATACAAGAGGGTATTGAAGCAAGTACCAAATGGGGGGCTCAAACAGGGTTGAGCCCTTAAATAAACATGTAGACTAGCTCAAAAAAAGCCTAGTTTCAGTTAGGGTTGGAGCCCAAAACAGTAAGCAAATAGGCTAAGAAATTGTTGCAAAAATGAGCTACAAAAGGGGGAGGTTGGCACTTACCCTTGAAGACCACTTCTTTGCTACCTCTTGGACCAAGGAATGTTGCTTCCTAGCTGCTGGAAAGCTCCCCAAGCTGCTGGAAATGGAGTGGTGGTGGTGGTGCTTGGTAGTGATGGAGAAATGGTGCAAAACTTAGAGATTTTGAGAGGAAATGAGAGAGATATGTGTGTATGAGCTTAAGAGCAATTTTTCAACCCTTGAGGGAGAGCTAGAGCTGCTGTATGTATGTAAGGATGGAGCAGAAAGGGGGAGAAAAATGTGTAGAGAAATGGGATTAAGTTCCCTCCTTCTACAAAAGTCCCCCGAAATTAGATATTTTTGGGGAAAAAGCTATACAGCTGTAAAGCACACATCCCAAGGAGCATGGCCGGCCTGCTATTTTTGTTGCAGGTGGCCGGCCGGCCAAGGGGCAAAATGGTCCAGAGGAAATTTTGGCCAGCCACCACAAAAAGGTGTCCTCCCATGTGTCCTCAACAAGACCCTGTGGTTGGAAATTGGCAACTGTAAAACAGGAGAGACAACAAGCCACTTTTAGGAGGGGTTCAAAAGGTTCAACAACAATTACTGGCCGGCCATAGACTTTTAGGGTCCTCCCATGTGTGTACAACACAAATATGTGGTTTGGGGTTGAAGAAAATGGCCCTAGGGTGGTCAACATTGGCTCGGAAGTGAGAAAAACGGGCGTCGGAGGGCGCCGGAGGAATATAACTGGTTGCTGAGACAATTGCTGGCCTCCCACCCTTCAGTGACCTTCCTGGTGATAAAACAGAGGTACCTGCCAAAAATGAACGAAAACCGATGCAAAACGAATGCTCGGGGGCCAAAACACGCAGTTCGGGGTCCCGAAAATAGGCTGTTAAGCACCGAAAATGGCATTCGGCCACGAAGTGGGTCTCTCAGACCTCAGTGTCCCTCAAAAGGGAGTAAATAAGATGTATGCCAAGAACTGGAGGAATCGGAGATGGTTAGACGGTCCCGAACCAAGGCACACGGCCTGACGGCTCCGAAAATCGGGAACCGGGCTCCGAAATGGGCAAAATGGCCTACGGCCACGAAATGTAGCCCACGGCCACTGAGAGATGGTCTACGAGACCTCTCCCTCCCCTCAGGAAGAGAAAACAGAGAAAACCGAGCTTGGTTCGCAAACCGAGGCAAGGCACAAAAAAAAGTCCAGAAGTCCGGAAGCAAGGCTCACGGCCGAGACTCCGCAACCTCAGAACGAGCACAGTATACAAACATCACCAAGCGCTCAATCGATGACGTCTGAGTCTTAAGGTCAGTCAAAAATGGGGTGTCTACACCGTCCCATCATGGGTCATCGGATTTGTTAATGCTAATGGATGTACCACGTACTATCATGTGAAATGTATGAACTGTGAAGACAAAAATAATTATGTACATGAATCTGTTTCTGCTTTGACATCTGATTATGTACAAGACTCTGTTTCTGTATGGACATCATTCACAGCCACCCTTTGTGCCTCCCGAGGAGGTTCCGAATTAAGTAAAGTCACGTGGTCATGTTTTGTAAATGTATAAGACTTGTTTTCCTTTGGTCTATATACAAGTTTTCTATTTATCTGTACATTGGGCTAAGTCCCTTTTTGACTTTTTCTGTGTAAATGGGTGACGTAAGACTACCGTATCATGACGTCACATGTACGTATATAAATTTTTAAAAATTCTATCCCATGTACGTCAGCAAAGCTCAATGGACTATGTATGTTTTTATATATTTGCTTCCGTAGCCCCTTAATATGTGATAAACAGTTTAGGGGCCTTTGGTAATCTAAGGATTACTGGCCGGTTTACGATGCTAAACCTATAGGGGCAGGTTTAGGTCGTGACACTTGTAGTGTTGTAGTCCTCATAGATTTGGTGGTTTAGGCCTTAGTCACCACTTATTTGAGTTGATAGCATTTATTTTATGCTTTTCATACATGTGTTCACACTTTGTATAAACACCTCTGCAACCTCCCTCATTTCTTGGTTTTTCTCTTTTATAAGAGTTGTTTCAACCGAGTGTTGTTTAAGTATGAGAAAGAGACCTTCCATGCTAAATGGTTTAATCTCTTCGGAGGTTCATTATCAGGGCATTACTTCTCTCTCATTCCCAAACAACTTCTTGTTTGACACTTCTCTCCATTTAGTGGAATTAATGCTCATTTTTTGACTAAAATGACTAATGAATGGAAAAGTAAGTAAAAGAGACAATAAATTGGGGCTAAAATGGAACAAGATAATAAAATGGTTTGGGTTCAATTGGATATTAATTGAACCCATTGAGTCTTGAAGCATGTCATACTCATTAGTGATGATAATGGCTCAAGATTCGATGTCAACCATTTACCTTTATCAATATCATGATAGGGAAAGGGTTTTGTTGGTCTTTTAGCTTCATTTATTGAACTTTTGTCCCTTGATCCATAAATCATCACACAATGAATTTGTGTTGATTGATGGTTTGCGAATCAAGCCTACCCCTCATTTGACTTGTTTGATGATAAAGAGAGGCAGGGCGGACAAACATCTCCAAAAATACTCTGTTTGTGGTCTGTTTCTTGTCTGTTGTAGCAGGGCAGTAACAAAAACTAGTGGCCGGCCGGCCACCTTACTGTACAGCCAACCACTTTTACTGGCCGGCCGGCCACCTCTTTTCAGCTAGGTAGTGTCCTTTTTCTTGCAAAACAAAGTAGAGGTTGGGGTAAAAATAATTCAATTTCTGACTACAAAACAGGAGCATTTTGGCAGCCAAAAAGAGAGCATTTTCGGATGGAAAATCTATATTCATGCATAAGCCATTCCTCATTTCTCAGGGCTTGTTAAATTATGTTTAGTAGTAGGATTGTAATAATTAATTACTTAGCTAATTAATTCTGTAGTGTAACTAATTAGTTAGTTTTTGTATTAATTATTTTGTGTTGTAATTAATTAGTTGGTTAAATCTTAATTTGTAATAATTAGCTAGTGTAATTAATTCATTTTGGTATTCTAATAGTTAGTTAATAATTAGCTAGCACTACTAAAAAAACACTTTTTGCGACCGCTATAAACCGTCGCAAATAATAAAAAACAGTCGCAAAAGACTTTTTGCGACAGCCCATGCGACGGCAAATGCGGGTCGCGAATGTGGAGGTGGCAAATACTTTTTGCGACGACAAAGCAACGGTTGCAAATAAACTAGTTATGGCGACCACTATTTTGCCGTCGCAAAAAACAAAGAAAAACACTAACATGATTTTTGGCGACCATCTTGTTACCGTCGCAAAAATAAAATAAAATAAAATAAGATAAAATAAAATTAAAAAAATAAATAAAAGTGTAGCGTTAAGCACTTTAGAAATAGCAATGACAAGAATTCAGACAGTATAGCATTATATTTAATTAAATATTCTATTTGAGTCTCAAAATTTGAGCCATATGTGAAAGTTATTATAACTAAAAACTTGGGAAAAGTTCTTTTATGAAAAAAATACAATCCAGAACTGGCCAATCTTCTCATCAATTTTCTTTTCAAGTTCCACATTGCAAAGATATGCTCCTGAAAGATGTAATTTGCAAGATATGCTCCTGAAAAGAAACATTAAAATGATTAATTAATGCTCCTGAAAAGAATTTTTGGTTAGAACAATCAATTTATGCTCTAACCATCCATTGATCAATTTATCTTTGCATATCTTTGCCCAAATCACCAAAAATTTGGCCTCTGTGTGAAGCCACCCTCACAATTTTTAAATCTGTTACTATTTTGGATGATGCTTTGCATACTCACCAGTCAAGATCATGCACAAATTACACATGGCATCCCAGCAACAAACATGATATACACTGACTAGCAGTTACTGATCCCAATTGACTAATCACACTAGTTTGATTAGCCAATCTAACAGAAGATAACAAGAAAACTAGCATTGATTAATTTGGTGGCTAACCAGAAATCAATTCAACAATTACCCCATAAGGCCTTATTAAGATATACAATCAAGGATTCTACTGTATACATGTACAGTACATGTTTTCCATCATGCCTAAAAGTATATTCTTAACAATCATGCTATTATATTGCTCCATAAAAGCTTACTTCAATATACTTATTAAATTAGGTAATAAGGCACTTTGAACTTGGAAAAAATCTCTTTCCAAAACAAATTCAGTAGCAGAACATTGTTGAATGATTTGATTCAGGCAACCTTTTAAACATTTGGTCATTATGCATTCATCACAAATTACATAGATGTAAGGGGACAGTCAAATCATCCAGATGGCAGCGAACTTCTTATAATCTTTGTAGAATAATTGCGTTGATTCGTTTTATATGACACAGAGGAACCTTTAAGCCATGTGTCAGAGGATATTATGATTGCAATAAGCTTGGCCCATTCGGACAACCACAATTCTCACCAACTCCAATTGGATGAATCTACTAGCACTAATGACTAACAGAGAAAACAAATGTATAAATGAAAACAACAGCAAAGTTAACCACACATATCAACTGGCAAAACCAGACCATATCGAATTGAAATCAACTCATTATAGATCAAATTCCCACTTAAACCTAGAAATGAGTAGCAACTTCATCAGTGGACTAGAGGTAAAGGTTTTGACTAGACTAAGCACTAGATTCGCAAATTTCAATAAGAAAACATGTTTGATACTATATAAAATTCTTTTTTAGTTACTTATTCTGAACCGCACACCTCAAATCCACTCACATTCCCTATAATGCAACTCATAAAACAAAAAATCATCAGTAATTCACTTAAATCTAGAGAAAAAGTATCTAAAACAAGGAAAATCGTAACAATACCTCTTGGGTGCCTTTATCAATCTTCTTTAGAATCTATGGCCCTTGACTTGTTATTCTTGTTGAAAACCTTATCCATGTTAGCTTCACCTGAACT